>CM062815.1:744611790-745211790 GCA_031772625.1 Pinus tabuliformis
CCTCCACATTTGGATACACACTTCTCATCCATCTCTCTCTCTCTTCTGCGCAGAAAAGAATCTCTCTCTCTCTCCTACACAGATAGGTCTCTCTCTCACACGTGGGAAGGAAGGACACAATTTTCTAAGGGTTTACAAAATGCAGATTGGAACTTTGACCAGCGTTGACCAGCATTCTCTCTCTTGACTGCGCAGTCGGTGAAGCTGACTCTCCTTGGAAATCCGCAATTTTTGGCACAGGAATCAAGGTGATCTGACCTCCGGTTTGGAAGATATTCACTATCCTAGTTTTGATGCTGATGCTGCTGATGTTGATGTCGCTAATCTAGGGTTTGATGCTGCTGATATAAATCAGATTTTTGTACTATTTCTCTCTGCTGAATTATTGAAGATAAAAGAAGATTTGACCAAAGGGTTCCCCATATTGGGGTTTGTCCCTGGCTAGCCACCACATCTTGTGTCTCCTGTCTTGGCCTGTTTTCTGTTGATCGTTAAATGTTCTATCTGCACTTTACTTATGTACATGTGATTGCTAATCAATGGATAATAATAAGAAAGATAAGTAAACTGCTCTAAGCATAGAACATACCATAATTTAACATGGTATCAAAGCTGAGGTGAAGACAAAGCCCAAGCAAGAGCAAGAACAATCACCGAAGAGAAGATTGGCAAGGCTATCCAAAAGAAACCATGGGGTCCTCAACACACTTCCCTGCTGAAGACAAACTTCGAGGGAAGTCTGACTACCACAGATGGAAGATTTCTCTCGATCTAACACTAGAAGAACAGGAAGTGTTGGACCATGTGAAAGGCGGAATTGTTGAACCTCTATCAAATGCATCTATTGCTGCTAAGAAAAAATGGACCAAGGGGGAAGTAAAAGCTAAGAAGATCATCCGGGACTCTATCGACAAACATTTGGTAGCCTCCATCTCCGACCTGAACATCTCTAAGGAAATCTACGATAGACTGGTGAGTTTATTTAAAGTTAATGATGCAAATCAAGTTTTGTTTCTTAGAAATAAGCTAAAGGAAATTAAGAAGGGCAAAGATGAGAGTATGCAAGCATATTTCTTAAGAATCACCGAGATCAAGAACGATCTCCTATCTATTGGGGAAATAATTCCTGATAGGGAAATGGCACTCACAACTCTTGGAGGATTACCATCTAAATGGTACGTGTTCAGGACTACTCTTCTCAACAACAACGTAATTCTTGGATTCGAGGAATTAATGGCAAGATGCAGTAAAGAAGAAACAAGGATGGAAGAGCAAGAAATGCCCATCCCTAATGGTCCTCCCACTGCCTTTTCTTCTCATGCTAAGAAAAGAAAATTTTCCAGAGCTAAATTCAAAGGAAAGGCCAGACCTAAGGGTGGAAAGAAAGGACGATGTTATATTTGCAATAAAGCAGGTCACTACGCAAGGGAGTGCCCTGATAGAAGGGACTCACACCGGGACGATGATCAAAATCCCTCTCATGGAAATCAAAGGAATGTCAGGTCTAATGGCAAAGGCAAGAGAAGTGTCGGAAATCAAGGAAGAGGACAACCATTCAAAAGGGCAAGAAATTCCAGGTGTGAATCTAACACCATTAACAATAAGCAAGATGAATATTATCTACCAGTTGCTCTATCTACCTCTGCTCCTCCGGACTCGCTGGGAAATTGGCTTATTGATAGTGGTGCCTCAAGGCACTTCACTGGTTACAAAGAAGTTCTCCATAATCTGATAGAGAAAGAAACCAACCTGGAAATTGTCCTTGGAGACAATATGAAATATCCCGTGAAAGGTGTAGGAAATGTCTCTCTTAAATTGAATCAAGGTAATACAATCCACCTACAGGATGTATTATATGTACCTGATCTTAAAAAGAACCTGGTGTCCATTTCGGCTATGGAAGACAAAGGCTACAAGGTGACCTTCAGCGATGGCAAGGTACGTGTATGGAAAAACAATATTAAATATGCCTTCACTCTTGGGTTTCGAGTTGATTCATTATATCAAGTCAGAGGGAGTCTGTTAGGTGTCATGTCTTGTGACACATCTCTTCAGTTTGAACTATGGCATCGGAGGTTTGTTCATCTTCATTATAAAGCTCTACCGATGTAAGACAAATGGTGACAGGGATGCCCGAATTCCGAGTAGAGAAAGAAGGTGTATGTCTGGGATGTGCAGAAGGAAAGCTCAAAAGGGGACCATTCCCCTCTAGCCAAAGCAAGACCTTCGATATATTACAGTTGGTTCACTCAGACATATCTGGTATGATGCTTGTGAACTCCTTGGGAGGATATTCATATTACCTCACTTTTACAGATGACTATTCTCGCAAAACTTGGATATACTTCTTGAAAAAGAAGGATGAAGTGTTCTCTTGGTTTCAACACTTCAAAGCCTTGATCGAGAATCAAACCGAAAAGAAGATCAAGATCTTAAGGACTGATAATGGGACTGAATATGAATCTAATGAGTTTCATGAATTTTGTAAAGAGGCTGGCATTAAGAGGGAGACTACTACACCATATACTCCTGAGCAGAATGGTGTGGCGGAAAGGAAGAATCGTACAATCATGGAAGTTGTTCGTGCTATGCTTCATGATCAAAGACTTCTGAAGTTTCTATGGGCCGAAGCTACAAACATCGTCGTATATGTACAAAACCGATGCCCTCATCAAGCATTGGGTTCCAAGACTCCTGAAGGAATGTTCACCGGTAAGAAACCTGACATCTCTCATTTTAGAATTTTTGGAAGCCCTGTATATTTTCATGTGTTGAAAGAGAAAAGGAATAAATTGGGTGCATCTGGAAAGAAAGGAATCTTCGTGTGTTATAGTGAAAATACTAAAGGCTATAGAATCTATGTAGCCCATCAAAGGGAAGTCATGATTAGTCATGATGTCACCTTTGACGAAGATATGGCCTTAGCAAGGTAGACAATCTTCCTACTTTGAGGAGCTCTCAAGAAGCTGACAACGGGGAACTGAAAGAAAAAGAAGATGAGACAATGCCTGATGTGGAAGAACCCATGGATCCTATTGATCCTCCTCCGCTTGAGCCTTCCTCTTCTAGGAAGAGGCCTTCATGGCTTAAGGGGACACTTGATGATGCTAAAGGACACACCACACCCCGAGGAACCTTCCGTGAAAGTAAGAAGCCAAACAGAGATCAGGGATACCTGACCATCATAAGCACGATCATCCAAAATGAGCCTTCATCATTCACAGATGCCGTCAAGCATCAAGTATGGAAGGATGCTATGACCAAAGAATATGAGTCTATAATGAAGAACGATGTCTGGGATGTGGTCCCCAGACCCCAGGACAAAACAATTGTCACCTCTAAATGGCTTTACAAGATAAAGCATGCAGCTGATGGAAGCACGGAAAAGTATAAGGCTCATTTTGTTGCTCATGGCTTCTCCCAGAAGGAAGGTATAGACTATGACGAGATATTTGCACATGTTGCCCGATATAACACCATCCGCTCAATCATAGCCCTTGCTGCTACACAAGGATGGAACCTACATCAGATGGATGTTAAGACCGCGTTCTTGCATGGTTCAATTAAAGAAGAGGTCTATGTGGAGCAACCCGAAGAATTTGAGATTTATGATCGAAAATCTCATGTGTGCAAGTTGAAGAAGGCCCTCTATGGGCTAAAGCAAGCACCCCGAGCATGGTATGAAATGATCGATAGCTATTTGATGAAGCTGGGATTCACTAGGAGTGAAGCCGACCCTAACCTTTACTTTAAGGTTGTAGATGACAAACCTCTCATACTGGTGTTCTATGTTGACAACCTCTTTCTAACAGGTGCAGACCCTCTCATTCACAAATGTAAGAGGGAGTTGGCTTCTAAGTTTGAAATGAAGGACCTAGGACTGATGCACTATTTCCTAGGACTTGAAGTCTAACAGAAGCCAGGGGAGATTTTCCTATTTCAAGGAAAATATGTGGTGAAGATACTGGAAAGATTCGGTATGGTGGACTGAAAGCCCGTAACTACCCCAATGGAGCTTGACTTCACGAAGTTAAGCGGTAGTGCTGCTGGACCTATCTTAGGAAATGCCACCGAGTATCGTCAACTCGTCAGAGCATTGATGTTCTTAGTAAACTCCCATCCAGATATATGCTTTGTAGTCAACACATTAAGTCAACATATGGTTGAACCTCACCACATACATTGGATTGGTGCCAAGAATCTGTTGAGATACCTTCGTGGCACAATCACTCATGGATTAAGATACACTGCCAGAGATGTGAGACTACTTGGATATATTGATGCCGATTGGGCAAGCAGTGTTGTGGACCGTAAGAGCACTTCCGGGTGTTGTTTCTCCTTGGGATCTGCTTCAATATCCTGGATGAGCAGGGAGCAAAAGTCGGTGGCTTTGAGCACCGCCAAGGCAGAGTACATTACTGCTAGCATGGCCACCTGTGAGGCAGTCTGGTTACAAAAGCTCTTCAGGTAGCTGTTTGGATTTACATTGGATACCACCGTGATCCTGTGTGACAACCAGAGCGGGATTCGTTTATTAGAGAATCCCATATTTCATGATCGCTCCAAGCATATCGATATCAAGTACCACTATATTTGAGATATGGTGCAGCGGGGAGCTATAAGGCTCCAACATATCGGTACAGATGAACAGGTCGTCGACATTTTGACAAAGCCCCTAGGAAAGGTCGAATTCCTGACTTTCCGAGAACGACTTGGTGTCGTTCAGAGACCCTCGTTATGATGTACTAAGCTCTGGGAGCTCCAGGGGGCACAGGGTACTTCTTGGAGTGACATATGACCACAGGGTGACTCACCATCCCTTGTTGGTGCACCTTGTACAGGGTAAAAGGTTCAACCTTCCCCTGTGACACCCCATGGCGACTATGGAACAGGATGATTAGTTCTCCTGTGGGCCAGGATGATTCGTTCTCCGTGGCATTTATGGAACAGGATGATTATTTCTCCTGTGGGCCTGGATGATGTGTTCTCCATGGCAGTTGTGGAACAGGATGATTCGTTCTCCTGTAGGTGATTAGTTCTCTGTGGCATCCATTGGACAGGATGATTCACTCTCCTGCGGACAGGATGATTAGTTCTCCTATCGAGGCATCCTACCCATGCAATCTGGGACTCATGGGAAGTACCTCTCATCTGATCAATGCGCAGGGAAATGAGGATAGGGACCATAGTAGTACCGATGGACGCATCATTGTATCTACCGTACTCCCTATGCTAGGATGACCTTCATTGATCTGGGATCAATGATACTAGTCTGGGACCAGTGAGAGTGGTACCCACTATGACACTGACTTCGAGTCAGTAGAGGACTAGTCTGGGACCAATGGTACACACTCTAACACTGACTTCAGGTCAGTGGAGGATGGTATGATACATCCTCGATCACTTCTTCTTCTTCTTCTTCATAGTTCGAGCAGAGCAGAGCATAGCAAGGCAGAGTAGGGCAGAGCAGAGCAGGGGTCAAGTTGTACAGGATAGTGCATTTGATGGATGAATAGTAGCGACGGTCAGACGAATTGCAAATGGAGTTCTCCCTAGTTGAGAGGGAGTGTTAAAATTGGCAACTAGGGCCAAACTCCATGAGGATCACCTTATTCGTGGCTGATAATATTTTATCTAGATTCCTCTCTCGTCGAGAGGTGTAGGATTGATCTAAAGATCATCTGATTCCGATAAGTATTTATGGAGATATGAATTTATTTTTTATTCTGGTCAAATTGCCAAAGTCGGCCAGCAACTTATGTAGGCTTAGAAGCCCAACAGACACATCTATTCATCATCAACGTTTGCATATAAATACAGGATGTCTCCTCCTCATTTGGATACACACTTCTCATCCATCTCTCTCTCTCTTCTGTGCAGAAAAGAATCTCTCTCTCTCCTACACAGATAGGTCTCTCTCTCACACGTGGGAAGGAAGGATGCAGTTTTCTAAGGGTTTACAAACTGCAGATTGGAACTTTGACCAGCATTGACCAGCATTCTCTCTCTCTATTGACTGCGCAGTAGGTGAAGCTGACTCTCCTTGGAAATCCGCAATTTTGGCACAAGAATCAAGGTGATCTGACCTCCGGTTTGGAAGATATTGACTGCCCTAGTTTTGATGCTCATGCCGCTTATGCTAATGCCGCCGATCTAGGGTTTGTTGCTACTGATATAAATCAGATTTTTGTACTATTTCTCTCTGCTGAATTATTGAAGATAAAAGAAGATTTGATCAAAGGGTTTCCCGATATTGGGGTTTGTCCTTGGCTAACCGCCACATCTTGTGTCTCTTGTCTTGGCTTGTTTTCTGTTGATGGTTTAATGTTCTATCTGCACTTTACTTATGTACATGTGATTGCTAATCTATGGATAATAATAAGAAAGATAAGTAAACTGCTCTAAGCATAGAACATACCATAATTTAACAAAGTGCATAGCATGGTCATTAGGTCCAACACTGTGATGATGAGTGCAACATGGTGCAGCACAGTGAGGTGAAGCACATGGACGAAATGCAGCACAATGATAGGTGAAGGAGTCACCTTGGAGAATCAGTTGAAGTAGCATGTCTTCAACTGATCTCATGTAGAGATGATCTATTCTCTTATCTAGAAAGTCAAAGTGTTGATTTTTGTTGTAAATGTACTATCTCTCTCTCACTCTCTCTTTGTTGAACTATTGAAGAACATAGAAGAAGAATTGATCAACGGTCCCCACATTGGGGTTTGTCCCTGGCTAGTGCCACATCTTGTGTCCTCTTGTCTTGGCTTGTCTTTTGCGATTTATGTTTATGTTCTATCTACAGTTTACTTTAATGCTGATGTGATTGCTAATCTGGAAAAGATATTGAGCTAACTGTGAAAATTGAAATAAATAGCTCTAAGCATAGAACATACCTAAAATTAAAATGGTATCAGAGTTGAGGTGAAGACAAAGCCCAAGCAAGAGGGAAAGAGCAATCACTGAAGGCAATTGGGAAAGGACAAAAGGATCAATGGATTCCTCATCCCTCTTCTAATTCACCAAGGGTGAAATCGAAGCAGAGAATATTATCAGATTAGCGCAGCGGAATATGGCCTACCTAAAGATCACTTCATTCGGAAGACCGGATCTCAGGGTGGAAGGAAAGGCAAATAACTAGTTTGGCCATTATGCGAAGAAGTGTCCGAATGGCAAGGACACATCACTTGATGATGATAACAATCATTCCAGGGACATCTTCAATGATCAGAGGAATGACAGTGCAGGTCATCAAGGAAACGGCCGACTCTTCAGAGAAAGCAAGGAACCCCAGGTATGAAGAATCAAATGTTGTTTCTGATAAGATAAAGAAGCACTATCTTGTATTGGCCCTCTCCTTCAGACTCTTAGGGAATCTGGCTTATCGATTATAGTGCTTCAAGGCACTTCATCAAATAAAAGGGTGCTCTCTCTAATTTGGTAGAGATGGAAAGAATCGTGGGATTATACTTGGAGCCGATGCCACCTATCCCGGAAAGGGTATAGGGAATGTTATCCTGCAATTGAATGAGGGTAGCTCGATTCATTTACAGAATCTCTTTTATGTACATGATCACAAGAAGAGCCTGGTGTCCATTTCGGCAATGGAAGTCAAAGGTTACAAGGTGGCATTCATCGATGGAAGGTACGTGTTTGAAAATGAAATTTTCAAAGATGCTTTTACTCATGGGTTCAAGGTTGGCAATTTGTGTCAAGTTGCAGGATGGTCCATTGGGGATCATGCATATCTCATCTATAACACTTGAGATCTATTTTATGAGACCCTAACCGATGTGAGTCAGATGGTGACTCGGATACCTGAATTCAAGAAAAACATGAAGATACATGTCTAAGATGTACCAAAGGAAAATCTTACAAGGGGACCATTCCCCTCATGTAGCAAGTCCACAGGTTTGGAACAACCCGAGGGGTTTGAGATTCATGATTGGGAATCTCATGTATACAGGTGGAAGAAAGCCCCCTATGGCTTGAAGTAAAACACCTCGAGCCTAATATGAGAGGATTGATAGTTGTCTAATGAAGCTGAGATTCACTAAGAGTGAAGCCGATCCAAACCATTGTTTGAAGGTCGTGGATGATAAACCTCTCATATCGACACCTTCTGAGAACGACCTATTTCTGACAGGTGTAGACCCTCTCACTTGCAGAAGTAAGAGAGTTGGATTCCAGATATGGAATGGTAAACTGCAAGCCTGTGACTACCTCGAGGATCTTAACTTTCAGAAGTTATATGATGGTGATGCTGGACCAGATTTGGGAAATGCCTTTGAGTTTCATAAACTCATCTACATTGATGTTCTTGGTGAACTTCCATCCGTATGTATGCTTTGTAGTTAGCATAGTGAGCTCATATTTGGTTGAGCCTCACTAGATTGGTGCCAAGAATCTTTTGAGATATCTTCAGGGCACAATCTCTCATGGATTGAGATACACTGCCGGAAATATGAAGCTGCATGATTATTCGAATGTTGACTGGGCAGGCAGTGTGGAGAATCACTAGAGCATTTCTCAGTGCTGGTTCTCTCTGGATTTTGCTTCAATATCATGGATAAGCAAGAAGCAGAAGTCCGTTGCTATAAGCACCGCTGAGACCGAATACATAGCTACGAGTATGATCTCGTGTGAAGCTGCTTAGTTGTGGAAGCTCTTCAGTGAGCTGTTTGTACAAATGATGAATACCACTGTGATTCTTTGTGACAACTAGGGGGGGATTTGATTATTGATGAATCTCGTATTCGATGATTGCTCCAGCAGATAGACATCAGATACTACCTTATCTAGGATACGGTAAGTCAATGAGCGAGGAGGCTCCATCGCATTGAGATTGATGTACAGGTCGCAGACATTTTGTCAAAGCCCCGAGGAAAGGTCAAATCTGTGACTTTCCTGAACGACTTGGAGTCGTTGAGAGACCTTCATATAAGGGTCATGCATGTTGCATGCATTGAGCTCTGGGAGCTCTGGGGGGCTTGGGGTACTTACTGGAGCGACATACGACCATAGGGCAACTCACCCTCCCCTAGTGGTCCGCTATGTACAGGGTGACAGGTTCAACCTTTCCCTGTGATACCTCGTGGCAACTATGGAACAGGATGATTAGTTCTCCTGTGGGCCGGGATGATTAGTTCTCACATGACAACTATGGAATAGGATGATTAGTTCTCCTATGGGTCGGGATGATTAGTTCTCCCATGGCAACTGTGGGACAGCATGATTCGTTCTCCTGTGGGCAGGATGATTAGTTCTCCTGTCGAGGCATCCTACCCATGCAGTATGGGACTCATGGAAAGTACCTCTCATCTAATCAATGAGCAGGGAAATGGGGTTAGGGACCATAGTAGTACTATCGATGGACGCATCGTTGTATCTACCGTACTCCCTATGCTAGGATGACCTCCATTGATCTGGGATTAATGAAACTGATCTTGGATCAGTATGAGTGGCTTGAGACACCCTCTTGTGATATTGATTTGGGATCAAAGGAATTGACTTCGAATCAGTAAGAGTGGTATGACAGACTCTCCTCATATGAAATTGACTTCGGGTCAGTAGAGAATGGTATGAGACATTCTCGATCAATTCTTCTTCTTCATGGTTCAGCAGAGCAGAGTAGAGCAGAGCAGAGCAGAGTAGAGTAGAGCAGAGCAGTGCAGAGCACTGATGGCAGAGATAGTACAGTCGGACAGATGGATCAGCGGATGGAGTTCTCCCTAGTTGAGAGGGTGTTTTAAAATTGGCAACTAGGGCCAAACTCCATGTGGGTCATCTTATTTATGGCAGCTGATATTTTCCTTGGATCCCTCTCATCGAGAGGTGTAGGATTGATCTAAAGATCATCTGATTCCAATAAGTATTCATGGAGATATGAATTTATTTGTGTTATGGGAAATTCGTCAAGGTCGGCCAACAACCAAATATACCCCATCTGTGCTCAACATTTTAGTATAAATAAAGGAGGACTTCAAGTCATTTGATATCATCTCTTGTGATCTCACTCTCCACTTGTTTGGGTTTTTAGTGGAAGAGGAGGTCTAGAGGAGATGCCTTCTACGCAGCCCTAAAGAAGGGTCATCTAGGAGAGCCCTAGCCGCAGACTTGTAGGAGATCTAGCCGCAGATCTAAGAGGCCCTAATCCGCAGCTAGAAGAGCCCTAATCCACAGCCAAAGAGAGCCCTAATCCGCAGCTAAAGGGAGCCCTAATCCGCAGCAAAGGGAAGGCCCTAACCAGCAACTAGAGGAGGCCCTACGCTGCCCTACCTAAGGGTGATATGGATATACCCTAGCCGCAACAACCTAGAGTCTGGACAACGTGGGAAAACAGGGATCCGAAGTCTGCTACAGGAGGCCGAGTGGCTGAGGTAAGTGCAGATAGTCTTAGGGCTGGAATAGTGATATAATCAGGATCCGAGTTTGCTGTGAAGAGGGCCGAGAAGGCTGACTGTTAGGCCGAGTTCCTAAGGGTCAAACACGTTGCTGTTTGGAAGTTATTTTGGCACATTTTCAGAGGTCTGTTGCTACAGCAATCTGTTGTGCTAGGCTGCAGGCCATAGCACACAACTAGAGGTTGTGTGAGGGCTGTCAAGGGTGGACAGCACCCTAAGCAAGCAGTGTGGGTGAGGAGGAGACCTATGAGGGTATGCCGCAGCCCTTAAAGGGTTAGTTTGTTGACTGTGGGATGAAACTAGGGCTGCTGCAAGTGCCCTAACCAGGTGTGCAGCAAACAGCTGTGCAAACAAATGATAGCATGGCCTAATTGGACTATTTGGGCATGTTGGTGTAGCTGGACATATTATGGGACAGCAGCTAGTACAGCATAGTGCTATCAGCATACAGTGATGGGTAGCAATGCAGCATAATGTAAAAAGGGTGCAGCATGACGTGATGCATAGTACAGCACTATGTATGATGCAGCTACATGATTGGATGTAGTGATGATGAGTGCAACATAGAGTGCAGATCCGTGATGAGAGCAGCCCAGTGATTGGAGAAGCACAGTGACAGGAGCAGCAGCATGAAGTGCATAGCATGGTCATTAGGTCCAACACTATGATGATGAGTGCAGCATGGTGCAGCACGGTGAGGTGCAGCACATGGACAAGATGCAACACAATGATAGGTGAAGGAGTCACCTTGGAGAATTAGTTGAAGCAGCATGTCTGCAACTGATCTCATGTAGAGATGATCTATTCTCTTATCTAGAAAGTCAAAGAGTTGATTTCTGTTGTAAATGTACTATCTCTCTCTCTGTTGAACTATTGAAGAACATAGAAGAAGAATTGATCAAGGGTTTCCCCACATTGGAGTTTGTCCCTGGCTAGCGCCACATTTTGTGTCCTCTTGTCTTGGCTTGTTTTATGCAATTTATGATTCCCACATTGGAGTTTGTCCCTGGCTAGCGCCACATTTTGTGTCCTCTTGTCTTGGCTTGTCTTTTGCGATTTATGTTTATGTTCTATCTGCAGTTTACTTTAATGCTGACGTGATTGCTAATCTGGAAAAGATATTGAGCTAACTGTGAAAATTGAAATAAATTGCTCTCAGCATAGAACATACCTAAACTGAACAAGGGAAGATGGGCCCCTTAGTCATTGGTTCCATAAAGAGAAAACTGTTTAGTTCTCTGACAACCATTCCCTGATCAATGTATTTTTTCTTGATTAGTTGGAACTTGGCAGTGATCAGGTTATGAGGATGGACCCTAGAATATACAATCATATTCAAGTTATTCCTGACTCTCTAGAAAAAGAATCCTCTCCTTCCTGCAAACTTTCACCTCTATAGCTTCTAATACTATTCCGCCCATCAGTGGAAGCTAAAAATTATTATTCATCTGCAAAAGATTGTGATCTGTAAACTTTATCGGAGGAGTTCAGAAATTTGTTTCTTTATAAAATGACAAATCAAAATGACTAAGTTTGTCAATGTGGTTGTGGTCAGCAGTGAAGATGGTGGTACCATGGTATGTCAGGCCACCCAACAAGGTTCAACTCCTCTGGAGATAGGAGGAAGCGGTTGAAGCCAGGTGCACATCATGGGTAAACTTGATGGAATAGTACACCTGCTGTTGAGGTAGCTTAGCTGGATCGTTGTGCTTGTTATAGTTGATTCACCATTTCACCTGCAGACAAAATCCACTTGTGGTGCCTGGCCTCTTCAAGCCAATCATAATGCCTTCAGGCCAGTTATAATGCTTCTCGAGTTTAAAGGAATCACTTTCAAAAATATGTCTAAGACGTTAAATAAGAGAGAAGTTTCCAACCATGAAATGTTTTCCCCTTTTTGGAAGGGAGAAAATGCAAGAACATCTGCTCTGACTTATAAGTATTACATCAGAAATGTTGACCATGCAGCTATTTGACACATGTATTGTAAAAGATTGTGTTTGGAGTAAATTTCTATTCTGCCCAGCTGTAGAATGGTCCAAATAAAAAACAACATAGAGAAAACATCTTGTACAAATGTTTTGAAACTTCTAATCATTGACACTATATGTAGGATCCAGACAATATGCCTTTTAGAAGTTTTGTAAGTGGCGAGCCTAGTTTACTAACTTGAATATAACAATATTATGTTTGTTCCTTGTGTAAAAGCATTTACAAACATACCTTAAGAGTTGCAACTTCCGAGGAGCCTGTTAATGTTGGATTATGGGTGTAATATTCACATGTGGCTATGGAACACTCACATGTATTATGAATATATTTGCAATCATGGCTAAGGCCATCCTTTGATCACTTATTATCATTTATTATAATTCTAAGTCGTGGCTAAGGCTGACTAGTCAAACTTGTACATGTAGGTTCATTAAACCCTCTTGGGGGTAGTGCCCTACTTGAGCTCTGTATAAGCACACCACAACTCTCATTTGTATTGTATCATCTTGTGATCTTCTTGGTCTTTCTTACAAAGTGGTTTATGCCTAAAAGAAGCTACACGTTTGACATTCTCTTGCGATTGGCATTTCTTTCTTTTATGACCACTTGTGCATCTCTTAGGTAGCACACTTGTACTTTGGGTTATTCTCTCTCTAGCACACTAGCATCATAACTCCCCAGCGCACTTGACTGCACAAAAGGAGGGAACTAAGCAGTAGCACATAACCTTATGTACATTATTGATTAAATGAATAACAGAGAAAGACAAGTAGCCCTTAGAGAATATACATTACATGACTGTGGATTCACGTCTCTCCAAACTTTGATAATTCTAATGACACAGTTGAGGCAAGTAGTAAACCAACCCACACTTTGGGCAAGAAGGAAGAGAAAATATATACCTGGCACATCAATAGCAGAAGCATGGTATTTACGAAACTCCTCCCGACCCTTAAAAGAGCGATTTCCAATTATAACACCAAAATTAGAACCTCGAGGATAGCCACCAATAAAAGCTTCAGGAAACACAAGCAACTGTGACCCATAAGAAGCACCTTCTGCTATCAATCTTTCTGCTTTATCTGCTCAAAAGATGAGAGACAATAATAAAAATCAGTGAGCCAGTCAATTGAACCAAATGTCCAAAGCAGTAGAGATACAGAGCTTAAACATAGAAAATTATAAGTTATGATACTCATGTTTCAAACCATACATTAAAACATACAAATCTGGATACATAGAGGCTGCCACTTCAGTTCTCAACATCAACAATTATAGACATCATACACATTCAATGCCATGTTCATGTCAGTACTTGGAACAAAAAGCACCTACTACATGACTTAAGGAATCAACATTTCAAGATAAATAGAGCATTTTTATACATGGCACATAAAGAAACCCTAATTCACATAACATGGCATGCAAAATATAGAAGATAAGCAATAAACTTACAAAATTTCCACCAGAATCTCTTCAATCAATCCCAAAAAACCTTTTTCAAGCAAAAATCCTTCTTCAAGATACATTGCCAAAGAGCTATATTGCATCCAAGTAGAAAAGAGGCAAAAGCTCATGTACACTTCTAGCAAGAGAGAAGCATGATCATTAATGACGATGATCAAGTGAATAAGACTCCCCGCTATTTATATGAGAGTAACCAATACTTATTTCACTAATTTTCCAAGCAAAAACCCAAAAAAAGTTTATTTCAGCATTAAATTAGGTCAAAGGTCACAAACCAACCCTGAAATAGCTCTAAAACGTAACAAAATGTCAAGATAACCCACACGCATGGGACAAAGTAATCTCCACCATGATGTCACCCTTCAAAATAGGAAATAAGGCATCAAGGAACCAAGACAAGGGTCCAGGAGCACTCTTCAAGCATGTGTACATGAAGCGAACAAAGTTCCTTCTACAAATTAATTACTCCAAAAGGCTTGGAATATGAAATTATCCATTGAGGATATAAATATTATATATTAAATGTCTGAATAAGAATGATGATAATGATTACAATGAGAATGAGAGGCTTGCTCATATATCAAGCAAGTGTCTCTTCATGAAGAGTCATGTCTCATTTAGACATGCCTCTTCAGCCTAATTACTAGTTAACTAATAATTATTTATGCTTATTATCATTTACATTATTTTACATTATTTATATATATTTTATTCGTTACATTGCCTCCTTCCTCAAAAAGCTTTGTCCTCAAAGCTTGTCAATGAAAAAGGCTTGATCTCTTTTTCTGCTTCGAAAGTCTTTCTGTCTCGGAACAGTCATCTTCGTCGATACAAGCTGATATGATCTTCTAAGTGACAAACAAAATTGTCGCACTGAGAAGGGATCAGACCATCCGAGATTAATCTTCTGTATAGTATTCTGATCACTGGAATTTTGTAACGACTTGTCAGCATAAGACTGGATTGAGATTACATTACTATTATCTGGAACATCAGTTTGTTGATTCGGTTCTGAATGGTTCAAATATGTAACATGGTTGACTCGTCTATTCTCATGATTTGGATGCCGATAGGGAACCTTTTTTTGATTTTCCCTTATTGGGCACATGGCAATTTTTATTTTTATTTTCTGGCAAAGATGTTGTTGGGTTGGTTATGGAACATTCTCTTGGGAAGTTAATTGTTTGAACTACAACATCCAAGCGCGTCTTTTCTTCAACTTGCTTGTCTTCTTCCTGAGTTGTGACATTCACTGAATCAGTATTTGTTGTTTTGTCATCAACTTGAATACCTACATTTGATGCTTCTTTCTCGATAAGTTGTTGTACCTTGTTTCCTAATGATTTCTTATCCTTCTTGAGTTTCTTAATTTGCGACAGTAATTTTTCGCTATGGTTTTTAAATCGAGAAACTTCTTCATTTTTGTCAACATTGATTTTGTCAGTTTCTTTTTGCATATTTTGTAATACCTTTTTACCTTCTTGAGACATTACTTTTGAAATATTTGAGATATCTTCTTGTGTTACTGAATTTGGTTTTAGTGTAAAACCTTGTAGCGTTATTTTCTTCTTCTTGTAAGAAAATGTTAAAAACTTCTTCTTTGTATTTAGAATAAAGGAACCTAGAGTTTCCATCCAGGGTGATCCCAAAACAATGTCACTATCGTTAAAACATAAGGTTTTCACGGTGAATTGTGAGGTAAAAGTATAATCTCCAATATTTAGGTGTAGATTGCTTATGTCGTATTGTTTGTTACATGTGCCAAAAATATTCGTTTCCACTATATTTGATTCAGAAATCACCAATTGGTTAGCACATTTAGGACTAACATAATTACTTTTTTCAGCGGCACTAATAGAGATTATGATATCTCTTCATGCGAATGATCCTTTGATTTTAAATAGCGTGTTAACACATTTACTAAAGGTTGTAGGAAATCTTCCCTCACTAGTTTCCATTTTGCGTTGATGTTTTTACGTAAACAATATGTCAACTGGAGCTATTTTTATTATAAAATATCCCTTATTTCTTCTATATATATTTTTCAAATATTCTCCTTTAATGTGGATTGTTAAAAATTTAAATACCCTTTTATTAAAAAAAATACTCCTTTATATTATTGCCCTCTATATATGTATGTATTTCTTTATATTAAGACCCCTTTTCAAAATAATTTTATTATCTTATAATAATAATAGTTTCACTTCTTTTTTTAATAATAAATTGGTCCCTTTTTTATATACTTAATTACTCCCTTGATAACTTTTTAATGTCACCCCACTTAATATAAATTTTTATGATGTCACCACACTTAATATAAAAGTCACACTTAATATAAAGTTAAACTTTTATGATGTCACCACACTTAATAAATATAAAGGTCACATCTTTTCATATAACAGGGTCACGATGTTCACCATACTTTTTAAGTAAAAAGTAAAACTTACCTTTCACGTAAAGAGATTTTGTATCCCTTTTGTTTTTTTCTTTTACTTTTAAAATACCATGGGCAATTACCATGGGTTGTTTCTAAAACGGGCTTCTCCATGTAAAAGTTTTAAATATACTTGGAAAGATTCCCTCTTATCTTTTAAATCTTTTTTTATAATATTTGTATGTACTTATTTTATTTTCATTATTTTCTTTTCTTGAATTTGATTTTTTTCTATATTTTTTTTTTGAATGGCCAAATGGTTGACAGTGAAATGGAGAAACTCCAAATTCTTGTAGCGAAACGCTTCAACGACAACAATGTTGATGAACTTGACGGTCAAAGACCTGGATCGAAGAACACAACTCTGTGTAGCAGTGGAGCGACTAGAGGTCGACTGCTCTGATACTAAATGAAACGAACAAAGTTCCTTCTACAAATTAATTACTCCAAAAGACCTGGAATATGAAATTATCCATTGAGGATATAAATATTATATATTAAATGTCTGAATAAGAATGATGATAATGATTACAATGAGAACGAGAGGCTTGCTTATATATCAAGCAAGTGTCTCTTCATGAAGAGTCATGTCTCATTTAGACATGCCTCTTCAGCATAATTACTAGTTAACTAATAATTATTTATGCTTATTATCATTTACATTATTTTACATTATTTATATATATTTTATTCGTTACAGTACATCTCCAAAAGATGCCTCCTTTACCATGATGTCATCCAAGAGAGGCTCTACGTCACCCTTTTCAAGCAAGTGGGAGTCATGTGGTGGCCTCTAAGGACAAGCGTTGGCATCAAAGAGGGATGTGCTCGTCCTCCCAAGTCATCTATGTATAACCATCCTCATATGGGCTCTGGACAAGGTATCTTGGAGCCACTGGTCCACTTGGCTGTCTTATTTTGTCCTTCAAAGAATCAACCCTTGACCTTTCTCCTTCTGCCCTTCTAATAGTTGCTCTTTGTCCTTCAAGAGGTTGTACTTAGGGCTTGGAGCAAGTCACTACAGCCCTCCCAAAACTGTTCCTTTTGACTGCTCCAAATACCGTCCAAAACTAGGACAACCATCCACTAATAAACAACATCAAACAAGGAGGGAGATTACCATACCTTGAGCGTGAACATTTGTCACAAAATCATTGGACCTGTGTATGTATTTGATCTGCAACTTCGACCCTGTTTGTTGATTTGGGGTAGCATCGGATGTGCTCTAAGCCTCAAAATTTGCAAGGAGGCTTAGACACATGCATTCTCCAATACCCAGAAATCTTTTTGAGAAATTCCACCCAGAGACAGTAGAGACAGTTTTATTAAAATAATTTATTATTTTTAATGGGACGCTAAGTCTAAACTTAGCAAATTAAAATAATTAAAGGATATTAATATAAACTTGTTAATCAAGGTTGTCATTGATGTCAATATGGTACAATTGGGATGGCAAATATTCTTGTGATATCATAACCCCATGCATATTATGATGATATCCTTGCTCGTGATGACAAGTCCCTCTTGTTTGATAAGGATGCCATTAATGAAGATGTCAAGCTATTAATGATGCCATTATGATGTCAAGTCACTAAGAAGAAGTCTTGTCCTAGATGCCTATTGTTCATAATGTCCTAGATGTCCTTGAATTAACCATGAAGACACCATAACCTCTTGTATCCTTGCTCTTGATGAATAAGCCCTAGAAATCATGATGATGTCCTAACTCTTGATGAAGGAGTCTAACTTATTGATGCTCATAGTGACTCTTGATGAAGAAGCTCTCCTTGTGATGATCTAGCTCTTGCTCTAACAAATTGATGAATGTTGCATATGGAAAATGACATATCATCACACTATCATGATAACATATATGGTGGCATTACATTTGATGACATGGGCAATGAAGGAATTGGAGATAACTTGATGGCATGATGATTAAAGACATAACAAGTGGGGACCTCACTTAAAAACACTTGGTGACAAAGAAGAAGCCCTTGCTGTCCTAAACATTTTATGCACAAAATTTGAAGACAGTTTCAAAGAAAAATAAAATTGGGCAACTTGGAGGCAATCTTTCTACATGGAACCTAGACCATCTTAAAGATGATTTTTTTCTCTTTCCAAAGAGCCCTTACTTGCCCCGAAATTCCAAATAGTTTGTGAGATATTGAATTTTCAAGTTAAAAAATATATTTTTGACAGTGAGTCGACCTGCACCTTGTCTTATGTGTCTCTTCGCTTTGGCTTGCAAAAAAACACTATATATACAGTTCGGACTGCATTTTTCCTCAACAATTTCAGTGATCATTTCAAAGAAGGAGCACAGAATTAAAAGGAGGCTGAGGAGCACATTATCAAATATTGTTTGGGCATACTTCTGTGATTGGGTTGTCATTTAAGAAGCTGAAGAAGTGCAGATCTTTGAACAGTGACACATTGGAGGCTCGGATTAGAAGAAAAGACCTATTACAAGGGATCAAACATATGAGAGAGGGCTCAAACTTGTGGCTACAAAGACTTGTACCCTCGGACTATCCTACAGTACCTCGGACCTATGTATATACTACATTCCTCAGACCAATTACAGTCCGGAACAGGTTACAGACCTCAGGAACAGGCCTACAGGAGCTCGGATCTATGGTAAACTAACCCATAGACAGTTACAGTGGAAGGTGAGGGCTTGGATATATGTTGTAGGGACTCGATATCCTTGAAGAACAGTCTTTACTAAACCTCAGACCTGTAAGAAATAAGCCAAGACAGTCATCATTGTAGCTCGGTTGAAAGGTCAGATTTGTGGGGAAACTCATTAAAAAAGCTCAGACCAGCAGTCACAGCATTGAAAGAAGACCTCACCTCAGATTTGTCATCACCCCAGACTTGTAACATGATATATTAACACAGTCTAGTGCAGCTCGGACAGTCACACTTGTAAACAAACCTTAGGCTCAGATTGAAGACTTGGAGGCTCGGGACTAAGTGCAGAATATCAGACCTTGACCAGTGGTGTTGGGACTATACATTGGTGGATATTGAGACATATGCTTAGTGAAGACCTCGGATAGCTCAGGTTGTGGAAAGTTTCTAAAACCTCAGATCTTGAAGCACTATTTCTTGTAGCACATTGAAGACCTTTTGAAGGTGGATTTATAGCAGATCAGATCTTGGAGCTTGTGTGAAGCACACTTGAGTCTTGATTGAAGGTTAATCCTATATTGAAGCATAATTGAAGAACACTTCAAGTTTTGACAGCCTGTTGAGGAACACTCTAAGAGTGGTGTGTAAGCATATTGAAGAAGCCTTTGTAGATTTGTCTTGCAGCCATTTGAAGACATCTTGTTGAGAAGTTTTAGCTGATCTTTGAGATATTATTGGAGATTATAATGCGTTGAAGCAATCATGAGGTGACTTTGGAGATATTTGTTTTGAGTACTGTTGTTCCTTAAGAAACCAATTTCCTGGCTATAGGGAAATTGTGCTTAAGATATTAATAAAGATTATTTACTGTCACTTATTTTTATTAGATTACCAAATGAAGGACTTGGAAAACTTGGCCTTAGACTCTTAATACATGTATGATCAGAACTTCTCAGAATGCCATTTGTTGCTAAATATAAATGATGAATGAAGAAAGTTTGAAAGGGAAGTTAGAGACAATATGTTGATCTCTCATAGGAACTATTATCTATAACTTAGAGGAATTATGATCATGAGGAATAAATCATAGACAATATGCTGATCTCTCACAAGAACTACTACCTATAACTTAGAAGGGAAATGAGGACTTTAAGTACAGGAGCGTTCTTTAAGGGATTTAACCTTGCAGCTTCATTACTACACTTAAAAATAAGAAAATATTGCATGACACGTGATAGTGAAGCTTACAAATTATATGTAACAACTCCTAAAAACTTCTAGTTGTTTTATTAATCAATGATGTTATCGGAAATACAGTGGCCTGGTTCTCCAAAATTCCAACCTTTTCTTATTTCCACTTTTTATACATTGTGGAACAATTATTGATTTCTGAAACCTATCTAACTACGTTCAAACTATATGAAATAAAACCGTTATAGAATTTACAGAGGGTGAAAACACCTCGAAGAACAAAAAATAACAAAACAAAACTGAATTTAGAAGAACCGTTGGCTTGTTCTATTGATTTGCTGCCGAATTCCTCTATGAACACTAATAATGTTTAGTTTCTCTTAACCATAATGCAATGTCTTTAGTTTATATAATCCTGGGCATTCTGATTGGCCAAAATGCTAAGAAATATATATCAAATCTGTTCTCCTTTTCAACCCCGGCTCTAATCCCTGATTTTCCATATTACAAAGCGAGATTAATGTTTCTCGTTAATCTGAAACATCTGGCTTTATAACTATCAAATCTGCTTGTTCAGTGCTTTGTCGTCTTCTATTGCAAATCGCAATCAGCCCCCAACCCCTGTAGGAACTTAACTTACGCACCCACCTTTGGAATTATGCGTTTATCATGAAAATATATGATTAGGTGTATTTTCCTTCTCAATACAGACTTAGCACAATTCCCAAGGCATCCTTCCCGCCATCAACTCCACCGTTGATCTTTTCAAATTGAATGGTCTGTCAAGTTTTGATATAACACAACATATACTGCTATCGGGTAAGGCCCACAATAAGCATGTTATATATATATATATATATATAAAGTGCTGCACAAAGATGGCGGACCCGCCAAGCTTTAGAATATAACAAATATTTGCTTTCAAGTCCAACCCTTCCATTATAATCCATTCTAATAAAACTTTATATAAAACTACGTCAATGCAATATATACGAATATCACATAAACCTTTATGACCATAATATAATTGGACGTGAGGGATTATCAAATACAATACATCAAATATCGGGTCCGGAATCAATAAATCACAATCGGCTTTTATCAACTATATATGCATAAAGGGCGGACCCGTCGGACTTTAAAATAGGATACATATATGCGTTCGGGTCTAAACCTTATCGCATATTGCGATCGGCGGGGTCACATGCATATAACATAAGCGTTTCACATTATCTCGGACCCGCCGCTCTTATAAAATACGCCATATACGTTTTCGGGTCCGGTACCCAATCGCTAATCGCAATCGGTGTTTATTTGTGATGCCACCATCCCTGACGCGGACCCGCCAAACTTTTAAATGTAGCATGTAATATTTCGGGTCCGGTCCTTTTAACACTTATTTTCTTCGAAAATGCGCTCTTTTCCTTCGTTTCCCTTTGTATTTTGATTCCGATAAAGTTATGTTTGCAATATATATATATATGTGTGTGTGTGTGTGTGTGCCCATATAACCTTTGGCCTCCAATATATCATTTCTTTTGCTTTGTCTCCTTTTTAAAGTATTTTCAAAAATGAAAAATGAATGTTATAAACAATAAACAATGCATGTTACAACATCTGGCTAATCTCTTCTTCTCAGCAAAAAGCTGACATTTTTTACAACTTCTAACAAACTTATAGGTATCACCAAATAAGGTAGGCCAATAAAATCCAGCTTGAAGAATCTTGTGTGCAGTTACTTTCCCACTGTAATACCCCCCACAAAACCCCTCATGATAATCTTTGATTGTTTCTGTAAATTCATCTTCTATTAAGCATAGTACTAGAATTCCAGCGGGATCCTTCCTGTACAATCTACCTTCTACAATCGCATATGGTTGTGCCTTGATCTTTAGCGCCCTATACTTTATTTTGTCTAAAGATTGAGGACAAGAAAGAGAGCACCAATAATTAATTATATGTTTATACCATTCTGAACATAAGAATTTATACCTGATTTTCATTCCTAGGTCTTGCTCTCCTTCATTTTCTTCAGCTGCTTTTTTATTTATAGGTGCCAACAAATTAATTCCCAATGCCTGAAAGTTTGATTTTGTTAACATTTTCGCCAACCCTTGTCCTTTTACCAACTTTGTAGGTTTTATATCCAAATCATACTCTTGGATCTTGGCAATCCACTTTCCTCTCCTGCCTTCTATATCTCACTATAATAATATATCTTTCACTGCAACATTAGGCACATAAGCAACGATTTGGGACTGCAACACATAAGTTCTAAAAGCTTTCAAGGCTTTTACCAAGGCATACACCTGCTTCTCGAGAATATTATATTTCAGCTCAGAATCTCTAAGAATCTTACTGAAGAATGCAACTGGCTGCTCTCTCCCTTCATCATTCTTCTGCAGTAAGACAGCTGCTATCGAACTTGATGAGGCAAATGAAAAAACTTGGAAAGGCTTTTGATAATCAGGGCTGATTAAGACTGGAGCTGCCTGCAATGCCTCTTTAATTCTGGAAAATGATTCTTTAGCTTCCTTAGTCCAGCTTACTTCATTCTCCTTCAATGCCAAGTTCATCTTCATCAACTGCATATAATGTAGAAATTTGATCTTCAGACTGTTCTTCACCAGGATCTGCTTCTATGTACAATGGTGCTTGAATTTGATTTTGATCTTTTCTTTCCTTTTGCAAAATTTGCAAAGGTTGCCTTCTAAATTGGGGATTAAAGTTCTTATTAAACTGTGTTTGTCTCTGAGAGTTCTTGTTTTCTAACTCTAATCTATTTAACTTATCTGACATGGTTTTAATTATATTACACATATCCTCCAATGATTGACTTTGGGAGGATTCCATCTTTGCTTTTCCCTTGTCTTGGGAAAGCTGTGTTTCTGGTGCTTTTCCTGCAGCCACCAGATTCGCTTCTATCTCTAAAGCATCTGTTTGGATTTGATCAAGGGTTGGAGCTCTCCTTTCCCTTAATGTAAATCCAAAATTTGATTCAAAAGCCCCTGCAAAAGTGATTTTTGCACTAGCAGGAGGAAGCTTAATCTCTAGTGGTAGACTATTGTACAATTTGTTGAATCTTCTGACAAATTCAGCCACGGTTTCATCAGACTTCTTCTTTATGGCATTAAATTTTGTTAATGAATATCCATGGTCTCTTTTTTCTCCCCATCTCAGAATAAACACATGTTCCATCTCTTCCCAAGAAGGAATAGAATTATTGGGAAGACCTTTGAACCATTTCCTCGCTTCTCCATCCAGGGACTGAACAAAGAGTCTTAGAACGACATCTTAATATTCAACATTTAGGCTTTCTGTAAAATTACAAAATACTACTATATGATTCTCTATTGTTTGTGTATCTTCTCCTGAAAATGAGGAAGACTTTTGAGGTAATCCTCTGGCATTTGATTGTAAGGCTGTGGTAGTTGAAGAGGTGCATACTTATTGAATAGGAACGCAGGGGCTGCCATGTTTACTAAACTTTGATTACCTACAGATGTGGAACTTGATTGAAATGCAAATGGACTGTGCAAAGGAGGTAATGTGGTTATTGGTTGAGGTTGAATAATTACAGCAGGCAAATGAAAAGTAACAAACTCAGAAGATTGATCTTGACAGCTAGGTTCTTGAAATGCAGATGATGAAAAAGATGACCCTATATCAGAGGAATGTTCAAATAAGTTGCTGCTTGATGCAGACAATACAGGAATTGGTCTATTTGAGGTCCTAGACTTTCTAGCCCTCCTTGAAAACAGTCTTTCAGGATCTGAAAAAGCTTGAGCCTTCTTTTGTGAAGTATCTAATCTTGTATGGGGCCTTCTTGAAGCCAGAGTTTTTTTTTTGATTCAAAACAGCCAAATATTTCCTCCTCACGGAACAACCAGAAGAAAATATTGAAACCCAGGGAAAAACCTTCTTCTCTTCTCTCCCCGACAGCAGCGCCAATTAATTTTGTTCCTTAAGAAACCAATTTCCTGGCTATAGGGAAATTGTGCTTAAGACATTAATGGAGATTATTTACTATCACTTATTGTTATTAAATTACCAAATAAAGGACTTGGAAAACTTGGCCTTAGACTCTTATTACATGTATGATCAGAACTTCTCAGAATGCCATTTGCTGCTAAATATAAATGATGAATGAGGAAAGTTTGAAAGAAAAGTTAGAGACAATATGTTGATCTCTCACAGGAACTATTATCTATAACTTAGAGGAATTACGATCATGAGGAATAAATCATAGACAATATGTTGATCTCTCACAGGAACTACTATCTATAACTTAGAAGGGAAATGAGGACTTTAAGTATAGGAGCGCTCTTTAAGGGATTTAACCCTGCAGCTTCATTACTACACTTAAAAAGAAGAAAACATTGCATGACACATGATAGTGAAACTTACAAATTATATGTAACAACTCCTAGAAACTTCTAGTTGTTTTATTAATCAATGATGTTATCAGAAATACAGTGGCCTGGTTCTCCAAAATTCCAACCTTTTCTTAGTAAATTTTCCACTTTTTATACATTGTGGAACAGTGATTGATTTCTGAAACCTATCTAACTACTTTCTAACTATATGAAATAAAACTGTTACAGAATTTATAGAGAGTGAAAACACCTCGAAGAACAAGAAATAACAAAACAAAATTGAATTTAGAAGAACTGATGGCTTGTTCTGTTGATTTGCTGTCGAATTCCTCTGTGAACACTCTAATGATGTTTAGTTCCTCTTAACCATAATGCAATTAATCCTGGGCATTCTGATTGGCCAAAATGCCAAGAAATATTTATCAGATCTGTTCTCATTTTCAACCCCGGCTCTAATCCCTAATTTTCCACATTACAAAGCGAGATTAACGTTTCTCATTAATCTGAAACATCCGGCTTTATAACTATCAAATCTGCTCGTTCAGCGCTTTATCGTCTTCTATTGCAAATCGCAATCAACCCCCAACCCCTGTAGGAACTTAACTTATGCACTCAGCTTTGGAATTATGTGTTTATCATGAAAATATATGATTAGGTGTATTTTCCTTCTCAATACAGACTTAGCACAATTCCCAAGGCATCCTTCCCGCCAATTCAACTCCACCGTTGATCTTTTCAGATCGAATGGTCTGTCAAGTTTTGATATAACACAACATATATCACTATCGGGTAAAGCCCACAATCGGCATGTTATATATATATATATATATATATAAAAGTGCTACACAAATATGGCAGACCCGCCGACCTTTAGAATATAATAAATATTTTCTTTCAAGTCCGACCCTTCTATTATAATCCATTATAATAAAACTTTATATAAAACTACGTCAATGCAATATATACGAATATCACATAAACCTTTATGACTCATAATATAATCAGACGGGAGGGATTATCAAATACAATATATCAAATATCGGGTCTAGAATCAATAAATCGCAATCGACGTTTATCAACATATATATGCATAAAGGGCGGACCCGCCAGGCTTTAAAATAGGATATATATGCGTTCGGGTCCAACCCTTATCGCATATCGCGATCGACGGGGTCACATGTATATAACATAAGTGTTTCACATTATCTCGGACCTGTCGCTCTTATAAAATACGCCATATAAGTTTTCGGGTCCGGTACCCAATCGCTGATTGCAGTTGGCGTTTATCTGTGATGCCACCATCCCTGACACGGACCCGCCGAACTTTAAAATGTAGCATGTAATATTTCGGGTCCGGTCCTTTTAACACTTATTTTCTTCGAAAATGCGCTCTTTTCCTTCATTTCCCTTTGTATTTTGATTCTGATAGAGTTATGTTTGCAATATATATATATATATATGTGTGTGTGTGTGTGTGTGTGTGTGTGTGTGCATGTGTGCCCATATAACCTTTGGCTTTTGATAAATCATTTCTTTTGCTTTGTCTCCTTTTTAAAGTATTTTCAAAAATGAAAAAGGAATGTTATAAACAATAAACAATGCATGTTACAACAAGTACCATGAAGGACAGCGAAGACACCTTCATGTGAAGAAATCAAGTTTGTCATTGATGACGTAACGTAGAGACTACAGTGAAGACTAAGCGAAGATTGACAGGGTTCGTTATAGAAGACATTGGGAGCCATGAAGTAAAACCAAATACATCTTGACGAAGTGAAGTTAAGGGTTGAGCCCAAGAGGCTGGAGCCTCGAAAAGCCAAGGTTCATGCCTTGGAGGATAAGGTTGGAGCCCTAGAGGATCGGAGTCTTCAAGAAACCAGGTTGGAGCCTGAACCAGATATAGGGTTAAAGCCCTTGAGGTTGGTGGTGCCTCGGAATTGACAAGGTTGGAGCCTTGGAAGTCCAAGTCGGTGCTTGGCAAATACAGGTTGGAGCCTGGGAGGTTGAAGATTGGTGTCTTCATCTAGGGTTGGAACTCTACATATATTGTACTTGATTTATTGCAAAGAATAAATTAATAAAAGCATTTATTCGTATTGTTCATTTTGTGTTCTAAGTATAAGTGATCTAACTAGTAAAAATAACAATTGAAAAGAAATATTGATTCACCCCCCCAGTATTTCCAACAATTGGTATCAGAGCCAGTACCTTCACTGAAAGCCTAGGAGCTTGAAGGTTGATCCTTAGAACACAAATGGCAAAGCCAAGGAAGAAAGCCTCCAATTCTCCTAAAGATGTCTTTTCCTCAACCATGAAAACTGAAGACAATCAATTTGAGAAAGTTCCAGTGTTCAATTGAAACTTTGATGTATGGAAGGTAAGAATGAGAAATTTCTTAATGGCTCAAGGCGTTGGAGTATGGGAATTAGTGATTACTGATAGCACGATGGATGATGAATCCAAGGAATACAATACAAGAGCAATGAAGACAACTTTGAATGGGCTACCAAATTCTATAAAAGCCAATTTGGAAAAATGTTCATCAGCCAAGGTTACTTGGGAGCAGGAGCGACATTTTCAGAAGCTCCCAGTTTGGGAGCGAATCCCGAGAGTTTTTTATATAATATATATATATATATATATATATATATATATATATATATATATATATATATATTTATTTTTTATGTTTTGATGCATATATGTCAACAAAAACATGTAGAATAATGAATTAGATATAAAAAAGATTAAAAACATAGATTGAAGTTTTGAACCATATAACAATAATCATCAAGAAGTTATAATCTTCATCAACCACGTCCACAAGTTAGTAAAATAGTGACATACAACATATTGAGTCTCATGATTCATCAATCTTAAAGTTTCAAGCTTTCAAAATTCAATATATAACATTTATCATCATTGATCACCAAAGTTGTACTTGTAAGCTAAGTGTAACCATTACAACAAATAATATCTAACATGAAATGAAATGTTATAAAATGAAATGAAATGAAACAACTTTCAACTTTCATGAAGCATCATATTCATAATTCATTACTAATGAGTTATAATTGCCAACTTCAAACTTAAATTGTCATATATTGTTTAAAAAAATATAATAATAAATATGAAAGAGTCAATAGTTATAAAATCTACTAGAAACTAGAAAAGACAAATAAATCTATTATCTATTGCTTATGCTTGGGCCCCTTGCCACCACAAGAAATGTCTAATTTTTTAGTCTTGTTGGAAAATCAAGATTTTTGTCATTAATATCACCCTCTAAGCATTTATACCCATAGGTATCTTTGTCATTACTCTGGATCTGCATAGGGATCTTTGTCATCAATATCACGCTCTAAGCATTAACATAAGTTAGAAAAAGCATACCATGTCAAGTCAAGATTTTGTTTGAGTGATGCGTACATTTTTAGGAGGGTCATGATAGAAGAGTTCGACAACCAATGTCACTAACATCCAAGGTACATAGAGGGATTGGTGCTCTTGATTAAATACGAGTTCCATACCCTAATACATGACAAAATTCAATGGAAACATCACAATTCCCCAATTCTGAAATCCTGAAAAATTGATAAGTTTGCTAGATTTTGAATGAAATCTAAAATTCTACTTTCTCCATATGAAATACAATGAGGTCGGAACCATTCTCAAACATCCTGAGTCATTTCATGGTAATGTTAAAAATTTAAGTAAAAGGATGACTTAATCTTCATTTTCATCTTTTACTTTAAGAATTTAAAATTACCATGAATTGCAAATCAATACTAGGGCCATAGGCTTGATCACTAAGCTGCCCCACTCAAAACTTATTTGTTTCTTTCAAAAAAGAATTGCATTTGAAACATTACTGCAAAAAAGGCTAAACGCTCCCAAAAAGGCAGGGAGCGTTATTTTAGGAAGCGCGCTCTCGAAAACGCTCCCTCCTCGGGGAGCGTTTTTGAGAGCGCGCTCCCGAGGCACTCCGGAGCCGCTCTCGCTCGGAGCACGAATTAGGAGCAAGAGCGAGAGGGGGGGGGCGCTCCCCCGCAACCTTGTCATCAGCAAAAGATATATGGGACAAACTTCATGACCTTCACTCAAAAGGAGCATTGACCATGACCTCTAGTCAAGAAGATGATGGAAAGCAAGAAGGAAATCCATAACCCATCAAGGAAGCTGAAAATAAGAATGATGACATCAAGGCCAAAGAAGACCTAGAAGAAGAAGAAAGCAAAGAAGGCTTTGAAGAAGATCTCCTGACTAAACTTATAGCTGCCATGGAAGAGATTAACAGTTTGAAAAAGGAAAATGAGGAACTTAAGAAGAAAGCGCAAGATGGTGACCAGGACAAGACAAGGAAGGAAGTTGACCTTTTCAAGCTTCAAGTACAAGAAAGAGATGAGGAGCTCACCAAACTTAAGGAGGAATTTCATCAAAACAAAAGAAAGCATCATGAAGAAGTCATATCCATGACAAATCAATTGGATAAGGCAAAGAAAAGGGAAGAAACTTTGTCAAGCCACCTTGAACAAAGACTCAAGAGCTTGAACAAACTTGAAGCAGAGATTGGTCAATACAAGGAAGAGGTCTCCTCCCTTAGATCTCAACTAGAAGAAGCAAGGAAACAAGCACAAGGAGCTGAGAAGGTGATGGAAGCTTTGGCATTCATAGAAGGACAAGTTGATGAAGTAGAAAAGGAGAGAAACACCATGATATGCCAACTAGAAGAAAAGGATGATGACATCACCAAGTTAAGATCAGAAATCACTTCTCTTAAGGCCCAATCATGTGAAGCAACCAAGATGAAGGAAGAAATGGAGATCATTCTATCAAAGAAGGATGAAGAATGCAAGAAAATGAAGGAAGAAATTGTCTTTCTTAAAAAGGAAGTTGACTTGCTGAATAAGAACTTGAAAAGTTTTCAAACCCTAGATGACATCCTAAGTCATCAAAGGTCTCCCCTTGATAAATCAGGTCTTAGCTATGTAGGTGAATCCTCAAGCAAGAATGATAATGCTTCAAACAACAAGGATGTGAGGAAGCCAGAAAGAAATGTTGATGCTCCCAGTTCCAGCAAAGGCAAGGAGAAGAGTCAAGACAATTATGGAAGAAATCCTACTCCAAAGAGACTTGCAGATGGTGTCCAGAATACGAAAGGCAATGAATATCATCAAAGAATCCCAAGGCAAAAAGACTTTAGAAGTACATCAAGGAAATTTTCATCTCCTAGGTACCAAAGTATATTTCTTGGTTATTGCTATTCTTGTACAAATTTTGGGCACATGGCAAAAGATTGTAGGGCATATCACAAAGATAAATATAATGGTCCCTGTCAATCTCCTAGAAGCAAGTGTGCAAGAAAAAGTCATGATTACTCATTCATAAACAAGATGGAGTGCTTCAATTGCCATAACTTTGGACATATGGCATGTGATTGTAACTCGACTTGGGTCCCTACACATGCTAGAACCATGACAACCAAGACAAAAAAGAAAGTTACACAAATATGGAGAAAGAAGCAAATTGGATCTGAAAGTCTCTTGGACACTCCAGACAACAACACATGTTGTTGATCTGATGAAGTCATCCTTGATATTCCAAGTGTTTGATAATGAGACTCTGCCAAAGGAGACCATGCATACTGTTAGGGGGAGCTTATGATTCTTAATCATTCTTGCAGAAGCTATCCGTGAATGGGCCCTATGAAATTCTTGATGAGTCACACATGGACAATCATCTTTTGATAGATCATCTCTTGGGAGCAAATCCATTGAAGAACATGATTCCTTACTTATCCGATGGACTATTGTTGAAGATTTCTTCCACTTGATCACAAGACAGAAATCTTTCTTATCTAAAGAAGCTAGAGGAGTTTATGCAGGCAGGGGGAGTTGGTTCATCACATGAAGAAATGTAAACACACTATCATGAACCACATTGCCAGAAGGAAGAGCACCATTCGATGGACTATTGTTGAAGATTTCTTCCACTTGATCACAACGCAGAAATCTTTCTTATCTAAAGAAGCTAGAGGGGTTTATGCAGGCAGGGGGAGTTGGTTCATCAAATGAAGAAATGTAAACACATCTATCATGAACCACATTGCCAAAAGGAAGAGCACCATGACAGGGGGAGTAACATACCTATGAAGAACTACTATTGATAAAGAAAATATGATGAAAAAAAATAAGCTTGACAGGGGGAGTACTTGGGCACCCCGTTTGTCATTGATGTCAAAGGGGGAGAGAATGTTGAAGGGCAAGAATATTGCCATCAATGACAAAGGGGCAGATTGTTAATCAAGGTTGTCATTGATGTCCATATGGTACTATTGGGATGGAAAATATTCTTGTGATATCATAACCTCATGCATATTATGATGATGTCCTTGCTCATGATGACAAGTCCCTCTTGTTTGATAAGGATGCCATTAATAAAGATGTCAAGCTATTAATGATGCCATTATGATGTCAATTCACTAAGAAGAAGTCTTGTCCTAGATGCCTATTGTTCATAATGTCCTAGATGTCCTTGAATTAACCATGAAGACACCATAACCTCTTATATCCTTGCTCTTGATGAAGAATCCCTAGAAATCATGATGATGTCCTTACTCTTGATGAAGGAGTCTGTCTTATTGATGCTCATAGTGACTCTTGATGAAGAAGCTCTCCTTGTGATGATCTAGCCCTTGCTCTAACAAATTGATGAATGTTGCATATGGTTAATGACATATCACTGCACTATCATGATGACATATATGGTGACATTACATTTGATGACATGGACAATGAAGGAATTGGAGATCACTTGATGACATGATGATTAAAGACATAACAAGTGGAGGCCTCACTTAAAAACACTTGGTGACAAAGAAGAAGCCCTTGTTGTCCTAAACATTTTATGCACAAAATTTGACGACAATTTCAAAGAAAAATAAAATTGGGCAACTTGGAGGCAATCTTTCAACATGGGACCTAGATCATCTTAAAGAGGATTTTTTCCTCTTTCCAATGAGCCCTTACTTGCCCCGAAATTCCAAATAGTTTGTGAGATATTGAATTTTCAAGTTAAAAAATATATTTTTGACAGTGAGCCGACCTGCACCTTGTCTTTCAAGTCGGCCTCCATACAGTGACGTGTCTCTTCGCTTTGGCTTGCAAAAAAACACTATATATACAGTTCGGACTGCATTTCTCCTCAACAATTTCGGTGATCATTTCAAAGAAGGAGCACAGAATTAAAAGGAGGTTGAGGAGCACATTATCAAACATTGTTTGGGCATACTTCTGTGATCGGGTTGTCATTTAAGAAGCTGAAGAAGTGCAGATCTTTGAACAATGACACATTGGAGGCTCGGAGTAGAAGAAAAGACCCATTACAAGGGATTAGACATATGAGAGAGGGCTCAAAATTGTGGCTACAAAGACTTATACCCTCGAACTATCCTACAGTACCTCGGACTTGTGTATATACTACATTCCTCAGACCAATTACAGTCCGGGATGTTGAAAAAAGTGGAACTAGGTTCAATCTTCATAATGACATGATCTTTGTATTTGATGTAACAAAAGGAAATAAATTATTTTTGTAATCTTGCTACATGGGTTTCATGAGCAAGAAGTGTCTCTAGGCCAAAGACTTCTTCTTAATGTCTTTACGATTTATTTCTATCATGTCATGAGTGCATGTAAATGCATACAAGTCTTCAACAAGTGTAGCGGCCCTCCAAGACTAAGATCAATGCCTCAATAACAAGCACAAGAAGTCTGCAAGCGAAAACATTAAAGGAAGTTCATATCGGCCCAAAATATGAATTAAATATATAAATACAAGTTATGTCGACTTGGTATAAAGACACATCGGTTCATGAAGTTATGTCGGCTCACATATAGAACCCTCATCACTATAAATACCCACGAAGGGTCAACGCAAAAGGTAGAACTAGCATGAGATGGGGCCGTAGTCTTGAGGAGATGAAGCCGCAATCATAAGGTAGCCGCAGTGAGAGGTAGCCGCAGTGAGATGGAGCTGCAGTCAAAGACATAGAAGAGGTAGCTGCAGTGAGATGGAGTCGCAGGCATAGAAGAGAAGCCGCAGTTAAGGCAATTAGCCGTAGTTAAGGCAATTAGCCGCAGTCAAGGCATGGAACCGCGGAGCCTGAACCACATATAGGGTTGGAGCCCTTGAGGTTGGTGCCTCAGAAATTGACAAGGTTGGAGCCTTGGAAGTCCAAGTCGGTGCTTAGCAAATACAGGTTGGAGCCTGGGAGATTGAAGATCGGTGTCTTCATCTAGAGTTGGAGCCCTACATATATCGTACTTGATTTATTGCAAAGAAGAAATTAAAAAAATCATTTATTTTTATTGTTCATTTTGTGTTCTAAATATAAGTGATCTCACTGGTAAAAATAACAATTGAAAAGAAACACTGATTCACCCCCCCCTCAGTATTTCCAACAAAATTGTGGGTGAAACTTCTAGAAGAAGGTGGATATCAAGTCAATATGATCCTAGCCATTGATTAGGATCTAATATGGGTTATTGATTGATCAACGAGAGGGTTATAAGAGGAAGCTTGATGGGCATTGGAAAACACATCAATAGATCAAGAGATCGAATTTCTGAAGTGAGAAGTTCTCAGGAGGAAATTATGATCGAGTAGATTTCGCGCAGTTGAGGGGCAGGGATAGCATCCACAGAGAGAGAGAGAATTTCTTAGCCGGAGAATCATCAGCAGAGAGTGATCCAGCAGCTCTCACGCAGACGCTGACGCAAGGCCATGCAGAGGCAGCGCAGAGGGTGAGAGAGAGTCTGAAATTTTGCAGCAGAGTCAGTTTTAGAAGCCGAGAGCCGGGGTGTGAGACCGGGAGGCTGAGAGCAGTGACTCCGGGCAACAAACCGATCAGTTGGTTGGGTGACCTAGTGCTTAGAGGCGTTGACGCGAGGACTGCGTGAGGACTGTGCAGAGGCAGTGCAGGGATTGCGTGAGGATTGCGCAGAGGCAACGCAGGGCCTGCCAGAGGCACCTCATCCAGTAACCGGATCAGCCAGGATTTTTCTCAGTGATTTTGTGAGGTAATCTCACAAATCTTTCTGCCAATGTTTCTCTCCCTGTAATTGAATAACTCGTGAGGTATTCAGAGATGTATTCAGAATTTGCTACTGCTTAATAATAACAAACCCTCAGATTTGTTGCACCAATCTTCCCACATTGGGTTTTTCCAGGGACATTTGTCCAAAAATAATGGTGTTATTGTGTTGTATTTTCTTTCCTGCTCAGTCTCTTGTTTCTGCATATAAATTAATTAAGTGAACGCTGCAGTGTATGTATTTCAATATTTTCCATAGGAAACTATAAATAACTTGTTCATGTAAATCTAACAAGTAGGAGAAATATCATCAATTATTGCACTAAGGATTCTGGTTTAGGAATTTTCACATGGAATCAGAGTTGCAATGGAACAAGAAGAGTCGTTCCAAAGAACCCAGCGCTGAGCAGAAGAGGGAGACTGAAAAGTTGCAGGAGGCAGCAGTTCGAAACCCCAGAGGGTTTACACAGTTCTAGCCGAAACGTTGAAATTTCGAGGCAGTCTCTCTGAGTGAGTCGACAAAGAGAAGGGCTTCCACATTGAGCTTTTGTCGGGGCAGAGGGAGTAGCGGTGAAGCCTCAACATGAGGAGGAGCTGGTGGGATGCAGATTTTTCTATAGGCAGTTTGTTGGGCAGAAAATCATCAGAAGAGAGAAGAGAAGCACAGTTGAGGGAATTTCTTCCTCGGAGAATTCCTAGCCAAGGAATTCGAATTCTCTAGAGTTGAGCAGCAGTAAGGGGCAGTAGTTTTACTAGCTCCAATAGGGAGTGTGTAAGCTAGCCCAGCAACATCACAAAGGAGAGAGCAGGTCATTCGACTTTCTATTTGTGGCAGAAATGGCAACCAGTGGCTTGAGGGATTAGGATAGGTTGGATGAAGCATCCAACTATGTCATCTGGAAGGCTATAATGTCATTCCATCTAGATAAGCATGCCCTCAAGAAATATGTCGACAGCGTGGTGGTTGTATCTGCAGATGCAGATCATTGAGGTATTCACAAAGTCAATCTTCCTATCTAAAAATCCCAAGGTTGAGACAATAAAGCGAAGAGAGCTACAAAAGAATTCTTAATAGTAAACAACCTTGTAAATCAAACAAACGTGCTTTCATTAATCAGAGTTGTAAGATAGCTAGCTTTGATATAGATAAAATCAAAGCTTGTGCCAAAGAACTGAACAGTGAAGAGGACAAAACCTGAAAATCACTGCTCAAAACCTGGTTGATTTACAAAGATATCTAGTTGATGCTCTCAAACTCAAACTATAAGACTAGAAGACAAGAAGATTCAATAGTAAGAAAAGGATGGAGAACTTGGATGGCACTAATGATCTACTCTCATGCTTATGTATTTGTGCTTATGGATGTGTTCTAAACCTAAAGGCTAATGAAAACAACAGAGTTCCTTTTCTAAAATTGCTCTATCTTTCTCCCAAGGTAGCTCTTGCTAAAATTAGCTTGAAGAAAATTCTAGAAGCATACAAGATTAATAGTATTAATGTTAGAACTAAGTATGCCTCAGTAGACATTAGATGCACACCCTCAGGATCCCCCTTGGTCAGTTCAAATAGGGATCCCATCAACTTTGGGTTGAGAACCACATTCCCCACCCCAAGAGGACATGTCAACTATGTCACCTTCATGGAACCAAGTTGGAGGAGCACCTCTTGAGAAGCTCTTATTCTATATCCTAGTGCATATTCCACTAGACCACCAAACAAACCATCTCTAACAGGCCCCAAGGTCCCAAACCCTATAACAATCTACATGCAGTATTGTTCTCTAGACTCTCCCCTGTAACTGGTCTTCAATTTGGAGATTCTACACCTCAACCTTGGATTTTAAGAGTAATGGACCTCATCAATCCAGGGCTCCCTCTAATATTACATGGCCATGCCCTCTCAGCGTTAGATATTCAACAAAGGACATCATTAGGAAATACTTTGGTCCCTTCACAATCGTTGATGACTCAAATTGGGTGCCATCCTCTTCTTCTCCCCACTCTACTTTGTGTCCCATCATGCCTTGATAGCAACATCGTATCCATGGCATGGTTTTGATCTTGTCACTTTTGTATCTATGCTACTTTTTGCATTTCTATTGATTAATTAGCTAGCTCTTTCTCTGCTTTTACTAAAGTAGTGATATAATTTGCTTTTGCACTCCCATTATTATTCACACTAGCTGTACTTTTGAATCGCGTGGACCAATTTTATGGTCACTAGTTGGACACCAATAAAATCCTTTTAATGTCAAAAAGTATCTTCCTATTGATGTCAAAAAATCACAAACTTGTTTGCCAAAATGGTAGCCAATGGATTAGATCCTTGGTGTTCGTCATGCTACAAAAAATACTTTACAAACTCTCCTTGAATTGAGATTTAATAAGCAATGAAATAAAAATAGTTTTGACCCAAGTCCCCAAATAACAACAAATATCGAGAAGTCGGCTTATCTATCTGATTAATGAGGAGGGATGCTTGGGCGAGGCAGAGACATTTTGGTCCTCCAACTATCCTTGAATTGAGATTTAATAAGCAATGAAATAAAAATAGTTTTGAACCAGGTCTCCAAATAACAACAAATATCGAGAATTCGACCTATCTATCTGATTAATGAGGATAATTGCTTGTGATGGAAATACTGAAAGGGGGGTGAATCAGTGTTTCTTAGAAATTAGTAACTTATTAATCTTTTTCGAGCATTAATTAATCTTTTAGCATCAATTCAAAACATAAAGAAGCAGTAGACAATAGACACAAGAATTTTTAGGTGGAAACCCCCTCCGCGACAAAAACCACCTAACATTTCTCTAAGAATTTATGAGTAAATCAAATGCTTCAACTCCAACTGAAAAGGGAAGCCCCAACTCCCTAGTACTTCAAAAAAGCATTCAATTTTCCAGCTCAAACTGGATGGACGCTTTAGCACCCTCGTTTTATCAGCCAATGTTGAAAGGATGCTGCTCCAACAACCTTGCAAGCTCAGGTTTGCCCTAGCACCACCCTACCATTCTAAAGTGTTTTCAAACTCCAACTTGAAGGCGACTTCAACCACCTGCCTAGCACCACCCAACCACCCTAAAATGATAATGATTTTTGCCAAAAATGTGGGCTCCCATACCAGCGACAATGACCCACTTACAATGAGTAAAAATTTGTGGGGTCTCGTACTAGGGATAATGGCTCGCTTACAATAGACTAGTGCAATTGATGTGACACTAAAACCCAACTAGGACAAACCCTTATCAAGGGTGTTGGACACTGTAATCTGTGTTGTTGTATGGCTATAAGATGATTGGAAGAGATCCTCCTTGCTGCACAGTGATTAAAGATGAAACTCTTCACTGCAAAGAGTGATACCCTTATCCAAACTTCCTTCAACTAATCAAACACAAACCTGTTACTGCTGCTAGATGAACCTTTGTACCATACTGTAGCAAAACTATGACAAATATACACAGGTAGATCTACAAATCTAACTTTTGCACAAAATATGATGATGAAACCCTGCTTCTGCAACCATCTTCACAACTACACCTTAGTTCCCTTGATTGTTCATGACATCAATGCAAGAGATAACTTATGGCCACCCAACAGAGATTTTCAATCAATCTATCTTCAGCCCTCTGTCTTGTTGATGGATATAAAACTGTGCCTACAAACAAGACCACTATATTGTGGCAGTAATAATCAATAATTGCAAAACATACCTTAATTGATCAGCTTCCATGCAAACTTCTTGTCGTCATAGCAACTCTGTCACTAGGATGAATGTAATGCCCATAATTCGAAATACAGAAAACATGTAAATACTCATAAACTGGAAAACAAGAATGCCTAAAAATGTAATTTGCACATACCTGAACCGCTAGTTGATTGCTAATTCTGCTATTGAACTGGCGATTCCGCTGCTGGTGATGCCGTGGCTGTTTTGAACCAATTTTCGAGAGGCCAATACCACCCAACCTCACTGAGCAAACCTAGCTGCTCAATCCAGAAAGCTCTCCACAGAGGCTCTCTGTCCCTCCATGCCCAGAACCTCAAACCACTTAAAGCTCTTCAATGGATAATTCCCTTCTCCCGGTTTCCTCCTGGTGAATTTATGCTTCTCGTTCTCTGCTGCCCCTCTCTGGTTTCCCCCCCCCCCCCTCATCGGTTCAGAATAGCGATTTATAAAGGCAGGCTTGGCGGTGGCTACCCTCCTGCTTCCGGCCACCGCTCTTCTACCTCCTGACACGCCTCCGCATGCAATTTAACTCTCTCAGATCCTGTCCTGGCAAAGCCGCTCTGCCATAACTTCTCAGCTGGTTGGACGCGCCCTCGTTAATGGTTTCAGTAATGAGTTTTAGGTAGGTTAACGCATAGTATTTTCATGAATCCATTTATTTATATTATAGCATATAAACTTTACATATAATCTGTAAAGTTCCATTTATACTTTACAACATTTACATTATATAAAATTCCATATATATTTATACTTTATAACATTTCTATTTATAAAGTTCCATTTATACTTTACAACATTTACATTATATAAAGTTCCATATATATATATGCTTTATAACATTTCTATTTATAAAGTTCCATTTATACTTTACAACATTTACATTTATAAAGTTCCATATATATATACTTTATAACATTTATATAAAATTTCAATCATACATTTTGTAATTTAATATATATATATTATAAAGTTTACTTATATATTTTATAAAATCTTAACATATATCTGTTTATAAATTTAAATTGTATTTATAAACTTAACATATTTATTGCTTAAATTTCATCGCATTTGTTTTATTATAAAGTTTAAACTTTATAAAATGGGTTAATTTCGCTGGGTTGTTACATACACCCCCCCTTCTGAGAACTTCGACCCGAAGTTTAGAGTTTTAGAGTCAAGGTTTTAAAGGACATGACCTTTTCTATCCAGGTCCCCAAGCTATTCAAAAATCATCCTATCCTTCCTAATCTCTTCCGCTCCCATCCTATCCGTCCTCTACTGGAGTATGCCGTGGCGTCAGTTTCACTGATCTAACCATTCATAACTCTAAGGTGACAGCGTCGGTTATACCGACCTGATTCTCAGTAGGCATCCGGCAGTCATCATCACACGTCTAGGGGAGCGTGACTCGCACAGTCCTCCCATGACTCCAGGGTTCGAAGGATAAACAGTGGGTAACACCTCCACCCCTCCCAGTAAAATTTGGTTAATACCTTATCATAGAATCACTTTGAGCTTTAACTGATCTGAGGTTCTGTCATCACGTGGTCATCCCGAAAATTGGATCATTTATCTGCAATCATAGTTTATCTGCAATCTTACACTTACCCATGCATTTGTAAAATGTGCATCAGCATATTCAAAATAACTTATGTATTATTTACATATGATACTACAGCATAACATAATTCTGTCATATTCTATGCATGTATTCTGACTTTTCTTTAGGATGTATTCACTTCCTGTCTTCCATTTCAGTTGCTCATCTTTGACAAAATAAAACAGATTTATATTGTTTCAATTTCTACCAGAAGTAAAGGGCTAAGGGCAGTGGTCCCTAAATGGAAAAATAAGTTAAAAGATGTGAGGTTTCTAGGAGATGTTAAAGTGAAATAGATTACTTTTGAGATTACAAGCAAATATAATATGAGCAATGTGAACCAAAATCAACTTTAATAACCATCAACACATGAGATAGTAATAAGCATATGTAAAATCAGTGCCTTCAAAATATTGCTCAAAAATGAAAGATACTTACACAATAAAATAATCAATACAAGATATAAAGATGCTTTCAAGATATATGATCACTTGTTAATCCAAAGCATACAAGGAAAGAATATCTTGCAAAGGAAACCAATTAGAATTCTACTTGCAAAATATAAAATGAGATGATACTTGCCAAAACAAAGTATTCAATTCAACACATATTCACAAATGACAAGTGTAATGGTTATTTGCAAGTAAAACAATAAGATGTGTTAATATGAAATGCACCTCAACTAAAATTGGATGCAATTATCTTGGTTACTTTTATTTTAAATGTCTAATCTAGGTGAGAGATCCTCCTTTTGAGCTCTTACCAAAGGGTAAAAATTGGGGTGACTATAAGAAAGAGGGGGCGAGGACACAATGGTGTCATTAACGATACTCGTCTCCTAACTCTTACCAACCCACGTGTTCTTTCGTTCCTACAAGGGGACAAGCCACCTTCATAACTACCGGGTCACAAGCTTTTACCTTACTTCGTACCAATTGGAAGAGCTTTTCAAGAATTTTTTTTCCTATGATTCTATTAACCAAGCTTATGCTTGGAGGTTAATTTTAAAACGCAACTAAATTAGAATGTCTAATATGATATGCACGTGAGATTGTAAGTGCTATGTAAAAGATGGAAATTGTCTCAATTAAATATACTCCACAGAATCACTTGTATAATTGTTCAAGTAAACACAAGATGCATAAGCTTCCTCAACAATTAAAATTGTGAGTTGTTAAAAATAAATGATGAACCAATAACAGACTAAAGTAAAATGAAGCTTGAAATGTATGTTCTCGCAAGATGAGCAACTAGATCACATGTAAAGTTTCCCAAAAGTAAATTGCAATGCTTTGAAAGATAAACTTGAGATTTGTGCCCACAATAGCTTTGCAAAAAGAACTTTAACTTGAGGAAATAAAAGATGACTAGCTTGACATGAAAGTAAATGGTTGCTTTGAAAGGTAAACTTGTCCAATACACAATGCTTCAAAATATACTCAAAATGGAAATATTGCGTAATAATAGAGCATGAATTATTGAGACAAGTGTCAAGCTAAATGTATCCAAGTTTGCTAAAAACAATAAAGGTGCTTGCATAAACTAAGAGTAGATTGTTTTGCAAACGGAAATGTAGACTTGAAACTTCTAGCAATAATGAGAAGTAATGCAAGTTTAAAGCATGTAGCAAACTTGAAGAAAAATGTGATTTGTGTTATTTCCCAATTAGAGCATGCATATGTGATGTGAAAGAAAATGGAAAAGTTAAAACCAACAAGTCAATCCACCAAAGACTCTATCCCTAAAATGGAGAGACAGGGATGTCAATGGGTAGGCCCACGCTCCCACAACAAAAACAGAAATTTCATTATTACGGTGTTACAATGAGGTTAGGAGTCAGGACCTCTTTGGGGGCTACCCAAGGAGTAATGGAAAGATACAATGTGAGATCTTGAAACAAGAAGGAAATCCCTTCAAGCTATGGGAACCTCAAGAGGCCTGAAATGATTCTACAATTAGAGAATACAAACTCCTTGGAATAAGTCTAGAAGCTGGAGAGGACTTACAAAAAAGGATGTTAGGGCTGCAAAACTAAAATCGATAATGCTACAAAATAATATACATGAACTAACTCCAATGATGGGGTAAGTCCCCATCACTTGTCTGGCTTATAAAAAGCTCTTGATGAGCTAGATAAAGAGATGAAAGCACAAGAGTATAAGATGTAGATTTTTTAATATTTTCACTAATGCATAAACTATGTCAAAATAACCACTGCAAAACCAACACTTTCAAAAGATGAGCTATTAAGATTCAAATAATGATAGGAGCTCCTTGAAAGCTATGCCAAGAGTGGGTTGGTCTCTTGAAGACTTCCCCTCACACTTGCTAGTTGATCCAAAAAATGGTCTCTACAAAACTTCAAATGCACATTAGCTCATATGGATTAAATCAATAAACAATGACAAAAGAACTTTAAAATTTGTATGAAAATAGATAGAGTTGTCTAGTCTGAAGCATATCAAATAACCAATTGCAAATGTAAGATAGCTATACATTCACAACTCTATAAAAGCATATGAGAAAATGAAATCAAATTAAACACAAATAAAGAATTATATAATCATTGAGCCAAGCACAAACTCCAAGAAAGAAACACCTATGAATAAACCCCAAAGCCTTTTTATTCATATGAAGCACAAGTACGTAGAAACAGAGCTTCCCCAAGCAAAATAGTTTGTTGCAAAAGATACAAAATGAGAGCCCAAGGCTCAATTATATAGGAGAATGGGTGGAGATCCCAATGAAGAACCAAATGCCAAGTGTGATGATGACAATCCCAAAGCTCAATCATGCAATTTGAATTCCCCAAAGAGGCCCACGCAGTTCATGAGAGGAGCTAACTCGTTGTTGAGGAGGCACAAGTGTAGATGGGAGTGGAGTGGTAGGAGACCACTCTCCACTCATCTCCAGTAAAACTCCAAGTCAAAGCCCACCAAAAAGTTGACTCGCCAAGGCAATTAGAATTTCCTTCATTAAATGCGTTTTTCCCTTGTGGTCCCCACCAAAAATTCGATTTTCTTGGAGCACGTCTTTTCCTTGATTTGAGGAGTCCACATCACCTTGGGACTTCACTTTAACTCCACGATTTTCTACTTCATTTCCAAATCATTTAGCATGTGTGGATATTTATTTTTCTCCATTTATTTAATTGTTGGCTTAATTTATTACCACTTTTTCCACTAAACTTAGGAAAAGTGGGTTTTGAGGGTTTAGAACACATTTTTAACCCTTCAGAGTGTATAATAGTAGAAAGTTGAGGGTGAGGTGCAATTTTATTACTCATACTCCATACAACGTCTTTAGACATCACTTATTACATTTCAAATACAAATTTTATTCCAATTTCCGCCCTGCATAAAATTTTAAAAATTAAAAAAAGACCCCCTAAACCTAACCAAATTCCACGAAATTTAACGAGTGATCTAGTATGGTAAATATACAATGACACTTATTACATTTCAAATACAAATTTTATTCCAATTTCCGCCCTACGGGAAATTTTAAAAATTAAAAAATGACCCCCTAAACCTAACCAAATTCCACGAAATTTTACAAGTGATCTAATATGGTAATATACAATGACTCTAGAGACTAGGACTCACCCAAGGCCTCGCCACCAAGTCGTACTTTGACTTTGAAGTTATGCTTAAAGGGAAAAACTCAATTAATTATTAAGTCCTCGTAAGAAGATGATAATTAACCAAGTGAAAAAAACCCCCCCAGAGTAATACTCACTTGATGACAAGGTCCCAAGCTACCTAGGTTTGTTACATGACTCAAACTCATCATACTAACATCACTTTACATCATCCCCATAGGACTTGTGGAATCTGGGTACAACAAAAAATGATAAGAAGAAGTAGAATTGAAAAACTCTGGTAATATGATGATCTTTGATGGTAAGCATCCTTTGGTACATTCTTGCGCATGGAGTTTTCAGATAATCCTCAAGTGCCATTCCAGTGGTCAACAAGTCCCAAGTCAAGTTGCAAAAGTAGTGGTTGTATTGTTGGAGAGGTTGCAATTGTATGTTCATGGCTAAGAAAATTGAACCCAACAACAAATTCTCCAATCATTGTGCAAGTCGAGCGTATTACTCTAAGGGCCAAATTTATTGCGGAAATTGAGCTCTAGCTAAGTTCACAAATTCGTGGAACTGTGACCAGCCTATTATGTAGGACGAATTCTTGAATTTTGGTGGTTGAGTTCACAATTAGTGCTAGGGATGAATTCAGAGTTGCTAGCCTTGCACCAGGGTTGGTTTCAAGTTTCAACACTCACATCACGCGCGAATTACCCAAGTTCGGGGCAGATTTGAAGCTAAGAATTTCGAGAGGGCAAGGTCCAATTTTATCTAAGCCGAATCAGTCGTTCTAGGGCAGAGCATGTCAAAACGAAATTAACAATTACTAGTCGAATTTCCTATCTTGACAAAGTCGAGTTCTGCAAATTATGTGGGCCAAAAATATAGAACCCAAGTCTATCTTATTCCTGGAGCCGAGTTCACCTTGGATGTTGTGGCCAAATTTCCACAAGCAAAGGGGGCAAATTCTTTTGATACAAATTGGCATCTCTATGGGATCAGAGCGATGCATGAATTATTGTGCAATGGTAGATCAAGTTTATCTAGTGTAAATACCGGAGAACCAGAGCACAAAAGAATAAGTGCGATCAAACCTCTTGGAGTGAGGGTGTGATTGCAAAGAGTCATTGTAATGGTGTCTACCTAAACGCAATTGGTTTGATCACAAGTGCGATTGGGTTGTACACAGTGCACTTTAGAGGCTAGTGTATTCATCTATGCAAAAATCATCAACAGGCTGAAGAATTGGGTGATGGATTATGTGATTGATAGAACATATGGCCGAGCCTAAAGCAGGACAATGACCAATGTGACTAATTGTTGCAATCTGAGTTGTTGTGGTATGTGATGAATAACAGTGGTGTAATCTGGCAGATCGATATGGTAGAGTAATTTTGGCAAAACCCGATTGATGCAGTGCCAGTGATCCAACATGGTGTGAGAGCAATGGTTATGTTTCTCCTTTGTTCTAAGCAATATGGAGCGCATGGGCTAGATAGTTGGTCATTTTAATATAGAATAGTGGAGCGTGTTTGCAACAAGAATCTCATTTAGCAATCACACAGGTGTATTCTTGAAGAGTTGGCACCCTGATATCGTTATTGTTGCAGGTGCCATGGTTATATTACAAGTGTTGCTAATACTTTGATAGGTTAGAATATGGTTACTTTGGGTCAAATATGCTAATGTTGTGATAGAGGGTTTGTATTACTTGTATAGCCTCGTACCTTGTTAAGTTATGGTATGTTCTATGCTTATAGCAGTTTACTTTTCTTTCTTATTATTATCTACAGATTATCAATCACATGTACATAAAGTAAAGTGAAAATAGAACATTAAACAATCGACAGAAAACAAGTCAAGACAAGAGACAAAAGATGTGGCGGCTAGCCAGGGACAAAACCCACAATGTGTGCGGAAACCCTTTGATCAAATCTTCTTTTATCTTCAATAATTCAGCAGAAAGAAATAGTACAATAAATCTGATTTATATCAGCAATAGCAAACCCTAGATCAGCAACATCAGCATTAGCAGCTTCATCATCAAACTAGGGCAGACAATATCTCACAAACCGACCATCGGATCGGCTTTATTCCACCACGAAAAGTTGCGGCTTTTAGAGGAGGTTCAGATGAACCTACAGCGCAGTTCAAATGAGGAGATCTTCTAGTCCACGCAGGTCAAACTTCACTTCTGCAATTGCAGCTTCAGTTTCAGCAGCTTCCTTCAAACTAGGGCAGTCGATATCTTGCAAACCGTCCATCGGATTGACTTGATTCCACCACCAAAAGTTGCGGCTTTCAGAGGAGGTTCAGATGAACCTACAACGCAGTTCAGATGAGGAGATCTTCTAGTCCACGCAGGTCAAACTTTACTTCTGCAGTTGCAGCTTCAGTTTCAGCAGCTTCCAGCTTCACATGTGTGAAGGAGAGACCCTTTTCTGCGCAATAAAGAAGAGACTTTTTTCTGCGCAGTAGAGAGAGAAAGATGTGATGAGATGAGTGAGTCCAAATGAGGAAAAGTCTTCCTATATTTATACACAACATTGGTGTTTGAATAGATGCCACTGTTGGGCTTTTGAGCCTACATGAGTTGTAGGTCGGCTTGATAATAATTCCATAATCAAAATAAATTTATATCTCCATGAATACTTATCGGAATCGAATGATCTTTATATCAATCTTACACCTCTCGACGAGAGGAATCTAATAAAAATATTATCAGCCATGAATAAGATGACCCACATGAAGTTTGGCCCTAGTTGCCAATTTTAACACTCCCTCTCAACTAAGGAGAACTTCATCTGCAATCTGTCTATCGGTCGTTACTATTCATCCATCAAATGCACTGCCCTGTACAACCTGACCCTTGCCCTACTCTGCTCTATTCTACCTGTTCTGCTTTGTCTTGTTCTGCCCTGTACTGATCTGTATTGTTTTTCTTTGTTCTGCTCTGCTTTTGTCCGAATTATGAAGAAGAAGAAATGATCGAGGATGTATCATACTGACTCAAAGGCAGTCTCAGAGTATGTACCACTGGTCCCAGACCAGTCTCAACCAACCTGAAGTCAGCGTCATAGTGACTACAACTCTACTAGTCCCAGACCAATATCATCCTCCACTGACTCAAAGTCAGTCTCAGAGTAAGTACCACTCCTACCACTGGTCCCAGACTAGTATCGCAATCTTAGAGAGTGTACCATTGGTCCTAGACCAGTCTCAATCGACCTGAAGTCAGCGTCATAGTATGTACCACTCTCACTGGTCCCAAACCAGTACTGCACTGACACGAAATCAGTCTCAGAGTATGTACCACTGGTCCCAGACCAGTCTCAACCAACCCGAAGTCAGTGTCATAGTATGGTACAACTCCTACCACTGGTCCCAGACCAGTGTCATTGATCCCAGATCAATGGAGGTCATCCTAGCGTAGGGAGTACAGTAGATACAACGATGCGTCCATCGGTACTACTATGGTCCCTAACTTCATTTCCCTACTCATTGATCAGATGAGAGGTACTTCCCATGAGTCCCAGACTGCATGGGTAGGATGCCTCGACAGGAGAACTAATCAATCCTGTCCTCACATGAGAACACATCAATCCTGCTACAATCGCCATGGAGAACACATCAATCTAGGCCACCATGGAGAACACATCAATCCAAGCCTCACAGTAGAACACATCAATCCTGCTACAATTGCCATGGAGAACACATCAATCCAGGCCTCACAGGAGAAGTAATCATCTTGCTACACGAGAGCAAATCATCCTGTTCCACAAGAGAGCAAATCATCTTGTCCCACAAGAAAGCGAATCATCTTGTTCCAGTGCGCACCACCAGGGGAGGGTGAGTCACCCTGTGGTCGTATGTTGCTCCAGTAAGAACTGCAAGCCCTCAGAGCTCCCAGAGCTCAATGTATGCAACATGCAGGACCCTTGTACAAAGGTTTCTTGACGACTCCAAGTCGTTTGGGAAAATCACAGATTAGATCTTTCCTCGGGGCTTTGACAAGGTGTATCGACCTGTACATCATCTTAATGCGATGGAGCCTCCTTGCTCATCGACTTACCATATCCCAGATGATGTCTATCTACTGGAGCAATCGACGAATACAGGATTCCTCAGTAATCAAATCCCACCTCTGGTTGTTACAGAGAATCACAGTGGTATGTGTTCAAACATCTCACTGAAGAGCCTTCCCAACCAGGCAGCTTCATACGAGATCATACTCGTAGATATGTATCTGGTCTCGGCGGTGCTTATGGCAACCGACTTCTGCTTCCTGCTCATCCATTATATCGAAGCAGAATCTAAAGAGAAACAACACTAAAAGTGCTCCAATGATCCTCCACACTACCTGCCTAATCAGCATTCGAATAATCATGCAGTTTCATATTTCCGGCAGTGTATCTCAATCCATGAGAGATTGTGTCCTGAAGACATCTCAGAAGATTCTTGACACCAATCTAGTGAGGCTCAACCAAATATGAGCTCACATTGCTAGCTGTTAAACATATGTTCGGATGGAGGTTCACCAAGAACATCAACGCGAATGAGTTTTTTTTTGAAACTCAGAGGCATTTCCCAATGGTCCGACATCACTTCTGAAAGTTAAGATCCTCGAGGTAGTCACAGGCTTGCAGTCCACCATACCAAATCTTTTCAGAATATTCACCACATATTTTCCTTGAGATAGGAAAATTTCCCGTGGCTTCTGCCACACTTCAAGTCCTTGGTTCTTCATTTCAAATTCAAAAGCCAACTCCCTCTTACATTTATGAATGAGAAGGTGTGCACCTGTTAGAAAGAGGTCATCCACATACAACACCAGTATGAGAGGCTTGTCATCTTCAACCTTAAAGTAAAGGTTAGGATCGGCTTCACTCCTAGTGAATGCCAGCGTCATCAAGTAGCTATCGATCCTCTCATACCATGCTCGGGGTGCTTGCTTCAGCCCATATAGAGCCTTCTTCAACCTGCATACATGAGATTTTCAATCATAAATCTCAAATCCTTCGGGTTGCTCCACGTAGACCTCTTCTTTGATCGAACCGTGCAAGAACGCGGTCTTGACATCCATCTGATGTAGGTTCCATCCTTGTGAAGGCACAAGGGCTATGATCAAGCGGATGGTCGTATATCTGGCAACAGGTGCAAATATCATAGTCTATACCTTCCTTTTGGGAGAAACCACAAGCAACAAAACGAGCCTTATACTTTTTCGTAATTCCATCCGCAGCATGCTTTATCTTGTAAAGCCATTTAGAAGTGACAATTGTCTTGTCCTGGGGTCTGGGAACTACTTCCCAAACATCATTCTCCATAATAGACTCATATTCTATGGTCAGAGCATCCTTCCATACTTGATGCTTGAATTGAGAATGATGAAGGCTCATTTTGTATGATCGTGCTCATGATGGTCAAGTATCCCTGATACCTGTTAGGTTTCTTACTTTGACGGAAGGTTCCTCGGGGTGCAGCATGTCCTTCAGCATCATCAAGTATCCCACTAAGCCATGAAGGCCTCTTCCTAGAAGAGAAAGGCTCAAGTGGATAAATAGGATCCATGGGTTCCTCCAAATCAGGCATTGTTACATCATCTACCCATAGAGACAGTTTCCACAATCATACAGTTCTTCCTTTCCGCCACACCATTCTGCTCAGGAGTATTTGGTGTAGTAATCTCCCTCTCAATGCCAGCCTCAGATATGCCTGAGTAAACAAACTGTAATATATCGGAGGTCTTGCTTTGGCTTGAGGGGAATGGTCCCCTTTTGAGATTTCCTTCGGCACATCTTGGACATACACCTTCTTTCTCTACTCGGAATTCGGGCATCCCTGCCACCATTTGTCTTACACCGAGTAGAGCTTTATAATGAAGGTGGGCAAACCTCCGATGCCAAAGTTCGGACTAAAGAAATGTGTCATAAGACATGACACCTAGCGGACTTCCATCGACCTGATATAATGAATCAACACGAAACCTAAGAGTAAAGGCATCTTTAACATTATTTTTTATACATGTACCTTGCCATCGCTGAAGGTTACCTTGTAGCCTTTGTCTTCCATTGCCGAGATGGACACCAGGTTCTTTTTGAGGTCAGGTGCATTTAATACATCCTAGAATTTCTAGCCTTCTTGAATGCTTGTCCTCTTCCTTGATTCCCAGCTCTCCTCTTACCTTTGCTATTGAATTTGTCATTCCTTTGATTGCCATCAGAGGGATTTTGATCATCGTCCCGGTGTGAGTCCTTTTTATCAGGGCACTCCCTTGCATGGTGACATGCGTTATCGCAGATGTAACATCGTCCTTTTCTTCCACCCTTAGGTCCAACCTTTCCTTTTGATTTAGTCCCGGAATTGTTTCTTTTCTTAGCATGAGAAGAAAAGGCAGCAAGAAGACCTTTAGGCAAAGGCATTTCTTGCTCTTCTACCCTTGTTTCTTCTTGAATGCATCTAGCCATTAATTTCTTGAAACTAGGAATTACATTATTGTTCATAAGAGTAGTCCTGAACACATACCATTCGGATGGTAATCCTCCGAGAGTCGTGAGTGCCATTTCTCTGTCAGTGATAGTCTCCCCAATAAATAGGAGATCGTTCTTGATTTCGGTGATTCTTGAGAAGTATGCTTGCATACTCTCATTTTTACCCTTCTTGATTTTCCTCAGTTTATTTCTAAGAAACGAAACTTGATTTGCATCATTAACTTTAAATAAATTCACCAGTCTATCGTAGATTTCCTTGGAGGTGTCCAGTTCAGAGATGTAGGCCACCAAGTGCTTGTCGATAGAGTCTCGAATGATCTTCTATTTTGACTTCTCCGTTTTTCCATTTGTTCCAGGCAGCAGTGGATGCATTTGATGGAGGCTCAACAATATTGCCTCTTACATGGTCCAGCACTCCTTGATCCTCTAGGGTTAGATCGATAGACATCTTCCATCCGTGATAGTCAGCTTTCTCACGGAGCTTGTCTTCAGCAGGAAAGATTGTTGAGGACCCCATAGTTCTTTTAGGATAGCCTTGCCAATCTTCTCTTCGGTGAGTGCTCTTGCTCTTGCTCGGGCTTTGTCTTCACCTCAGCTCTAATACCATGTTAAGTTATGGTATGTTCTATGCTTATAGCAGTTTACTTTTCTTTCTTATTATTATCCACAGATTAGCAATCACATGTACATAAAGTAAAGTGCAGATAGAACATTAAACAATCGACAAAAAACAAGTCAAGAAAAGAGACACAAGATGTGGCGGCTAGCCAAGGACAAACCCCACAATGTGTGGGGAAACCCTTTGATCAAATCTTCTTTTATCTTCAATAATTCAGCAGAGAGAAATAGTACAATAAATCTTATTTATATCAGCAGTAGCAAACCCTAGATCAGCAGCATCAGCATTAGCAGCTTCATCATCAAACTAGGGCAGATGATATCTCACAAACCGACCGTCGGATCGGCTTGATTCCACCACCAAAAGTTGTGGCTTTCAGAAGAGGTTCAGATGAGCCTACAACGCAGTTTAGATGAGGAGATCTTCTAGTCCACGCAAGTCAAATTTCACTTCTGCAGTTGCAGCTTCAGTTTTATTAGTTTCCTTCAAACAAGGGCAATCTATAACTTGCAAACCATCCGTCGGATTGACTTGATTCGACCACCAAAAGTTGCGGCTTTCAGAGGATGTTCAGATGAACCTATAGCGCAGTTCAGATGAGGAGATCTTCTAGTCCACGCAGGTCAAACTTTACTTTTGCAGTTGCAGCTTCAGTATCAGCAGCTTCCGACTTCACATGTGTGAGGGAGAGACCCTTTTCTGTGCAGTAGAGAGAGAGAAATGTGATGAGATGAGTGAGTCCAAATGTGGAAAAGTCATCCTATATTTATACACAACATTGGTGTTCGAATAGATGTGACTATTGGGCTTCTGAGCCTACATGAGTTGTAGGTCAGCTTGATAATAATTCCATAATCAAAATAAATTCATATCTCCATGAATACTTATCGGAATCGGATGATCTTTATATCAATCTTACACCTCTCGACGAGAGGAATCTAATAAAAATATTAACAGCCATGAATAAGATGGCCCACATGAACTTTGGCCCTAGTTGCCAATTTTAACATACCTACTATTGTTAATATGTAATAATCAGTTATATTGTTGCTTGTATGATGTTATGTATTATTTGAAGTCAACATATTGTTGTTGTGAGTGAGAGTTTGTTAGTAAGGTCAGAGTATATGACAGAGTTTCTAATCAGTTTTGGTTATGTTGATGTCTAGTATTGTTAATTTTAGTTAACAATGGTATGTTCTATGCTTAGCACAATTACTTCAATGTTCCTTAAGTAGCCCAATAGCAATTTCAATTTAGATTTCTAGTAGCAATCACATTAACCATTAATCACATTGACAATAAAAGTAGATAGAACATAAAACAATACGCAGAAGACAATCCAAGGCAAGAAGACACCAGATTTAGCAGATGCCAGGGAAAAACCCCAATGTGGGGAAATCCTTTGATCAGTTCTTCTTAATATTATATCAAAAGTTCAACAGAGAGAGAAAGTACAAAAATCAAATTGACTTGCCCAATTCAAAGTCAAAATAGTCATGTCAATTTCTGCAGTCAACTACAGTCAAACTTCAGCCCTAACCAGAAAGTCGATGTTGGTCAAATCAACAATAAATCATCCTCAAAACAGCTCAGTGTTCCTCATTCAAACTCGACCTGATCAAGAGGTCAAAGCTAGCCCAAAACAGCTCGGTCAAACTCGATTAAAGGAGAGACAAAAATTGTTGTAATTTTTTGCAGTGAAACTGTAGTAAGTCAGTGCTGGTCAAACTGCCTAGATTCCCTCAATTTGTGTGCCCAGAAATGCAACCTAAAGAGACAAAAGATTTTCCAAAAATTGCAATCAAAGCTGGTCAACAACCCCTTGGTCAACGCTGGTCAAACTTGGTCTGCAGTGTGAAATTTCGGTCCTGCAATTCAGCCTAGAAAACTCGTCCTTCTTGCCACACGTGTGAGAGAGAGAAGTTGTCCAATAGTTGTACAAACCAATGAGAAAAGGAGAGAGAAGAATGTGTGAGTGATGATGATGCCAAATGAGGCGTGAGGTCACTTGTATTTATACAATTCGTTGAGGGTGAAGAGACACGTCCATTGGGCTTCTTGCGCCTACATAATGATGTGGCTAACCTGAACAATTTGAACATGTGTGGGCATAAATTCAATATCACACTTCCACTTGTCCAAATAAGATGATCTTTATATCAATTTTGGTCCTCTCTAAAAGAGGAATTTAATGCAATCATCATCTTCATCAAATGAGTTGTCCCAAAGTGGAATTTGGCCCTAGTTCCCGATTTTAACACTCCCTCTCAACTAAGGAGAATTCCACCTGCCAATCCATCTATTGTCATCGATAATCATGCCATGTCGTCATAAACCATCTCTTTCATCTCATCTTTTCTCTACTGAACCATGATGTAATAATGAAGAAGAATAGATCGAGAGTGAGTCACAAGACTTTACCACTCTCCACTAACAAATGTCAGTCCAGAGGTAGAACCTCAATTGATCCCAGATCAAGTTATTGAACACCATGCATCCTAGACATAGGGAGTACAGCAATACACAATGCGTCCATCGGTAGTGCTATGGTCCCTATCCACTTTTCCCAACTCATTGGCCAGATGAGAAGTACATGGGTAGGATGTATGTTGGGGCATCAGCAGGAGAAGGTGAACCACTCATCCTGCTCATATGCCATAAGAGAAGGTGAACCACTCACCCTACATACATGTGTCTGCAATCATAGGGGAAGGTGAACCACTCACCCTACACATGTCTACCATCATGGGGTATCATAGGGGAAGGTGAACCACTCACCCTGTACACAGCGCACCAATAGGAGAAGGTGAACCACTCACCATAAGGTCGCTCATAGCTCCAAGAAGCACCCCAAGCCCCCCGGAGCTCCCAGAGCTCAATGTCCAACTCAAGAGGGACCCTCATGAGAGGGTCTTTCCACGACTCCAAGTCTCTCCCGCAAGGTTAAGAATTTAACCTTCCCCAAGGGCTTCGTGAGGATGTCTACAAACTACTCATCAAACCTGATGTGTTGGAGCCTTATCGCTCCCCGTTGTACCATATCTCGAATAAAGTGATACCTAATATCAATGTGCTTGGAGCGATCGTGGAACATGGGATTCTCTGAAAGGCAAATCCCACTTTGGTTGTCGTAGAAGATCACGGTGGTATCCAGCAAGTGCTCAAATAACTCACTGAAGAGCTTCCTCAACCAAATAGCTTCACAACAGGCCATACTCGTTGCAATGTATTCGACCTTGACGGTGCTTAAAGCAACTGATTTTTGCTTCCTGCTCATCTAAGAAATTGAAGCAGACCCCAAGGAGAAGCAACATCAAGACGTGCTCTTACGATCCACCACACTACCAACCCAGTCAGCATCAGTATATCCATGTAGCCTCAAATTCCTAGCAGTGTAACTCACTCCATAGTTGATTGTGCCACGGAGATATCTCAAGAGATTCTTAGCAGCAATCCAATGTATGTGATCAGGCTCAACCATGAATTGACTCAACGTATTCACAGCAAAGCATATGTTCGGACGAGAGTTTACCAAGAACATGAAGGACCCCACAAATTCTCTATATTCGGAAGGATTTGTTAATCCAAGCCCAGCAGCACTTCCACATAGCTTCTTGAAGTTGAGTTCCATCGGAGTAGACACAGACTTGCAATCCACCATCCCAAATCTCTCGAGCAGCTTCACAATGTATTTTCCTTGAGAAAGGAAAATCTCACCTGGCTTTTGCCAAAACTCCAGGCCTAAGAAGTAGTGCATCAAACCTAGGTCCTTCATCTCGAACTCAGAAGTCAACTCCCTCTTGCATTGATAAATGAGAGGGTTTGCACCTGTCAGAAAGAGATCATCCACATAAAGGACCAGAATGAAGGACCTGTCCTTTTCAAACTTGAAATATAGGTTAGGGTCAGCTTCACTCCTTGTAAATCCCAGCTTCATAAGATTGTTATCAATCCTCTCATACCAAGCCCTAGGGGCTTGCTTCAACCCATACAGGGCTTTCTTCAACCTGCATATGTGTGTCCTTTGATCTTGAACTTCGAACCCCTCAGGTTGTTCTATGTAGACTTCCTCCTTAAGCGAGCCAGGCAAGAAAGCAATCTTGATATCCATTTGATGTAGGCTCCATCCTTGAGAGGTAGCAAGAGAAATAATAGATCGAACAGTGATGTATCGGGCAACCGGTGCAAATATCTCATCATAGTCCACTCCTTTCTTTTGAGAGAAGCCTCGAGCAACGAACCTAGCCTTGTATTTTTCAACACTCCCATCAGCTCCATGTTTGATTTTGTAAAGCCATTTCGAGGTGACCACAAACTTGTCCTTAAGTCTAGGAACCACATCCCAGACATCATTCTTCATGAGTGATTTGTACTTCTCATTCATCACATCCTTCCATACTTCGTGTTTCACGACTTCTTCGAACGTACATGGCTCAGATTGAACAATAGTACTAATAGCAGCTAAGTACCCTTGGAATCTGTTATGTTTCTTACGTTCACGAAATGTCCCTCTTCGAGCAATATATCTTCAGCGTCTTCGAGAGTATCTTTGAGCCACAAAGGTCTTTTCCTTGAGGTAGAGGGATCACCATGAGGTGGATCAATGGGATCCATAAGGCCTTCAACATCAGACATCGGTTTCATCTGTCGAGATTCATCCTGCTTTCCTGCAACATCATCATTGACCTTCCTTGGGATAGGGAGATCTTTGGCTTTCCCAAGGGCATAATCTTCATCGAAAGTGACACCATGGCTTATTTCTATGAAAATTTCCAAATACGAAATTATATTCCAGCAATTGATTTATTTCACCTACTTATTTCTCACAATAAGTTACTTACGAAATCCCTCCAGTAAACATTAAAATAAATTCTACTGTAGTTATCACAAAAATGCATAGAGAAAATATCAATGATATACAAAAACAAGAACCAATCACATCAACACAGTTGTTTTTGGACAATTGTCCCCAAAAAAACTCAATGTGGGAAAACCGGTGCAGCAGATGAGGGTTTTATTAATCTTCAACAACAATCGCTTTACAAGGAATGATTTTATAGAGAAACTGAGATACTACTGAGAGAAAATGCCTGAGGCATAGTTCATCCCTCTCCTGGAAAATTTCTGACACCCTGGAACCCTTCTCCTACCTCTACGTCACTTTTGCATCACTCTACACTGCTCTACGTCACTTTGCGTGCCTCTGCGTCAGCCTGCATGAGGATTGCGTCTTCCCTCTGCGTTGTCTCTCAATAGCCCTGTGTCACCTCCTCCTCAGTCACTGGCTGCTACTGCTCCCCTCCTCTTCATCCACCCTGCTACTCTCCTTCTGAAATCGATCTCCTTCTCTTTGAGAATCAATTTTCCTGGGATACTGAGTATTTGTCGGTGTGTCTCCAAATGATCCTCAAGTCTTCTCTTAATACTTTTCCCGTTGATGAATCAACGACCAAGATTAAGTCTCTAATCAACGGTTAAGATTAAAACAGACTCGATCCTCGTCTCTTAGAAGCTTCTCACCCTTATCTTCATTAATACCCATTAATATTTTTATTTTCCTAGACTTAGGAACCCATTAAAAATATTAATTATTTTAATAACTCTTCATCCGGGTGGAAATTCTCCAAACGATTTTGGGGTCTTGGAGATCTCATGTGTCTTAGCCTCTCCACCAAATTTCAAGGCTAGAGCACATCCAATGCTACCCAAAAACAACACTCCCTCTTAGCGAGGAATGTGCTCTAGCAGTGCTTCCCAAGCACCACACTGATCCATGGCATCGATCCTCTGCCCCTCATCTACTCACTATTGCAACCTACACTGCTGCCCATGACACTACAACTGTCACTGCTACATTTATACTGCAGCACCCTCTAAATATGTTGCATCATGTTGCCCATAGCACTGTCACTGCTAACTGTTGCACTGCAACTCTCGATACTATCCATTTCTGCCACTGAAACGGATTCTTTACCATCCCCATCTTTTCCCTAAAATAAACAAACTTTGTTGTTCCTAAAGCCTTGGTGAGGATGCCTGCCACCCGTTCTCTTGTTGGAGTGTACCTCAATTGTACTGCCCCTCGTTGGACACAGTCTCTGACGAAGTGACACCTGATATCAATGTGTTTCGATCGATCATGAAATATTGGATTCTCAGAGAGCTTGATGCAACTCTGACTATCACACAATATCCTGGTCGTTTCCATCCTTCTCCTGAATAGATTCACAAGCAATTTCCTAAGCCATATGGCTTCGCACGACGCTGTGCTAGCTACCATATATTCTACTTCAATTGAGCTCAGGGCCACAGATTTATGTTTTCTACTACACCACGAGGTCATTCCTGATCCAATGTTGAAACAATACCTAGTGGTACTTTTCCGATCTACTGAACTTCCAGCCCAATTTGAGTCAGTGAACCCACTGGGCCTGATGTCGTTGCCTTGGGTGTACAATAGTCCATGCTCGATTGTTCCTTTTATATACCTGAGCACATGTTTGGCCGTTGTTATGAAACCAGCTCACAAAAAGATAGAAAAGAGAGATCCACGCCTTAGAATTCAGCCTCTTCGAGGGGGCAACCTCCTTTACATTACATAAATGAACAATTCTTGGATGATACAAATGAAAATACCTCATTTCTATATATAGGAGTCTAAGTGGTCCCAATACAATCAAAGCCTACATAACAATAATATTGTAGGGCACAACAATAACAATAGTGGGCTTCTATGTGGCACAATAGTAACAATATGGGCACTACATGGGTACATCAATATAAATAAGGGGTATAACTACAATAGTAATGGGGTAATCACTAGTATTATAGGGACCCAACATGCCCCTCTCCTTCAAAAAAGTGTTGTCCTCAACGCTTGAGTAGTTCTGGATACTTCTGCATAAAATTCTCATCCTCCCATGTGGAATCTTCAGCGGATAAGTTCTTCCACTTGATAAGATACTCTGAAATTGATCGATTTCGTAGCTGTCGAGTTCTTGTTTCTGTGACTGCTTCCGGTTCCAATATAATTTTTCCTTCCTCGTCAAGTTCTGGCAATATTGTTTGAACTGGGAGCTTGTCGCCTATAACCTTCTTTAAACATGAAACATGGAAAACTGGGTGCAATCGAGAAGCTGCAGGAAGCTCCAATTTGTATGCCATAGTACCAATCTTTTGCAACACCTTGTACGGACCATAATACTTTGGTGATAATTTATTATCCTTCTTAGCTTGCTTGAGGGACATTTGCTTATATGGTTGTAGCCGTAGGAATACCCAATCACCTACATCAAAACTTCTTTCACTGCGATGTTGATCTGCCTGTTGTTTCATTCTATTCTGTGCCAACACGAGGTTATCCTTTAAGAGTTGGAGGACTTGTTGTTGATGTTCGATGTGATGTTCCACTGCCTGAACCTTAGAATTTTCTCTTAAATATGATGTGATGGATGGTGGTTGATACCCATAAAGTGCCATAAATGGGGTCATTTTTGTTGCTGTATGGAAGGAAGTGTTATACCACCATTCAGCCAGAGGCAACCATTTGACCCATTGTGTCTGTTTATCAGATACAAAGCAACGAAGATATCCTTCCAAACATTTGTTTACTATCTCAGTTTGCCCATCAGATTGAGGATGATAAGATGAGCTATGAGCTAACTGAGTACCAAGACAAGAAAATAATTCTGTCCAAAAATTTCCAGTGAAAATGGGATCTCTGTCACTTACAATAATCTTTGGGTTTCCATGTAGCTTTTGAACTGTTTCCATAAATGCAGTAGAAACTGTACTGGCTTTAAATGGATGTGATAATGCACAAAAGTGTGCATACTTGGTAAGTCTGTCAACTACCACCATGATGACACTCTTTCCCTCAGACTTGGGTAAACCTGTGATAAAATCCATTGAAACCTCCTCCCAACGTTGGCTTGGAATGGATAAAGGTTGTAATAGACCCGGTGTCTTAATTGTTTCAACTTTATTTTGCTGGCAAACCAAACATTCCGCCACAAACTTTTGAATATCTGATTTAAGGCCATCCCAAAAAAATTCCTTCTTAACCCTGTGGTAAGTTTTTAAAAATCCTGAGTGCCCTCCTAAGGGAGAAGTGTGCAATTCCATAAGAATCTTTTGTTTTAGCTGGGAATTCTTACAGAGGTATAAGCGATCTTTGTACCATAACGAATCATTTTTCCAGCTAAATGTATCAGAAGTACTGGAATCTTGTTGTAGCTTTCGAATAAGTGCCCACACTTCTTCGTCATTCTTCCATTCCTCCCTTGCTTCGTTTATCCAATCTGGTTGGATAATAGAAATGGCACACAACAATGCTTCCACATCCTCATCCTTTCTTGAGAGTGCATCTGCCACCACATTTTGCTTCCCTTTTTTGTAGATGATTTCAAAGTCATAACCCAACATCTTTGTGACCCACTTTTGTTGCTCTTCAGAGGATAATCTTTGTTCTAAAAAGTATTTAAGGCTATCATGATCCGTTTTTACCTTGAAGTGTCTTCCCATTAGGTAGGGTCGCCATTTCTTAAGTGCATGGAGTATTGCCAACATTTCCTTCTCATAAATAGCTTTGCTTAAAAACTTTCCCTTGATTGGACGACTTTCAAAAGCAATGGGTCTTTCATCTTGCATTAGAACAGCACCAATTCCATTTCCTGAAGCATCACATTCCACAATAAAGGTTTTTGTGAAGTCCGGTGTAGCTAAGACCGGTGCTTGGCACATTGCCTCTTTAAGATGTTCAAAGGCCTTTGTTGCTTCCGAAGTCCATGAAAATGAATCTTTCTTCAATAATGTTGTTAGAGGTGCTGCTATTCTCCCATAATTCTTAACAAACTTGCGATAATACCCTGTCAACCCAAGAAATCCTCGCAGATGCTTTATGGATGTGGGGATTTTCCATTCCTTAATGGCTTTAATTTTGCTAGGGTCTACCTTAACTCCTTCATGAGATACAATATGACCCAAATATTCCACCTCCTGGACTCCAAAGAAACATTTGGATCTTTTTGCATATAATTGTTTCTCCTCCAATAGTTGTAGCACCCTGTCAACATGTTCAACATGATCCTTCCAAGACTTGCTGTAGATTAGTATATCATCAAAAAATACTAACACAAATTTTCTAAGGAATGGTTTGAAAATTGAATTCATCAAACCTTGAAATGTTGAAGGTGCATTGGTAAGGCCAAAAGGCATGACCAAAAATTCATAATGACCCTCATGAGTTCTAAATGCTGTTTTCGGAATGTCTTCAATCTTCATTCTGATTTGATGATATCCCGAACGAAGATCCAACTTGGTGAAGTAAATTGATCCATGCAATTCATCCAGTAATTCATCAATAACAGGAATGGGGAACTTATCTTTAATAGTGAGCTTGTTGAGCTCCCTATAATCTGGACACATGCGCCATGATCCATCCTTCTTGTGCACCAATACTACTGGAGCTGAGAAAGAACTTTGACTCGGTTGAATTATACCAGCCTCTAGCATTTCTGCAACCATACGTTCAATTTCACTTTTTTGGACATATGGATATCTGTACGGCCTGATGTTTGGAGGAACACTTCCTGGAATCAGATGAATAGCATGATCATGATCACGCATAGGTGGGAGACCTTTGGGAGTCTCAAATACCTTGGAATGATTGTCCAGGACTTTTTGGAGATCTGGAGAAATAGATGATTCCAATGTGGAAACATCTAGCGAACATAATTGTGCAATTACACCTCTTTGCTCCTTTTTTAGAAGCTTTGTCATACCATTAGAGCTGATTATCTTTCCTGGTTTCCCTGCAATACCCCTTAATTCAACTTCCTTTCCTTCCACAGAAAATTTCATGAAAAGTTCTTGAAAATTAAAAGCTATTGTACCCAAGGATTGTAGCCATTGGACTCCTAGTACAACATCAGCACCTCCCATTGGAATGGAAAGCATTGGGCTAGTCAATACATATTCTCCCATGGATAGCTTGATATTATGGCACTTTCCAGAACAATTTATTGTTCCTCCATTTGCAATCATCACTTGACACTCTGGTGCTGGATATAGGAAGCAATTCAATTCTTTTGCTACCCTACAATGAATAAAATTGTGGGTGCTTCCTGAATCAATCAACACTATTACCTTTTTCTTCTTGATTTGTCCTTCTATCTTGATGGTTTGAGGAGTGGTAATTCCCGCCAATGCATTACAAGATATGGTCGGATTTATTTGTTCTTCATCTAGGCTTTGTTCCTGGAATATATCCTCTTCTTTTGACCTTTCTTGCTCCTTTTCTTCTTCCTCTTCACAATCTATGTAGAATAATTTCTTCTCAGCACACTTATGACCTTTTGTGTATTTGCTATCACAATTGTAACAAAGCCCTTTTGCTCTTTTTTCTTCCAATTGTTGTGGTGTCAACCTTGTAGGTTGTGGAAGACTATGGGCAACAACACTTCCTTCTTTATAGTTGTGAATGGTATGCTTCCTAGTTGCCATAATTTTGCTTTCCATTTTTCTTGCTAACCTGAATGCCTTCTCTAATGAATCAGGTTCCCAAAGGCGCACATCATGTTGGATATTATCCTTTAAAGACCCTATGAACACATCAATCCTATGCTCCTCTGGAATATCTTTTACCCTTATGTTCAATTTTTGGAACTCCTCAATGTGCTCCATTATTGAACCCTTTTGTTTGAGACTTATCAATTGGCTAAAAAAAGTGTTGCTTTTTGTATCCTCATAATGTGCTATCAATTCTTCCGTAAAAATTGCCCAAGTGATAAATTGTTTACGAGAACAAAGCCATTGATACCATACAAACTGATTTGGTTCCAAATATAAAGTTGCCATACGTACCTTTTGTGTGTTTTGCACATTATTGAGATCGAAGAATTGCTCCATCTGTAATATCCATGTGGCGGGATCCTTGCCATCAAACTTCCTCATATCGATTTTTGGAACATGGTGAGTCTTTGATCCAACATTAGAGTCTATGGAATCATGATTAACATTTCTTTTGTTCTCATCATGAGTTTCCTTTACTACCTTTTCACCATTAGTGACCCTTTCTTGTAGCAACTTCTTCAATTCTTCCATGTTTGTATTCAAATCTATCTTCAAATTTGCCATCGAATCCTCCATCTTAGCTTCCATTCCCTTTATCTTAGATTCCACACCATTTACCTTAGATTCCACGCCACTTATCTTAGCTTCTGTTAGCTTTTGTGAGCGTGACATTTGTTGCACTTGTTCTTGTAATTTTGATATATCATGTAGCATTTCTTCCTCTTCTTCATGAGTCATGCTAGAGCTTTCAGGTTCCTTACTAGGTGTTTGCATTTTCTTTCCTCGGGGCATCAGTTACCGATAATAATGCTTTACTATGCCCTTTGAATTTCGTTAAACCAAGCTTACACAAAAATAAAAATAAAAACTACACACCTTTTTTCACTTTATAGAAGCCTGATATTGAATCTGATGTATCTCTGTAATTTCGGATCATCCAAATCTGAAATTGCTACCTGTAGTAGCCTTCTGCGTCCTCTTTCCAATGCCACAAGTCTGAGCCAAATTGGATTCTCCAAGGAAGAGTTATGTGAAATCTCCCACGGTGACTTGCTTTTAGACTGGTTCAGTAGAGCGAAGTTGTACGACGTGCCACGAGTCACTGTTTCGATCTTTGGATCTGAAAAACACCCACAAGAAACTACAGTCCGTCCTCTTTCTGTACCTTCTTACAAAACTTCAATCCGATGCTCAGAAAGAAAGTTATGACGATTTTCCCCAGGTCACCTGTTTTGAGTGTAATTCAGGAGTCATCAAAAAGACCAACTTCCTGAAATCATATCTCCGAAAATATCGCGCGAAAAGCTCTGAAATTCGGACCCAAGGTTCAGCGAGATGTCTTCTCAAATGGGTTTTTTTTGCGACTTCTGAAACGTCACAGAAAAAAAGTTATAGCGAAAATGCCACGATGACCTGTTTGGAGCAGCGAAACCCTAGAATCCAAAGCTCTGATACCAAATGTTATGAAACCAGCTCACAAAAAGATAGAAAAGAGAGATCCACGCCTTAGAATTCAGCCTCTTCGAGGGGGCAACCTCCTTTACATTACATAAATGAACAATTCTTGGATGATACAAATGAAAATACCTCCTTTCTATATATAGGAGTCTAAGTGGTCCCAATACAATCAAAGCCTACATAACAATAATATTGTAGGGCACAACAATAACAATAGTGGGCTTCTATGTGGCACAATAGTAACAATATGGGCACTACATGGGTACATCAATATAAATAAGGGGTATAACTACAATAGTAATGGGGTAATCACTAGTATTATAGGGACCCAACAGTCGTTGCCCAATGCGCCCTCTTGGGTTCCACCATGAACTGACTGAGGGTGTTGACAGCATAACAAATGTCTAGCCTGGTATTGACCAGATACATCAGGAACCCTATAAGTTGCCTGTACAAGGTGGAATCGACGTCTTTGTCTTCTAATGCATCAATCTTCTTCTAGTTGGTGATCATTGGAGTAGCCATAGGTCTACAGTCCTGCATTCTGAATCTTTTCAAAATCTCTGTAGCATATCTCCCTTGTCCAAGGAAGATCTAACCCTTCTACTACCAAAATTCCAATCCCAGGAAATAATGCATCTACCCCAAATCCTTCATGTCGAATTTTGTGGCTAGGTTCTCCTTGCAGTCTTTGATGAACCTAGAAGATCTTATCAGGAAAAGATCATCCACATATAACACAAGGATAAGAGGCTCATTCTCTACGACAAGATAATAGAGATTAGGATCTGCGTCACTCTTAACAAATCTCATCTTCTGCAAGTAGCCATCAATTCGACCGCACCATGCTCCAGGTGCCTGTTTAAGCCCAAACAAGGCTTTCTTCAACCTGCATACATGAGATTCCTTCTCATGTGTCTCAAAACTCTTTGGTTAGTCAATATATACTTCTTCTTCTACCACCCCATTCAAGAACGTCAACTTGACATCCATCTGGTGAATCTCCCACCCCATTTGTGTTGCAAGGGATATCTGGTTCTGATAGAAGTATACCTGGCTACTGGGGCAGAGGTTTCTTCGTAGTCTATCCCTTCCTTCTGAGCATACCCCTTAGCCACAAACATGCCTTTGTATTTCTCCACGTTGTCATCTGCAACATATTTGACTTTGTAGATCCATTTTGAACCTACCACTGACCTGTCCTAAGGCCTAGGTACCACTTCCCAGACATCATTGACCATTATAGAACTATATTCCTCCAATAGCATCTACCCATACTTGATGTTGAACAGCCTCCTGAAAGCTAGAGGGTTCCCCAACCTTAGCTACTAAGGCCTGGTATCTGTCTAGTTGTTTTCGCTCCCTTTTATCATTCCTGGGTGCACCAATGAAGTCGTTTGCATCCCGTAGAATTTGTTGGAGTTCCCGGCTCGTTCTTCCCCTAGTGGTGGGTATATCTATCAGCTCCTCCTCTTCCTGAGATTCCACCTATTCTAAAACTTTGCCTCTAGGAGAATTCTTGGTACTGGTTTCTATTGGTCGAAGTAGTTGGACCAACGGATAGTCTTTTGACTGCTCCTCAGAAGGCATTTCTCGCGATTTCCTGAAAGCTCTGTCCTCCATGAACTTTACATCCCTCCAAACTACTACCTTCCTACTTCATAGAAGATAGACTCTATATGCCTTAGCATTCTCGCTATAGCCCACAAGATATCCTTTCTCAGCAGTTTGATCCAATTTCTTTTTCTTTTCTTCGGGTATACGACAATACGCCAAACTCCCAAATATCCTAAATTGACTGACTTTAGATGTCTTCCCGGTGAAGACAATTTCCAAAGTAATCTTGCCCAACGCCTTGTGCGAAGTCCTATTCTGGACATAAACTGTCATGATGCATGCTTCTACCCACAGGAATTTGGGCATATCCTAATCATACAACATCGCCCTAGCTGCTTCCACAATAGTCCTGTTTTTCCTTTTTGCTACTCCATTCTGCTCCGGATTGTAGGGAGTTGTCCACTCCCTTATGATGCCTTCCATAGCTCAAAAATCGGTGAAGTCCTTGTCAACGTACTCTCCACCATTGTCTGAATGCAACACTTTTATCTTTTTTCTTGTCAGATTCTCTACTAGAACCTTGAACTCTTTGAATCAACCAAAAACCTCATGCTTGGTTTTTAGAAAGTAGATCCAAGTCTTCCTGAAATGGTCATCGATGAAGGTGACGAAGTATTTGGCACCACTAAGAGCTTTTGTGAACATAGGTCCGCAAATATCTGAGTATATCAATCCTAGAACACTCTGAGCCCTATTGTTACTCCTGGAAAACGATGCTTTGGCATACTTGCCTGGAGTGCACCCTCTGCATACATCATCTCGTTCGGTACATAATTCTGAAACTCCTAATACTGTTTTTCCAAGAATTCTCAGAGCCCCATGGTGTAGGTGTCCCATCCTCCTGTGCCATAGTTCATTCAAATCTTTATCCCCACTGCTGCCTATCGGTGCCATTGGAGATTCTAGCTGTAATCTATATAGCTTGTTACTTCTAATTCCAATCTAGGCCTTCTTTTTCCAACTTGGGTGTTTGACATATCTTTCTCCTTATTGAAGAAAACGTCATAGCCCTTGTTTTGAAGTCGAGATACGGAAAGTAAGTTCATCCCCAATCCTGGCACATGCAGCATGTTGGTTGCATGAAGCCGATCCCCTACTTCTGTTTGAAAGACTATAGTACCTCTTCCTATGGGGGTACACTTTGCCTTATTTCCCATGGTGATCTGAAAATTCATCCTTTCTTCCTGATAATTCGAAAAACATTCTCGTTTTCCTGTCATATGCCAGGAAGCTCCACTATCTATATACCAAACCTCAGAGGAGCCAGAACATGTTAAGCAAATGACTTCATCTTCCAGTCTGGAAGCTAACATAGAATAATCATGATCCATGTTCTTCGTGCTTTCTTCTTTCTCTAGAGATCTACGCGAGTCCCTCTGAGTTGATGCCTCAGCATCATGCTCCTGACTCAAAGAAAATTTGTCTCCCTTGTTGCCCGATCTTTGCTTTGATACCATGTGAAAAATTCCAAATACAAAATTCTACTGCAGCAACTGATTTATTTCACCTACTTATTTCTCACAATAAGTTATTTACAAAATCCCTTCAATAAACATTAAAATAAATTCTACTGTAGTTATCACAAAAATGCATAGAGAAAATATCAGTGATATACAAGTACAAGAACTAATCACATCAACACAGTGGATTTTGGACAATTGTCCCCAGAAAAACCCAATGTGGGAAAAACGATGCAGCAGATGAGGGTTTTATTAGTCTTCAACAACAATCACTTTACAAGAAATCATTTTACAAAGATACTGAGATACTACTGAGAGAAAACAGTTGAGGCATAGTTCATCCCTCTCCTGAAAAATTTCTGACACCCTGGAGGCCCTTCTCCTACCTCTGTGTCACTTTTGCGTCACTTTGCACTGCTCTGCGTCACTCTGCGAGCCTCTGCGTTAGCCTGCATGAGGGCTGCATCTTCCCTCTGTGTTGTCTCTCGATAGCCTTGTGTCACCTCCTCCTTAGTCATTGACTGTTGCTGCTCCCCTCCTCTTCTCCACCCTGCTACTCTCCCTCTGAAATCGATCTCCTTCTCTTTTGAGAATTGATTTTCCTTGGGATATTGAGTATCTCCCAGTGTGTCTCCAAATGATCCTCAAGTCTTCTCTTATACTTTTGTTGATGAATCAACAGCCGATATTAAGTCTCTAATCAATAGCTAAGATTAAAACAGACTTGATTCTTGTCTCTTAGAAACTTCTCACCCTTATCTTTATTAATACCCATTAATATTTTTATTTTCCTAAGTTTAGACTTAGGAACCCATTAAAAATATTAATTATTTTAACAACTCTTCATCCGGGTGGAAATTCTCCAAACGATATTTGGGTCTTGGAGATCTCATGTGTCTTAGCCTCTCCACCAAATTTGAAGGCTAGAGCACATCCGATGCTACCCAAAATCAACAATTTCCACTTCTCTTTGACTAGGCACATAGATTCTATATGCCTTCGAAGTTTCACTGTAGCCCACAAATGTTCCTTTCTTCTCAAATGCTTCTAACTTGTTTCTTTTCTCTTTAGGCACGTGAAAATACATGGGACATCCAACTATTCTAAAATGAGAAACATCAGGTTTCTTACCAGTCAAAACTTCTTCAAGTGTCTTGAAATCCAATGCTTGATGCGGGCTTCTATTTTGAACATATACAGCAGTGTTGATAGCTTCTCCCCATAAAAACTTCGGTAGGCCTTGGTCATGAAGCATGGCACGGGTGGCTTCTATGATTGTTCGATTCTTCCTTTTAGCAACACCATTTTGCTCAAGAGTGTATGCAACGGTTGTCTCCCTCTTAATGCCAGCCTCTCTGCAAAAGTCATTGAATTCGTTTGATTCATATTCGGCTCCATTATCGGTCCTCAATATTTTGATCTTATTCCCTAATTGATTTTCAACCAAGACTTTGAAAGAACGAAACCATTTGAACACTTCGTCCTTCTTATTCAAGAAATAGATCCACACTTTGCAAAAGATGTCATCCACAAAAATTGAATAGTATAAGCATCATTCCTATGATGTTATGGGCAACATACAAAATAGATCAGAATGGACCAATTAAAGAATGTCGGTAGTTTGACTTTCACTTGAAGAGAATGGTCCCCTTGTATGTTTTCTAGCTGCACAACCCTGACAAACACCTTCATGATCTATGTTGAATTTGGGCATACCTGTGACCATTTTCCTTACCCCTAGTAAGGCTTTGTAATGAAGGTGAGCAAATCTTTGGTGCCATAATTCGAATTGAAGAGAAGTATCACAAGTCATAGCTCCCAAAGAACTTCCTCCAACTTGATAAAGACCTTCAAACCTAAATCCAAGTGTAAATGCATCTTTAAGGTTTCCTTGTCAAATGCATACCTTTCCATCAATGAATTCTACCTTGAAGCCTTTACCTTCCATTGCAAAAATAGACACCAGGTTCTTCTTCAAATCGGGTACATATAATACTTCTTGTAGATGAAGGGTTTGACCTTGATTTAAGTGAAGAGTGACAATCCCTATCCTTTTCACGAGGTAAGTGGCATTGTCTCCAAGTATGATCTCCAAATTAGTCTTTTTTCAATCAAATTTGAAAGGGCTTCCTTGTACCCAATGAAGTGTGTTGAGGCACCACTATCAATCAACCAATGATCCAAAGTGTCTGAAGGATTGGCAGTAGTAAGGGTGGAAATAAGATAAAATTCTTTTTGTTTTTCTACAACATTAGTTTCCTCATACCTAGAATTTCTCGTCCTTTTGGGAGGTCGGCCATTACCATATCGAGCAGTGGGAGCATTCCTCTTTCCTTTGTTGTTGAACCTATTCTTCCTTTTATTGCCATTGCCTCTGAAATTGTTGTGATTGTTGTTGTTGTCGTCATCCTATGGAGTATCCTTCTTGTGAGGACACTCTCTAGCATAGTGGCCAAACCTGTTGCAATTTTAGTACCTTCATTTTCTTCCTTCTTTGAATCCCTACTTGAATCCTTGACCTTGTCTCTTTGGACCAGCGTTGTTCTTCCTTTTTGCATGAGCGGAAAAAGCAGTAGGTTCATTTCCATTTGAAGGCTTGTCTCTCTCCATCATCCTCGTCTCTTCTTGTGTGCATCTAGCCAATAATTCATCGAAACTAGGAATCCTATCATTGTTAAGAATAGCGGTGTTAAACACATCCCATGCTCTTGTGAGACCTCCAAGAGCAATGAGAGTGAGCACCCAATCAGCAACAACTTCTCCAATAGATAGAAGATCATTCTTGATTTTAGTGATCCTCATGGAGTAGGATTGGATAGACTCCCCCATCTCCATCTTGATGTCTTTCAACATGTTTTTGAGAAATAGGATTTGATTTGCATTGTTTGCTTTGAACATCCCAACCAGCTTATCATACATCTCCTTAGATGTTTCCAAATCAGAAATATAGGCAACCAAATGCTCTTGAATGGAATCAATGATAATTCTTTTAGCTTTGACCTCACCTTTCTTGTATTTCATCTTTGCAGCAACAGGTACATTTGAAGGAGGCTCCACCACTCTTCCCTTTACATAGTCAATAACATCATTCTCTTCCAAAGTCAAATCCAAAATCATCTTCCATGCATGATATTCGGATTTTTCCTTGAGCTTATCCTCAGATTTGAAGTATGATGTAGTCGTCATTGAAGCTAAACCAATATTCTTGCCCAACAACTCTTTTCTTAGTGATTTCTTTTCTCTCTCTTCCTTGGGCTTTGTCTTCACCTGGGCTCCGATACCATGTTAATTTTAGTTAACAATGGTATGTTTTATGCTTAGCACAATTACTTCAATGTTCCTTAAGTAGCCCAATAGCAATTTCAATTTAGGTTTCCGGTAGCAATCACATTAACCATTAATCGCATTCATAGTAAAAGTAGATAGAACATAAAACAATATGCAGAAGACAAGCCAAGACAAGAGGACACTAGATTTGGCAAATGCCAAGGAAAAACCATAATGTGGGGAAAACCCTTTAATCAATTCTTCTTATTATTATATCAAAAGTTCAGCACAGAGAGAGAGTACAAAAATCAAATTGACTTGTACAAAAATCAAATTGACTTGCCCAATTCAAAGTCAAAACAGTCATGTCAATTTCTGCAATCAACTGCAGTCAAACTTCAGCCCTAACCAGAAAGTTAACACTGGTCAAATCAACAATAAATCATCCTCAAAACAACTCGGTCTTCCTCAATCAAACTTGACCTGGTTAGGAGGTCAAAGTCAGCCCAAAACAACTCAGTCAAACGAGAGAGAGACTGCTATAATTTTCTGTGGTCAAACTTCAATCAACCTTGAAGTCAGTGTTGGTCAAACTACCCAAATTCCCTCGATTTCTATGCCCAGAAATGCGGCCTAAAGAGACATAAAATATCCTCCAAAAATCGCAGTCAAAGCTGGTCAACAACCCCTTGGTCAACATTGGTCAAACTTGGTCTACAGTCTGAAATTTCAGACCTACAATTCAACCCAGAAAACTCGTCCTTCTTGCCACACGTGTGAGAGAGAGACGCTGCCCAACAGTTGTAGGAACCAATGAGAGAAGGAGAGAATAATGTGTGAGTGATGATGATGCCAAATGAGGTGTGAGGTCACTTGTATTTATACAATTCATTGAGGGTGAAGAGACACGTCCATTGGGCTTCTTGAGCCTACATGATGATGTGGCCAACCTGAATAATTTGCACATGTGTGGGCATAAATTCAAGATCACACTTAAGCTTGTCCAAATGAGATGATCTTTATATCAATTTCGGTCCTCTCGAAAAGAGGTATTTAATGTGATCATCATCTCCATCAAATGAGTTGTCCCAAGGTGGAATTTGGCCCTAGTTTCCAATTTTAACAAGTACAGATACCAGTGATAGTTTTTTGATTGAATGAGACCTAGTTGTTATCATATTAATTCATATGTTGAAGTTGTCATTGTATAGGCAAAGTCTAGAGAGCGAATTGTATGTTTTCGTTAGTACAATGTATTGTTTGTATGGATGTGTGGTGTATCCCACAAAATGTTTGTCAAAACACCTGAAGGTGGAATTTGAAAACCGCTCATGGACGATAGATGGAAACAAGCCTTAGAAGGCCCCACAAATGCCTTTAATAACTTAGGGAGAAGATGGAAACAACAATAGTTCAATACACCAAGTGGTTCTTTGGGTAGTGATGTTCCTATGGAACCAAGGACAAGACAAATCAGTAAGCCTTTCTCTAGAGGAGTTCATATTGCTCTTCAGCAAAAACAACCAAGGGATCTATAGAAAGAAGAGGACATGGGGAATTTGCTCTTTACACTTGGGTCAGATTTGAAGATCATGAAGGTTATAGTAAAATCCCTTCTTAAACTGATGAAATTAGACTCACTTCTTTTTGAGCTAAACCAATCAGACTGGAAAGAGTCTAAATTAGGCCCTAAAACCAACAATGCTTGCCTTGATACAACAAAAGTTCTTACAACACCCTTGTGAAGTAGTAAGACTTATAATTGCCTCCTGTCTTAGTGAAATCATAAGGCTAACTTCACCTATACCTCCTTACAATGATGATATTATGAGGAAAGTTTTCCAACTAACAATAGAAATCTTCTAGGAATTGGATAACACCATGGATACTGCCTTTGGAAAGAAGCTCAAGGTTTTAGGAGTCATGGCCAAAGTCAAATTATATGACATCATGCTTGAAGCCTTGATATGGAGTGCAACAATTTGATTCTTCAAATAGTCTAATGTTTCTTCAACATTAAGGAACATCATCTTGACAATGTCAAAACAAACATGCAAACTATTTTGTCAGCAGTTATGGGAGACCATGATGCCATTTGCAAGCAATTGCAATCCAAGTTGTCCATTTGCAGGAAGGAACAAGTTGTCTCACCTATTGCTTATGAACTAGCAAAAACTGTCGGTTGAGCAGAGCATGAAACTATTCAAAACATGGTTGACCAAAAAGGAACTAATGAGGATGTGAGTTTGTTCATTTGATCACTTCAGTGGTGTTGGTAAAGACAAAGATGCATCTTGTGCAAAGGTTCAAACAGGCAGCAAGAATGAATTAAGGAGGAAAAATCTCTGCTTCAACTGCAAGGGACCTTGGGAGCCTAATCACTCATGCTTGGGTGAAATGGTAGAGATGACTCTTTATGATAGTTCTGATGACAATAAGATGGGTCCTTCTACTATAGTTGAACACATTGATTTTCATGAGAACACCCTTGGAGAGTATGAGCAATCATGTGGAGATGTTGACAGCAGTTCACTTGTGTATCCATGATTGATAGCTGAAAATGGTGACCAGTTGTAAAGTTTTGTAGATGTTCTATGCTAAGAGCAATTTCACTTTTCTCACAGCAATCATACAAGTAGATAAGCAAAATGCAGATAGAACATATAAGCAGATCTTATAGAAGACAAATCAGAAACAAGAAAAATGTATGTGTTCGTTTCGGCGGTCAACAGGATGCTTCAACCAGCAAAGTCTCCTTTGGTCAGCCAGCCCAGCATGTGTCACAACAACCCTCCAACCAGTAGATGAGTCAACCCAAGTCAGTTCTACAAAAGTCAACGCTGTCCTGAAAAGTCAACGCAGGGGCAGCAAGCTAAAAGTCAACGCAGCAGCAAAACGGTCAACCCTTTGACCTCGATTTTTGTGCCAGGTAGTACGGCCTTCAAAAATCGAACTTCCCACAAGTTTTCAGCTTGTTTGGACCAAGCGTTGACCAAAGTCAACGCTGGTCAAACTTCTGCGAAACCCTAGCAGCAGAAAAAATCCTCTTCGTCCTTCCCACGTGTGGCTGAAATTCGTCCTCCAGGTAGCTCGTAATTTTTAGGATGAGAGAGGAAGATGTGAGTTATGTTCAAATTCTCTCCAACTTTTCCTGTATATATATCCATCAATGAGGGTGTGTGACACATCTGTTGGGCATGTGAGCCTACATTACAAAACTGGCTGACCTTACACATATAATTTATTAAGAATAATAAATTCAAAATATAAGTTCTGCTCATCGGATTAAGACTATTTTTATATGGATTTTACACCTCTCAGAAAGAGGAATCCAACAAAAATATTAGCCTCTTAATCTGAGCATCAGAACATGGAGTTTGGACCTAGTTGTCCAAATTTAACACTCCCTCTCAACTAGGGAGAACTCCATCTATTAGTGCAATTAACATCGTGAGTCATCCCGCCGAAACTTGCTTTGCTGGCTTCTTTATTTCAGAACAGAAGTGGGTCAGTCACAAAGACATCATTCCCCGACTGACATAATCAGTCCAGAGGTCCCAGACCTCACAAATCTTGATCCCAGATCAAGTGGTTGGACCAAGCCATCCTAGATAGAGAGTACGGCAATCTCTGATGCGTCCATCAGTCTTTGCTAATAGTCTCTAGATTTTCCACACCTCATTGGCCAAATGAGAGGTACTTCCCATGAGCCCTGAACTCAATGGGTAGGATGCATACGGGGCACAGATTAAATGAGTGGCGAACCAGCTCAATAATCACAAGGGTGGGGCAGAAGCATTATGAGTGCTTATAGCTCCGAGAAGCTATCCCCAAAGCCCCCCAGAGCTCCCAGAGCTCATCGTCCAACAGGACCCACATCATAGGGTCTTTCCACGACACCAAGACTCTCACGGAAGGTTAGGAACTTGACCTTCCCCAGGGGCTTAGTGAGAATATCCGCGACCTGCTCATCAGTTCCTATATGATCGAGCCTTACGGCGCCTCGCTGTACCATATCCCGGATAAAGTGGTACCTGATATCAATATGCTTGGATCGGTCGTGGAACACAGGATTCTCAGTCATACGAATCCCACTCTGATTATCACAGAGTATTACAGTGGTATCTAGCACATGTTGGAACAGCTCACTAAAGAGCTTCCTCAACCAAACTGCTTCACAACAGGCCATACTAGCAGCAATGTATTCGGCCTCCGCGGTGCTCAAAGCCACCGACTTCTGCTTCCTGCTCATCCATGAGATCGAAGCAGAACCAAGATTGAAACAGCATCCAGATGTGCTCTTACGATCCACCACACTGCCAGCCCAATCGGCATCAGTATATCCCCGGAGTATCACACTCCCGGCAGTGTATCTCAGCCCATGGTTTATCGTGCCCCGAAGATATCTCAAAAGATTCTTGGCACCAACCCAGTGAAAATGATGAGGCTCAACCATCTGTTGACTCAAAGTATTCACTGCAAAACATATGTCCGGACGGGTGTTCACTAAGAACATCAAAGCTCCTATGAGTTGACGATACTCAGTAGGATTTGCCAAGATAGGCCCTGCAGCGCTGCCACTCAACTTCTTAAAGTTGAGTTCCATTGGTGTCGACACGGACTTACAGTCCACCATCCCAAATCTTTCCAGAAGCTTCACAATATACTTTCCTTGAGAAAGGAAAATCTCTCCAGGTCTCTGCCAGACCTCCAGGCCTAGGAAATAGTGCATCAGTCCTAGGTCTTTCATCTCGAACTCAGCAGCAAGCTCCCTCTTACATTGATGAATGAGAGGGTCATCACCTGTCAGGAAGAGGTCGTCCACATACAGCACTAGAATGAGAGGCTTTCCTTCCACAACCTTAAAGTAAAGGTTTGGATCAGCATTGCTTCGAGTGAAGCCCAGCTTCATCAAGTAACTATCCATCCTCTCATACCAAGCTCTGGGTGCTTGCTTTAACCCATAGAGGGCTTTCTTCAACCTGCAGACATAAGTGTCTCGATCTTGAACTTCAAATCCCAGAGGTTGTTCTACATACACCTCTTCCTTTATTGCACCATGCAGAAAAGCGGTCTTGACATCCATCTGATGAAGACTCCATCCTTGCGTAGCAGCAAGGGCTATGATGGATCGGATGGTGGTATATCGAGCCACAGGTGCAAATATATCGTCATAGTCAATTCCTTCCTTTTGAGAGAAGCCACGGGCAACAAATCTTGCCTTAAACTTTTCAGCACTCCCATCAGATCCATGTTTAATCTTGTAGAGCCATTTAGCGGTGACAACAGATTTGTCCTTCGGTCTCGGGACCACATCCCAGACATCATTCTTCATAATAGCCTCATATTCTTCATGCATAGCATCCTTCCAGACTTGATGCTTGATGGCTTCCTCAAAAGATCCAGGTTCAGATTGTATAATAGTACTCATGGCAGCTAGATACCCTTGGTATCTACACGGCTTCTTGCTTTCTCGGAATGTTCCCCTTGGGGCAGCATGACCCTCAGCATCTTCGAGGGTGTCCCTGAGCCATGATGGCCTCTTTCCTAGAGAAGGGGAAGGATCAATAGGGTCTATTGGCCCTTCAACATCAGGCATAGTCTCATCCTGGGGTTCTTCCAGATTTCCAGGTCTTTCTTCATGGTTTTCTTCAGATCTAGGAAGATCTACTACTTTCTTCAGGGAAGCATCTTCGTCAAAAGTGACATCATGGCTTATCTCTACTTCCCTTTGACCAGGTACATAGACTCTATATGCCTTAGAAGTCTCACTGTAGCCCACAAACATTCCTTTCTTCCCAGTAGCATCCAGCGTACTTCTCTTTTCTTTCGGCACATGAAAATAGACAGGACATCCAAAAATTCTAAAATGTGAGACATCAGGTTTCTTACCAGAGAAAACCTCTTCGGGAGTTTTGGAGTCCAAAGCAGAATGAGGGCATCGGTTTTGAATGTACACAGCAGTATTTGCAGCTTCTCCCCACAGAAACTTTGGAAGACCTTGGTCACATAGCATGGCACGGGCAGCTTCCACAATAGTCCTATTCTTGCGTTCAGCAACACCATTCTGCTCAGGAGTATATGCAGTGGTAGTCTCCCTCTTAATGCCAGCTTCTCTGCAAAAGTCTTTGAACTCATTTGACTCATATTCAGTGCCATTGTCAGTCCTCAAAATCTTGATCTTCTTTCCGGTCATATTTTCCACCAAGGCTTTGAAGGTACGGAACCACATGAAAGCCTCATCCTTCTTCTTCAAGAAGTATATCCAGGTTTTGCGAGAGAAGTCATCAGTAAATGTCATATAGTAAGAACATCCCCCCAGGGATGTTACAGGCAACATACCGGAAAGATCAGAATGGACCAGTTGCAATATCTCAGATGTCTTTGTGACACTTGAGGGGAAAGGTCCCCTTGTATGTTTTCCTTCAGCACAGCCCTTACATACACCTTTATGATTATTTCCAAAATCAGGCATCCCTGTCACCACCTTCCTTGCTTCGGGAAGAGCCTTGTAATGAAGGTGTCCAAATCTTCGGTGCCATAGTTCGGTTTGACGGATAGTATCACAAGTCATAGCTCCCAACGGACTCCCTCCAACCTGGTAGAGTGTACCAACCCTAAAACCAATTGAGATAGCTTCCTTGAAGCTCTTCTTCCACATGAGTACCTTTCCATCAGAGAAAGTTACATTGAATCCTTTGTCTTCCATGGCAGATACAGACACAAGGTTCTTCTTCAATTTGGGTACATAGAGTACATCTTGTAGATGGAGGACTTGTCCTTGAGACAAGTGGAGGGTCACAGTCCCGGTCCCTTTCACAGGATAAGAGGCATTATCCCCAAGGATAATTTCTAGATCAGTATCCCTTTCAACCATGTCAGAAAGTGCTTCCTTGAATCCGGTGATGTGTCTTGAGGCACCACTATCAATTAGCCAGACATCCATAGTGTCGGGCGGAGATGCAGCTGAGAGAGCAGATATTAGAATATACTCATTTCTTTTATCAACAACATTAGACTCCTCATACCTGGTATTTCTGGTTCTTTTAGAAGGTGGATTGTTTCCTTCAAAGTGAGCCTTCCTCTTTCCTTTGGATTTGTCATTTCTTCGATTCCCATTCCTTCGGTTGTTGTTGTTGTCGTCACTATCGGGAGAATTCTTCTGGAAGGGGCATTCTCTAGCATAGTGTCCAGTCCTATGACAGGTGAAACATTTACCCTTCTTCTTTTGAGTTTTAGTCCTTCCTTTGTCCTTGGAACCACCAGAGTTCTTCTTTCGGGAATGAGCAACATAGGCAGCATTTCTTTCATTATCAAATTCCTTCATCCTTGTTTCTTCTTGCATACATCTAGACAGAAGCTCATCAAAGTTAGGGATGGTATTATTGTTGAGAATGGTAGTTGTGAATACTTGCCATTCATATGGAAGTCCTCCAAGTGCGGTGAGAACCATCTCACGATCAGCTATTGTCTCCCCAATAGCTAGCAGATTGTTCCTGGTTTCGGTCAACTTCATAAAGAAAGTTTGAATAGACTCGTCTCGGCCCTTCTTCATATTCTTCAACTTGTTCTTGAGGAATAGCACTTGGTTCACATTGTTTACTCGGAACATAAGTATCAGTTTGTCATACATCTCCTTGGATGTGCCTAGTTCAGATATGTAGGCAACCAGACTCTTATTTATGGATTCCCTGATCAGCAGCTTTGCTCTGATTTCTCCCTTCTTATACTTGTGTTTAACAGCAGCAGAGGCATTTGATGGAGGTTCTTGAATCTTCCCTGTCACATGATCTAGGAGATCATGATCTTCTAATTTGAGATCTAATAACATCTTCCAGGCATGGAAGTCATCACTTCCAGTCAGCTTGTCATTCTCCCTGAATTCAAGCTTAGAGGAATCCATTTCCTTCGATGATGATTGCTATAGATAGAGTTTGTCTTCACCTCAGCTCTGATTCCATGTAAAGTTTTGTAGATGTTCTATGCTAAGAGCAATTTCACTTTTCTCACAGCAATCATACAAGTAGATAAGCAAAATGCAGATAGAACATATAAGCAGATCTTATAGAAGAATCAGAAACAAGAAAAATGTATGTGTTCATTTCGGCGGTCAACAGGATGCTTCAACCAGCAAAGTCTCCTTTGGTCAGCCAGCCCAGCATGTGTCACAACAACCCTCCAACCAGTAGATGAGTCAACCCAAGTCAGTTCTACAAAAGTCAACGTTGTCCTGAAAAGTCAACGCAAGGGCAGCAAGCTAAAAGTCAACGCAGCAGCAAAACGGTCAACCCTTTGACCTCGATTTTTGTGCCAGGTAGTACGGCCTTCAAAAATCGAACTTCCCACAAGTTTTCAGCTTGTTTGGACCAAGCGTTGACCAAAGTCAACGCTGGTCAAACTTCTGCGAAACCCTAGCAGCAGAAACCCTAGCAGCAGAAAAAATCCTCTTCGTCCTTCCCACGTGTGGCTGAAATTCGTCCTCCAGGTAGCTCGTACTTTTTAGGATGAGAGAGGAAGATGTGAGTTATGTTCAAATTCTCTCCAACTTTTCCTGTATATATATCCATCAATGAAGGTGTGTGACACATCTGTTGGGCATGTGAGCCTACATTACAAAACTGGCTGACCTTGCACATATAATTTATTAAGAATAATAAATTCAAAAGATAAGTTCTGCTCATCGGATTAAGACTATTTTTATATGGATTTTACACCTCTCAGAAAGAGGAATCCAACAAAAATATTAGCCTCTTAATCTGAGCATCAGAACATGGGTTTGGACCTAGTTGTCCAAATTTAACACTCCCTCTCAACTAGGGAGAACTCCATCTATTAGTGCAATTAACATCGTGAGTCATCCCGCCGAAACTTGCTTTGCTGGCTTCTTTATTTCAGAACAGAAGTAGATCTTCCTAGATCTGAAGAAAACCATGAAGAAAGACCTGGAAATCTGGAAGAACCCCAGGATGAGACTATGCCTGATGTTGAAGGGCCAATGGACCCTATTGATCCTTCCCCTTCTCTAGGAAAGAGGCCATCATGGCTCAGGGACACCCTCGAAGATGCTGAGGGTCATGCTGCCCCAAGGGGAACATTCCGAGAAAGCAAGAAGCCGTGTAGATACCAAGGGTATCTAGCTGCCATGAGTACTATTATACAATCTGAACCTGGATCTTTTGAGGAAGCCATCAAGCATCAAGTCTGGAAGGATGCTATGCATGAAGAATATGAGGCTATTATGAAGAATGATGTCTGGGATGTGGTCCCGAGACCGAAGGACAAATCTGTTGTCACCGCTAAATGGCTCTACAAGATTAAACATGGATCTGATGGGAGTGCTGAAAAGTTTAAGGCAAGATTTGTTGCCCGTGGCTTCTCTCAAAAGGAAGGAATTGACTATGACGATATATTTGCACCTGTGGCTCGATATACCACCATCCGATCCATCATAGCCCTTGCTGCTACGCAAGGATGGAGTCTTCATCAGATGGATGTCAAGACCGCTTTTCTGCATGGTGCAATAAAGGAAGAGGTGTATGTAGAACAACCTCTGGGATTTGAAGTTCAAGATCGGGACACTTATGTCTGCAGGTTGAAGAAAGCCCTCTATGGGTTAAAGCAAGCACCCAGAGCTTGGTATGAGAGGATGGATAGTTACTTGATGAAGCTGGGCTTCACTCGAAGCAATGCTGATCCAAACCTTTACTTTAAGGTTGTGGAAGGAAAGCCTCTCATTCTAGTGCTGTATGTGGACGACCTCTTCCTGACAGGTGATGACCCTCTCATTCATCAATGTAAGAGGGAGCTTGCTGCTGAGTTCGAGATGAAAGACCTAGGACTGATGCACTATTTCCTAGGCCTGGAGGTCTGGCAGAGACCTGGAGAGATTTTCCTTTCTCAAGGAAAGTATATTGTGAAGCTTCTGGAAAGATTTGGGATGGTGGACTGTAAGTCCGTGTCGACACCAATGGAACTCAACTTTAAGAAGTTGAGTGGCAGCGCTGCAGGGCCTATCTTGGCCAATCCTACTGAGTATCGTCAACTCATAGGAGCTTTGATGTTCTTAGTGAACACCCGTCCGGACATATGTTTTGCAATGAATACTTTGAGTCAACAGTGGTTGAGCCTCATCATTTTCACTGGGTTGGTGCCAAGAATCTTTTGAGATATCTTTGGGGCACGATAAACCATGGGCTGAGATACACTGCCGAGAGTGTGATACTCCGGGGATATACTGATGCCGATTGGGCTGGCAGTGTGGTGGATCGTAAGAGCACATCTGGATGTTGTTTCAATCTTGGTTCTGCTTCGATCTCATGGATGAGCAGGAAGCAGAAGTCGGTGGCTTTGAGCACCGCGGAGGCCGAATACATTGCTGCTAGTATGGCCTGTTGTGAAGCAGTTTGGTTGAGGAAGCTCTTTAGTGAGCTGTTCCAACATGTGCTAGATACCACTGTAATACTCTGTGATAATCAGAGTGGGATTCATATGACTGAGAATCCTGTGTTCCACGACCGATCCAAGCATATTGATATCAGGTACCACTTTATCCGAGATATGGTACAGCGAGGCGCCGTAAGGCTCGATCATATAGGAACTAATGAGCAGGTCGCGGATATTCTCACTAAGCCCCTGGGGAAGGTCAAGTTCCTAACCTTCCGTGAGAGTCTTGGTGTCGTGGAAAGACCCTATGATGTGGGTCCTGTTGGACGATGAGCTCTGGGAGCTCTGGGGGGCTTTGGGGATAGCTTCTCGGAGCTATAAGCACTCATAATGCTTCTGCCCCACCCTTGTGATTATTGAGCTGGTTCGCCACTCATTTAATCTGTGCCCCGTATGCATCCTACCCATTGAGTTCAGGGCTCATGGGAAGTACCTCTCATTTGGCCAATGAGGTGTGGAAAAGCTAGAGACTATTAGCAAAGACTGATGGACGCATCAGAGATTGTCGTACTCTCTATCTAGGATGGCATGGTCCAACCACTTGATCTGGGATCAAGATTTGTGAGGTCTGGGACCTCTGGACTGATTATGTCAGTCGGGGAATGATGTCTTTGTGACTGACCCACTTCTGTTCTGAAATAAAGAAGCCAGCAAAGCAAGTTTCGGCGGGATGACTCACGATGTTAATTGCACTAATAGATGGAGTTCTCCCTAGTTGAGAGGGAGTGTTAAATTTGGACAACTAGGTCCAAACTCCATGTTCTGATGCTCAGATTAAGAGGCTAATATTTTTGTTGGATTCCTCTTTCTGAGAGGTGTAAAATCCATATAAAAATAGTCTTAATCCGATGAGCAGAACTTATATTTTGAATTTATTATTCTTAATAAATTATATGTGCAAGGTCAGCCAGTTTTGTAATGTAGGCTCACATGCCCAACAGATGTGTCACACACCCTCATTGATGGATATATATACAGGAAAAGTTGGAGAGAATTTGAACATAACTCACATCTTCCTCTCTCATCCTAAAAAGTACGAGCTACCTGGAGGACGAATTTCAGCCACACGTGGGAAGGACGAAGAGGATTTTTTCTGCTGCTAGGGTTTCTGCTGCTAGGGTTTCGCAGAAGTTTGACCAGCGTTGACTTTGGTCAACGCTTGGTCCAAACAAGCTGAAAACTTGTGGGAGGTTCGATTTTTGAAGGCCGTACTACCTGGCACAAAAATCGAGGTCAAAGGGTTGACCGTTTTGCTGCTGCGTTGACTTTTAGCTTGCTGCCCCTGCGTTGACTTTTCAGGACAGTGTTGACTTTTGTAGAACTGACTTGGGTTGACTCATCTACTGGTTGGAGGGTTGTTGTGACACATGCTGGGCTGGCTGACCAAAGGAGACTTTGCTGGTTGAAGCATCCTGTTGACCGCCGAAACGAACACATACATTTTTCTTGTTTCTGATTTGTCTTCTGTAAGATCTGCTTATATGTTCTATCTGCATTTTGCTTATCTACTTGTATGATTGCTGTGAGAAAAGTGAAATTGCTCTTAGCATAGAACATCTACAAGGACATGAGGAGGAGTATGATTCATCTTTAAAGAACCCATTGAAGGCTCACGTTGGAGTCGTGGACGAAGGAGTTGAGCATCCATCTTTGGGGCAAGCCATTGATGAGGTGCAAGTAGATGCAGAGGTATCCAGCAGGGCTATAGATTTCCAGATGATAGTCGCCAAGAGAAGATTGAGCATATCAAGACAGATCTTATGGTGATGAAGGGAGAAACCCAGACACTCTGAGACACCATCTTGCAACAAATCAGTGAGCTTGAGGTCCTTAGAGTTAGGCATGCTAAGACCACTGCCAAGCTTTCTAGTATTGGGGAACAGATAAAATCCTTAACAAGGCAACAAGAGGAGTATACTTGGGAGTTTTAGAGAAACCCTCTTCAAGAGTACATAGATAGGGCTTGTAGCACTATCATCCCACCTCTATATATTGGAGAGAGAGGAACAAAGTTTTCTAGCTAGACCTTATGGGTTGACCAGGCAAAGCCTTCCAAATGGGTTTTTCAAGTTGGCAAAGACCAAGTGACGGGCCAACAGTTTAGGAGCATCCCAATTAGAATCAGAGTGGCACAGCATTAGCGTGGTGGGATTATTTCTTGTGTGGGTATTAATGCACATGATCCATGCCAAGGGATGGATTGGATAAAAGTGATGAGTTGGATAATTTATGGAGCATCATCCATAGTCAGGGGCACAGCATAGTAGGAACCCATAGACATAGGGAATGATGGATGGTCAAGGTGACATTGTTACTTTCTATAGCATCGGATGTGTTCTAGCCATGAAAATTGTTGGAGACGCTAGAATACATAAGTTCTCCAAAACCCAGAAATCATTTTTAGAAATTCCACATAGAAGTGTCTCAATTAGATTATTAGCGTTTTTTTTAATATTTCCTTAGTCTAAACTTAGGGAATATGGTTAATTAATTAGTATTAATTGAGATAAGGTGAAAATCATCTAGAAACTCACACGGATCGACTTCAAGATAATCCTAGCCATTGATTAAGATTTAATATTGGTCGTTGGTGCTCCAACAGTGGCTTATAAGAGGAAGTCAATGGGCACTTGGAGAAGACACTTCAGAACACCAAAGCAGACACTCAGTGATCTAGGCAAATCGATTTTCAAGTAGCAGAGTGATTCAACAAGAGAATTCGAGCCAGAGATCGAGTAGTAGGTGGGAGAGGAGTGAGGCAGTATTCCGGTGGAAGTTTCCAATGCTGGAAGAGTCAGATTGAGGGAGTGCAAGTTTGCCTAGAGGGGTTGCGTAGGCAGCAGCAGGAGAACAGTTTGATCTAGTTGGGGGAGCAGTTGATTCAGTAGTTGGTGATCATGATTTTGATCAAGAGGACTAGTGAATCAGTTCCAAAGCCAGAGAGAAGCAGAGTTATAGATTTCAGAAGTTTCCAAAGGCAGTAACAGCAAGGCCTACGCAAGCACTACGTAGAGGCTGACACAGAGGAAAGGACGTATTGTTGTGGGGCCAGTTTTGGAAGCTGAAATCAGTTGTGGGGTGAGGAAAAATCCTCACAATAATTTTGCCAGTGATTCTCTCAGATTGGATTGCCAGTTTGACATCCAAATTATTGTACTCAGATTTGTTGTTAAAGAATAATAATAAAACCCTCATCTGTTGCACGGATTTCCCACATTGGGTTTTTCCGGGGACAATTGTCCAAAAATAATAGTGTTAATCATTTGTGTGTGTGCTAGAATTTCTCAGTTTCCAGAATTTTTATTTCCGCAATATTTTTATGGTGAAAATTGTAGTCGTGATTTATTCATAGTTTGTTGTAGCAAATAAACTGCATAATTAAATTTACTGTTAGGAGAATAATTTCCAGTTATTGCAATAGATGAAATTTTCACAAACATTGGGGGATCTAGGTGGGATCTATTGGTGGCAGGTTGAATCGGAGGTTTGTTTGGAATCAAAGTATTGAGGGATCCATTCATAATTGGGTGGCACGGAGTCATGATGTGACAAAATGGTTCATATGGGATCCCAGTATTGGTGTACAGATGCCTTTACAGTTGGCAGATGTGGATTGCTTGAGGCAAGCATTCTTGGGGTAGGAGGATTTGTAATATCCCCTATTTTTGGTTTATCTTATGATGCAGTTAGGATGAGTTTCTAGGGATTAAAAATGACTTTAATTAGTCACTTATTAAATAAAAGAGGGGAAAAATACTTATTGGAGAAAAAGGCCAAAAGGGGAAAAACTAACTTAAAATAAAATAAAATAGTCACTTAAATAAAATAAAAGGGAGAAGCTTCTAGAATGAAAATGAAATAATAAAAATAAAGAGCTTCTATAAGGTTGAAGAGAGATCCATCGGATCTTTAAAAGAGAGGAAAGCAAGTCATTTGGGACATCTTGGATTTGGAGTATTTTCTTTGGGAAAGGTTCTAAGAACTTGGTTTTCTGGCTTAGAGAGCCCTAGGATGAAAACCTTGGGTTTCTTTGTGCGTTGGACAGTTAAAATTCGAGTTAACATGTTCTCTGCTTAATTAGTTACATCATTATCAATTTCCATTAGACCATAAACCATCAACATATGACAGTAACTAACGAAAGAACATTCAATGTAAATGTAGAAGACAAGCGAAGTCACAAGAACACAAAGATATGGCACAAGCCAGGGAAAAACCCTTGATCAATTCTTATTATTATTATCAAATGTTCAGCGAAGTTATAGATTTCAGAAGTTTCCAAAGGCAATAACAACAAGGCCGACGCAAGCACTGTGTAGAGGCTAACGCAGAAGAAAGAACGTATTGTTGTGGGGCCAGTTTTGTAAGTTGAAATCAGTTGTGGGGTGAGGAAATATCCTCACAATAATTTTGCCAGCGATTCTCTTAGATTGGATTACAATTTTGACATCCAAATTATTGTACTTAGATTTGTTTTTGAAGAATAATAATAAAACCCTCATTTATTGCACTGATTTTCCACCATTGGGTTTCTTCCGGGGACAATTGTCCAAAAAATAATAGTGTTAATCTTTTGTGTGTGTGCTAGAATTTCTCAGTTTCCAACATTTTTATTTTCCGCAATAGTTTTATGGTCAAAATTGCAGTCGTGATTTATGCAGTGTGTCTTAGCAAATAAACTGCATAATTAAATTTATAGTTAGGAGAATAATTTCCAGTTACTGCAATAGATGAAATTTTCAAGACATTGGGATCCAGGTGGATCTATTGGTGGCCGGTTGAGTCGGAGGTTTGTTTGGGATCAAAGTATTGAGGGATCCATTCATAATTGGGTGGCACGGAGGCATGATGTGACAAAATGGTTCATATGGGATCCTAGTATTGGTGTACAGATGCCTTTACAGTTGGCAGATGTGGATTGCTTGAGGGCAAGCATTCCTGGGGTGGGAGGATTTGTAATATCCCCTATTTTTGGTTTCTTTTATGATGCGGTTAGGATGAGTTTCTAGGGATTAAAAATGCCTTTAATTAGTCACTTATTAAATAAAAGAGGGGAAAAATGCTTATTGGAGAAAAAGCAAAAAGTGGGAAAACTAACTTAAAATAAAATAAAATAGTCACTTAAATAAAATAAAAGGGAGAAGCTTCTAGAATAGATATAAAAAAATAAAAATAAAGTACTTCTATAAGGTTGAAGAGAGATCCATCAGATCTTTAAAAGAGAGGAAAGCAAGTCATTTGGGACATCTTGGATTTGGAGTATTTTCTTTGGGAAAGGTTCTAAGAACTTGGTTTTCGGGCTTAGAGAGCCCTAGGATGAAAACCTTGGGTTTCATGGTGTGTTGGACTGTTAAAATTCGAGTTAACATGTTCTCTGCTTAATTAGTTACTTCATTATCAATTTCCATTAGACCATAAACCATCAACATATGACAGTAACTAATGAAAGAACATTCAATGTAAATGTAGAAGACAAGCCAAGCCATAAGAACACAAAGATATGGCACAAGCCAGGGAAAAACCCCAAGATGGGGAAAACCCTTAATCAATTCTTCTTACTAATATTATCAAATGTTCGACAAAGGAAGAGAGAGTACAACCATAAATTTTCCAATATGAAGATCAGAATCACTGCTCAAATTTCAAAAGAATTGCCTCTACAAGTCTAAGTTCTGATTAGGTTTAACTTCATGCTGATGTAGTCCAATTAACCACCCTCTGTTCACATTCCAGGGCAACGGCCTTCCTTCATAAGATACGATGCACATCAATTGATAGATCTAGGCTAATATCATCCTCTTCATGTGCCTTTCGGTCCAATTGAATTTGGGGACAAGGCCCATGGCCTAGCTATGAGAACAAATCACCTCATGGCCTTCTATGACAAGAGTTGTGATTTACCTGAAGGATTGCGGCTTATAGTTGGAGAGGAGACTTACACAGAAAAACCACCATCCAGTAACCCTAGTCCAGTGCGGCTCCTTTTCTGCTCTTACACGGTTCTGAAATAGATAATGATTGCAGCCAGAATCAACCACAGACAAGCCCAGACTTACATCAGTTAGACCTCGGCCTCCTGCCTGAGGAACTCGGCTTGATGTGGGGAAAGGGGTTTACCACAACTAGCCCAGACATGCCCTAAAAACCTGCAGCCTTCCCAACAGAAGATTCTCGACCTTCTGATGGAAGAGAAAACCCAAAACAGAATACTCCTACGTCCTACTTCTCAACTCCGGCTACCTCAGACATGATTCAACCTTTTTGATGTGTTAAATGAGGTTGAAAGCAACTCTATATATACTAGTCATTGGAAGGAAGAGACGTGACTTTTGGGCTTATTGAGCCGACATATAGGTGAGGCCGACCTTGTTAATTTTACATGAGAGAAACATAAATTCAAAATCACACTTCTCCTTAACCAAATTCGATGATCTTTAGGTCGATTTTGGTCCTCTCGAAAAGAGGAATTTAATGCTACAATCATGTTCCACTGAGAAGTTGTCCAAAGTGGAATTTGGCCCTAGTTGCCAATTTTAACACTCCCTCTCAACTAGGGAGAATTCCACCTACCACTCAATCCATCATCAATCATCATGCCATCCTATTGTCATGAACCATCTCTGTATCTCATCTCTACTCTGCTCTGCTGAACACTGATGTGAATAATAAAGAAGAATCGATCAAGAGTGAGTCACAAGACCTTGCCACTCTCCATTGACAAAAGTCAACCACATAACCAAAGGGTGAACTCCAATCGGACTTGATCCCAAGTGATCAAGTTGAAGAAACATCATTCATCCTAGACATAGGGAGTACGGCAGTACACAATGCGTCCATCGGTAGTGCTATGGTCCCAAACCACTTTTCCCAACTCATTGGCCAGATGAGAGGTACTTCCCATGTGTCCTGGACTACATGGGTAGGATGATGCAAGAACATCAGCAGGGAAAGAATATATCACATCCTACTCACAACCACACGTAGGGAAAGGATGAACCACATCCCAAAGTTGCACATCACAACCATCATAGGGAAAGGACAAGCCACATCCTACAAGCATGCAAACCACCGAGAGTAGGGAATGGATAAACCACGTCCTACACGCACAAGTTACAATCACATGTAGGGAAAGGATAAACCACATCCTACAAACACGAGTCACAACCATCGATCGTAGGACAAATCCTACAAGTGGGGAAAGGATGAACCACGTTCCACCGACATGTCAACCACCAATCGTTGGGAATGAGCATCCTACATGTGGGGAAAGGATGAACCATGTTCCAACGACATGTCAAGAGATGCCTATATGCATCTCTCACTGGGGTATCCGCAGGAGAAGGTGAACCACTCATCCTACTCCTATGCCATAGCAAAAGGTGAACCACTCACCCCACATACATGTGTCTGCAATCGTAAGGGAAGGTGAACCACTCACCCTACATACATGTGTCTGCAATCTTAGGGGAAGGTGAACCACTCACCCTACATACATGTTTCTGCAATAGTAGGGGAAGGTGAACCACTCACCCTCTGGTCGCTCATAGCTTAATAAGTACTCCAAGCCCCCCAGGAGTTCCCAAAGCTCAATATTTAATCTTAACCAAAGATCCCTTCATATAGGAAACAGTGTCAAGCTACTTTCTAAAAATCAAAACTAGATCAATGGGGGCCTCATAGTTCCTATTCAGCAGCATATAGATGTATATATATAGCAAACATATAGATTTACAACAGAGATCTTGCCAGCAATTAACAATCCTCTGCTTCTTGAACATCTTGATGAAGAAAATATTTGACTGATCTTACTCCCTCTTACACAGGAAGACCACAGCCTAAACTTTGATTTTCCAAGGTGCATAGTGTCCCTCAGACAACCTGCTCATCATGAGATTTGTTCACTCAAGCATGCCATAAAACAGGAATGTCCTTTGTTGCACCATGTAAAGTAGTATGTGAAGTACTGGATTCTTGGAATCTTCTTTTGCAATATACAACAAAGGTGTGCTCAAATAGCTCACAGAAGTGCTAACTCAAATGTCTTCATAGTAAGCCCAGCTTACTGCTTTATGCATTCAGCCACAACGAAACTCCTGGACTTCAATCTTTCATGAAATAAGGTGAATTACAGCATCTTACTGTTCACCATAATTTTACAAGATGTCTGAATCAACAACTTCCTTATAGCTAAGGAAGAAATCAACTCCCTCTGAGTCATAGCTCGTTCTGAATATTTGAATTGAGACCTAGCCCAACGAGTCATCTGCATAATCATTGGGTAAGAGGAGCTATATAATCCATTTGACCATTTCTGTGTGAAGAGGAGTTGTCACATAACTTATCCCATACTTTTGAAATACTCCTATTCCCTTTGATCCTCTTTGAAAGAGATTCCGACGATGTGATCGAAAAAGGAAGTTTGTCATCAACTACTGCTCCGATTTAATTACATAAAGAAAGGACAAGATTACTGCAATCATCTTTTCTTGGTCAAGCCTGTAAAAATAATGGTGATGGCTTGAACAGTATCTACATTAGAAAATATTTCTTAATTGACCCAACCCTTTTTGTTTGCATTCCTTCAGAGATTCAGATATAGATTCACCCACCAGATGGTCAGGGTTTATCAAGGATTGAGTAAAGTGCACATCCCCATTTATGACTGGAAATCTTGCTATCACATCCGCTTCTGTACTTCATGGTCACAGGCCCGTAATGGGATGCCAAGTTCTTGTTCTTCAAGAAAGAAGACTCCTAAGGTACTTCTCCCCTTATCCAAGATGCCAAGGTCAAAGGTATATAGGGGTCAATTATCCTCTCTTTGATAGCTGATGGATTGAATCATGGAGATGAAATCATGTTATGTAATTGTTACAAGCAGGTTGAGATGACAAGTTGGAGATTTTCTTCAACTGAGATCACAACTGGGCTATAATACAATTTGTCCTGCAGACATTGATTCACAAATATTTGCTTGATCTAAAACAGAAAGAAATATAACTTCACATATATCATGTTGTCACCTTATCATGTTTATGTTGTCAATTTTGTCACAGGAGCATTGTCAATCATATGAGAATTATGTTACTGTCATCAAGGAGTAGAGGTCACTGCATCATTAACAAAACCCTTACAGAATTAGGGTTATTTCCTCCATTGAATGTATCATAGTCTGTGATGAAGGCACTATCACTGTTACCAACACAATCATCAGTGCAACGAGATCATACTGTTATCAACGTTTAGTGCAGAGATCACAGTCTCATATTACTGTTCATTCATCTTAATACAAGTTATAGAGAATGTGTGAGTTACAATAGGATGACGGACCTTCTAAAAAGGTGATGTCCTAGACTACATAGAATCACAATGGGTAGTGATGACACTAGTGGATAAAATACTAGTCAAATGGGAAGAATATGTCGTATATCCATTACCACTGTATTGGATAGAGATGAAAGTTCTAGAGTTAATCAATACTAAGTGTGAGCAAGATACTATTCACTGTGTGAGCCAGAATATGAGCCACAAACACAAGTGATGACACAATCTGTCATATAACCAAGGAGACAGAGATTCTTCAGAGAATGGATCATAAATATATGTGATTCTTTAATACGAGCCTTCAAAAGGTATCCAGATTTGACATGAGGAACCAGCAATCGAATTTTTGTATGATCCACACAGCGTTTAGATCTCATAGTGTTCCTATTCATGAAGCGAGTTATAAAAAGAATTATGATGCATACAGCGGAAAACTGTGCCAACCATGGTATAGTGTACGTACTAATAACCCAGATACAAACCATACCATAGGTTGTTGCAGATCATACCTTGAGAGATTTGGAAAGATTTGAATGCTATAATATTTCAGAACGATGCCATATTATTGTGATGCCTTATATGGCAATACTTGCAGTGCAAATATATACTATGGAGTGATGTCGAGATCAGCCATCAAATATATATATAATGTCTTATAGTAAGATCAGATATGCTTGATCTGAAGCGATGATGCCATACACCATTGTACTGTAGTGAGAATACAATCTTGTAGCATTATCTGAGGTCAACATCAACAAAAAAACTACTTGTCCAAACCCATGCATATAGAGATTCAGTCATCACACAATATACCTTATTAATGTCGAGTTAATTAATTATAGCAGATCAAAGACAAATTTCCGACTGAGTTATTAGAACTTAAAATTGTATTGAATAGGAGCACTTTTCTGTTCTTAGGACAAGATTTCTGCAATTAGGCTGCAGAACTGGGTAATCATGATTGAAGACCTGAACTTAATAACTTCCACAATGATAGAGGCTGAACATAATTTCTTGAAGGACCAAATAATGAGGCTTTAAGCCTTGACAAGGCCAAGATCATTGAAAGAGACAGCGAAGGTATGTATACATGATATATTCCAGAAATTCGTATAGATGCGAGTGACCATACCTTATCAGTAATGAATTCATATGACGTGGAAGAGTTGAGATTTATGACTCTGATGCAGAGATAATCATGAGGCCATATGTGAAGGAAAAATCGTGTGCCACTGTCATGCAAAGATAAGCCCTTGTGCCAAGCCTTGCAAACATAGTCTCTGAGCTAACTAAGCGAGGATGTCATTACCATACGAGCCTCAGAAAAATCCGTCATTCGAAATTATGTGACTGATCGATCTAACTCTTGCTTGGGCTTGACTTCTCCTAGCTCTGATATCATGTTAAAATTCGAGTTAACATGTTCTCTGCTTAATTAGTTACTTCATTATCAATTTCATTTAGACCATAAACCATCAACATATGACAGTAACTAACGAAAGAACATTCAATGTAAATGTAGAAGACAAACCAAGCCACAAGAACAAAGATATGGCACAAGCCAGGGAAAAACCCCAAGATGGGGAAAACCCTTGATCAATTCTTCTTATTATTATTATCAAATGTTCAGCAGAGACAAAGAGAGTACCACCATAAACTTGCCAATATGAAGATCAGAATCACTGCTCAAATTTCAAAAGAACTGCCTCTGCAAGTCTGAGTTTTGATTAGGTTTAACTTCATGCTGATGTAGTCCACTTAACCACCCTCTGTTCACATTCCAAGGCAGCGACCTTCCTTCATAAGATACAGTGCATATCAATTGATAGATCTGGGCTAATATCATCCTCTTCATGTGCCTTTTGGTCCACTTGAATATGGGGGCAAGGCCCATGGCCTAGCTGTGAGGACAAATAACCTCACAGCCTTCTGTGACAAGGGCCGTGACTTACCTAAAGGAGTGTGACTTACTGTTGGGGAGGAGACTTACACAGAAAAATCACCATCCAGTAACCCTAGTCCAGTATGTTGGTTTCTGGTAAAATCGGATATGCTCTAAGTCTCAAAATTTGCAGGGAGACTTAGACACATGCATTCTCCAATACCCAGAAATCGTTTTGGGAAATTCCACCTGAAGACAGTTTTATTAAAATAATTAATTATTTTTAATGGACGCCAAAGTCTAAACTTAAGAAACTAAAATAACTGAAGGACATTGAACTAACTGTGGGTGAAACTTCTAAAAGAAGATGGAGATCGAATCAAAATGATCTAAGCCATGGATTCGAATCTAATTTGGGTCGTTGGTTCTCCACTGGACGATTATAAGGACATCGATGGGCACTTGGAGAGCATATCGAGTGGAGATCAGAAGATCAAATTTATGAAGCACAGCCGTTGCCGGAAGAGGAATTCGAAATGATCTTTTGCAGTGAGGGACAGGGATAGTATCTGGTGGGGAGTTTTCCTAGGCCAGAGAGTACAAGGTAGAGAGGGTAAAACGATGTCCAGATAGAGGCTGACGCTGGCCCACGCAGCGCTGACGCAGTGGCAACGCGGAGCTTGAAGGGAGATCAAATTCCTGCTAAAGAAATCGAGTTTCAGAATCTGGGAGCCGGGGTGTGAGACCGGGACGCTGAAAGTCGAAATTTCCAGCCAACAGAGGGCCAGGAGGAAGAGCGGCACAGTCCCCAACAGAGGTGACGCAGAGACTGTGTAGGGTTGACGTAGTTCTACATAGAGGTTGACGCAGAAGGGACGCAGAGGCTCATTCCCAGCGAGATCAGAGCCGGATCTTCCAGTGACAAGGTGAGATCATCTCCAACGGCAAGAAAAGATTGCTGAGAAGACTCTGGCTGGAAAGCAGTCAGGAACTCTGATGTCTAAGCTATCTGACTGATCTCGCAGTAGAAATCTGCCCATGAGGCATCTTGCCACAACAATCAGTTTAGTAGTAGAAATTTGCCCATAAGGCATCTGGGGCAGGAATCAGTGTAAGGATATCATTAAAGGGTTTACATGGAGGGTTTAAAAGGGTTTATCATAATGATATAGCATATTGGACATAACATAATGGTTGATTCCCTGTGTACTGGCTCCGCGTCCCCTCCTCTCTGAGAGTTATATGGGTGCGTGTGTTGATAATAAGCAGGATAATAGACTGTCAGATAGGCCATCTTTGCCCCTTGGAATAGTTTCTACCACATTAAATCTCTGGGCATTCTAAATTAGGCTTGTCACAGAATAATTTGCAAAACAAATGCGAAAAGAACGGCAGTAATTATTTGATGGTAAAGACCACTTTGGTTGGCCTATGACATTTGGGGACTGAGTTGTTTTCGAGTAAAATAGATCGAAAGGATTCGACACTCTGACCCATTGGGTGTCGAGCAAGCGAAAACATACCGAGAGTAGCAGGGGTGTCGTAGAAGACAGTGGAGGCCTGAACAACAGTGGCTCGAAGAGTCCTGGCGTTAGGCGATGCCGAGCCCATTTCAACTTCCACTTCGGGGATGCTTATAATAGACATTGCTGCTGATGATGACGATAATTACGATGATTCTATTCACCGGAGGCTAGTTGGAATCAAAAGTTGGAATCAAACATTAATCGGTCGTTAGGCTAGTTGCCGGATCGTCGCGCCTGCAAGCGTTTTCTGATGAACTCGTTGCGCTTCTGTATGCGAGCCTGTTGAGGAGCCACGTTTTGGTAGGAGAGGTGAGCACCCCACACAAAACACCCAATTCCGCCCGCCAGAAGAAGAGCTGCTACAATTCTCCTTGTGGGAGACCTCACCCAGTAAAATGCCATCCCCTCCACATTTTCATTTTGTGTGACGTCGCTTATCGCCTTTTCCTCGTCGTCCAGTCATTGAAATCTGCTCTTCCGTTTTCTAATCTTCTGTCATTTTCCGCAAACCCCACATAACTCACTCGTACAGAAATGATTGAGTATTGAACCTGACTCAGAAGCTCGGCTAGCAGTGGAAATTCTCGTGCATCTGGATTACACGACAATGAAGTGGGAGTTTTATAAAGATAGAATCATGGAATCATTGCCTCGTGTCCAAACCTGCTGCACTATTTTGCTTAATCGCTCTTGTAAGCCTGAAATGCGAGGTTAAAACTATCATTTGCTTTAAAATGTTTTGTTTACTTGTCAGTAGGATTGAGGTTGTATTTTTTTTTTAAGAATTTTAATAATCTTTAGTGTATGAAAAGAAATTTTTGGGTGATAATTATATAGGATAAAATTTTGTTTATACGTTTTGAACCACTAAGTTCATTTTCAAGAAGATTATATTAATTCTCTAGTGTAATGTGAATATCCATGGGTATTTAGTACCTTTGTATAGATTTGGTTAAAAATCCATATAAAATATATAAAGCTATAGTTGGTGGGACATGTATTCCAAGCTTAATGGTGGGTAAAACATTTTAGTGGGTGTTTATTCGATTATTATGGCTGAGGAAATTGGCAAAAACAATGGCTAAGGTTTTGGAAAGGCATGAGGCATTTATTGGCATTTTATTTATGAAATTAATAGAAATTAGGAGAAAATGAAGGTGAAAGGTCACATGTTGCATGTGAAGAGGAAAATGAAAGAAAATAATGGAAAATGAAGAAAACAGAGGCCTCATTGATAAAAAGGTTTCTGAGGATCAGTGGGAAGCTATTGGTCAATGTAAGCTTTTGGCTCAAGTTTTGGCTATGGTTTTGCATGGGATCAAGAAAGGCAAAGAAGGCAAGAGGAAGCAAAGATCAAACAAGGAAGAGAAGGATCAAGCAACTACATCAGGATGCTTTGTAGGTATCGATTTGCATGTGTGTTTTCCTTGTTAGATTTGGCATGTATGGTATTGCATGTGGTTCTTTGTTGTTATGGCATGGGTTTTTCCTGGTGTAACGGTGTTTTCAGCCTAGCCTTGCCATTTCCGGATAGTCATGGTGTGATGGGGTTCTCATGTTTTGGTTGAGTTGGATTGTCGAATGGATTCGAAGCTGAGTGGGGTGGATCTCCGAATGATAGAGCACATCGCCTAGTGGTCCCTGAACCAGACTGTGGATCACGGTAAAGCCACTGGCCTAGTGACCCCTGAGCTAGATTGTGTTGCCTCGGTGGGCCTAGGAATCCTTGTCGGTGAATGGCAGGATATATGGTAAAACCAAGAGGTGGTTTTCTTTCCGTTGGGCCTAGTAATCCTGGGTTTGGGAGATGCGATAAAGCCTGGAGAGTGGGTCTCGGTTTAGGGCCTAGTAATCCGGGTTTGGATTGTGATAAAGCTTGAGAGATTAGGAGATAGGAAAATTTCTCACGGTATAGGTGAACTCTAGTGGCATCCATGCTTGTTTGGCCTAATGATCAGGTGGAGATCACGGTAGAGTCTGTTACGATGTGTTCATTGTGTTGGCCTAGTGATCCGGGGTGGATTACGATAAATCTTGGTTTCTATTGATGAGGGTAAGGTGGTTTAACATCGGTATGCTCTGGTTGGTTCTTTTGGTTTGAGTCCCACATCATGCTTGGAATATGGCATGAGGGTGAATGGCTGAAGAAAGATTTGGCTCAGCCATTCTATGGTCGAGTGGAATGTGGAAATCTCATCTTGGGTTTGGCTTTTGCATCATTAATTAAAGTTATTTCTCCTTGTAATTCTATGAGTATTATGATGGATTATATGTGGTGTATAAGGCTGTGATTTCATTGATATTTTTGTCCCTATTATGTTGGTTATGTATATGTTTTATGACAGCAACTATGTATGGCTCTCATCATGTTTTTACTTGTAAATGAATGAACAATGTATCTATGACCTAATGGATGGAATGGCAATTAAAGTGACAAGGAAACAATGCTTCATAGCAAGTCTCAGATAAGTATGAGACCCTTATGCTCAAATCTGTTATTTACACCTGTAGATTGCATATTTACTAAGTGTTTGACAAAATGTTTGTCATGGTTAGGGTTGGGTAGGTCAAGCCCTTGATCAAGTACTGGGTTAGAGGTTTTGCCTTGCTGTCATTTATTGTCTTGGAAAGTCTCATCAAGTTCTAGGCATTGGTTTGGAGACTAGCACTAAAAAAGTGGCTTAAATCTTGCAATCTCTGGCACAAAATTAGCTGAAAAATATTGTAATCTCTCCCTTGCAGGCATTATGGGAGCGACTATAGGGTTACAGTCACATGCATGCCTTGTCTGTAATGTTCATTTTTCTGGTGTTCCTTATGGTATGGTTAGGATGGACTTTCAGGGCTGGGGCAGACAGGTCACAGGTGCAAGTTTACTTCATCACCAGGCCCAGGGGCTTCAGGAGATGTTTCATGGGGTTTTGAGGAGTTTTTATGAGGTCCAATGGCATCCACTGGTATATTCCATCATCCACACAATTTGCCTTTCGTTTCATTGCATTCTGACAACTTTCAAAAACTGAGTTATTAATGGGCCTAACTCCATTAATTACGCTTAAGATGGCATTTCAGGAGGAATACTTGGCATAACACCTTAGTGTAATAGCTCGTTGGAACCGGAACGAGGACACCTATAGGATGGGATGGCTAGAAGTGATCTTTAGTGGCTTGAGGAAGCATGGTGGCCAATTTACCATTTTTCCACATTAAAATAATAATAATAATTAAGGGAAATGTGCTCAATGATTAAAATAATAATAAAATGGGTGCTTCTAGAGGGGTCCATCAGATCTATAAAAGAGGAGGAGGAGGCTATTAGAGGACATCTTGGATTTGATATTTCTTCTTGTATGAGAGGTTGGGAACCCAGTTCTCTACTTCCTTGGTAGCCCTAGGACGGAAACCCTCGAGTGATCTAGTGAGATTGGGCGAGTACCCATCTCCCCTTAGTGAATTCACCTAGAATTCATAGGAGATATTAGCAGTGGCAATTCAGTTCAATTTTGGTGGAAGGCACAGCATTGGAGCAGATCCTTGAGGCCAGTTCTATATCAGCGATATCATCTATTTTGTTACTATAGCATGTAAAACCCTTGTTTATATATTATAATAAAAACTGAGATAATTTCTGCTCATTGTATGATTGAATTGCATGCATTCTCTTGTTCTATTTTACATGGCAATCTTCTGTAAATTGAATGGTAATTTTATGGAGAATTTTTGGTTGAATTAGTTTTTGCAAAATCTGCAAATTATTCCGAGAGGGATATTACATTGTCATGGGAATGACTTTGGGTTTAGTTTATTGAAATGTTAGGTTAACTCAGGGGTTGGGCACTTGGATTGGTGTATTAGCTCCTGGGGGTCTTGAAGCACCAGAGGGAGGTCTGTAAGGTCTTGTTTTGTTGACTCCATTTCCTTAAGGTTACCTAAGAGGTTGAGTCTTATTATAGTGGCCTCTTGTTGCATGTTTACCCTGGTTGGCCGCTTGCTTGGGTAGATGTGGGAGGAGGGTGTTACAGAGTGGTATCAGAGCATGGTTTACCCCTTGGACTAGATGGGCAGTGTGTGTTGGTCATGCATACATGTTAGTTGCATGTGTGTCTCTTACACTTGAATTCTATGTGTTTGTTGCATTGCATAATGATTATTATGGTTGTGGTAAGGTTGTCATGAGGAACTTGATGTTGCTTTTGTGGAATGCATTCGTCATGAATATATGATTGTTTACATGTTGTTATGTGTCGCTTACATGTTGTTATATGTCACCTGATTACATTATTGTATGTTAGGTTGCATTCTTGTATGTTTGATTACATGTATGAGTCTTGTAGGTTTAGTTACAAGTATTGATCATTTATGATCGACTACATGCATTTATGTGTATGTGTAGTTGATTATCCATTGCTTATGCATGTTGATGGTTGCATGTGGTAATGCATATAATGGAGTAATGGTTGTTGTCATGCATGAGGTCATGGTTTGTGAAGTTGATATGGTCATGCATTGATAACTGGACACTAGCTAGAAGGATGTGTATATGGTCTTGTACTCATGTGTTATATATCTATATGCAGTTGTTATGCATGTATGGTATTGGTTATAGTTATGCATGAATAGTAGGTCAAACATGCATTGGAAATTCATTGTATGCAATTAGGTCATCATGATGATATTGGTATGTTATAGTTATAGTTATGCATGAATAGTAGGTCAAACATGCATTGGGAATTCATTGTATGCTATTAGGTCATCGTGATGATATTGGTATGTTATGATGCCAATGTTTTGGCAAAGATAGAACAGGAGATGCAGATCATCATAATGAGGTTGCAACATTAGACTTTGGGGTGAGAGCAGATCATCATACAAGTATTGTATGTTTGGCATGCAGGTATGTAAGTTAAGGATTGTCATATGCATTAGGATTATATACATTAGGTTTATGTACATGTTTTTGGTGTTATGGTTACATACATGACAGATGATAGTTGATTAGTATAGTCACATGCACATGTGTCGGATAGTCATGAATGATAGTAACCTGTGGTCGTATGCATTGTTATTATTGTTTTATGTTAGATAGCTTGATGACTAAGTTATATGTTGTTGATGAGCACGATAGGTAACTTGTTGTTGGTATATGCTAGTAACCTTATGATTAAGATTATTTCATTTAAGATCTTGATGTTATATGTATCATGCTAAATTGGATTGGCCTATGCAGATGGTTAGGGTTACGACATTCAGGTATGAGTAGACTTATTATGTTGCATTGTGTTGTACTAATCTAGACGGACCGTACATATGTGATTGTTAAGCATAAATGATAATTTTTTATAAGTTAGAATGTGTACATGTTAGCTAGTGACTATTATGGATATCATGATCTTATTTACGATTGATTTGATATGTTGTGAAGTTATATCACACTAACCTAGCTTGTTTATGTAGACAGGATAGCCTCCCATGAGATACATTAAGGTATGAGTTTGTTTATGCCATCTACTTTGTGCTTGAATGTTTGATTATGTCATATATTTGGTATTTGAGTGTTTGGTGTCATCCAACATAGTATGTTTATAGTTTGTTGAATGTTTCATCTATTACATGATATGAGTATGAGTCTATAAGATTGCATCGAGGAATGATTTTGTTTTAAAATGATTGTACTAACACATATGTGTTGAGATAGTTGATATGTACTTGAGTATAGTAGGTGACAATTGTAAGGTTGTGTCTAAGGACTATGAGTTGACTATAGATTATGACGTGATTGTTAGTCTTGCTAAATGTTGATTTCAAATTGATAGATATGATTGTCTTGATATTTGGAACATGTGGTTGACATGTGTGAGCAGTTGCAGGAAGCATGTTGGTATTAGCCTAACAAGGTAATAGTTGATGTGTTTATATCACTAACAGTCAGGTGATGTGACAGTGCATAGTAACACTCAATTGTAGCAAGGAAAAGGTCAAAGAAAGGAATTGGGCAAGAATTCATTTGGTTATGTTTGGAAACCCTAATTCCAAATGAATGAGTGTTTTGCCTACATGAAGTCTTATTAACCTTAATCTTGTCTGACATTATGTGGACACATGCTATATTCATGAACATGTGCTTGAAAGGTCTATTAGCTAGTCTTTAGTTACAGGTGGATCTGTCAAAGGATTGGAGTCCCTTGAGAGATGACGTGGATGTGTTCAGTTGCAAGAAACGTGCTTGGCACAACAAGATGAGGTAACTAGTGTATTGTTATGTTTATTTATGCACTAACAGTTATGTGTTAATGACAACATGAAGCAGGGAGTTGCATGGCAAGAGAGGTTGCCTTGAAATCTCGAAGAAGGCTCAGGTTGGGATTTCCTTGGGAACCATGGGGATTGAGTCATGGCGTATGTTGTTAGTCTTGTGCTTCTGGTATTTTGCGATTGTTGCGCTTGATTTGAGATTTTGATTGTGTATGGTGCATAGCTATGCCACTTGGTTGTGGTGTCATATTGCTTTTCGTTTTCATGGTCTTCTTGTTGTTGTTTCCATTCTTGCCTTTTATTGTTTTGAGTCTTGGGAATTGGTTGGGAAAGAGGAAAGTTAATGGAGCTCGAGGAGAGTTGTGCAGTACCCAATAGGTAATGTAAGACACGAATGAAGCTTTGTGCATGAGTAAGCATAATGGAAGGTAAGACTATGTGATCTGAAATGGAGCAGATTAGTAATGCTGTGTTAATTCCCCATTCAGAATAAAACCCAAGATGTTTATCATTTGCTCATCAAGTGCTTAAGGATTCAATATTTTTTCTTAATTAAATGATTCCCATGAGAGTTTCTTATGTAAATGTTATAAACAATTTAACATAAAACATATGCTGAACAATAGCAAAATAACAACAAAGAACATCAAAATACAACACATAGCAAGCACATGATAAAGGAGTTCACCCCTCCTGGGCTACGTCTCCTCGGTCCAACTTCCAATGGCTTGAGCTTCTCTATTATGCTCAAATTACAACAAAAGTGTGTTTACAATGCTCAAATGCCTCTAAAACTATCTCCATGAGTTCAGAATACTAAAAAATGGCTATCTAGCCTCTTTTTTCATCTCATTTGGATAAGAATTGAAGAAGTTATGACTTCTCCTAGTTCTCCCACTATGTGTTCCACAAATTGCTCCAAAACCGACATAATCCCACAAATTCGCTCCAAAATCCACTAACTGAGCGAGAATTTGGTCGCATCGTGGGCCATAACCTGTTGTCCATATCGCAAATCGCAATCGATGGAGTCTCACGGTCTTATAGATTGTGAACTAGGTGAGTGATATGTGATTGTGATACGACAGACCTGTTGGGAGTATTAAACTTAACATATAAATTATCGCATCCGGGAACCCAATCGCAAATTGCAATCAACACTTTCCATCAGAGGATATCAAAGTCCATACCTCTGCGGACCCACCGGGATTATCAAACCTAGTCCATAAAATATCGCACCCGGGGACCTTTTGCAATCGGTGAAGTACCGAGGGTAACATAAATATCAGCGGGGGTTTGGTGCGATTGCGATTATCACAAATCACACCCAACCTGTCGGGGGCTGATTTTCGTAATACCTTCCACCTGCAATATGCGATTGCGATAAGGTCGCATCGCAACCTGTTTGTGTCGGGGTTGATTCTTAACCCGCGTCCTCTATTTTTCCCTGATATGCGACATGCGGGACCCAGTGGCAACCTGCCACTTGGCGCTTCCCCATTCGATGGGGCCTTTGCCATGTCATCCAGTCCTGCGACGTGTCCAAGTTAAACCTGAACTTCGACTTGCCCTAACTTCTGCATATGAGCTCGGATTTGAGTGTTGTTCGCACCATTAGATTTAGAACGATGAGCTCTTCAATCTGAAGCTGAGTTTGACAAAATTGCTGACACTTTGATTTTTTAGCATAAACTTGCGCACCTGATCACTCCTCCCCACTAGAAGGATTTTGGACCCCAAAAGATTATATTCAATTATTGAACAGATGAGGGTATTGTTCCCTCACCTTCCCCTCTTCAATCCATTTGGCCTTTGATGAATTTGTACCTTTGAGACCCACTCGAAGATAACCAACATTTCCCCTTTTCGATGACCTCGTTCTTCTACCAAGTGTGGTGTCTTGCTGAAGCTCATCAAGAAATTCTAGAGAAAAATCTTCAATTGATGGAATCTGTACACTTTCTCCTTGATCTTCAATCAAAGGAGGCTCATACAATCTCAAATTTTCAACATTAACAACAGAATAAATTTGCATATATGAAGGCAAATCAAGCTTGAAAGCATTATTACCAATCTTTTCCAGAATTTTAAATGGACCATAACGAATTGGTTTCAGCTTTTTACCTTCACCTTGAAGCCTTTCCTTGCTAATGTAAAGCCAAACTTCATCACCTACTTGAAATTGATGATCCACACAATGCTTATCATGTCTTTCCTTATACTTGCCTTGACTCTTTTCTAGTTGTTCTTGAACTGTTTGGTGAATCAACTGAATTTTCTCAATGAATTTCTTTGCTCTGTCTATGTCGCTATGTCCATCTACAACTACATCTTTCTCAAAGATGAAATCCAAAGGCGATTTAGGCAAATAACCAAGACATGCCTCAAAGGGTGAAGTTAGAGTAGAAGAGTGTTTTGCTCGGTTGTAAGCATGTTGAATATAATGCAACTGTTCATCCCACAACTTAGGATGTTTGCTGCAATATCCTCTTATCATATGAATAATTGTCCCATTAACTACTTCAGTTTGACCATTTGTTTGCGGATGAAAGGCTGTACTTTTCTTCAACTAGGTGTCCATAAAGTTTGATAAACTTGACCAAAAATTCCCAACAAATCGGGAATCATGATCACTTACAATAGAAGTAGGTAATCCAAAATGAACCCATACATTTTGAAAGAAAAGTTGAGTTGTTTGTTCAGCTTTAATTTGTTTTTTGCAAGGCATTAGTATGCACATCTTGCTAAACCTATCCACAACTATGTAAAAATAATCATGACCTTTTCTTGATAAAGGAAGACCTCCTACAAAATCCATAGAAACACACTCCCATGGACGTGAAGGCACTGAAAGTGGTGTGTATAATCCTAGTTTCCTATTACTAGACTTACTGAATGCATACAATGAACAACCTCTAATAAAACGTGACACACTTCCAAGCATATGAGGCCAATAAAAATACCTCTGAAGATTTGTCATTGTTTTACTTACACCGAAATGTCCAACAATAAGAGAAGTGTGTGCTTCCCTTGTGACATTTACTCTCTCTCCCTGTGGAACACAAATTTTTCCCAAATGATACAACAAATTATCATGTACATGGTAGTCTAATTCCTAAACTTGGTGGCCTTGACTCAAGTTTGAATATACCTCTTGAAAGTTAGCATCATGTGCGTATTGTTCAACATAAGTTTCAAGAAAAACAGAATTATTCTTGAGTAAAATGGCTACATTAACAACCGGTCTAGAAAGCATATCAGCAACTCTATTATAAATACATTTTTATACCTAATTACCAAGTGGAATTTCTTTAAAAATATCATCCAACGAAAGTGCCTTGATTGCTACAATTTTGTTTGAGATTGCAGATATTGCAAAGGTTGATGATCGGTGTGAATAATGGTTTCTTTACCCATCAAGTAATGCTTCCATTTCTTCACACTTTGCACCAATGCGTAAATCTCTTTATCATATGTAGGATAGTTAATAACAAAACCATTAAAAATCTTAGAATGAAATGAAATGGGCTTACCATGATGTAAAAGAATTGCACCCATGACGTAGTCACTTGCATTTGTTTGTATTTCAAATGGTTGTTTCAAATCTGGAAATTCTAAAACTGGGGCTGAACCGATATTTTGTTTTAAAGCATCAAGTGCTTTTTGTTGTTTGCCTCCCCACTGGAAGAAAACCATCACACTAGTCAAAGCATGTAGTGGAGCTATTATGGAAGAGAAATTGGCAATGAACTTCCTCCAGTACTGTGTTGCTCCCAGAAAACTCCTTAATTCTATGATTGACTTGGGTATTGGCCAATTCACAATGAGCAAAACTTTAGAGGGGTCAATCTTCAACTCACCTCCTCCAACTATGTGACCCAAATACACTAAGGAATTTTTCTTGAATTCACATTTAGAAATCTTCAGAAATAATTGTTCTTTTCTCAAGACATCCAACACTTTCCTCACATGCTTGACATGCTCTTCTCATGATTTGCTGAATATCAAAATATCATCTAAATAGAAAATTACAAACTCATCAAGAAAATATCTTAAAGCATCATTCATAACTCTCATGAATGTAGTTGGAGCGTTGCAAAGACTGAAAGGAATAACCAACCACTCAAACAATCCATGTTTGGTTTTAAAAGTAGTCTTCCAAATATCCTCCTCAGCTATTCTAACTTGATGATATCCACTTCTCAAGTCTAATTTAGTGAAATATTTTGCATTCTTCAACTGATCTAGCAAATCATCTATTCTGGGCAGTGTGTATCGTTTCTTTATGTTAATTTTATTCAAAGCTCAATAATATACACACATGCGTCAGGTTCCATCTTTCTTGGGTACCAAAACAATTGGTGAACCACATGGCGAAGTAGAGGGACAAATTACACCTTTATCTAACAATTCCTGGACTTGTTTCTTAATTTCTAAACTTTCTAGAATTGACATTCGATACATACCGATGTTTGGGAGTGGACAATCTTGTTGTAGCTGAATTTCATGCTGAATTCCCCTTTTTGGTGGCAATCCCTTTGGTTCTTGAAACATATCTCCATATTGATTGACCACATCAACCAATTCAATTTTCAACTTTATGTCACAGCCTCCAAAGGATTCATGCTTCGTATCATTCTTCTGCTTGATCATAAGGAGCACGAGACTCTTGTTGGAATTGATCAGTCGTTTGGTTTTCCCTACGCTTGCCAAAGACAAATTAAGCTTCCTACGATGGGCTCTCACAATATAGTCCACTCCGTCTTTGAACATATTATATTTGTTTTCAAATCTATGGAAAACGACTTTCCTGTCATAGAGATACGGGTTCCATAAATATCTAGCGGCACTACATCTAATTCGACCTCATCAACAAAATTGACAGTAATAGCAAACCCGAAAACACATTTCCTTGTGACTTGAAGATTTGCATCCTTGGTTATCCAACACAACGAATACGATTTATGATGAGGTATGGTTTCCAGATTCAATTTCTTGACCAAATCTGTAGAAATTAAATTTCCCTGAGATCCACTGTCAAACAACGTATCAATCTTGGTGTGTTTAGAAATCACCCGGATATGGAACAAATCAATTTTGTTTTCCTCATTTGAAGCGTTATTGGAGTCATTTGTTATGCTGGTACTTGCCACGACTTCCTCTTTATAGGCTTTTGACACAAATTTTCTCTTAGTGATTGTGGCTGAAATCTTTGATTCATCACCTGAGTCAGAACCCAAGTCTTGTTGTACATCAGTGTTTGTCTTCTGTTTCCCTTTATTGTTAGATTTCTTCGGTCTTAATTTAGGATGAAGCTTCCAGCAATGCGCTTCATCATGGCTCTCTTTGGAACAATTCTTGCACACGGGTTTCTCCCCTTCTTTCTTAACAGAAGCATTTTTCTTCTGCTTTCCTTTGAGAGTCTTTCCTTCTGCCCCACTCTGGAATGGATTCTTATTACCTTCTTCTTGTACATTTTTCCCTCTTGCTTCCAGGTGTGTAGCTTGAACATAAACCTCATCAAGATTTGTGGGATTAAACATAAGAATGGTATGTCGAAGATAGTTATGCAAACCTCTTATATATTTCAGCAAAGTATCTTGTGACTGTAAGTCTACTCCTAGCATAAGATCTCTTCTCCTAAACTCTTGAGTATACTCTTGCACATTTTGACCTTTTAACTGTCTGAAATTTTGCCAATTCATGATAACTTTTTTCATATGGGCTAAAGGGTAGAATTGTCTTTTTATAGCAGCAATGAAATCAGACCAAGTAATAGAGATCTTACCATGTTTTTTGATCTCATCTTGAGTCCTTGATTCCCACCATACAAGTGTTGCACCCTCCATTCTCAATGAAGCCAACTGAATTTTGATATCATCCTCTTGAAGGTTCTGAATTCTACAATACACCTCCAACTAACAAATCCAATTATCCAATTTTTATGCATTAACTTCTCCATTGTACATAGGCAACTCGAATTTAACATCAAGCTTTAGAAAAGGTAATTTACCAGTTCCTTTTGCAAAATGATGATGAGTATGAGTAAGGGTTGTATTAGTGGAAGAGTGTGAAGATGCTTGTGAAGTAGAAGATGAAGAAGATGGTGGAGAGGGTGGAGGCTTGTCTCCATTCCCATTACCTCCTCCTGAAGAGCCTTCTCCTTTGGGAGGTTTGGAACTTTCTCCTTGCAATCTGCTATTCCTCCCTTCATAGAGGACCTTCACCATCTCTTTCATATCATAGAATGCCTTTCTGAAGGTCTTCTCATCTTCTATCATGATGGGTTCTCCTTCATGAGACATGGTCTCTGAAGACTCAATGACGACTTCTGCAACTTGAGGATGTATTGGTGTAGAAGACTTTGACAACCTTGCTCTTCTTCCACTTGACCCAACTTCAGGGCTTCCAACCAGCTTTCCTTCTCCTCTTTTGAGCTTTAACCTTGTTAACATGACACAAAGTTGCAAAAAAGATAAATCCTTCTTTCACAAAGCAAATCTAGTAAGCAGAAACCAATGCTCTGATACCAACTTGATCTGAAATGGAGCAGATTAGTAATGTCGTGCTAATTCCCAATTCAGAATAAAACCCAAGATGTTTATCATTTGCTTATCAAGTGCTTAAGGATTCAATATTTTGCTTAATTAACTGATTCCCATGAGAGTTTCTTATGTAAATGTGTTGACGGTGCTGGACCCGCCAACATGCCAAGGGGATCTCCCCGGTAAGAAGCCCCAATTAGACCTCTGACTATTTGGTGTAGGAGTCCCAACAGTGGGTCGTAAGGTAATTCCTTGACCATGATGTTGCACAGAGGCAAGTAAGATAACTCTGTCAGTAGCAAGGGTGTGACTGTTGCAGTGAGTCAAGGAAGATGTATGGGAGGTTATAACACATAAGGGGTGAGATAAGGGTGAAGGTGAATTCCAGGTTGAAAGGGATCAGTCCCAACTCGGCTAGGAACACACAACACAAAAGGACATACATAGCTTATGGTGAAGCAGTCCACTCGGATGCGGTAGTCACAACGTACAAGGTAAGATAACACGTACAACACTCACGGATCAGTCTAAATGAGTGCAATGGTTGTTGCAACAAGGTTCATGTGAAAGGTATGTTTGGTGTCCAATAGAGCATTCGACATAGACGATGACGGCATTAACAACATATACAACACATTTGCAACAAGATTCATATAATTGCATGTGAATCAGTTCATACACAAATATGTAAGTTAAACAACATATATCATTATGGCAACCAGAGCAGTCCAACTACAATAACAACATATGCATGAAAATGTGTTCGCTCTTATTATATAAAGAAGTGTAAGTCTCAATCATACAATACATCCATGTAAACCTGTTAGCCCCAACAATGGAACGTTACAGCCACATCCACCTGCTCCTCCAAAGAGAAGTACTAGCTCCGTGCAATGGAGAAGCCAAGGCGCGTTACAATACTATCCAAGCCTTCTTCAAGATAGACTTAGTAGAAACTTGGCTGACCAAAAGCCCTTACAATGAGTTATGAGGGACTATTTATAGCAAAGGGTGGGGTGACCCTTGACATTCCCCTTTGTGACAGTTCAACTACCCTCATGACTCTTCACCTACTCTATGATTGTTACATCTAATCATTGACACTTGACTTACACTTGACACGACTCAACATTACAATGCACATGTACTCATGTGAGACAACATGGCTTGAGCAAGCCTTTCAAGACATCACTGGCACTTGGTCCGCTGTGATGAGGCCAAATCTTTGACATGCTTGTGATGGTAAAGGTGGTGAGTTGATGCCAAGCTTGGTCGTCCGTGATGGGGTGCATGCACCTCATGGTGACATCTTGTTGAAGCAAACTCTTGCCTCCGTTGAAACTAGTGCATTAGTTCGGCCCCTTCATCCAACTCGTCCGCTAACATGCACATGGTCTTCTTTGGTACGGTTGAACCAAAAACACACTGATGCATAGTGTCCATGTTGATCTTCAATTGTGTGTTGGTGGTCATGCACATCAACTTGCCGAAGTACATGTTCAGCCCCAATCAGACTTGCTTCTTGTCTTCGCCTTGGTGAGTGTGTTGAATGGGTTGGATTTCATGTGTGTGTTTGATGACATGCGTGTTACTAAATCCCTTACATGCGATCAACAACACTTCCCACCATGTTTGCTCTATGTCAACTGTTGGGATGGATCCTTAACTTGTACGAGCGCAGTTTCATCCGTGAGTGCATGTTGCGCCCACTGTTGTTCATGTTCCTATTGCAACTCATTTGTTTGTCTGTGCAGCTTCATGTTATTCTTGAGTTGTTGCTTCATCATATGCAACTCCTTCTTTGTTCCAAATTCTGCCTTCGCGCGATCTTCATGTCACACCGTCACTTCATATCTGGAGTCTCCAAAGTTGCTTTCATCATCAATGGAGCTACTTGAGCTTGCAACCTTGTTCAGCCTCCGTGTTGTCAACAACCCTCCTCTTGCATTCGTTGCATTCAGTATGTTGTCTTCAGCTATTTTTCATGATGTTTCTCGCTGTGATGCCGCTGCTGTCATATCTTGATGTCCTTGTCTATGAACAACTTGATATCTTCGTGGGTAGGCAAGTCCATGGACACTTTATCGACTGCATCCCCAAGTGTGCTCTGAACGGTGTCTTCGTCTCTGCTCTCCTGGAAACCATTGTACTTGTACTGCTGAGAGGCATATAAACACCTGGGATACCTAGAGACATGGCAACACTCATTGCAAACAATTTGTTAGTTGAAAACCAAAATGAACATGAGAACTGACTTGCAACATACCTAGGTACATGATCATGAAGGTTGTGCAATTTTGGTTGGGAGATCGATTGCCAAGACTGCACAAGGAACAGTCTGGGCTGTTGGGAGACTCGCTGACTGCTGAAACTACGCAATGCACAGTCGAGTCTAGTTGCTGACTGCTGGGATTGCACAATGCACAATTCCAGCTCGGAAGGACTGTTGGCCTAAGGACATATTTGCGCAATTTCTTGGGCCAAGAAACCACTGTCCTCTAGAAATGTGCAAAACGGTATTGGAGGCCAATGCTCGGCAAGAATGCACAAATCTGGAGAGGAAGGTGAGCCTTTCTTCCCCATATTGCGCAATGCAGCCTTGGTGAAGGCAGAGTCCGGGCCAAGGTTGGCCCGACTTGCCGATAGGCAACTGAAAGCAACTAAGACAGTAAATGCATGGCGACACTAAGTGATAGCATAAGTGATTAATAGTGCATGCAAAACATGAATGAAAGATTCAACAAACATATCAACATGCATGTGGGTGAGGCAGTTCATTGGTTGGGCGAACGTCCGTGCAACAGTTTCATGCATGTGATAGCAACGAAAACTGAAACAGAGCTAGGACAAGATAGAATACATGTAAACGACAACAAGCATTCAAAGAAATCAAGCAAACAATACTCCCACAAGTGAAAACACAAAAAGCGATAGAAATGCAGCATAAGGCATGGGAAGCGAGCTTACCCCAAAACAACTGAGCTCGATGTGTCGACTGCTCCTAGATGTGATGTGAGATGTTAGAGCTGCAAGGTTGATGTGAGGAATGATCTTTGTAATGTTTGATTGATGAGTTTTGATAACATCGAGGTTGTGACGCGCATACCACGAATCAAGGGTAAGTGACACTTGATGGGAGGTTTTGGAATTGCTCCTTGCATGTAAGCTCGAATTACTAAACATAGATCCCTGAAACAAGGGATGCCTTTGCATGCTACCTTGGGAGAAGCAACCCATGCATGCAAGTCTGTTTTGCTCAGTCCCGGAGAGAATCGACCGTCTCAGCTGCACATGTGAGAGACTGCTCGACTACTGGAGAAAAAATGCGCATTTCTGGCTGGGAGCTAGGTTGGCTGCCCAGGAGATTTGCACAATTTCTGGGCAGAGCAGCTGACTGCTGCCTAGATTTGTGAAAATTATGGGCTGAGAAGCCTTGCTAGGGAAATTTGTGCAAATCCTACTGGGAGTGTTGGCAGGCAGGATTGCGCAATCCTGGAGCCCAGCACGCAGCCAGAGTGGATTGCTCAATTTCTGGAGGGAAGGCTAGTTGCCCCCCAGAAATGTGTAATTTTCAAGGGGAAGCTGCTAAGCCTGTAGCTGGACCAAGTTCGGATGAATAGCCTGTGAGGGGAATGGATCAAGTTGTGACTGATAAGCTGCCTTTGTGAAGGAAAGACACTTAAGCTTGTGAACTTGAAGAAGCAAGGAAAGCTGTTGTGAAGGTTGGAAGGGAGGCTCCAAAACGAGGCTAAGGAAAGATTTTGGAGGGTGGATGTAGTCGCTACAACACTTGGAGACACACTGGTAGAACTCTAGCTCTCTGAATGTACCTTGTTCGTGAAAAGCAATTCTAACACCTCTAGAAGTATTGTTCAGTTTTCAGATCATCTTGGTTTCACACTAACTTGATTGTAATATGTGGCATCTGCTAAAACCTTGGTCAATTGACATGTATTCCAAGCCAAGGCAACACAGTTGTTGGAGTTGAGGGGTATATAGGTGAACAAGCAGTCTAGTTGTCAGAGTCTTAGTTTCATCTCTGGTGTTGCTCCACTGCTAGCAGGCTTGGACAGTACCCCGTTCGAGTCACATAGGAACACAAGCATAGCTCTGTTGCCAATGAGCCTGGTCAGTACCCCGACGGAGTTACTTGCATCACCTCCCTGCATAGGAAACCTTTCTCTTCTTTCGCCTTATTCATTTTTCATTTTTGACTTTTCATTTTTTCATTGTGCATAACACTTATTCATTTCAGAGGCAGAAGAGGGGTCCAGACTTATTGAGAGCATAAGAGGTTGTTCCAGCAGAGAAGTAATTTATTTTATCTCTGAAATGCCTGTTAAATTTTCCCCCTTACCTTAGTCTACTTGACTAAGCTGACAAGGGTTAACCCAAAAACAATCAACTAGAGAAGGTGACACTAGTTAGCGCGCAAGCATTGTGTTTACACCAAGGTTCACTTCGAACAATATGTATTTTCCTTCGACGTATCATGGACTAAAAGTAACAAGCTCATCATACAGAGGCAAGATGACAGATAACCAAGTAGTGATAGTTGTACAAGACCTCTTGTACTTTACCCAACTTGCTTCAAGAGTCATACATGGTTTTATGCAAAACTAACCTATGAACGAAACAAGCGAACGAAATAACAATCAACAAAGCAAAGCAAGAGCAGAAGCAAAAATGAAAGTGAAGTAAGTAAACAAACAAGCAAACAAAGCACGTAAGCAAACAAACATGCAAGCAAACAACTGAAAGAAAACACTACTCCTACTCCTACACTAATGGTACATGGGCCTGATCACGTGAAGTGATAGTTCCAATTCAGCCATCGGTGCATTGGTAGACCCATGTTGGTGAAGGCCTTGTCGCGAGCAACCTGGTTATGCAAACCAACAAGCAAGAAAGATATAACAATGAAGACAACCACACTTCGTGATTCAAAGTACCCACGAGACATAAGTGAGTGTATGTGCATGACGGGCAATCCGCGGACTTATCATGGTGCTGTGTGACACTACGTGCAACTTTGAAGCATAAGCACACTCTTCATTGTGACATGCAAGCAAATGAAAGAAACAAAGATAACTTGTGTTGCACATGAGTGCTTGCAATGTAAGTCTCCCCTAATGCATGAGCAATGGGATCATGTAGTTCGAGTGGAGGAAAAAGCAGATGAAAGATCAAGTGGATTTCTAATGAATGATTGGTCCTCTCTGTTGTTGGATGATGGGCTAACATACGGTGTGTCCTGCGAAATATCAACAATGGGTGCATCTGTGGATGAAGACACACATGCGAAATCATGGATGGCAGGTTCACTAACGATGTTAGGAAAGAATAGAGGGGGCTCGGATGGAAGGGAGTCATCCTTCGCCAAGTGTTGATGCTCAATCTCCCACTCATAATCTTCATGAATGACATTGCATGTTAGTTGTGCGATACCAACTCCATCAGTGGGTTGTTCCTCATTCACAACAAGTGAAGAGTCTGGAATGGACGAACACAAGACAACATCATTCAAAGGAACACCCGGGTGCGAAGACGGAGGTCGTAGAAAAGAATGCATATGAGGACTCGAAGGACTCACAACCAAATCATCATGAAAATTGAGTGAAGTGATGTTAGGAGGGTGTGAAGGATGAAGAGGTGTGTGAGCATGATCCTCAACATCACTGGGCAGTGGTGGAGCTGTTGAATAAGAGGAAGGCGAACAATCAGTTGAGACAGTGCCCACTTCCACATGAGATTGGGTAGTTCCATCAATGAAGAATGTTAAGCGAGACTTGATATCAAGCTTCCTCTTGGGACAGGAAATTTTCTTAAGGCAATACTTGAATTAGTCCCAAAGATAAGAAAATTTCATCTGGCTCCTTGGAGCTTGAAACTGCAAGTCACGAAAGCGCTGCCAAAAATCAATAATGGATTCATGCGGAGCCCTCCATTGCTGTAACAGTTTCCGGTCAAGATGGTCTGGATCAAAATGATAGAACATGTCTTCAATAAGATCACATAAGTGCTCAAATGAGTGCATGGTGTTAGCCAGTAGGCTGAGCACCCAACAAAATGGAGATTCACAAAGTGTGTATGCAAGCAACAAACCAGGCTGTTCGTCAAAAAACTCATCTTCCTCATGAATCATGGAAAGAAAGTTATGTAAGTGCTTAGGCCAGGTCACTTTGTCTTCACCATCATATGTGTGAGTGGACAAGAGATTGAAAATCTTCCCTGAGATGGAGACATCTTCACGATTCGAAAAACACCTCGGGGGAAGAAGAGTGCAAGACTCCATGAAATATATGCAAAGGTTGAAAATTGGATGAGAGGACACTACTTGTCATTAGGCCCTCCTTCTAGCGCCAGATATGTTGATAGTGTTGGACCCGCCAACATGTCAAGGGGATCTCCCCGGTAAGAAATCCCAATTAGACCTCAGACCGTTTGGTGTAGGAGTCCCAGCAGTGGGTCGTAAGGTAATGCCTTGACCGCGATGTCGCACAGAGGCAAGTAAGATAACTCTATCAATAGCAAGGGTGTGACTGTTGCAATGAGTCAAGGAAGATGTATGAGAGGTTCCAACACATAAGGGGGGAGGTAAGGGTTAAGGTGAGTTCTAGGTTGAAAGGGACGAGTCCCAACTCAGCTAGGAACACACAACACAAAAGGACATACACAACTTCCAGCGTAGCAGTCCACTCGGATGTGGTAGTCACAACGTACGAGGTAAGATAACACATACAACACTCACAGATCAGTTCGAACGAGTGCAATGGTTGTTGCAGCAAGGTTCATGTGAAAGGTTTGTCTGGTGTCCGACAGAGCAGTCGACACGGGTGGTGACAACATTAACAACATATAGAACACATTTGCAACAAGATTCATATAATTGCATGTGAATCAATTCATACACAAATACGGAAGTTAAACAACATATATCATTATGGAAATAGGAGCAGTCCAACTATAATAACAACATATCCATGAAAATGTGTTGGCTCTTATTATATAAAGAAGTGTAAGTCTCAATCATACAATACATCCATGTAAAACTGCTAGCCCCAACAGTGGAACATTACAGCCACATCTGTCTTCTCCTCCAAAGAGATGTACTAGCTTCGTGTAGTGGAGAAGCCAAGGCACGTTACAATACTATCCAAGCCTTCTTCAAGATAGTCTTAGTAGAAGCTTGGCTGACCAAAAGCCCTTACAATGAGTTATGTGGGACTATTTATAGCAAAGGGTTGGGTGACCCTTGTCATTCCCCTTTGTGATGGTTCAACTACCCTCATGACTCTTCACCTACTCTATGACTGTTGCATCCAACCATTGACACTTGACTTGCACTTTACATGACTCAACATTACAATGCACATGTACTCATGTGAGACAACATGTCTTGAGCAAGCCTTTCAAGACATCACTGACACTCGGTCCATTGTGATGAGACCAGCTCTTTGACATGCATGTGATGGCTAAGGTGGTGAGTTGATGCTAAGTTTGGTCATCCGTGGTGGTGTGCATGCACCACACAGTGAGATCTTGCTGAAGCGAACTCTTGCCTCCATTGCAACTAGTGCATTGGTTCGACCCCTTCATCCAACTCGTCTGATAACATGTGCATGGTCTTCTTTGGTACGGTTGAACCGACAACACAATGATGCATAGTGTCCGTGTTGATCTTCAAGTGTGTGTTGGTGGTCATGCGCATCAACTTGCCGAAGTACATGTTCAACCCCAGTTGGACTTGCTTCTTGTCTTCACCTTGGTGAGTGTGTTGAATGGGTTGGATTTCATGTGTGTGCTCAATGACATGCGTGCTGCTGAATCCCTTGTATGAGATCAACAACACTGCTCACCATGTCTACTCTATGTCAGCTGCTAGGATGGATCCTTAACTTGTACGGACGTAGTTTCATCCGTGAGTGCATGTTGCGCCCACTGTTGTTCATGTTCCTGTTGCAACTCATTCGTCTGTCTATGTAGCTTCATGTTCTTCCTGAGTTGTTGCTTCAACACATGCAACTCCTTCTTTGTTCCATCTTTTGCCTTCGTGCGATCTTCATGTCACGCCGTCACTTCATATCTGAAGTCTCCAAAGTTGCTTTCATCATCAATGGACCTGCTTGAGCTTGCAACCTTGTTCTGCCTCCGTGTTGTCAACAACCCTTCTCTTGCATTCGTTGCATTTGGTATGTTGTCTTCAGCTGTTGTTCATGATGCTACTTGTTGTGATGTTGTTGTTGTCATATCTTGATGTCCTTGTCTATGAACAACTTCATGTCTTCGTGGGTAGGCAAGTCCATGGACACTTGATCGACTGCATCCCCAAGTGTGCTCTAAACGGTGTCTTCATCTCTGCTCTCCTAGAAGTCATTGTACCTGTACTGTTGAGAGGTAGATGAACACCTGGGATACCTAAAGACATGGCAACACTCATGGAAAACAATCTGTCAGTCGAAAACCAAAATGAACATGAGAACTGACTTGCAACATACTTGGGTGCATCATCATGAAGGTTGCACAATTTCGGCCAAGAGGTCGAGAGACCAACTGCTAAGACTGCACAAGGCACAGTCTGGGCTGTTGGGAGACTCACTGACTGTTGGAACTGTGCAATGCATAGTCCAGTTTGGCTGCTGACTGCTGGGATTGCACAATGTGCAATTCCAGCTGGGAAGGACTGCTAGCCTAGGGAAAAATTTGCGTAATTTCTTGGGCCAAGCAACCACTGTCCTCCAGAAATGCGCAAAACAGTCTTGGAGGCCAAAGCTGGGTAGGAATGTGCAAATTTGGAGAGGAAGGTGAGCCTTCCTTCCCTAGATTGCGCAATGCAGCCTTGGTGAATGCAGAGTCCGAGCCAAGGTTGGCCTGACTCACCGATGGGCAACTAAAAGCAATTAATATAGTAAATGTATGGCGACACTAAGTGACAACAGAAGTGATTGATAGTGCATGCGAAACATGAATGAAAGATTTAACAAACAGATCAACATGCATGTGGGTGAGGTAGTTCGCCAGTTGGGCAAACGCCCGTGCAACAATTTCATGCATGTGACAACAATGAGATAGCAACGAAAACTGAAACAAAGCCAGGACAAGCTAGAATACATGTAAACGACAACAAGCGTTCAAAGAAATCAATCAAACAATACTCCCACAAGTGAAAACACAAAAAACGACAGAAATGTAACACAAGGCATGGGAAGCGGGCTTACCCCAAAACCACTGAGTTGGATGTGTCGACTTCTCCTAAATGTGATGTGGGATATCAGAGCTGCAAGGTTGATGTGAGGAATGAGCTCTGCAACATCCAGTTGATGAGTTTTGATAACATCGAGGTTGTGACGCACATGCCACGAATTCAGGGCAAGCGACACTTGGTGGGAGGTTTCGGAATTGCTCCTTGCATGTAAGCTCCAACTGCGAAAGATAGATCCTTGAAACAAGGGATGCCTTTGCATGCTGCCTTGGGAGAAGTAGATCATGCATGCAAGTCTATTTTTCTCAGTCTAAGAGGGAACGGTCAACTCAACAACACATGTGAGAGACAGCTCGACTGCTGGAGAAAAAATGCACATTTCTGGGTGGGAGTTGGGCTGACTGCCCAGGAGATTTGCATAATTTCTGGGCAAAGCAGTTGACTGCTGCCTAGGTTTATGCAAATCCTAGGCTGAGCAGCGTTCTTGGGGAAATTTGCGCAAATCCTGCTAGGCATGTTGACCGGCAGGATTGTGCAATCTTGGAGCCCAGCACACTGTCAGAGAGGATTGCACAATTTCTGGAGGGAAGGCTAGTTTTCCTCCATAAATGTGAAATTTTCAAGGGGTAGCCTGCAACTAGACCAAGTTCGGTTGAACAGCCTGTGAGGGGAACGGATCAAGTTGTGACCGATAGACTGCCTTTGTGCAAGAAAGACACTGAAGCTTGTGAACTTGACGAAGCAAGGCAAGCTGCTATGAAGGTTGGAAGCGGGGCTCCAAAACGAGGCTAAGGCCAAATTTTGAAGGGTGGTTGTAGCCACTACAAAAAAATGCTAGAAACAATTTAACATAAAACATATGCTGAACAACAAAAAAATAACAACAAAGAACATCAAAATACAACACACAGCAAGCACATGATAAAGGAGTTCACCCCTCTTGGACTACTTCTCCTTGGTCCAGCTTCCAATGACTTAAGCCTCTCTATTATGCTCAAATTACAACAAAATTGTGTTTACAATGTTCAGATGCCTCTGAATCTTGTCTCCATGAGTTCAAAATACTCAAAAATGGCTATCTAGCCTTTTTTTCATCCCATTTGATAAGAACTGAAGAAGTTATGACTTCTCCTAGTTCTCCCACTATTTGTTCCACAAATTGCTCAAAAACTAACATAATCCCACAAACTTGCTCCAAAATTCGCTAACTGAGCGAGAATTTGGCCACGTCACGGGCCATAACCTGTCGGCCGTATCACAAATCGTAATTGGCAGAGCCTTGTAGTCTTATGGACTGTGAACTAGGCGGGCGATATGCGATTGTGATACAGCGGACCAGCTGGGAGTATTAAACTTAACATATAAATTATCGCATCAAAGAACCCAATTGCAAATCGCAATCGGCACTTTCCATCGATAGATATCAAAGTCCATACCTTTGCGGACCCACCAGGATTATCGAACCTAGTCCATAAAATATCGCACTTGGGGACCTTTCGCAATTGACGGAGTACCGTGGGTAACATAAATATCAAATTTATGAGAGATTCTTGGGCATAAATCACATGAAATTTCATTTGTCGATGCATTTCGAACCAACCAGTGTGGTTCATTGTCAGGACAAGTTGAAGAATCAGATCAAGCTTTGCATATTAAATAGTCAGAGCAGAACATCCAACGGCTATATTTCTTGATCAAACAACGACTAAATTTGACCAGGAGATGGTTAGATGGACAGGATTAAGGGCATGACCTATATTTTAATAATTAAGTTAATAAATATCAAAAAGTTAGTTATATTCTTATTAAAATCGAGGTTAGAGGGACAATATAAAATAAATAAATTAATTTAAATTAATAGTTAGTTAAAAAGTGAATAAATAAATTAATTTAAATTAATAGTTAGTTAAAAAGTTATTAAATGTACATAGTTATTTATATATATATCAAAGATAAGGGGAATTATTTTATAAATTAATTATAAAATAAAATATCATAAAATTAATTTAAATAGATGGTTAATTAAAAAGTTATTACAAAGTTAGTTATATATATATATAAAGGGACTTATTAAAATAAATTAATTATAAAACATAATCATTTTTAATTTAAATGTACATAGTTATTTATATATATATTAAAGATAAGGGGAATTATTTTATAAATTAATTATAAAATAAAATATCATAAAATTAATTTAAATAGATAGTTAGTTAAAAAGTTATTACAAAGTTAGTTATATATATAAAAGGACTTATTAAAATAAATAAATTATAAAATAAAATCCTTTTTAATTTAGTAGTTCTAGATATTATGGAAAATTTTAGGGGTTAAATTATTCTTATTTATTTTAAGTTTAATTAAGGGTTAAACTATCATATTATCCTAGATTGAGATCAGGTTATAGAATTATTATTAGAGTTATGAAAGGATTAATATAATAGTGTTATCATAATACTTCATAAATTTATTAATAAAGATGTATACTTATAACCTAAATATCCTATATAAATATCTTATAATATGCAAAGCTTGATCTGATTCTTCAACTTGTCAACCACACTGGTTGGTTCGAAACACGTCGACAAATGAAATTTCATGTGATTTACGCCGAAGAATCTCTCATAAATTTGATACGGATCACAGAAGCCTCAATTCAACAACATAAATATCAACGGGGTTTTGGTGCGATATGCGATTGCGATTATCGCAAATCACAACCCAACCTACCGGGGGCTGATTTTCGTAATACCTTCCAGCTGTAATATGCGATTGCGATAAGATCACATTGCAACCTGTCTATGCCAAGGCCAATTCTTAATCTACGTCCTTTTTTTTTCCCTGACATGTGACATGCGGGACCTAGTGGCAACCTACCACTTAGCGCTTCCCCATTCACTAGGACCTTTGCCATGTCATCCAATCTTGCCACGTGTCGAAGTCAAACCTTAACTTTTACTTGCCCTAACTTCTGCATATGAGCTCGGATTTGAGTGTCATTCGCACCGTTGGATTCATAACGACAAGCTCTTCGATTTGAAGTTGAGTTTGACAAAATTCTAACACTTTGATTTTTGAGCATAAACTTGAGCACCTTATTACTATGATAGTCAGTTGGACTGGTTGGTCCATTGTGGTAAATGGACGATGGTAGTACAGACATGAGAAAGGTAACCAAAAGGGGTAAAGTAAATGGATATGAGGTGTCAGATGCCTTGGCTATGTTGGGAAAGATTGTTTTCAATGTTGTGCATGTTGTGCACAAATAAGGAGTTTTCTAACCTAGACCTTACAATACATGGAAATTTTGCTGTGATCATGATTATGCTGATGTTTATATGTATACATGTATGTATGTATATCATTGTCTGACAGGACCATGATTGTTTTATGCTAATGTTTATGTATATATATGCATGTATGCATGTATCTATGTCATTGTTTGATAGGGTCATCGCGAATCGTTCTTGTGAATAAACGATTGCTTACGCATGCGGATGGCATGAAGAAGTTACTGGCTATGAGGAATCAAGTGGGAAGAGTAGTCATGACAAATATATGAGGTCGGTATCATGTGAATATGAATTTATATTGTATGCTTGTATTATGCCTATGCTTATGTTATGGATAGGTTATACCGAGGGATACAACAGCGAAATGAAAGCAGTGTGAGTTGCAATATGCTAGGACAAGCATGGATAAGACACTGGAAGCAAGGTTGCTTGGTATTGAATGTGTGGTAGTATTGTTGTGCATATGTTGTATATGTTGTACATGTTGCATCTATGATGTGTGCACATGCAGTGTTGTGTATATATAGTGTGTGTACATGTTGTTTATGCAATGTTATGTATAGGATGGTACAAATAGTGTTGTGTGAATATTGCATATGGTGTTGTGTGCATGATTGGATATGTAGTGTTGTGTACATATGATGCTATGTACATATGGTGTTGCATGCATGTTGTACATGTGGCGCTATGTACATATGGTGTTGTGTGCATGATTATACAAGTGGTGTTGTGTACATGTTGTACAAGTGGCGTTGTGTGCAGGTGGTGTTGTGTACATGTTGTGCATGTGGCATCATGTACATGTGGTGTCGCGTACTTGACGTGCGTGTGGTACTGTGTACATGTGGTATTGTGTACACATTGTACAATGGTGCAGTGTACATGAGGCGTTGTGTACATGTTGTGCAGGTGGTGTCGTGTACATGTGATGTTATGCACACATTGTGCAGGTGGTGCTTTGTACATGTGGACTTGAGTGCATGTCGTGTGTGCTATATTGCGAGCATGTGGTACTATGTTTGTGCATTGTGTAGTCATGGTATTGTGACATATGCATTCATTGTGTTGCACTATATATACGTAATTGTGTTATGTTGTACACCGAGTGTAGGTGTATGTGTTGTATGTTAGGTGTAGGTGCATGTATTGCATGGTGTTGTATTGCATGGTGTGATGGTATGTGTGTGATGCACACTATGTGTACGTGCACATGGTTGAGGAGAAAACACTGGGAGATTGTTGGGTGTGGCAACTGATCCAGAAGTGCGCACGGAATAAAGACAAAGGTAAAAGCTAAGGTTGATTAAAGGATAAGTATAAACAATTTATTCAAGTTTCATTATCCATGTGATTTATGATTCTGATGATTACAAGTGATTTATGATGGTTGTGTTTTGAGCTAACCAGATGTGATATGTTTATACATGATGTTTTGATCAAACAATTACTTTGACTTGTTGTGACAGGAAGTGAACAAGATTGCAAGTGTACCTTATTGACGAACTATCAATTAGGTATGATTTGAGGTTATTTCAATTTATTTGAATCTAATGGAAACTAAGTGCTTGGAACAAGAATGCATGAACATGCCCGGTTGGGTGGTTGAAATCGACTGCAAGAATTGGCAGCAGTAGCAAAATAAATTGGAACACGCAGCAGTATGCTGGTAGAGTACTTCAGGAGCAGGGCCATTGGGGACACTTGTACCCAATAGTGTCCATTGATTGCCATGAGCATGTTATGATCGGTATGATGGTTTTGAGGCAGGTATATGCCTTGGTTGTTTGATCTTCCGATGCGAGGAAGCCTTGCCAAGGGATGGATCACCAGGGATAAGGATGTCGAGGAACTTGGAAGGTGAGTGACTTCACGAAAGGGGTGATTTGATTGCTCGAGGGACTGTGTAACAGAGAATGGAAGGTCGGGGCTATATTTTTTTGGTCAGTAGCATTACTAGATGGAATTAGATGCACTTTAGGAGTGCGCCTTAGAACAATGAGCCGGTAACTGTTCACTAAGAGAACAAGTGGCACAGGATTGCAGTGCTGGGCATTGGATGCAGATTTGACTTTGACAGTGGATTATGGAATTCCTGGGAAGGAGGTGAATCCTGGTATTACTTTGAAGGTGGAGGTGTGAGCCTCCGGATTCCCTTGTTGCAGATGCAAACTATTGGAAATACTGAGAAAGGGGTGAATCACCATCAATGCCAGACCCCTCCGCTACGAGGTCCCATGTCATATAAACCCCACACTAGACAAGATGCGCTAAAATCTAAAAAAAGGGACCATATCCAAACTAAAAATTTACATGGTAGAAAGTTTGATACGTCACCACAATCTCAGGAAAGAAAGATAATTTTAAGGCCACCGAGACACAAAAAAGCAAGTGCTTGAGGAGGGAGCCAAAACCCATCACCCACCATCCTATATCATTGATCATTATCAAATGAGGTCATGTTTTCCTAAACACGAGCACTTGAGCCCCGAGGGTATCTTGTATCTCCTTCATCTGACTCAAAGGGAACATGGCTCTTCACATGCATGACGCGAGCATCAATCTTATCCCCATAGAACTGCAAGTTCCTCAAAATCCTTTTGTCATTCGCTAGTGTCTTCATTTTCTAGTGAAGTGAAACTAATTGCAAGTATTGTTTGTTTCTACCCCTGATGTGACTAGGTTCTTACACCCACCTTACCAGGTCCTTTAGCAATTCCAAGTGAGACATAGATTACCTCTTGTCCTAAACTTTAATCTCCAAATCGCTAATATCCTAGCGCGTTTCCAGCGGAATCGTGTTGAACTACGTTTCCAAAGAGTCATGAATGAATAGCCTCGCTTCCCTCTATCCTGGCTAAGATCTATCATCACCATCCCTTCTGCTTCTCTTCCTCTGTCTCAATGACATATCAGAGTTGTGAAGAGACGAGCCTAGTTCCCTATTGGGATTTCCTCTACCTATAAACAAACACATCGACCAGCCCAAATCCCTCTCAACCAAGTCTGGACACCAACACACAAGCTCGTCGCAATAATCCTAGAAAAAGGAATGAATTTTGATGATAATCCACACGAGTAGACATAAGGTGACACAAATTCAAACTTCGACTTAATTCCCTACACCATTGGACAAAAAAAGCACCACTCGAAGGTTGCGGACCTACCACAACCTAGCAAACACAGACCCAACTTCAAACCTCTCTCACAATACCTAACTCGAAATGCAAATAAAATTTCCCAAGCGAAACCCTTCCCTAAAGCCAACTAAGGCCACCAACAGTCTGCTAAGCTAACACAAACCCATACACCAAATAAACCTAGTCCACTGAGGAAAATTGCATGACTTCAAGCTGCAATTGATGAATCACGATTGAGACATATGCCCTTTTGGACCCCAATTACCACAAAGACCAATCATGACTTTTATCTAGACTAGACAAAAGACCAGAATTGACGAAATAGACTTACAAGCCAAGCATTCCAACCTAAATGGAGATGGCTTGAACTCTATCGCCCAAGAAGATGCAAATGCAAAATCCAACACTATCTCCATGCACAAGAGGGAAAATTACCCCGAAATTCCTAATGAGATCGAGCTAAACACCACAACCTTCAACACTAAGGATGTTATCGACCTCACCTTCTCAGATAAGAGGCCAAGGTCTTACCCTTGGCTTTTTCTCTTCCCAAGAGAAACTGCCAACTCTCCATGCCATTACAAAAAACCCCAACTAAGAGTTTATTTGGATGCTGATGGATGCGAACTCGCCGTGTACCAAAATCATTAAATGGAAGATTAAAAGCTAGAGGGTGATAGGCACTATGCCAAGTCCCTGCCCATCTACCATAACACTCTATCAAAAAATTATTAAAATTAAAAATATTAATAAAAATTAAATTAATATGATTAAATCAAAAATTAAAATAAATAATCATTAGTGTTAAATATATCTACATACTTTAGAGTTTTTTACATGTTTTTTTCCACTTAAGCCCTTCAATTTCTATTTAATAACACATAGCCAGTAGAGAGCTAAATCATAAATCCATTGTAATGAATCCGGGAAAAAATGCGAGAATAATGATAAAATATGATATAAGAGGATTATTACAAATTTAGGAGAGAAACTTCATACTTATTCTACGCATATATATCTCAAACATTATGTTGTTTAAAAAATGATCGTGTATAAGTTCAAACTAAAATATTAGTGAAGGTTATGTTATTATTATTAAAAATTTATGGGAAAAAAATCATAAGTAATAGTTTTAGCGGCTAATTGGAAAATCACTTTATTTTTTATAATTTTCATTATCAATTCATTTGAATATATTAATATATTTTTGTACCTTTAACATATTTTATTATAGTTATTTATTATACCGTTAAAATCTATACTATGTTAGTATGTCATATTTTGAATAGATGATTAGTGGGTGTATTATTAAGGAATTTTTTAATGTTAAAGTCACTGATTCAAAATCTGTGGGTAGTCTCACTAAGTAGTTGATCAATATTGTCGGAATTGAAGAGGAAAAGTGGAAAAACACAGTAAAACACAAAGTTACCAAGATTGAAAGACTATTGGAACTTCAGAACCCTTCACATTAAGATAGCACTTTGCCACACCACACCAAAAATAGTTACATAGAGAATATATAAAATTACTTGTTTGACTCAATATAACACCTTCTTTGATATGATCTAACTCATTATTGCAAACTACTACTTGTGCATTGAATGCACTACACTATCAAAACTATTGACTAAGTAAACTACTTTACAGCTGGAAGATGTATTTGACAATTACATTTAACACTTCCCCGTAATTCTGACTTCATATTCATCACAATTTTTAGCATAGACAATTCCTAAGTGTTGTCTTTGAAATTCAAAACTTTGTTTTCTAATGGCTTTGTAAAAATATTTGCCAATTGATTTTTGTAATTGCAAAACTGAAGATTGACTTCACCATTATTGATTAGCTCTCAAATGAAGTTCAAATAGGTGTCAACATGTTTAATATTGAGTGCAATACATGATTTATAGAAAGTGCAATATCCGAATTATTATCATAGAAAATACAAGTTGGATTCTTCTTCTCTTTAGGCTAAAGATCACCTATCAATATTTTTGACCAAAATTCTTGGCATTAGAGAAATTTTGAGGTCTAAAATGGGCCTCTTAAGGTATTATATAAAATACAGTGGAAATAATAAAATAAAATTAGATTACATCATCAAATTTTAGAGGGAAAAAAGAAAAAACTATGTTTTCAACTCGTATTTTCAACTTATCTCCCTACGTGATCTGGATTTAAACAAGAACACAACAAATTACAGATATAACCATAAACACAGAGATGCAGCGAAAATAATACTTCATTTCATTAATGTAAAATACTGAAATATGCTTACAAACAATAAAGGAAATAAACCAGCTAGGGCGATGGTAGCTTATCTCTAAGAAGAGTTGTGGCGGCTACATGCCTCTGAACTATGTTACGATGAGGCTCGAAGGCCTATTTATTGTTGAGAAACAACGGAAAACCCTAAACATCCAAAAATCTAACCCTATGTTGGGTCCCTATAATACTAGTGATTACCCCATTACTATTGTAGTTATACCCCTTATTTATATTGTTGTGCCCCTATTACCCCCATATTGTTATTTTTGTGCCCCATAGAATCCCTCTATTGCTATTTTTGTGGCTTTATATTATTATTGTTAGGTCGGCTGGATTATATTCTGACTCCTTAGACTCCTATATATAGAAAGGAGGTTTTGTCATTTGTATCATCCAAGAATTGTTCATTTATGTAATGTAAAGGAGGTTGCCCCCTCGAAGAGGCTAAATTCTAAGGTGTTGATCTATCTTTTCTATCTTTTCTTGAGCTGGTTTCATAACATTTGGTATCAGAGCTTTGGATTCTAGGGTTTCGCTGCTCCAAACAGGTCATCGTGGCATTTTCGCTATAACTTTTTTCTGTGACGTTTCAGAAGTCGCAAAAAAAACCCATTTCAAAAGAAATCGCGTTGAACCTTGGGTCCGAATTTCAGAGCTTTTTGCGCGATATTTGCGGAGATATGATCTGAGGAAGTTGGTCTTTTTGCAGACTCCTGAATTACATTCAAAACAGGTGATCTGGTGAAAATCGTCATAACTTTCTCTCTGGGAATCAAATTGAAATTCCGTAAGAAGGTACAGAAAGAAGACGGACTGTAGTTTTTTGTATATCTTTTTCAGAACCAAAGATCGAAAATTGTACACGTGGCACTTCATACAAGTTCGCTCTTCTGAAAGGTCTATAATCAGGTCACTTGGGAGATTGTGCATAACTCTTTCTTGGAGAATCCAATTTGGATCAGATTGGTGGCATTGGAAAGAGGACACAGAGAGCTACTACAGGTCACAAATTCAGAACTAGATGATTGGAAAGTATAGAGATACATCAGAGGCAATATCAAGCTCCTACAAAGTGAAAAAATGTGTGTATATTTTTTCAAATTTTTGCTTAAGCTTCGTTTGAAAATTTATTTTGAAGGAATTCAAAGGGCATAGTAGAGAATTATTATCGGTAACTGATGCCCCGAGGAAAGAAAATGCAAACACCTAGTAAGGAACCTGAAAGCTCTAGCATGACTCATGAAGAAGAAGAAGAAATGCTATATGATATATCAAAATTACAAGAACAAGTGCAACAAGTGTCACTTGCACAAAAAGCAACAGAATCTAAGATGGATGGTTTAAGGAAAGATGTAGAAGCTAAGATGGATGGTTTAAAGAAAGGCGTAAAAGCTAAGATGGATGGCATGGAAGCTAAGGTGAATGGCATGGACGCTAAAATTGATGGCATGGATGATAAGATGGAAGAATTGAAGATAAATATGAATAAGTTGCTACAAGAAATGGTCACTAAGGGTGAAAGGGTACTAAAGGAAACTCATGATGAGAACAAAAGAAATGTTAATCATGATTCCATAGACTCTAATGTTGGATCGAAGACTCACCATGTTCCAAAAATCGATATGAGGAAGTTTGATGGCAAGGATCCCGCCACATGGATATTACAGATGGAGCAATTCTTCGATCTCAATAATGTGCAAAACACACAAAAGGTACGTATGGCAACTTTATATTTGGAACCAAATCAGTTTGTATGGTATCAATGGCTTTTTCTCGTAAACAATTTATCACTTGGGCAATTTTTACGGAAGAATTGATAGCACATTATGAGGATACAAAAAGCAACACTTTTTTTAGCCAATTGATAAGTCTCAAACAAAAGGGTTCAATAATGGAGCACATTGAGGAGTTCCAAAAATTGAACATAAGGGTAAAAGATATTCCAGAGGAGCATAGGATTGATGTGTTCATAGGGTCTTTAAAGGATAATATCCAACATGATGTTCGCCTTTGGGAACCTGATTCATTAGAGAAGGCATTCAGGTTAGCAAGAAAAATGGAAAGCAAAATTATGGCAACTAGGAAGCATACCATTCACAACTATAAAGACGGAAGTGTTGTTGCCCCTAGTCTTCCACAACCTACAAGGTTGACACCACAACAATTGGAAGAAAAAAGAGCAAAAGGGCTTTGTTACAATTGTGATAGCAAATACACAAAAGGTCATAAGTGTGCTGAGAAGAAATTATTCTACATAGATTGTGAAGAGGAAGAAGAAAAGGAGCAAGAAAGGTCAAAAGAAGAGGATATACTCCAGGAACAAAGCCTAGATGAAGAACAAATAAATCCGACCATATCTTGTAATGCATTGGCGGGAATTACCACTCCTCAAACCATCAAGATAGAAGGACAAATCAAGAAGAAAAAGGTAATAGTGTTGATTGATTCAGGAAGCACCCACAATTTTATTCATTGTAGGGTAGCAAAAGAATTGAATTGCTTCCTATATCCAGCACCAGAGTGTCAAGTGATGATTGCAAATGGAGGAACAATAAATTGCTCTGGAAAGTGCCATAATATCAAGCTATCCATGGGAGAATATGTATTGACTAGCCCAATGCTTTCCATTCCAATGGGAGGTGCTGATGTTGTACTAGGAGTCCAATGGCTACAATCCTTGGGTACAATAGCTTTTAATTTTCAAGAACTTTTCATCAAATTTTCTACGGAAGGAAAGGAAGTTGAATTAAGGGGTATTGCAGGGAAACCAGGAAAGATAATCAGCTCTAATGGCATGACAAAGCTTCTAAAAAAGGAGCAAAGAGGTGTAATTGCACAATTATGTTCGCTAGATGTTTCCACATTGGAATCATCTATTTCTCCAGATCTCCAAAAAGTCCTGGACAATCATTCCAAGGTATTTGAGACTCCCAAAGGTCTCCCACCTATGCGTGATCATGATCATGCTATTCATCTGATTCCAGGAAGTGTTCCTCCAAACATCAGGCCGTACAGATATCCCTATGTCCAAAAAAGTGAAATTGAACGTATGGTTGCAGAAATGCTAGAGGCTGGTATAATTCAACCGAGTCAAAGTTCTTTCTCAGCTCCAGTAGTATTGGTGCACAAGAAGGATGGATCATGGCGCATGTGTCCGGATTATAGGGAGCTCAACAAGCTCACTATTAAAGATAAGTTCCCCATTCCTGTCATTGATGAATTACTGGATGAATTGCATGGATCAATTTACTTCACCAAGTTGGATCTTCGTTCGGGATATCATCAAATCAGAATGAAGATTGAAGACATTCCGAAAACGACATTTAGAACTCATGAGGGTCATTATGAATTTTTGGTCATGCCTTTTGGCCTTACCAATGCACCTTCAACATTTCAAGGTTTGATGAATTCAATTTTCAAACCATTCCTTAGAAAATTTGTGTTAGTATTTTTTGATGATATACTAATCTACAGCAAGTCTTGGAAGGATCATGTTGAACATGTTGACAGGGTGCTACAACTATTGGAGGAGAAACAATTATATGCAAAAAGATCCAAATGTTTCTTTGGAGTCCAGGAGGTGGAATATTTGGGTCATATTGTATCTCATGAAGGAGTTAAGGTAGACCCTAGCAAAATTAAAGCCATTAAGGAATGGAAAATCCCCACATCCATAAAGCATCTGCGAGGATTTCTTGGGTTGACAGGGTATTATCGCAAGTTTGTTAAGAATTATGGGAGAATAGCAGCACCTCTAACAACATTATTGAAGAAAGATTCATTTTCATGGACTCCGGAAGCAACAAAGGCCTTTGAACATCTTAAAGAGGCAATGTGCCAAGCACCGGTCTTAGCTACACCGGACTTCACAAAAACCTTTATTGTGGAATGTGATGCTTCAGGAAATGGAATTGGTGTTGTTCTAATGCAAGATGAAAGACCCATTGCTTTTGAAAGTCGTCCAATCAAGGGAAAGTTTTTAAGCAAAGCTATTTATGAGAAGGAAATGTTGGCAATACTCCATGCACTTAAGAAATGGCGACCCTACCTAATGGGAAGACACTTCAAGGTAAAAACGGATCATGATAGCCTTAAATACTTTTTAGAACAAAGATTATCCTCTGAAGAGCAACAAAAGTGGGTCACAAAGATGTTGGGTTATGACTTTGAAATCATCTACAAAAAAGGGAAGCAAAATGTGGTGGCAGATGCACTCTCAAGAAAGGATGAGGATGTGGAAGCATTGTTGTGTGCCATTTCTATTATCCAACCAGATTGGATAAACGAAGCAAGGGAGGAATGGAAGAATGACGAAGAAGTGTGGGCACTTATTCGAAAGCTACAACAAGATTCCAGTACTTCTGATACATTTAGCTGGCAAAATGATTCGTTATGGTACAAAGATCGCTTATACCTCTGTAAGAATTCCCAGCTAAAACAAAAGATTCTTATGGAATTGCACACTTCTCCCTTAGGAGGGCACTCAGGATTTTTAAAAACTTACCACAGGGTTAAGAAGGAATTTTTTTGGGATGGCCTTAAATCAGATATTCAAAAGTTTGTGGCGGAATGTTTGGTTTGCCAACAAAATAAAGTTGAAACAATTAAGACACCGGGTCTATTACAACCTTTATCCATTCCAAGCCAACGTTGGGAGGAGGTTTCAATGGATTTTATCACAGGTTTACCCAAGTCTGAGGGAAAGAGTGTCATCATGGTGGTAGTTGACAGACTTACCAAGTATGCACACTTTTGTGCATTATCACATCCATTTAAAGCCAGTACAGTTTCTACTGCATTTATGGAAACAGTTCAAAAGCTACATGGAAACCCAAAGATTATTGTAAGTGACAGAGATCCCATTTTCACTGGAAATTTTTGGACAGAATTATTTTCTTGTCTTGGTACTCAGTTAGCTCATAGCTCATCTTATCATCCTCAATCTGATGGGAAAACTGAGATAGTAAACAAATGTTTGGAAGGATATCTTCGTTGCTTTGTATCTGATAAACAGACACAATGGGTCAAATGGTTGCCTCTGGCTGAATGGTGGTATAACACTTCCTTCCATACAGCAACAAAAATGACCCCATTTATGGCACTTTATGGGTATCAACCACCATCCATCACATCATATTTAAGAGAAAATTCTAAGGTTCAGGCAGTGGAACATCACATCGAACATCAACAACAAGTCCTCCAACTCTTAAAGGATAACCTCGTGTTGGCACAAAATAGAATGAAACAACAGGCAGATCAACATCGCAGTGAAAGAAGTTTTGATGTAGGTGATTGGGTATTCCTACGGCTACAACCATATAAGCAAATGTCCCTAAAGCAAGCTAAGAAGGATAATAAATTATCACCAAAGTATTATGGTCCGTACAAGGTGTTGCAAAAGATTGGTACTATGGCATACAAATTGGAGCTTCCTGCAGCTTCTCGATTGCACCCAGTTTTCCATGTTTCATGTTTAAAGAAGGTTATAGGCGACAAGCTCCCAATTCAAACAATATTGCCAGAACTTGACGAGGAAGGAAAAATTATATTGGAACCGGAAGCAGTCACAGAAACAAGAACTCGACAGCTACGAAATCGATCAATTTCAGAGTATCTTATCAAGTGGAAGAACTTATCCGCTGAAGATTCCACATGGGAGGATGAGAATTTTATGCAGAAGTATCCAGAACTACTCAAGCGTTGAGGACAACACTTTTTTGAAGGAGAGGGGCATGTTGGGTCCCTATAATACTAGTGATTACCCCATTACTATTGTAGTTATACCCCTTATTTATATTGTTGTGCCCCTATTACCCCCATATTGTTATTTCTGTGCCCCATAGAATCCCTCTATTGTTATTTTTGTGGCTTTATATTATTATTGTTAGGTCGGCTGGATTATATTGTGACTCCTTAGACTCCTATATATAGAAAGGACGTTTTGTCATTTGTATCATCCAAGAATTGTTCATTTATGTAATGTAAAGGAGGTTGCCCCCTCGAAGAGGCTGAATTCTAAGGCATTGATCTATCTTTTCTATCTTTTCTTGAGCTGGTTTCATAACACCCTAGAAGATGAAACGCCAAACTGTGAGCCCCGTTTGGATAAATTGGTACATCAATTTCCCGGGGTTGTAACTTTGGCATATGATCTCCGTTTGACGCGCAAAATATCTCGTTAGAAAGATCTATATGAGAACTACAACTGTGGGAAGATAAACATTAGTCCATGGACCCATGTTGCTCCCAGTTTTCCCAAGAAATGTCGTTTAGGGCCTCAAAACAACTCCGAAAGTTGAGGACCCGAAAAACTACTGAAAATAGTAAACTGTGCTACAATTAAGGAAACTAAAAAGCTGAAAGGAACAATGGTGGTGGTCCAAGTGGACTTTTCAGGTGGCCACCAATAGCCACCTAGATCATTCCTCCCCCCTTAGGAAGCAATGGTCCCCATTTCATTGAGTTCCTCCATGAGATGAGGAAACTTCTGCTGAACTTTGTCCTTGGTGAGCCACTTGCCCTAGTGAAGGAGTTGGCCTACTTTGACAACTTGATACCATTGGATAGTCTGTTGGCACGTGTGCTTGATCTGTGTGTCCATGATCTGATCAGTTGCAGCTTGTTCCATGCAGTCTGGATTTAAATCTATGGGTGTGAGTTGTTCTACAATGTCGAATGTGTCTAGTAATGGTGGAAAGTATGGCTGAAGGCGGTCCACATTGAACACTAGGTGCAGGCCAAGGAATGGGGGAATGCTGAGCTCAAATCCATTGTCTCCCACAACCTTGGTAATGGTGTAAGGACCATATCAGAATGGTATGAGTTTCTGATAGGCTCCGGTAAGGTGTTCCTTTTGCAAATGCAACCAGACTTTGTCACCCACCTGAAACTTGTGTGGCACTCGATGTTGATCATGTCGCTGCTTGTACTTGGCAGTTGATTTCTCCAGAATGTCATGGACCTACTAGTGAATATGTTGGATGTGCTCAATGAAGCTAGTTGTCTTATCTGTTTCAGATTGGACATGAGTCGAATTTGCGTGAGTAGCTACAAATGGCATGGCCACATCAATGGGACATAGTGGCTGGAATCCCAAGCCCACCTGAAAAGGGTTCTGGCCAGTCGAGCTATGAAGAACTCGGTTGTAGCTGTGCTAAACATATGTGAGGCTTTCGTCCCATGTGCGTGGATGCTTTGAGTTGTACATGCGGAGAATGTGTACGATCATCCTGTCAACAACCTCTGTCTGGCCATCAGTTTGAGGATGGAAGGCTATGGACTTAGTGAGTTTGGTGTCCAGCATCGACCAGAGACTGGACCAAAATGTACTAAGGAACCTGTTGTCCCAATCTGAGATGATAGACTGTGGGATCCAAAAGTATACTCACACTCATTCAAAGAGGAGTTTAGCAGTGGCTTCTACTGTGATATTCTTCTTGCAGGCTGCCATAATGGCCATCTTCGAGAACCTGTTGACGACCACAAAAACACAGTCATTTCCATGCTTAGTGGAAGGAAGGCCTAACATGTAATTCATGGAGATGGATTCCCAAGGTCGACTAGGGGTAGGCAGTGAGGTATAGAGGCCTTGCTTCTTGGTGGTCGGTTTGGAAATGGTGCAGGCAGTGCATGATCTGATGTGCTTCCCGACATCCTGTCGAATATTCGGCCAATATAAATACTTATGCAGTACTGCCACCATTTTCTTGACCTGAAATGCCCAATAGCCCAACTATAGTGTGCTTCCCAAACCATCTTGGCACACTCGCTTGAAGGAACACAAAGGTGACCGAGGTGGCATGACAGGGCATCCTGGAGGTGAAAATCTGGAACATGCTGACCCTCTAAGAGTGTCTAGTATGTGTGGCTAAATTCTGGGTTGCTTTTGTAGAGAAGTAGCCAATCAAAAGTCTCATGCCCACAGGAGTTGAGCACGGTGGTTAACGCCATGATCAGTGGTCGATTGAGGCAATCTGAAACATTATTGTTGTTGCCCTTCTTGTATTTGATATTCAAATGGAACTATTGCAGGTATGTGGACCACTTCTGATGGCGATCATTCTGAAATTTCCCTTAGGTCTGTATGAACTGCAAGGGTCAGTGATCTGCGTGGATGACTGTTTCCTTCCCCAAAATGTAATGCTTCATTGTCGGCAGGCCTACACAATGGAATACATCTCTTTGTCATAAGTGACTGTGTCTGAAAGTGTCTCACTGTGATATGCCACTGGATGCCCGTGTTGAGTAAGGACTGCCCCAATAGCATAGTTAGAGGCATTTGTCTCGACCTCAAATGGTTGTTGCAAGTTTGGTAATGTGAGCACTGGTGCCATGTAGAGGCGATCTTTCAACTCTGTGAATGCCTTCTATTGAGATTCAAACCAAAAGAATTTTTCTTTCGCTCCTCCCTTGGTGACATGACTCAAGGGCCAAGTGATATGAGAAAATCCCAACACAAACCTGCGATAGAAGTTGGAAAGACCTAGAAAGTTATAGAGCTCTGTCAGAGTGGTTGGAGATGGCCAATCCTGAATGACATGGATCTTGGATGGATCCCCATGCACCCCTTGTTCATCAATAATGTATCCCAGATACTGAACCTGGGTCATGCCAAAAGTGCATCTCTCCAAATTGGCACATAACTTGTGCTGTCGTAGTGATTGGAGAACCTGTCGGATGTGGTGGAGGTGCTCTTATCAACTCTGGCTGAAGATCAGTATGTCATCCAAGTATACCACTACAAATGAGTTGGTGAATAGCACCAAGATGTCATCCATTAGCCTCATGAAGGTTGCAGGAGCATTCGTCAATCCGAAAGGCATAACCAACCATTCGAAAAGGCCCTCCTTGGCTTTGAAGGCAGTCTTCCACACATTGAAGGGTTCTATTGGTACCTAGTGATATCCTGACTTCAAATCGATCTTACTGAAATATTTTCCCCCCTTCAGTTGGTCCAGGAGGTCATCAATCTATGGGATCGGATACCTATTACGAACAGTGATCTTGTTCAACGCCCGACAGTCAATACAGAGTCTCCAAGTCCCATCCTTCTTCTGTACCAACACGATCGAGCTCCCACAGGGCGATGAACTCGGACGGATGTGACCTTTCTATTGCAGCTCCTGAATCTGCCTCTTGATTTCATCGTTCTCCAGAGCGGAGCGCCGATAGATTGGTCCATTGGGCAGCGGTGCACTTGGGGTCAGATCGATGGAGTGCTTGACCTGAAAATGTAGAGGAACCCCTACAGGGGAGGTGAAGATGTCCTCGTACTCCTCCATGACATTGTCCATCTGTATTTGTCATGCGGAGGGGCCTTGTCTGGAGGTCGTGGCCACCGTCTTCTTCTTTCCTTGAGGGTGTATCATCAGGAAAACAAATTTCCCGGTCTTGGAAATGAGCTTACTGCATTGTTTTGCAGTAACCAAAGAGATGGCGGTAGGCAGTGCTACCTCTGGTATCCTATACAACTTATTTCCCAAAGTAACAATAACAACACGGGGCCTTCATTCATACACATCACATCCCTTCCACAAGTATGGTTGTCCTAATAATACATCACAAAATTCAAGGGGAGCAATGTCACACAATACCTCATCCATGAAGGGCTTGATGTTGTATGGACGGCGACACTGCTGGCTCACGCGAAGATCCCGTCCTTGGTGAAGCCACCCGATGGTGTACGGTTGTGGATGTGTTGTGGTCGGTAAGCCCAGCTGCTTCACGACCTCTGCTGAAATGAGGTAGCGGGGAGCCCTTTACCCACATCTGGGAGTGAAAGAGATGCTCCTCCTCCTCTGGATCTTCGGGTTCCTCCTTCTATATCTTCGTGGTGGTAACTATGGTGTTGGGCTGTACATCTATAATCTGCTTCCCTTTGTCATTCCCCTTGTCGGGTTCGGAAAATGCATATGATTCTGAAACCTTTAGCTCGGCCACCAGTGACTACTTGGCCCAACACTTACTTGTGTTGTGAGTGGAGCTCTTATGGAACTCACACCACTTTCCCGTGTCCTTTTTTGACTTCACGACATTGTTCTTTGCTTGCAGCTTTGGCGGGTTGTCTTGGGCTGCCCTGCCTTGGACTTGTCCTTTGTTCTGCGGTTTGGGGGCACCTTTCCCTTGCTTTAGATTTGTAGATCCAAAGTCTCTCTTCTTCTGTTTAAACTTTTGCTTGACCTTGATGACATATCAGTATGCCATGCTGAGTGAGGGGATGTTCAGGAATTCTATTTCTTCCTGGATGTACTGGTGTAGGCAGCCGCGGTATTTGAGTACCAAATGCTGCTTCGAATCCTTGATACCCAACTTTGTGCGAAGGGTATGGAAAATATTGGTAAACTCCACCACGTCTTGGTCCCTCCCCTGCCGCACCATGGTCCACTTTATGTAATGATCCTCATAGCTTCCGACATGGTAGTACTGCTCTTTTATGGCATCCCGGAATGAACCCCAAGTGGGTGTGGTTGAAAATAGTGAGCCTGTACTTTCATCCTTATGCTCGCAGTAGGTTTCCCACTAGTCCTTGACGTGGGGGGCTGCTTTGAGAAGAGCGAAAATAATCTTTTCCCAACTAGAAAAATCATGAACATAAAAATAACCCACTAGCAGATTTAACCATCTATCGACGACATCTGCATCTATCTGACCCTCGAATATGGGGATTTCAAAATTAACTTGTACCTTAAACAGTGTGGCGTTTCCAAAGTAGCTGTTGGAAGCCGATGCATCACCCTTGGGTAGCCGCTGAAGGATCTGGGCAAAGCTATCCATCATCGGGTTCCTTTGTCGCTCAAGGGCTTCTTCGAGCAAGATTTTGATAGGATCTCCTGCCCCCTCATCTCTCTTTTCATCCGCCATGGAATTCGTCGGGATTTGCGAGGCTGGTATTGCAAAGGTTCGACCAGTTCAAGCCTAAATCCTTATATCCCGACCTCATTGGGGACATGCAAAGAAAAAGAGAGAAAAAGCAGACTGCTCTAATACCACAAATCTAGATTTAAACATGAGCGCAACAAGTTACAAAGATAACCATAAACACAAAGATGCAGCGGAAATAATACTTCATTTCATTAATGTAAAATACTGAAATATGCTTACAAATAGCAATGGAAATAAACCAGCTAGGGTGATGGCAGCTTATCTCTGAGAAGGGATGTGGCGACTACATGCCTTTGAACTGTGTTACAATGAGGCTCGAAGGCCTATTTATTGTTGAGAAACAATGGAAAACCCTAAACATCCAAAAACCTAACCCTAGAAGATGAAACGCCAAATTGTGGGCCTCGTTTGGGCAAATTGGTACATCAACTTCCGGGGGTCATAACTTTGGCATATGATCTCCGTTTGACGCACACAATATCTCGCTAGAAAGATCAATCTGAGAACTACAACTTTGGGAAGAGCAACATTGGTCAATGAACCCATGTTGCTTCCAGTTTTCCCAAAAAACGTCATTTAGGGCCTCAAAACAGCTCCAGAAGTTCAGGACCCGAAAAACTGCTAAAAATAGTAAATTGTGCTACAATTAAGGAAACTGAAAAGCTGAAAGGAACAATGGTGGGCGTCCAAGTGGACTTGGCAGGTTGCCACCAATATCCACCTGGATCACTACTAATTTACTCAAATGTCAATTGGAAGCGTTCTTTCAATGCAAAGTTTAATTCCTCATCTAAGGAGTAGCCATGTTGCTTATTTTTAATGGACCCTGCTACACGAAAAATGTGATTGTAATAATGTTTTTTCATGTATTTCTCATTTTTTGTGTAGCAGGGTCAATCAAAAGTATGCAACATGGGTACTCCTTAGATGAGAAATTAAATTATGCATCCAACGAGTGATCCCACTCGAAATTTGAGGAAATATGTGGGGAGATAAGTTGAAAATACAAGTTGAAAAAAGTAGTTTTTTTAATCTTTTTAGTTTTTTACTCCAAAAATGGTTAATCATCCCCCATAGTTTCCATCATCATCTTGAATCCCATTGGTTATTATACATTTTATTTTGGTTGTACATTTTTGTTTTGAAGCCCATTTTTTACCTCAAAATTTCTCTAATGCATGTTTCTCTTGTGGTTGCTACATACACTACTTCTATTGATAAAATGGATACAATGGGATGCTTCTTGGATTCCCATGAAATTAGTCTCGTTTCGAGGTGAAATTCATATCTTGAGGTACTCTTTCGCTCATCAATACTTTATGAAAAATCACTATGTATGTAACCAACAAGATGGTTGCCTTGGAATCAATATACAAAATTCCATACTATATTGTTCCTCCGATATACCTTAAAATCATTTTTCCTTCTTTCCAATGGGTTTATTTTGCTGAATCCATAAGCCTGGATATAAGGCTAATTGAATACATTATATCGAGCCTTGTTGTTGTGATATACATTAGGATTCCCACTAGCTACTTGTACAAAGTGGAATTAATTGATGGGCTATTATCATATTTGCTTGGCTTGGTTTCTGGGAAAATTGGTGTCTATGTTGGCTTGCATTCATTCATCCCGAACCTTTTCAAAATGTCTTTTGCATACTTTCTTTAAAAAATGAAAATTCCCTTTTCAAACTATTCAACTTCTATTCCAAGAAAATGTTTTATGTGACCAAGATTTGTCATTCCAAATACCTTCTCCACAGTTGTTTGAAAACCTTCTAGTTGTAAATTTCCTATGTAAATCATATTATAAGCATAAATGCAAACAATCAAAATATTACTTTGTATATCTATTTTTGTATAGAGTGTGGGTTCATGAATGATGCATTTGAATTTTTTTTGAGAAGATAAGAATCAGTTATGTTGTATCATACTTTGGGTGTTTATTGTAAACCATACAAAGTATTTTTTAACTTGTAAACTTTTATCTCTTAACCATTGACCTCAAATATTGAAGGTTGATCTACATAAACTTCTTCCTTCAAAATCCCATTTAAAAATGTTGATTTGACATCCATTTGGTAAACTAGCCAACGATCTTTTGTTGTTATTGTGAATACTATTATGACAATATCCAACCTTACTACTAGGGTGAACGTTTCTTCATAATCTACTCCAAGTAGTTGTATAAAGCCTTTTGCTACCAATCCGAGTTTATGATTTTCAATTTACCCCTTTTCATTAAACTTGGATTTATAGACTCCAATGTTTTAATTCTTGCTGGTAGATCTACAAGAATCCACGTGTCATTCTTATTTATTGATACAATTTGTTCATTCATAGCTTCATCCCTGTCTGTATTTTTTATTACTTCTTTAAAATTTGTTGGATTGCAAGATAGAAAGGTCAAATGTAATTGTTCATTATCTGATTGTTCATAAATTTCTCTCAAACTTCCTTTTTTCTATAGAATGGTGGCATCATATTCATTGCTTTAAAATGGAATCTATGCATTCTATCCTCCTTGATTTTCCCCTTCAGTTGGAACTTGTAACCGTGGTAATCCTTGTCTTGGTTGTTCCACTTTTTTTGCTTAACTTGGTTCAAATGCATGTGGAGAAACTTGATTGCTACTTTTTCTATTATCTTGATAATTCCATGTTTATCTTCAAAGAATTTAACAACTCTTTAAAATAACCTCTTTTTTTGTGACAAGATTGTACAATTTATAAGCCTTGGATTTTACTATAACCAACAAATATGCAATTTTTCACTTATGTCATCTCACATCCTTCCCATTTCTTCTTGAACATGTGCATAAACTACACAACCAAATATTCTCAAGTGTGATACACTTGTCTTCATACCAATCCAAGATTCTAAGGAAACTCTGTATTTGATGCTTTTGATTGGAGATCTATTCAAAATATAAAATCAACTTTATATTTCTTTTTCCCAATACTCATTTGGAAAATTCTTTTCCTTCAACATGCTTCCTGTAATATTCATGATGGTATATTTTTCCCTTTATGATACTCCAATTTTTCGTATAGTGTACCTTGTTGTAAATTTCATTTTATACCTTGGATCCATTCAATATGTTGAAATTTCTTTGGAATCATATTCACATCCTCCATTTGATATTAATACTTCAATTTTCTTGCCACTTTTCTTCCCAACAATGGCTTCGAATTGCTTGAAATTTTCAAATGTATCGGATTTTTTTGGATGAAGAAGACCCATGTAATTCTACTAAAATCATCAATTAAGGTTAGAAAATAAAATATTCCTCCTATTGACTGGGTTTACATTGGACCACAAAGGTCTATGTGTACTAGATCAAGTGGAAATTGGGATCTATAGAAGGAAGCATTTGGCAAAGTATTTCTTTAGTGTTTAGAAAGGATACAACTTTCACATGGATAGTTATGGACATATCTCATAGGTAAGACTAGGACCATAGAATTATTTTGTAAAATATCTATACTATTAAAATCTAATTTACCATATCTAAGATGCCATAACCAAATTTCATCAAAGTTTGGCACAAATTGAGAATATGATAATGATTGCTTGGCATTTCTCATGACTAGAGGAAAAATACTATTTTTGGTCTTTTGGATCCTTGCTATGACATTGAGTGGGGGACTTGTTATGAATTGTTAATGTAGGACCTTTAAACTTGAATTCAAAACCATTTTCACTCATTTGTCCTACACCTAATAGATTTTGTTTCAAACTTTATACATAATAGGCATCATGAATATCCTTCTTTTCACTATGCTTATATACAATTGTAATAGTACCTTTTTGTAATGGATTAACAAGAAGATCATCATGCAATGTAATACGAGATTTAACTATTTCATTGAAAATTGGAAAAGACATCTTTGTTACCTATCATATGGTTACTAAAGCCAATGTATAGTAATCCGAGATATTCATTGCTATTTTATTGTGTTGTTCAACAGGAAAGAAACATGGAAGATTCTTAGTGCTTGAAACATTTGTGTTGCCTTTGTTCGAATGTAATTGTTTCTTCCCACATTCTCTTTCAAAATGGCCATACTTATTATTATAATAACATTGTATATTTGACTTGTCCATCCTTCATCTTCCTCTTTGATTCTAATGTTGATCCTATTGTTATTAAGGTTGACTTGATGGATTGTTTTTGTTGTTAGAATATGATATTCCTCTCCTGCCTCTGCTTCTATTACGTCTACATCTTCCTCTATTAATTGTGGGTTGGGTTTCAAAGGCATTTTCTAATGAGTCATTTCTACATTTATTTCTTGATACGTGATTTGTATTAATATTGCCAATTCTTTAATTGAAAATTGCGCCATATATTTTTTCTATGTATATCAAAAGCATGCCAAATTAAGGTGGGAAACTTCTGCAAATTTTCTCAACCACCTTTTGATCGGTGACATCCTCTCCATGAGTTCTAAGTTTATTTACCACCTCCATGGACTGATTAATAACCCGCTCTACTATTTTAGTGTCTTTCATTTGCAAAGTTTCAAAATTCTTCCCGAGGATTTGAAGCTTTTCATTCTTGACCTTACATGTTCCTTGGTATGTTTTTTCTAAAATTTTGTAAGATTGATGAACATTGGTTTCCTTTGAAATCTTTGTGAATTTGGAGCCTTTAACTCCATTATACAAATTGCACAATGCTCTTGCATCGTTTTTTTACTCTCTATTGAAGCATTTATTTGGGATTTTTTCATTGCTCCTAAGTCTACAGCTTCAAGTTCTTCATATTTTGTGATTACTACTTCCGAATAGTCGAAGTTCTTAAAAAAATATTCATCTTAATTTCCCAGATTACATAATTTATATCATTCAATATGGGACCATGTGTGTTCTAATTGTTGGTGGAAACCATGAGTAAATTTTGTAACAACTACCCCTTCCTAAGAATTGGGGGGCTTCTCTCCAATTTTCGTTTGACTGAACCCTAACAAGGGTATTAAAACTTCGGTGTGACTAGGTTTAACTTAAAGTGGAAACTCTAAGAAATACAATGAAACCATGGAATGATTAGGGTTTCTCATTATAACAATTCAAATGGGATTTATAGTGGTGGCTCTATAATAAAACCTCTGTGCGAAAATATCTAGTGGAAGCTCCACAAAGAAACATAGACTTACAATGAAGGGATAACTCCAGAAAGAAACCTTGGCTTGACTTTGGCATATAGGTCCCTTCTCCTGACGACAGATCTTATGCAAATAAAAATAATGACAGATTTATTGGTTTGGCATATAAGGCTATTTTTTGTTTTGGTTTTTGTTTCCTGATATGGTGGACACCCCTTCTCTTAACAAGAAGATCAAGCTATGGATCTCTCTTAATAGTAGGATTCTCTCTTGCGTCTCTTAATTGAACACATGTTAGAGAATGGGGATTCTTCCTATGAAACTCAATGAGGGAAAATTACAGCTTTGGTTTCCCCTCACGTTCTTCTCCTTTGAAAAGCTTTGTAGCCTCTCTTCTCTTGATAGTTCTTTGTCAATAATTACAACATAAACGGTGGACCCTGCAAAAAATAATCAGTGGAAGCTACCACACCTTAATTGTGAGTTGGGCATATCTACAAATTAGCTCAATAAAAACATAAAAAATCCAATACAAAAAACTTCAACATGACAACCTTTTTTAGATCCTCTCTTTAGCTTGATGGATCGAGCTATGGCTATGATGCCATGTTGGAATTTAGAGAGGAATAGTGAAGAAAAACACAATAAAAGATAGAGTTACCCAAATTGAAAAACCAATGGAACTTCAACTCTCTTCACATTAAGATACCACTTTGCTTGTTTGACTCAATCTAACACATTGTTTGATACAATATAACTCATTAATGCAAACTACTAATCTTGCATTTAATGCACTACAATACCAAAACTATTGTCGAGGTAAGCTACCTAATAGCTGGAAGATGCAGTCAATAGTTTATATATATTTATATCTATGCACACACATACAATGTTTTTAAACATACTTCATTCATAATGTTAATCATCATGGTGCTAAAATATTATTGCAAGTAAACAATAATATATAAGTATGTCATTTTCTATGAGATAGAAAGTGTAGGAGGTTTATCATTTGTTCTAAATGGATCGAGTCATATGGAATTTGAACCTTGATCACATAGTTTACATTACTTCATAACAAGGAAATTTCCAATTATGTTGTCCCTAGTGGGCATGAAGGGGGTTTATCATTAACCTAAAAAAATGTTGGTTTCTTTTCTTAGAGAATAGCTATAGATTTAAACAACAAGCATAGGTATATGCATTCTATAAAAGATCCAACATTTCCATAAAGAAAGGTATAAATTCAGTTAAGGAGGTTGGAGATTTTAGGATGACCATTAATCATATGGTATAAAAGACTTTTGTGAAAGAAAATAATTATAAACATATTTCTATGATATAGAATATTATCATGATCTTCGAGATCATAATAAGGAAATGGATAGGTAGGAAAATGTTGGTTTAAGTGAAAAGGAGGGAAATATTTTGGTCAATGGATCATTAGCATTTCAAAGAATCCATTTATTAGTGGCTAGATCATTGACACATATAGCATAGATCCACTGTCAATTAATATGTACCATTGGATTTGTCATCCTTCACATGGCATATAAGAACTTTTAGTTTTTGAGTATTTGTTATATTCTTTATATGATTGGTCGCACGTAGATCCCATGTACTATATATTGATATGACACAAAGGTTGGATTAAGGTGGATTTTTTTGGGTGGGAGGAGGTGTGCTATTATTCCCCCCTATTGGGGGTTTAGGGGTGGATCCTCTTAGAATTCTTTTTGCGGTTGGTTTTGGTCAATTTTGCTCTATTTTTGGTGTGTTTTTTGGCAATTGTAGTCTAATTTTGGCAAATTAATCATGGTTGTAATCTAATTCAAGCTAATGTGTGAGGGCTTTGGATACTATAGAGTCATATATTGTATTGTAAAAATGGTAAAGTTAACACAATAAGAAGTTAGAGGTGTGGCTCTAAGGATTGTTGATTTTCATGATTAAGGATTTCAAGAGTAAATATTTTTGTTCTCTATGTTCTATATGTGTGTTTTCTATTATATTGTTTATATTTCATGTAATAATATATTTGCACTAATTGCACTAATTCCATATAAAGGTTTAAAACCTATATTAGCCTTTCAAACATTGACATTTCAATGCCATGAGACTACCCTCTTATGATCACATGCCCTCAATTCTTTCTTTGCATGCTTTTTTCCATCATTCTCTAGCTATTTAGTTAATTGTAGGATAATATCATTATATATAGAAAAATTCAAGGGCCCATGGAATATTGTAGTGAAGAAAGTATTTTCATGTTTTGGGTTTGATTATTGCCTTGTTGCTAGGAATTAGGGGCCTAGTAGAGGTACCACCTCCCTAGAAGGAAAGTCACTATACAGGGTGTTGATGTGGTGGAAAAATTATGCAAGTTCAATTTGTGGTTTTAAAAACTTGCCATTCATCAAATTGCATTATGGAGTGGTGATAATTAGAAAAAATTCAGAAGGAAGTTTTGAATGTTTTCTAAAGATGTTGATTTTAGCTGGTTTTGTTGTAAATGTACATTAAATCTCCAAACAAAACAACTTATTTACTAGTTAGCAAATTGATTTGAGATCCCTTAAAAAAATTCATGAAGAACATTTTAATTGTAACAATGCCTCTATCTTTAACCTTATTACAAAAATTAATGCAATAGAGCATCAAATTGTAGCACAAGCAATAAAAGACAAAGGAGCTTTGGAGGAATTAAGGAAATAATTAGTTATGGCAGAAGTTATGTGTACTCTTCTTCATACCAAGATTCTTAATATTCACATAAATGATCATTAATGACATCAATTAATCCAATAACTTTTGTGAATATACTTGGAGTGGATAAAAGTGAATTAGTTCGTACATCAATTTGATGAAGAAGTGAAACCTATGAAATAAGAAGGTGAACTAACTTCAACAAGGTTGGAGGATGTACCTAGTTACTATGCATAAGGTTAATTTTAGATGTTTTTTTGGATTTTAAAAATCTTAGACAATTATTATAAAATATATAATATAAAGAAGCACTAATTTATTTTACATTAAGATAATGACATTTTCTATTTTAGATGTATAATATGTTATATATTTTGTGTACTTCTTTTAATGATTACTAAAACTTTACTATGATGTAGAGTTTAGTTTGCTATAATTTATTTAATTAATATATTTTTTTATTATTATAATTATTATCATCAATAATTTTCATTATTATTTTTTAACTTGTATGATAAATTATGAAGAACTTGTAACTTCAAAAGAATATCCACTATTACACCAAATATAACTATTTCTAAAATACCACAAATAAATAAGTTATAATATGTCTTCAAAAACTTACACATATATCTTAAGAAAATATTATTCACCAAACCACTATACTTAAAATCTTTTAACTAAATTTAAAAATCAAATATGATAAGAAAAAACTTTAATTAACTTATATATACACTCCTCCTAAAACGATTTTATTATCAATTAATTTCAAATACATTAATATATTATATATTTTTAAACCTATCCCATTGTCATCCATGCATACATACTGCATAATAAAAATACGTTATTTCTAATATCATGAATAATGCTCTTAAAACATTGAGATCAATAAACATTAATAAAATAAATTATTTTTATTTTTTAAATTATCAATTAATTTAAAATGTATTACTATACTTAAAATCTTTGAAATTTAAATATATCGCGTGCATAATGTCATCTATTACGAATATGTTTCTATTACGAATAAATTCGGTTTATTAATCTTCATCTATTTTAAATATTAAAAAATTAAGACAAATATTAAATTATCATAATTTTAAGAATTTACATTTATATATATATTAAAAAAGAGTTGTTTTTAAGTGTGATTTCTTAGAAAAAAAATTAGTTGATTTTCTGATCTAATCTATCTAGAATCTAGAGATATTCATTGAAATCACAAGTTTGATGGGTGAAATATTCACAATCAAAGTGCCTCGAGACTTTTTGAGGGTGATGAATCTGTATCTGCAGTCGAAAAACCAGTTTAAACAACACAAATCTAGATTTGGCCACAATTCTTTTTTGCCAGATTGTAGCCCGAAAACTCCAAAAAATCACATTTAAAGACTACTCCTATTAAAGATTAATTCTTCATGTGATTTAATATATTTAGAGTTATTCTAATTCTAAATAAATTAAAATAATAGATAAAATATAAGTATTTATTTAATTTTAAAACATATATTAAAATTTGATTTCTTAATAAAGAAAAAAATCTAAGTTTAGGCTTATGTGATGTGGATAGCTTTGGATTGATTCTTCCATATCCATCACAACTTAATTGAGTCATTTTTTAAGTTGGCTTGTCTCCACCTCTTATTCACATTGTTGTTTACCTTGGTCATTTTCTATGCCTTGTTAGCAGGTTCATTTCGGGGCTACAATGCTCTTAGCATCACCCAGGTTTGAGCCCAAGATTATGCCTCTATTGATAGGTACCATGAGGATATACCACTAGTTTAGCACGAAATTGATGATATCAAGCACGAGGTTGCAAAGGAAAGTTATGATGTTTTTGATTTTGAGGTTGTGGCAATAGTTTCAAATTGATTCCATGAGTTATGCACTGCAAGAGGTTGCCAAAATCAATACCTCCATACCATCAACCTCTATCGACACTTCAAGAATCTTCTAGGCAATGTTCCATTTGAGCATAATGAAAGTTGAGATGAAATTCTCCTTCATATGGAGGAACTGTGCCTACTCTATCAAATCATGGATGAACATATGCAACACATGGAGGCAACCATTCAACGCAACAGAGAGCTACTTCCACAAAGAAACCCTGAGTGCGTTGCACCAAGCAACTGATTTCACTATGTTTTAATGATATTCTAGAAATAGTGGTGATGCTTTTAGCATACTAGTAACTTAGTTTAATGTGTCTTTTAACTTATGTCATTGTAATATCAATGACATTCTTACCTACTTTTTATACTAGAAACATTAGCCATACTATATATATCATGCAAATTTTGCATAATCTATATCTAATTCCTCAATGATTGACTATGATCTAGTTTCCAGATTCACAAACCAAAATAATCTGCCCCGTAAATCCAATATATATACTAATTAATAATAAAAAAACAAACCTAACTTCTATAAAAAATTTCATAAATATTTAAATTCCTATAAAAAAAATTATAAAAATTTAAATCTAAATCATTTATATAACAATAATGACAATGTGCAATAAAATTATTAAAATAATTAAAATAAAAATATTATAAAATTTACCCGGATGCGGGTGTTAATAAACTGCATTTATGAGGGTTCGCTCAAGGCAGGCAGCTGGCCCTGCACCTGGCTGGCGGACGATCTCCATGGCATGCGCATTTAATCGGCTGCTGGACGGAATGTTGGTCGCACAGATTGGCATTAATGTGCGCCTGGTTCGAGAGTTCATGCTCAAGGTTTTATGTATGGCTCGATATTTGGTTCACGCCATTGCTCCTGGTTCTTTTCACCTCCGCCCGTTGTTCTTCCCGCACCCCTGCCTCGCTCAGATTGTTTGGAAGCTCGCCTGGTTATTTGGTATTGTTGGGTTCCTCTGTGCTCAGTCCCTCTCCCGTCAGCTCCGCCATCTTCCCTTTCTCAGCTGGTCTGTCATTCTGAGAATGCCTCGCCGTCGAGGAGTCTCTCGCCGAGGAGGTAACACCGGTAACAGAGGCAGAGCCTCTCGGTCTGCTCCTCAGAATGTCATCCCCATTACTTCGGCCTCCCCGTCCTCACCGCCCTCTGGCCATGCTGGGCCTCTCCCGCACAATTCCTTTCAAACTACCCGGTTCACCTTCCATAGCAGGCTCAACAGGCCAGTTTTGTCTGCTAGTATCACAGTTATTCTTGCTGAGGAAGAGGACAATCCCAACAGCTCAGCCCACACCACCACCTCTCAATCTCAGGAAGACAGCGTCCTTCAGGGGGAGATGGCTGGGGTGGTGTTTAATGCAGACAATATGCAGGATGACACCCCTGTTTCTGAAGCGCCTCCGCATCCGGCCGATTCAACACAGCACGAGATCCTTGCCTGTGGACCGACTCATTGTGCAGGCAGCATTCTCAACCTGGTAACTCCTCCAGAAGGTGGCATCGAAGGAATTGAAGACAATGGTTTCGTCACCTGGGTTGCTTCGTCTAGCCAGGTGGATAAGGACATGCCCGACTCTCCGCAACATGCAGATTAAGGCTGGTTCATCACCGACGGGTGGCATTCTTGCCTTCGCTCTGTTTGATTTTTGCTATGTGTCTTTGTTTCTAGGTCTCTGGTCATGGGTCTGGTTTCAGTTCTTGTTTAAGTTTTTGGCGCTAGCCAACCTGTTCTTAGTTTGCAGCAACAACTCTGGGTTTGATGAGTTCTGTTTTGCCTCTTTTGTTCATGACGGGCATGACAGCATGCGTCTCAGTAAAGCCTCTGCCGGCGATAGCTATGTCATGTTAGACTCATAACAGAATTATTTTTTAGTGGGTCACTGTCTAACAAATCAAGTTTTTGAAGTCTGTAATCCGGAAATGGCAGATAGTAGGATATGTATGTCTCAGAATCTCTGGCTGAGGGCTGGCCTCTGCCCCCTCTGAGGTCTCGACCTCCATGTACATATTTTTCTCTTTTTTAATAGAATTAGTATTTACGCAGAAAAAAAAAAAATATTATAAAATTTATTAATAGATAAATATTATAAAATTTATTAAAGATTAAAATAATATTCCAACTCAATTAAATTAAAAACATCAATTACATAAAATTTAATAATAATTACTAAAATTTGAAGAAACGAAATGCAGAAAATATTTTTAAAATATCAGATGTCACTTATTTTTTATTATTATAAAATATTAAATATAAATGATTTATATCATAATGATAATGCGTTAAAATCATTAGACTAATTCAAATGAAAAAAAAAAAAATCATAAAATCCATTAACATGATAAAATATTCGATCTGAATTTTGAAAAAATCTACTTACATAAAAATTAATAATAATCTAAAAACTTGTGAACAAAATGCTTATTCATTTTCTATTCATTGAATGGATATGAATGGATAAACGTTAAAAAAAACATTATAATTTAAAATATTAAATTTGTGAAATAAAAAAAATGTTGACAGCTTAAACCAAATCTAACCGTGGGATTAGAAACCATTATGATTTATAATATTAAATCTGTGAAACATCGAATAATGTTGACAACTTAAATAGAGTCGTGGAAAAAAAATATAATGTTAAACCGAGCTCTCGCTAGCACGATAATAATTGAAGGGCCCACGAAAAATTAAAAGTATATGTCGCATTATTGTGATTGCGTAGTAAGATAATCTAATTCTGTTTTACCTAAAACGATATTTAGATATTTTATTGTATATTAAAACTTATAATGTTTATTGGATTTATAATAAATAAGAAATTAATTGGAATTTTTAATATTTTAGTATTATGCTTGAAAAAGAAGAAAGATGAGTGTTCTTAAATTGCCATAGTTTTGTTAATTTAAATGATCAAGAAAATTGATAGCGTGACAAATATTTTTAAAATTAGATTGAATGTGAATATAAGATGAGAAATCTAAGAGTGTTTTTTGTCTTCAACCCTCTTAGTATTGCACCACCGACATACTCTTTCATCCCATGGCATTTCATACCATGGCATTTTGAGTATTGATCAATGTCCAAATTCACTATGGAGCTCATGAGCATTGGTTCTTATCTTAACAATGTTTATTTTCTCATTAATACTAGTTAAGACAAAATAATAATTTTGGTTTTCGATATTGGGCTTAATCACCTCATAATATTTTAGTTTCCTTTTTCCCACTAACTCTTTATTGCCACACAAATTATCTTTCCAAACAAGATGATCTACTCCTTTATCGCCCAATAGGCCAGCCAAGCATGGGCATCCTCGTGCCATCTTTGCTTGAGTCAAAGGTGATATTTTTGGCTAGAGTATGAAGAAAATTTAGGAAACCTCTATTGAGCAATGTGATCATTGATGTCAAAGAAAAGGGGGAGAATTTTGTTTTGAGATAAGGCAAGAGCATTTTTGGGAACAAAACATGAAAAAGGGAAAACCTATGGCTAAAGAGTGAAATGATGAAATAGGGGTAAACCTAAAAAATAACCTCAATTTTTTCTACAAATAGGTCCAAACTCAAATTTGAGCCAAGGTGGGAGCATGAGGCTTGAACCTCAAATTTAATATAATGGGGCTGAAACCTCAAAGTTCGACAAAATTCATTTTATGGAAAATACCCCACAAATTCATTGTTTTTGAGAATCCATTGTTAGTTGATGGACAACCATTTCTCCAATAGTTGTCGACCCATCTATCAAGATATCAACATATCGAAGATTTCATGAAGGTTTAGTTTAGTAGAATTTTTTATATCATAGTGTGTTGGATCCCTTGGTTAAATACTTAGTAATGGATGTGATAAGGGTAGAACCTAAGGGCTAAGTGTTGGGTGTGTGTTATATTCTTTCATGACTAGACACATGCATAGGGGGGCTGTAGCTTCTGATGTTCGTTACACTGAGCGTAGCCCCCTTTGTCGGGGGGTTGTAGGGGGGCGGTAGCGCCCCTACATAGGGTCTAGGGCAGCGGCCCGAGCATTTTTTTTGGACCCTATAATAGGTGGGTGGACCTACCTATGGTTTTGTGCATGGGTTTTGCACATGGTTTTGGGCATGATGGTTTTCTGCCCATGGCATTTTGTAGATCCAGTCAAGGGAACTAAAATTATGTTCTAATCCAGGGGTTAATGGATTGGGGTTTATGAATGCTTTGACATGTATATATATGTATTATAACATTGAAAGTAATGTAATGAAAAGTCAATTTGGTAGTCTCGTTTTTGGCATCCAGGGGAAAATCTTTGTGTATATTTGTTTTATGTTCACTCCATTGTATATTTATTTTTTAAGAATTCGTTTGCAGGTAATTTTTGTACAGGATTAAAACATACAATAATATCCCCTAGGCATATTGACATATCACTAATTCTACAAGGCAAAGAACTTTTATTTTCCCAATATCCAGTATGGAGTGGCCCTTTATCATAGGCCCTGGTCATAGGGCGCTTAAGTGCAACACTTGAGGGCTAAATGCCCCTTGGAAATATTAATATATCATCATTTTACAAAGGCAAATTTCATAGGATTTTCTCAATATTTGATATGGGAATCTCCTTGTGACAACCATTAATCATGAGGCATTAAGGTGTACCATTGAAGGGCTTAAATCCATCGACATATCACCATATTGGTGATTTTTCAAGTGCTTAATGCTTTATTCTTCTAATAATCTAGTATAACGCAACCCCTAGTAATGGCGCCAGGTCACTAGCTACTAAGGCATACCACCCAAGGACTTAGAGTCTATGGCACATTAGTATATTGCCATTATAGTAAAAAAGGAGAAGGTTTGAGAATATTTTGATATCCCAATATAACAACTCTCAGTTATGCTATTAGTCATGAAGAGATTAATTATAACACCATGGGCTTATAGCCCTTGGTATATTCACACTCAAGAGTTTATGATGAAGTTGTGTTGCAATTTGTTAATATCACAATTTCTAGTTCCTAAGCCCTTTCAACTAGCTGACAACTTAGCAAAAATTAGGAGGAATATTTACCATCATATGTACTGTAAATGACCATGTTTAGTGAGCCTTTTGTGTTTTAATGTTTCGTGTGATTTCTCAATATCTTAGTATAAACATCCAAAATTTGAGGTTTGGCCCTCTTCACCTGGCTCCAACATCTAGGTCATGGAAGTGTAGAGTTGTAGTGTTAGTTCATAATGGATCCAAAGTCCTCTAGATATATGAATTTTTCTAAAGGCATCAATTATGGTCCTCCATTGCAATGTGCCTAAGTTGTGGCACTTGGAGTGAAAGCTTGCTAAAAAGTGATCTGAAAATGAAGATCTCAGATTACTTTTAAGGTATTACAGACTCATGTGCATGGACTTGCCTATACTACTTAGTGCAACAGATCGATAAGATTGTGAATAATATAGACAATGAGCAGTCAGAGAAACATAATAGACAAACACACATAAACACAACAAGTTTAATATGGAGTTCATCCAAAACTCTTGGGCTACGTCTCCTGGTCCAGTCTTTAGTGGTGACCTCTCTATTATGTCTTCAAGAGCAGAGTTTTACAAAGTGTGAGCTCAATTTGAGTCTCAACACAACAGATACAAAACAACAGGAGTTTTGATTTAATCCCTCAAGCCTCTCTGAGTACACAAACTCTTTCTCTCACTCTCTGTCTCTATTTTCTCTTTGTCTTAGCATCGCTTGCCTCTGTCTCTGTCATTATGTAGCTTTAAATCCAATCGGCGCTATCTGTTCGTTTCCTCTTCTAGGCTTTATGGGCCCCAACCTCTGTTCGCTCAAATCCCCCTCTGAGCGTTAGCAATCATTGCTAAACGTCTTCAGGGATGGTGGCCACCTGTTCTATAAAGGAAGGGACCATCGGTGCCCTTGAAATCCAAAAAATGGTCGTTCTCTGTTTACACAGAGAAATACTCTAAAACACGGGAAAATTCACCCAAACACGGTCTATCAGACCTGAAATATTATCAATTCCACCCCATAATCCCTTCGGATCCGTCTTTGGGCGCTATCGCAAGTGATTGTTGATCCAACGATTATTATCAATTTCGAGTGGCTTATGCGCCCGGAGATTACCCACCCGAAAAGGGTGGTTTTCTCTCTTCGGCGCCTAGCCACATGGCGGCCAGTGTATGGGCTTGGGCGGAGCCCGGCCAATACCACTTACCACCTAAGGCCCACCTGAAATCCCACTCATTTCAGAACTCAAAACATATATCATTACATATATAAACCCTTTCGGGTCCAGATTCATCGCATCGGGCGCGTTTCCTTTGCATTTCGTTTATTTAACGAAAATGCAAAATACACAGAAAAACCCATTTTCCCGGAACTCAAAACATATGAAATTTCATCCATAATCCTATCGGGTCCGGCTATCGTAGTCGCATTTGTTATCAGACCCGGTCCATTGCATTGCTTTGTGAAGATCTCCTCGCTCAACCATTAATGTGGGATCGAGTTGTCTCTTCCCTCTTTCGCGAAGGTTCTGGGGTAACTTCCAAAACCCCATCTTTGTGAATCAAAACGCTTTCTATCACCCGGTTGCTCCAATGCGATATTGCGATATCGCAATCGCACATCGCATAGTCCCCGGGTTATTGATAGGCGCTCCCTTGTGTTTTACCGACGTGATATTGCGAGTTACACTGCACCGTCGATTTGTGCGCTTGATCGACGGTCCTCGTTGAACTGTGCTGATCGTTGTTGCAACATTTATGTGGTAGCCTTTGATAGCCTCTACCTGCCATCTCCGATTGCGATATGCCAACCAGATTTGTACTGTTGATCGACCAGATCCGATGGCTCCTATGCGTCGTTCTTTTGACCTTAGATAGGCTTGTTTTCCACTGTTTCTTCATGTTTTTCGCTCCCGATAGTGTAATCTGCCTATTGTGAAGGTTTTCCTTTTGCGATAGTTTTTGGTTTTTGAAAGACTTAGAGGGTTTTTAGGATCCATTTTGGATCATGCCTTCCCACTGAAAAGCTTTTGGACCACCAAAAGTTGGTTTTTAAGCATCAATCAAGTGAGGATACAACTTCCTCACTTGTTCAATCTCTATCCATCGTACGCTGCTTGGTTTTGAACCTTTGAGTTTGATTTTGAGGTACTCAACATCCTCTCTGCGCATAGTTCTCACCTTCCTGTCCAGAACTGTATCTTCTTGCAACTCATTGAGATATTCAGGCAATAGATCATCAATATAAGGCAACTGACTTTTCTCTTCGGGATCTTCAATCAATGAAGGTTCAAACAGTCTCAAGTTTTCTGCATTAACCAAATAGATGTGCATGTAAGCTATCAAATCAAGGCGAAAAGTGTTCTCACCAATTTTCTCAAGTATCTTGAAAGGCCCATACCTTATTGGCTTCAGCTTCTTACCTTCACCTTGCATTCTGTCTTTGTTGATGTAAAGCCAGACTTGATCACCAACTTGGAAGCTATGCTCAATTCGATGCTTGTCATGCCTTGCCTTGCCTTGTACTTGGCCTCGCTTCTTTCCAGCTGTTCCTGCACTGCCTAAGGAATTCCTTGGATTTGTTCAATGAACTTGGTTGCTTTGTCCACATCATTGTGTCTATTAATTTCTATGTATTTACCAATGACAAAATCCAAGGGAGACTTTGGTGTAAAACCAAAACAAGTCTCAAAAGGAGATCTCTGTGTAGAAGAGTGCTTGGCACAGTTGTAAGCATGTTGCACATAACACAAATGTTCATCCCAAAGCTTGGGATGCTTGCTGCAATAGCCCCTAAGCAACTGGATCACTGTCCTATTTACCACTTCTGTTTCGCCATATGTTTGTGGATGAAAGGTTGTGCTCTTCTTCAGTCTGGTGTCCATCAATTCCCACAGACTTGACCAAAACTTCCCAACAAATCGGGAATCTCGATCAGATACAATGGAAGTGGGTAACCCAAAATGAACCCAGACATGCTGAAAGAACAACTTCGTTGTTTGTTCAACTGTAATCTGCTTGTTACAAGGTATTAAAATACACATTTTGCTGAACCTATCCATAATAACATATAAATAATCATGACCTTTTCTAGATTTTGGCAATTCCCCCACAAAGTCCATGGAAAAAATTTCCCAAGGACGAGAAGGAACCGGAAGTGGAGTGTACAAGCCTAATTTTCTATTGCTGGGCTTGCTTTTAGCACACATAGTACACCCTTTTATATATCTAGAAACTGTTTCATGCATCCTTGGCCAATAATAGAACCTTTGCAGCTATGCAATTGTTTTACTTACACCAAAATGAGCTGATATAAGAGAAGTATGTGCTTCTCGGATTATGTTAACTATTTCAGTTTGTGGAATGCATAGCTTTCCCAAATGATACAAGAGTTTGTCCTAAACATAATAATCCAATTCTTCTACTTGTTTGCCATGACTTAAAGTTGCATATACATCTTTAAAATCTATATCCGGAGCATATTGTTCAATGTAGCTTTCATGCATTACTGAGTTATGCTTAAGTATAGTAGATGCATTTATGATTGGTCTGGATAACATATCTGCAACCTTATTGTGTATGCCCTTCTTATATCTGATGACAAGATGAAACTGCTGTAGAAAGCCCATCCACCTATAGTGTCTTGATTGCTGCAATTTAGTTTGTGAGTGCAAATATGGAAGTGGTTGATGATCTGTATGAATGACGGTTTCTTTGCACATTAAGTATGTTTCCACTTTTCACACTCTGTACTAATGCATACAATTCTTTATCGTATGTGGGATAATTAACTACTAAAAAATTAAATGTCTCAGAATGATAGCATATGGGTTTACCATGTTGCATCAACACTGCTCCCATGGCATTGTCACTGGCATCTGTTTCAATCTCAAATGGTCGTTGAAGATCTGGCAGTGCTAGTACTGGTGCTATACTAATTTTTTCTTTCAAGGTGTCAAAGGCTTTCTGCTGTTTGCCTCCCCACTGAAACACCTTGTTCAATCCTGTTAAAGCATGTAGGGGGGCTGACATCAAGGAAAAGTTAGCAATAAACTTTCTCCAATATTGTGCTGCTCCTAGGAAGCTCCTAACTTCTATAACAGATTTGGGTTTAGGCCAGTTCACAATGACTTCAACCTTAGAGGGATCTATCTTCAATTCACCACCCCCTACAATATGACCCAAATAATTTAAAGATGTTTTTCCAAATTCACATTTTGATAACTTCACATAGAGATTTTCTCTTTTCAAAACATCTAAAGTCTGCTTTACATGCTTCAAATGTTCTTCCCATGTTTTACTGAAAACAAGAATGTCATCTAAATATACAATTACAAAATCATCAATAAAAGGTTGGAGTACATCATTCATAACTCTCATGAAAGTGGCAGGAGCATTAGTTAAGCCAAAAGGCATAACCAGCCATTCATACAGCCCTTGCTTTGTCTTGAAAGTAGTCTTCCATGCATCTTGTTCTGCAACTCTAACCTGATGATAGCCACTATGCAAGTCCAACTTGGAAAAGTAAACTACTTCTTTCAGCGGATCTAATAGATCATGAATGCAAGGAAGAGGATAACGATTCTTGATCGTTATTTTATTCAGTGCTTTGTAATCAATGCACATCCTCCACGAACCATCTTTCTTTCTCACCAACACAATTGGAGATCCACATGGTGATGTGCTTGGTCTTATGAACCCTTTATCAAGTAGCTCCTGTACCTGCTTCTTGATCTCTGCATTCTCTAAAGCGGATAACCTATACATTTTGATGTTAGGCAATGGAGAATCTTATTGCAAATGAATATCATGTACTATTTCCCTTTTGGGTGGCATAACTTTAGGTTCTTGAAATAGGATATCATATTTTGAAACAACTTTACCTAAATTAGCTTTCTATTTAGCATCACAGCTTTCAAATACATTGGTTTTATCAGGGTTCTTTTCCTTTACAACCATTATTAAAAATTGCTTGCATGAATTTACAATTCATTTCATTTGCCCTGAGTTTATGAGAGAGTAGTTATTTTTGAGTTTATGAGCTCTTACAATGTATTATGTTCCATCTTTAGTGAGTTGATACTTATTTTTAGCTCTATAGAAAATAGCTTTTCTATCATACAAGTAAGGACTTCCTAAAACAATACCACATATATCCAAGGGAACTATATCTAACTCAACCGCATCTACAAATGTTGAGCCAATAGCAAACCTAAGTTTACAATGTCTAGTCACTTGTAGCTTTGCTTTATCACATGCCCAACCTAATGGATATGGCATCTTGTGAGGTGTTGTTAGTAATCCCAACTTCTTTACAATTGCTTTAGAAATCAAGTTTACTTGTGATCCACTATCAAATAAAGTATCAATCTTTTGGTGCTTGGAAATAACCCTAATATGAAAAAGCTCATGTCTTTTCCTCTCATTATCTTCATTATCAATAGATTGAGCAGAATTACTTGTATATGCTTCAGAATTTTTACCTTTTATACCTATGGCTGTGACTATTGTTTCATCGCCTGAGTCTGACCCTAAGTCTTTCTGAATAGCAGTAACAATCTTCTTCTTCTTACCACCGGACTTCTTGGGTTTTAGCTTCAGATGCAAAGACCAGTAGTGTTCATCATCGTGTCCCTCCTTGCAGTGAGTGCATGAAGGTTTGTCTTTCTGTACAATGTTTGCCTTCCTCTCCTTCCATTTCAGCTTCCTCTTTTCCTTGTTCTTGCTTGCAGAGGGTTTTGATGATCCCCCAATCTCCGGGTTCACATTCTTGCCTCTAGCCTCTAGATGTGTAGCCTAAACTGATACATCATCTAGGATAGTGGGGTTAAACATGAGAATGGTGTGCCTCAAGTAGCTATTCAGACCACCTATATACTTCAATAAAGTTTCAGGTGAGTCTAGAGAAATGCCTAGAGTTAAAGCTCTTTTTCTAAATTCCTGGGTATAGCTTTGTACACTGTGGCCCTTTAATTGGTGAAGAGTTTGCCAACTCATCATTGCTTGCTACATATAAGCTAGTGGATAGAATTGTTTTTTAATGGCAGAAACAAATTCACTCTAGGTAGAAATTTTTTTACCATGCTTCTTCAAATCAGCTTGTGTTCTACCTTCCCACCACACTAGGGCAGTTCCTCCAAGGCGAAGGCTAGCCAGCTAAATTTTTCTCCTTTCTGAATTGATGTTCTGCACCCTGCAATATACATCAATTTGTCTAATCCAATTATCTAGCTTTTCTGCATTTAATTCTCCATCATATATTGGCAAATCAAATTTTACATCTAATTTAATCAAAGATGTTTTCTTATTTTTCTTTTCAGGGCTAGGAGATGAGGATGATGGAGGTGATGGTGGAGGAGATGATGGTGGAATCTTTTCCCCTTTCCCTTTGCTCTCTGGGGCATCTAGAGAAGGTTCCTCTGCTCACTTGTCTTGTTTGGGTGTTGAAGTGCTTTCACCTTGACCCTTCTTGAATTCTCGATACATCTCTTCCACCATGGCTCTCATGGTCATGAAACTGTCCATGAACTGAGATTTTGATTCCAATGGGACTTGTTCTGCCATTCTCCTCCTAGGATAGACTCTCCCAATTTCTGGATTAGCCTCAACAATTTCTCCTTCTCCTAGTTTGAGCTTTGACCTAGTTACCATTCAACAATCCAGCACAAGCTTGTCTAACCTTAGCAAACCTAGTGCTCTGATACCACTTGATCTGAAAATGAAGATCTTAGATTACTTTTAAGGTATTACAGACTCATGTGCATGGACTTGTCTATACTACTTACTGCAATAGATCGATAAGATTGCAAATAATATAGACAATGAGCAGTTAGAGAAACATAATAGACAAACACACATAAACACAACAAGTTTAATATGGAGTTCACCCAAAACTCTTGGGCTACGTCTCCTGGTCTAGCCTTCAGTGGTGACCTCTCTATTATGTCTTCAAGAGCAGAGTTTTACAAAGTGTGAGCTCAATTTGAGTCTCAACACAACATATACTAAACAATAGGAGTTTTGCTTGAATCCCTCAAGCCTCTCTGAGTACACAGAATCTTTCTCACACTCTCTGTCTCTGTTTTCTCTCTGTCTCAGCACTACTTGCCTCTGTCTCTATCATTTTGTGGTTTTAAAGCCAATCGGCGGTGTCCATTCATTTCCTCTTCTGGGCTTTCTAGCTCTTGGCCTATGTTCGCTCAAATCCCCCTCTTAGCGTTAGCAATCATTGCTAAACATCTTCAGATATGGTGGTCACCTATTCTGTACTGGAAGGGACCATCGGTGCCCTTGAAATCCAAAAAATGGTCGTTCTTTGTTTACACAGAGAAATACTCTAAAACACAGGAAAATCCACCCAAACGCAGTCTATCAGACTTGAAATATTATCAATTCCACCCCATAATCCCTTCGGATCCATCTTTGGGCGCTATCGAAAGCGATCGTCGATCCAACGATTACTATCGATTTCGGGTGGCTTATGTGCTTGAAGATTACCCGCCCAAAAAGGGTGGTTTTCTCTCTCCGACGCCTAGCCACGTGGCAACTAGTGTATGGGCTCGGGCAGAGCCTACCCAATACCACTTACTGCCTAAGGCCTGCCTGAAATCCTGCTCGTTTTGGAACTCAAAACATATATAGTTGCGTATATAAACCCTTTTGGGTCCGGATTCATCGCATCAGGCACGTTTCCTTTGCATTTCGTTTATTTAACGAAAATGCGAAATACATAGAAAAACCCATTTTCCCAGAACTCAAAACATATGAAATTTCATCCATAATCCTATCGGGTCCGGCTATCGCAGTCGCATTTGTTATCGGCCCCGCTCCATTGCATTGCTCCGATGCGATATTGTGATATTGCAATCGCACATCGCATAGTCCCTGGGCCGTTGATAGGCGCTCCCTTGTGTTTTGTCGACGTGATATTGCGAGTTAGCCTGGGTTGTCGATCTGTGCGCTTGATTGACGGTCCTCATTGACCCGCGCTGATCGCTGTCGCAACATTTATGTGGTAGCCTCTGATAGCTTCTGCCTGCCATCGTCGATTGTGATATGCCAATCGGATTTGGACCGTTGATCGGCCAGATCCGACGGCTCCTGTGCGTCATTCTTTTGACTTCCGATAGGCCTGTTTTCCACTGTTTCTTCACGTTTTTCACTCCCGATAGTGTAATATGCCTTTTGTGAACGTTTTCCTTTTGCGATAGTTTTTGGTTTTTGAAAGACTTAGAGGGTTTTTAGGATCCATTTTGGATCAAAAAGTCATGTTTTCCAAGTGAATCATGTGTTAATAAATTCAAGGACTTCTCCCAATATTGTGAGATAAAAGGTCTTGGACATGTTGTAAGGACATGTATTAGGTGCATATGAGCTAAAGTTATAGAGGTTGACTAAAGGGGGCTAATAATGAAAAAGCATTATACATGTTATAAATATTGCGCACCTAAGAAAACATTGGTTCTTGATGCGAAAAATTAAAGGGAGTGTAAAATTTGAAGGTCGGGATGAAGGAAGCACTAATATAAATATGAATTTCACCCATCAAAGCATCAAAGAATTCAAAAGGGAATCAACCCCATGATAATTTCAACCATGAATCATATGTTGAAGAAGCTCAATTTGTGAGAAATTAGAAAGATGATCTAGAAAATGTAAACGTAAGCTCCCATTCAAATGTTTTAATTGTGGTAGAATAGGCCATTGTTCTTCTAAATGTTCACATGCAAAATTAGAGGATAATTATAATGTGAAAGAACATAAAAGGAGAGGTAAATTTCATAAAAATAAGAAAGTAATATCTCTCAACAAGAAAATATTATATTCCAAAGAAGATAGTATCTCACTTGAAGAGAATGATGAACATGCACTTGATGTAGAAAAATAAATAATACCTACTCATGGCATTGGAGACTCTAAATACAGATAAAGAGAAAATACATTCAAAAGAAGAAGATATTGAGGAGAAAGTAGATCTTGAGGGAGAACTTATTTGTGAATTATAAGAAATATATAGAAAAAGAATGAAAGGAAGAAGGTACTATTCTAGAAGTATGGAAAGAAATATCATGATTCTAATGAGGCAACAATCATCCTCCTAAAGAAAGAACTAGAGACGGAAAAGAGAATAGAATAAACATTGATAATTTAGTTGAAAGAAAAGGAAACAAAATTGTGAGAAGCTAGGAGTAGAGATTGTTTCGTTGAGAAAGGATCTAGAGAAAGGAAATGTTGTGTAAATTATAATTTAAAGTTTGTAAACGATATGGAAGCATCAGGTAACATTCTCAACAATCATAAGCCTCCTTTTATCAAAACAAGTATTGGATATAAACAAAATCATGAAACTTTAAAAGAAGAATCAAGCTCGAAGACACAATAAAAATAACAACCCAAAAGTTATGCTAATGTGCTCAAAGTATCTAACCATAATGTAAGAAGCATAAAAAATGAATCCAAGGACTAGGAGATTTATGAACCTATCAACAACACAAGTAGCACTAGAAATGATGTAAATAATTGACAAATATCTAAGTTTCCTTACAAGTATAGTTAAAATGCGTTCAAAAGAACTAATTATACGAAAATCCCTTTCACATCTAGGTATCAAAATTTATTTTATGGCTATTAATTTGCTTGTAATAACTTTGTTCATAAGGAAACAAATTGTAGTAAATAAAAATAAAGGATCATATAAGAAATCAATGAATGGTTATATAAGCAACACATCTGAAGTCCTTATGAAGGTGGTGTTAGAAGATCCAAATCATTTTCTCCTCTATTGGATCATATTTTATGTTACAAATGAAATAACGTTGGATACAAAAAATGTGATTATAAACACATATCGATAAGGTTTCCCAAGGAAAACAAGCAAGAAGAGTACACAAAGATTTGGAAGAGGAAGCAAGAAAACAAGAATAATGTATATTTTCTCTATATTCTCAAAACTAAGGAAGCCAATGGTATACTAATAATGGATTATTAAAGCATACGACTAGAGATAAGAAAATATTTCTATCTGTAAAGGAAAACAAAGGAGGAAGTGCCACTTTCAAAAAAAAAAAAACCAACTAGAATAATGCTTAAAGGGACAACTATCCTTGATATGGAAAAACTAATGCTCAAAATGATTTGTATGTTCATAGTCTAAAGCAAAATCTCTTGAGTGTTAGTAAAATGTGTGATCAAGGTTATGATCTCAAATTTCATTCTAAAGGATCTAAAATAAAGAAAGGGACAATTATCCTTGATATGGAAAAGCTAAATCTCAAAATGATTTGTATGTTCATAGTCTAAAACACAATCTCTTGAGTGTTAGTAAAATGTGTGATCAAGGATATGATCTCAAATTTCATTCTAAAGGATCTAAAATAAAGAAACTAGATTCTCCAAGAGTGGTGGAATGCAACAACGACCTCAAGTAATGTATGTATCCTAGATGGAGTCAAAGAAAATTGATCCATAGGGAAATTAGATGAAACTTGGTTATGGCACAGAATGACATGTCATAATATTTTTGACCATCTTGTAAAAATCAAGAAGGAGGTGATTGCATAAGATTTCAAAGCCAAAACTTGTTCATACATATCACTGTGGGCCTACAGGAACACAAACATTGAGAGGTGAGAGATAGAGTATGCTTATAATTGATCATTATACTAGAATGACATAGTTTTCTTTACTTAATATAAATTTGAACATTTGACAAGTTCAAGATATTCAAAGCCCAATTTGAGAATTAAAATGATCTAAAGATCAAGTGATTGAGATATGGTAGAGGAGGAGAAATTAATTCTAGTGAACTTAATGAATTTTGTGAAAAACATGGAATCATAAGGTGTTTCTCAATAGTGAGGACTCCTCAACAAAATGGTGTTGTTAAAAGAAAGAATGAAATTATACAAAAAACAGAAAGAATAATGCATAATGAAGCAAACATCCCAAACACCTTTTGGAGAAAAGCATTTCATACAACAATTCACATTCTAAATAAATCTCATATCAAAGTAAATAGCAATAAGACTCCTTATGAATTATGGAAGTGCTACATCAAGATAATTACTACAACTTAGGAAATTTGATTCCAAATCAAATGAAGGAATATTTCTTAGTTATTCATCTAGGAGAAAAGGCTACAAATGATACAAAAGGGGTTATGAAAGATAGTAGATAGAATTCATGTGTTAATAGATGAAGCAGTACCTAAAAAATAAAATTGGAAAAGAAGTGAAGTTTCCCAGGAAGAACATGAGGAAGAGAAGGAGAAGATAGATCTTCAACTTCCAAAGATTCCTACTGGATATGCTCAAAGTATCATCCAGGAAATCAAATATTTGGCAATAAAGTTTTATGGGTTTAGACCAAAACGAAATTGATAAGCACACCAAGGCATGCAAACTTTCCTTGTTATTCAAAATTGAACCCAAGATTTTTTCACAATCTAGTGAAGATATGCATTGGGTCGATGCAATAGAGGAAGAGCTAGATCATACTAAGAAAAAATAGACATAGGAAATTGTTCCTAGACAAAAACAAGATAATGTAATTGGCACTAAGTTGGTCTTCAAGAAAAAATTGAATGAGGATGGACATGTAGTGAGGAATAAGGCTAGATTGGTTTGCAAATGATATGCAAAAGTGGAAGGTGTTGATTTTGAAATTTACGTGTCTTAAATAATTTAAAATATATCAAACGGATTCCAAATAATCTATCTTGAATGGAGACTTAGAAGGGGAAGTGTATTTTGAACAACTAAAGGGATTCTGGATGGCATAAAAATAAGAATGTGTATGTAGATTGAAGAAATATCTGTTAGGTCCCTATACTAATATTTTAAGCCCTTATTGTTATTAGTGTAACCCCCTTATTATATTGTTGTGCCCATGTATTCCCCATATTGTTATTATTGTGCCCTTACATTATTACTGTTATGTCGGCTCTGATTATATTATGACCCCTTAGACTCCTATATATAGAACAAAGGTCTTGTCATTTGTATCAGTCAAGAATTGCTCATTTGTGTAATGTATAGGAGGTTTCCTGCTCGAAGAGGCTTATTTCTAAGGCATTGATCTATCTTTTCTATCTTTTTGTGAGCTGGTTTCATACCATTTGGTATCAGAGCTTTGGATTCTAGGGTTTTGCTGTTCCAAACAGGTGATCGTGGAATTTTTGCTATAAATTATATATATATATATATTATTATTAATTTTTTTTTTTGGAACGTTTCAGAACCTAAAAAAAACAAACCATTTTAGAAGAAATCACGTTGAGCCTTGGGTCCAAATTTCAGATCTTGTCTCGCTATATTTTCAGAGATTTGATCTAAGAAAGTTAGGGTTTTTGCAAGCTCCAGAATTCCATCTAAAAAATGTCATCGTGGAATTTTCGTTATAATTGTTTTTATACAAAGTTTAAGACTCTAACATTAAAACCCATGTGAATCGACAATGTGGTTAAGCTTGGGCTCGAATGTCAGATCTTGTTTCACTATATTTTCGTAGATACAGTCCAAGACATTTAGGGTTTCTGCAGGCTCCCGAATTACATCCCAAACAGGTGACCTTCGGACAATCATCATAACTTTCCTTCTCAGCATCAGATTGAAGTTTCGTAAGAAGTTATAGAAAGAGGACAACCTATAGATTTACGTGTATCAGTGTTAGGTCAGAAGGTTGAAATAAAACATGTGGAAATTTGTACTAGTTCACTCTTCTAAAACGGTATATAATCATGTCATCTTGGGAGATTGTACATAAATCTTCCTTGGAGAATCCAATTGAGATCAGACTGGCAGAATTGGAAAGAGGACACAGAGGGCTACCGCAAGTCGTAAATTCAGAACTAGGAGATTTGAAATTATAAAGTTAAAGTCATTTCAAGATCGAGCTCCTAAAATCAAGAAAAGGCGATATGAGGAAGTTTTATGGCAAGGATCTGGTAAATTGGATACTACATATGGAGCAATATTTTGATCTACATGAGGTGAAATTGTTACAAAAGGTACATATTGAATCTTTATATTTAGAACCAAATCAATTTTTATGGTATGAAGGGATTTGTTCTCATAAACCACTTGTCATGTGGTCAATTTTCACAGAGGAAATGATAGCACATTATGAGGATACAAATAGAAACATCTTCTTTAGCCAATTGATAAATCTCAAACAAAAGGGTTTAATGGTAGAACACATTGAGGACTTTAAAAAATTGAATATAAGGGTAAATGATATTCTAGAGAAGCAAAGGGTTGATGTCTTCATAGGGAATTTAAAGGATAACATTCAACATGAGGTCCGTCTTTGGGAACCCGATTCATTGGAGAAGGCATAAATGTTGGCAAGAAAAGTGGAAAGAAAAATTATGGCAACAAGGAAGTCTACCACTCACAACTATAAAGATGGAAGTGTTGTTTCTCCTAGCTTTCCACAACCTACAAGGTTGACACCACAACAATTGGAAGAAAAAAGAGCAAAAGGGCTTTGTTACAATTGTGATAAAAAATACATTAAAGGTCATAAGTGTGCCGAGAAGAAATTATTTTACATATATTTTGAAGAGGAGGAAGAAAAGGATCAAGAAACATCAAAAGAAGAGGATATAGACCGGGAACCAACCCTAGAGAAAGAAGAAATGAATCCGACCATATCTTGTACTGCATTAGCAGGAATTACCACTCCTCAAACTCTGAAGATAGAAGGACATATCAAGAAGAATAAGGTTCAAGCATTGAAATGTCAAGAAGAAAAGGATCAAGAAATGTCAAAAGAAGTGGATATACACCAGGAACCAACCTCGGAGAAAGAAGAAATGAATCCGACCATATATTGTAATGCATTGGAAGGAATTACCACTCCTCAAACTCTCAAGATAGAAGGGCATATCAAGAAGAAAAAGGTAATAGTGTTGATTGATTCGGGCAGTACCCATAATTTTATTCATTGTAAGATAGCCAAGCAATTGAATTGCTTCCTATATCCAGCACTAGAGTGTCAAGTGATGGTTGCAAGTGGAGGAACCATAAATTTCTCTGGAAAGTGCCATAATATCAAGATATCCATGGGAGAATATATATTGAATAGCCCAATGCTTTCCATTCTAATGGGTGGTGTTGATGTTGTACTAGGAGTCCAATGGATACAATCCTTGGGTACAATAGCTTTTACTTTTCAAGACATTTTCATGAAATTTTATTCGGAAGGAAAGGATGTTGAGTTAAGGGGTATCATAGGGAAATCGGGAAATATAATCAGCTCTAATGGAATGAAAAAGCTTCTAAAGAAAGAAAATCGAGGCAAATTGCACAATTATGTTCGCTAGAGTTTCCCACATCAAAATCATCTATTTCTCCAAATCTCCAAAAAGTCTTGGACAATCATTCCAAGGTATTTGAGACTCCCAAAGGCCTCCCACCTATTCATGATCATAATCATTCTATTCATTTGATTCCAGGAAGTGTTCCTCCAAACATCGGGCCTTACGGATATCCCTATGCCCAAAACCGTGAAATTGAACATATGGTTGCATAAATGCTAGAGGCTGGTATAATTCAACCCAGTCAATGTTCTTTTTTTGCTCCAGTGGTATTGGTGCACAAGAAGGATGGGTCATGGCACGTGTCTGGATTATAGAGAGCTTAGCAAGCTCACTATTAAATATAAATTTCCCATTCCTGTCATTGATGAATTATTGGATGAATTGCACGGGTTAATTTACTTCACCAAGTTGGATCTTCGTTCAGGAGATCGCCAAATAAGAATGAAAAAAGATCCATTCTTTAAGAATGATGCATTTTCATGGACTCTAGAAGCAATGAAGGCCTTTGAACATCTTAAAGAGGCAATGTGCCAAGCACCGGTCTTAGCTATGCCAGACTTCACAAAAACCTTTGTTCTGGAATGTGATGCCTTGGGAAATGGAATTGGTGATTTTTAACACAAGAAGAGAGACCCATTGCTTTTGAAAGTCGTCCAATCAAAGGAAAGCATTTACACAAATCTATTTATGAGAAGGAAATTTTGGAAATACTACATGCACTTGAGAAATGGTGAGCTTACCTAATGAGAAGACCCAAGTTCAGACAATATGGCCAGAACTTGAGAAGGAAGGAAAAATCATATTGGAACCTGAAGCAGTCACAGAAACAAGAACCCGTCAGCTACAAAATTGATCAATTTCAGAGTATCTCATCAAGTGGAAGAACTTACCCACTGAAGATTCCACATGGGAGGACAAGAATTTTATACAAAAGCATCCAGAACTACTCATGCGTTGAGGATGACACTTTTTGAAAGAGAGGGGCATGTTAGGTCCCCATACTAATAGTTTAACCCATTATTGTTATTAGTGTAACCCCCTTATTATATTGTTGTGCCCATGTAGTCCACATATTGTTATTATTGTGCCCTTACATTATTACTGTTATATTATGACCCCTTAGACTCTTATATATAGAAAGGAAGCCTTATCATTTGTATTAGCCAAGAATTTTTCATTTGTGTATGTAAAGGAGGTTGCCCCCTCGAAGAGGCTTATTTCTAAGGCATTGATCTATCTTTTTTATCTTTTTGTGAACTGGTTTCATAACAATATCTCTATGGGCCGAATTAAGCTCCTAGGGCCTAGTATTCAAGACGTGATAAATACTTATAATAGAAAGGATTTAAAAGAAGAGAAGTAGACAATACCATTTACATTAAATATTATGATGAAAATTGGTTTATCATTAATGTCTATGTGGATGATATCATCTTTGGAACTGAAGTTGACACAATTAGTCAAAGATTTGAAATAGAAATGCAAAATGAGTTTTAAATGTCCATCCCAGCCGAATTTTCATTCTTCACACGATTGAAAGTTGCTCAATAAAGTAAAGGTATATTCATATCAAACCAAATATCTTCAGGAAATGTTAAAGAAACATGGAAAGGAAAATTGTACACCTATTATCACTCCCATTTTCATAGGTCGCAAACTAAGAAAACACGATGAATCTCCAGAAGTAAATCAAACTTTGTACATGTCAATCATTGGTATCTTATTATAATTAACAACATCAAGACTAGATATCATGCAAGGCACATGATTTATAGTAATGTTTCAATCTACACCAAAGGAGACATGTACAAGACTTAAAAATAAGTTTTAGATATCTAAAAGGGACTGTGGAATTTGGATTTTGGCACTCAAGAACCAAAGGTTTCTCCTTAACATCATAAATAGATGGAGATTGGGAAGGAAGTGTTGTTGATGCCAAGAAAATATCGAGTAATGGATAATTATTTTTACGAAAATGTCTTGTATCATGGATTAGAAAGAAACAAACTTTAATCTCTCTTTCCATAGTTGAAGTAGACTTTATTTCAACAAAAACATGTTGCACATAGGTTCTTGGGATGAAGCAAACTCTAAAGGATATCAAGGTAAGTTATGATCAACTTGTATTAATTATATTTGATAATACAAGTCTAAATAATATTTCAAAGGACCCTATTATGCATTCAAAGACCAAACATATTCGTATCAAATATCATTTTCTCAAAGAACATGTAGTTGATTAGAATCTTAAGTTATAAAACATTACTGCTAAATAGAAAATTGTAGATATATTTACCAAACCTCTTCCTAGGGATACTTTTGAATATCTAAGATAAATGTTGAGAGTGATATATCTCCCATCTCATAAGTAAAAGGAAAGTATAAGTAGCAATGGGACCTGACAACTATCTAGATCATCAAGACGATGGAAGCTTAAAAGGGTGGGTTGCAGTAGAGTAAGAGGAAACAATTTAAATTAATTGAATTGCACAAGAAACAAAAAATGGACCTTTTACTCACGAAAGGATATTATTGGCTAATAGGCATAAATGAAATTTTTATCTATATATCTATAAAGCATACACTCGAGGGGAGAAATTTCATGGTCCAAATTTATCAGTAAGCAGAGCATTACATTTTAGCAAAAGCATTAGCTTGGAAGGAGCAGTATGAAAAATAGTGAAATTTGGTAGATTGAAAACATGGATTAGTTCAGGGGGGCATTGTTACACAACATTTTTTCACTGTGTACTCCCCGTTCCTTGATCCTGGAGGACCTCTACAGTGAACCCTACATGCTTTCCCTTCATGAATAAACTCCCATTGTGTCCCTATTCATGACTAGAACAATTCCCTTTTGCACCATTTCCCTTGAAACTTCTGGTTTGCCCAGTTTACAAGACCGGCACTAATGGCCCTTGTCTTCCTTGCACCAATATGCAGGGATTAGCATTGTCCCTAGCACCGACCAGCGCGACTGAGCTGTGTTCCAGTCATGCTGGTCTTGTTATGGAATTTTTTTTAAATTAAGAGCCGAAGCTTCCAGCTCTAGAAACTTCGTAATAGAAGTCTGGTAAATGGTTTGGCCGGATGGGGTCGAGGATGTCAATTTGGGCTCCTTTCCCCTATAATGATGGAACTACCTCAAGGGATACGATCTTCTCCCATGAGAAGAGGTCCATATCCCATCCATTCATCCTATATAAACCTCCCATTTCTCAAGCACAAGCTAGTGTTAATATTGGTGGGCTAGTGCTATTTTGGTTTGGAGTAAACATCAAGCTATTCATAGTTGTAGCTTTCTAGTTGTGTGAGGGAGAAGTGTGATTTGGTTTGGAGTGAAGCCTAAATGGAAGAGCCTTACAACTATTGTTGTTGAGGCCATTATGGAATGTTAGCAGAAGTGTGTGGGAACCTGGTCTTGTCATAGGAGAATGACAACATCTAGAAAATGGTTGTAATCTCTTCTTGATTCAATATATATGCAACTAGCGATTCATTTCCTACATGATTTGTCATCTTACATGTTCATGACTTAATGTTTCTTGACTTGTTAAGTAGGTTGAATTACAATTTGTCGATTATCATGGTTGTTGTTTGCTGTTGTTTACTTATTTTCGGTGTTTGAAGAAGGAAGCGAGAGATAGCTGGAGCAAGCAAGCAAGGAAATCATCAAATGGGATAAGAGTACTAAGAGGTAGGCCCTCTTAATTGGTTCTAACCTAAGGAAATATTCCATAGAATGTATCATTTGTGACCAGACCCTTTATCGGGCTAGAGGAATTTGTTTGTGTCCACACTTATAATTTTACTTCACCACAAATTGGCGACTCTGCTGGGGAACCAATCCTTTTGTTTGTCTTGGATTTCATGATTTCGTGTGAATTTTTCTAGTTCCACTTTTTCCCTTTGGTTTTGGTTCTTTTCCCCTGCTTACTGGCTTGAGTTTGAAATTCATAGTAGCAGATCTGGTCCCTGATTCATTTTTTTATATTCTTGGCTTCCTCAATTAGTGCACTTAATCTGCTAACAGTCGTGTCGATTAGCATGATATGTTGAGAAATAGTCGCATCGACCAGCCTCTGGTGCTTGTTGTAAGTTAGGAAGTTGCATCGATGCCTGTAAGTGGAGATTAGGGTTTGTCCCCACTCTTGGCCAGTGTGTTTTGCTTGCATGATTTTGACCCTGTAAGCCTTTTAAATTGTTTTCTCCCTGACTAGAAAGCTTCTTTTCATTTGGTTTTGTTTGCTTGTTGGCTTATCATCTTTCTTCTTGATTTCTTGATTCATTGAGTGGCTAGTGGCACTAGGGCATCTAGATTATCATCCATTCAACTATTTGTGGACTTAGTGAGTCGAGTTGTAGGTGTACTTCTTGCATTTTGTTTGTGGTCCTTTTATGACTTTGACTTCCATTACACAAGTTTGAAAAGTTTTCGTTTGCTTGACTAAACATTTATTTTCCGACATGGATTACGTTGCTTGTCTTGTTGTTGGTAAAGTTAGTGCTTCACTAGTCTGAATGAGCCTCTCTTTTCATGTTTTCATTTGATTGAAGAGCTGATTGTCTCGAAATTTTTTTCATTGAAGTATTGTATGCGAAAAGTTTATTTCGTTGCTTCATGAAAAATATGAAATTCTAGTTTGTTGCATCATTGTGCTACAATAGCTTGCATCACTAAGAGACTAGGATTTCATTGGTGTTTGAAAAAGGAAAAGAACTCTTTTGCTTTGAAAGGACTGTTAGAAATGTGCTTGTCAGGAAATTAGGAATTGGAATGCAATTTTCGTTAGTTTATTTTTTCGAAAAGTGAAGTAGTGAAAGATCATTTCGCTTTTAGTTGTTTCATTGTTTACATTTGATTGTGTAGTTTCTACCCTCTCTAGTGTAGGAATTCATCGAATTGAAAGGGTCTTGTCTCATTTAGTTGCATTTAAGGTTTTTCGAGTCGCATCGCTAAGACCTGAAAACTGAAACATAACTCAAGATAAACTTTAAAATAAATTCAATTAACCTAAGGCGCATTTGACACTTAACGATCATATCTAGAAGGTCTAGGCTAGAGACATGTTTCGACGTCTTTAAACCTAGCAGTTGTTGTTAGCTTCATCATTAGAGAATTATAGTACAGATTTGTGCTCCCCGTATCGTCGAGTATATAACGGGAGACCCCTCTAGGCTGCAATCCTTTATCCTTAGGAAGCTAAGTCGGCCACCTTGCAAACGTGATACACTTAACATAGCATTCAGGGAGATTTCCTGCTCGTACTTCTCGGTTCGTTGGGAGATATTCTATAGTTCACGATTGCCTGTTAATCCTGATTACCTAGATCACCCAGAGCAGTCATTTGATCTTTTTGACTCATTAAACTTAAAAGATCATTCGAGCACATGTCCTTTCGAGCTCATTTCCAATCGAAAGTGATAGAGTCATATTTCTTTCTTTCTCGACTCTTAAAAAATGAAAGAGAACCAGTCTTTTATGCATCTTAATAATTGATTGCCCATGATCTGATAACACCATGTTAGTCTTTTCTAAGACCAAATTGTGATTTTCCCTTCAATTTTTTTTTAAAGCCTTGAAGTTATTTTTTGTTGTCGACTAAGACAAGGTCATCGTGGCTGAACCATCTGGTTCACCCAGTTCCTCTTCCTCTCCTTTATCTGATATATTGTTTGAGGAGTCATTTCCTGAGTTACCAGAATCACTCGAGGACCAAGGTGTTGAACTCGTAATTTTTTTAAGCATTCAACCTTTTTCATCTCATCCTCTGCCTACTTTCGATACTGGGTCATCTGCTGATCTTGGCCTGGAATCTCCGAACAATCCCGTTCAAACTCCTGAGAACTCGCCGACCACTGACGGTCAGCTTGGACTGGTTATCTACCCTCTGAATCCTCTGTTTGACCCTGTTGTGATATCACCACAGCATCCTTACATTTTGTATGACCAGTTGGGTGTTCCTTTGGAACTATCCCCTCGTACTTCTTCAGCCATTCATCATCGTTTATTCCTGGATATGGAACCTGAAGGTGATGCTCCAGTCATCTCTTTGGAAGAGTTCGAAATTTCTACTCCACACACTGTCGATGAGGAAGAGAAACCTTTTCCTCCTGAGGGTTTCCCCTACACCGAGGGTATTCCTGCTAGTTTTCCACCTAACTATGTGTCTTTGGCACAGTTGGTTTAAGGTACACCTAGTGCCTCATCACTTTACCATAACCCTATTTGGGCATCAGGCGCATGCCTACTTCAGGTCCGTTCATTGTGAACACGACTTCCAAACAGGTTGTTACCTTAGTCCCGGTGCACCCCATCATTACGAACACCCTTGTATCATTAATCCTAGTTACCCGTCAGGCAGAACAGGCGGTTTCGAAGAATGTCTCTATCAAGTCTTCCATCTGTCTAGTCAGTGGCCAAGCTGTGCCAACACCTTGGGGGAAAAATCTAAATGTTTCTATGGTGTCAGGTGCCACCAATGTGAGTGGCTGACAAGCTCACATGGTTGGTATGAACCAGCCTTCTTCTGGTGTTATTCATAGCCCTGCTGATCCTACTAGATCACGCAATGTCTAGTACCAACAGGTTCATAATCCTGTTGGTCCATCTAGATCGAGCAATGTCCAGTATCAGTAGCCCTATGAGTCAATGGTTCTCAAGGAATGGTTAATCAACCTTACACCCTTAAGTTTGGGTAGTACACTCAGCTGGGCTCATCCACCTTCCAGGGTGGTTACGGCCAGATTTAGTTTGGAAATTTTACGGGCACTGTTCAAGTACCCTTGCAACAGCATGGACAACCTCTACAACAACAAGGGCAACCTTTGTTTCCGAAGGGGCAACCTTTGGTGCAGCAAGGGCTCTCTATGCAACAACAAGGGAAAATGATCCCGCAGCAAGGTCAACTAAAACAACCACAAGGTGAACCCTTGCAAAAGTTGTAGCAAACCATGAGCAGCAAATGCAATATGCTTTGCACACCTCCCAGCTTGTGTCCTCGCAAGGCCACCTCTGCAGCCTTAGGGACAAATTTTGCAATCGCAAGGTCAACCCTTGCAACAACAAAACCAACCTGGGTAGCAGCAACCCTTGTATACATATCAGCAGGGTCAACCTTTGCAAGGGTAGGGCCAAGGTCAAGTCTTGCAGCAGCAGGCCCAAAATCCTAATGTCCTAGGTCAATAGGTCCAGAATCCTTCTAGCCAAGGGCATCAGGTACAAAACCCTAACGCCCTAGGTCACCAGGTTCAAAATCCTTTTGGTCAAGGGCAGCAGGTACAAAATCCCTATGTCCAAGGGCAACAAGTGTATCAACCTTATGCCCAAGGATATTCGGTCCAAAATCGTCTTGTTTAGGGACAACAAGTTCATCACTCGTATGTTCAAGGACAACAGGTCCAATATCCATATGTCCAAGGTCAACAAGCTCAACAACCTTTTAACTCGTATGTTTCTTGTCAACAACCTATGACTAGATAGTTCCAAGGTATTCAAGGTCAAAATCCTCCCTATGATCAAGGTAACCCGCAATGGGGGCAACATCAAATGCCATATGGCCAAAATCCCCCACTGTGGGGCCAAAATCCTTACTAGCAGGGATGGGCTCCTTTGCTTAGACCCACTTATCGACGGCCTATGCCTTTCAACACCCAATTTCCATTCTTGGCCACACTCAAGTTGCCAGATGTATCTCGCCTTACGGATGATCCAGTGCTTCATTTGCCATACTGGCCTCCGGTGTTGTCCAAGATACCAAGCGGTTGTCCAAAGTTCGATGGGAAAGCTAAAGAAGATCCTCAGGCCCACGTGATGACATATCACCTCTGGTGCTCGTCAAACTCCTACGTTTATGATTCCATTCGTCTCTATCTTTTCCAACGAACCCTCATAGGTGCTGCAGCCAAGTGGTACATCGAGCTTCCTCGAAGAACTTACCATGACTTTAACTCTTTAGCCATGGATTTCCTCACACATTTTCAGTTGCCGGTTCGCTATGAAACTGGCACCTATTTTCTCACATCGCTTAAGCAAGATATTGCGACACACATCTATGATCATATCCATGAATGGAGACATATACATCGACTGATCCAATTTGAGATTGTTGATCAGTTGCTTACTGAATGGTTCACTAAATCATTCATGGCCCCAATTGCTCGCGATATAATTATGGGTGGATGTGTTACTGAAGAGCAAGCCATAGCTCGTGCCCAATACTCAGATCTAGTTTACTCTCAGTCTGGCACTTTGTATGAGTTATTACTCGATGCTTTGTGACCATCATCCGATCCCGTGACATCAAAGTCACAAGTTGTACCTCCTTTCGATGGAGTTCTTGGTTCAGTATCCCAGACCCATGCTAAATCTTCTTCCAAACAGAGGTTTGTCTCAAATGCTGTTTCTAATAGTTCTTCCCAGAATCCACCTGGCCTTGGTAAAACCTCAAAGGTCCACGCTATCCAATCTACCGTAGCAATAAATCCTCGAAAGGTAAGAAGAAAGGAAAAGGCAAGGGTAAATTCCATGCCCTGAAATAGGGTCCTCCCAAATCATTGGCAAATCTTCGCAACAAAAACCCAAGTATCCCTGCCTCATTTGCGAGTAGGGATTTTCCATGACGATCCGAAGTTAGTCATTTGCTCAAAGGGACCCCCACTATCCTCAAAGAGTCATTTTCGTCTCAACAGACCCAAATGGTAGACCAAACCCAATCATTTGCTTCCTCAGGATCTCAAGTGTTCATGATGAGTACGCCTATTAATTTGGCTACTAGATCGAAAGATTATCAAATTCTTGCTTCGCCAGCTAGGAAAGAGAAGGAAGACACCCCTTCTTCTTCTGGTCTGAGTTCTGGCCCCCTTCATATTGATCACCCTAACCCTGATTCTGCTATACGACCACCCTCTCGAGGTGTGCTGCAGAAATCCTTGTACAATCCTAACGCCCGAGCCGCTCAGCACTATAATATTGTTGAGGGCTTGGCTCAGGCACCATCAGCTATGTCGACCCTCAAGGTGCTACAAAGCTGCCCATCGCAGTGGAAATCTTTGCTGCCAACTATTGGGGATATCGATCCCACCGATTCCAATTTGATATGTTTTGATTTAGAGAACCATGTTCCGCGCCTCCCTCATCAGATTGCCTTTCTCATCTAGGTAATCATCAATGGGAAGACCATCCATCGGGCTGTCATCGATGAAGGTGCTTCCTCCTGCATCATGTCAACCACATGCTGGAAGGATATTGGTTCTCTTGCTTTGAACCAATCTCCAAACACTTTGGAAGCTTTTGATGGGCACGATTCGTGACCCTTTGGTGTCTTACCTAACCTTTCCATCACTTTGGAAGGCAAGACAGTGCAAGTCAAGGTAGAGATAGTTGACGCCAATCTTAATTACAATCTTCTACTCGGTTGGAGCTAGACCCATGCTATGCATGTTGTAGCCTCCTCCCTATTTCGCGTGATTCATTTTTCCCATCAAGGAAATATTGTCACTGTCAACCGGCTATCTTTCTTTGCCTCTTCCTCCTCGGATGGAAATGTTTTGTACGTCAAGCACACTGGTGCTCCCTATGAGAGTTTGGGAGCAGGTCTTTTTAAAGGTTCTACCTTGATGGGAAATTTTCGGCTCCCACCTCCTCACATTGCCTCTGTCAACATGGTCTGGGTTAAATCTAATCCTTGGGTCATACCTTCACCAGATCTTGTTGATACCTGGGGCGAGGTTATGCCGCTTAGTCCCGCCGAAGTCAATTACATGGAAATTGTCTCGGCTTCAAGTTCCGCATCCTCTGATTCTTTTATTTTGAAGACCTCTCTCGATATGTACTGTCAATCCTCGTGGCTTGGCGCTTTGGAATCACCTGATCCCTTAGCTGAGGCCTTATTTGCTGATGAAGGTATCATGGAAGTCATGTCTCTCGAAGAACCACCTTTGGATCGATACTCATCATCGCTCCTCATTCTTGCCTCGTCTAGCGATCATATCTATCGCTTTCGAAGAGTTCTCTTCTCCGTTTCTGCCACCGATCACGACTCATGAAGTATGGTCAGAAGGAAATTTGGGTAATATTACCCAAATGATGCTGATTGATATTTCTATCAAGCTTGGTATCGTTGAACATGTGCATATTGGGGTATCTTGTTCTCCGGATGAGATCAAGACTTATACTCGTCTATTTCAAGAATTCCGTGATGTGTTTGCGTGGTCCTATGAAGAAATTTTCGGCATTGATCCTAGCATCATTGTGCATGAAATACCAACTTATCTGCACGCGAAGCCCGTTTGCCAACAGCTCCACCCAGTGCACCCTAGGAAGGCCGCCACCATCAAGGGTGAAGTTGAAAAACTTCTCAAAGTTGGGTTCATCTATCCCATCCCTCTTACAGATTGGGTGTCCAATATTGTCCCGGTGACTAAAAAACAAGGCACAATCCACGTTTGCATTGATTATCACGATCTCAATCATGCTTTTCCTAAAGATAACTATCCTACTCCCTTCATTGATCAAATCATTGATGAATGTGTCAGAAGTGAGATATTTTCCTTTATGGACGGTTTCTTTGGTTACAACCAAATCAAAATTTCACTGACCGATCAAGAAAAGACGACTTTTATCTATTTGTGGGGTACGTTCGTGTACGAAAAGCTCCCTTTCGCCCTAAAAAATGCTGGGGCTACGTTTCAGCGGGAAATGTCCTATGCGTTTCATGATATCTGCAACATTATCAAGCCTTACTTGGATGACCTTCTCGCTCATTCTCATAAGCACCAAGATCACCCAGATCATCTTTGTCAGATTTTTTTTCACTGTAGACACTATAACATTCGGTTAAACTCGCATAAATGTGTTTTCTGTGTAGAATCTAGATGACTCATCGGCTTCGTCATTTCTAAGGACAATATTCGCCTTGATTCGCTGAAGGTCAAGGCCATTGTAAATTTACCCCCTCCATCTTCACTGCACCAACTCTAGAGCCTGTAAGGAAATGAAAATTTTCTTCGTCGTTTTATACCCAATTATGCTGGGCTAGCTATAGGATTTACCTGGTTGCTAAAACAAGGAATGCCCTTTGTATGGGATGAGGTGGACCAAAAATATTTTGATGATCTCAAGGCCGTCCTCATAAATGATACTTTGTTGCACCCTACGGATTATTATCGAGATTACTTCCATTACCTAGCCGCGGCCCCTAGAACCGTTGTTATGGCCTTGGTCCAAGATGATGACGAAGGAGACGAACATGTTATCTACTACCTTAGTCGTAATCTCCTCGACACTGACGTTGGAAATAATACTGAGAGGGGGGGTGAATCAGTATTAGTCAAGTCAATAATCTTTCTCTTTTCATACTCAAATTTATATACGCTACTTCAATGAAAGTAACCCACGTGTACATGCAACTGTGTTTAAGGAAACCAACATATATCCAACGAACTTATGATTTATTTAATTCATCATATGTGGATCTTTAATCTATGCATCATTACTTTATTAAACATTAAACAGTAACCATGTGCAGTTAATAACAGAATGAACCATCACACATAAGATACACACATGAACACCAAGATTTCAGGTGGAAACCCAATGTGGGTGAAAACCACCTGCTGCTGTCGTCTCTGTCTTCTTTTAATAATAAGAAAATATGTTTACAACATTGTACTGGTGCAAAATCATACCAGTACACAGGCTTCTACCTGCAGAAGGTTACTACCTTCTCTCATTCTCCAGCTTCTACTGGAAGGGAGCTACAACTCCCTAGCTCTTGTACTAGCCGATATGTTTACTAGTACGTAGGCATTGGGCTACAGAAGGCTACAACCTTCTCTCTTCCTCGAGGGACCACATTTCATAAATTTTCAGACTAGATGCTCCTGGTACACAACAATACACATGAAAGGCCTCGATTCATCCAATTTTCATACTAGACCCATTATCAACATTAAAGCTCTAAATCAATCACCACTGCACTACAACCATCAAATACATTTGCATTAACCAATCATTGAAACTCAATCATAAATCTCTGAATCACCCACAACTGAATCAATGAAAGCCCATCGTCACTAAAGCAAATCACAATCGATCAATATGAACATTTAGTATAGTGTCATCAAACTACAGTCACCAGAACACAGAGCAGAACCTAGAATTCTGCAACAACATCCAGATCCAACTGTAGCTTCAAATATCTTACTACATAATGTATACGCTACTTAGATGTGTTGAACTAGCGTGTATATGCGCTTTTATCAAAGCCAACCAGTGTATATGTCTGTAAATATTAATTCATAATTTTGCAGCTATTCCAGACTTCAGTCATACCCAAATCATAACATTTACAGAAAAACACATGTGTCAGTATTCAGATCTAGACTATACATGATCAAATCATATAATGATAATTCATTTCAAGCCTTAAGATCCCGATCCATCATTAGATCTTATCCCTCATCAACCGCTAAGTTTCATCCTTGGTTCAGATCAAACAAAGCACCATAAGCTGATAACCTGCATACTAGATCTCACACTTCATCGAATATTCAATACTTACACACCTTGGCCTAATGATCTTCTCCTCCTTATATAGTTTTAGGCCTTTCTCAATACCATGGACCAAAACCACTTATGACCAATACCTTGGACCAAATACCTAGGGTCAATACCTCAGATCAAATACCTTGGACCAATACCATGGATCAAAATACCATGGACCAAATACCTCGGACCAAATACTTAGTTTTCCAACATATACGCGCTTTTCCTTCTATGAAAGTGCGTGTGTATGTATACAAAACTTGTGTTCAATGAACTTGCGTATATACGCAGCTTGGTTAAGGTGAACCTATGTATACCTCTCTTTCTTCATTCTTTATAGTCTGATATGTACTTCTTTGCTGTTAACCTGCTGCACTGTGAACTGTCATCTGAGAGAGTTGCCATTGTACATTACTTCTGAATTGATTCCTCCATTTTGTCACATTTGTAAACACAACTGCCATACATTCTGTCACATCTGATATCTCTTATGTAGATTCATCTAGTTACCATATACAAGAGAGTTGTTCTGTTACAAGTGGGTTGCCATCAAGTACAACACATGCATCATAATGCCAACAATCTCCCCCTTTGGACTTGATGGCAACCATGTTGGTGTTGATTACCGCAAGCTGTAGAAACTGTTAGAGATAACAAGCAACACCAAAATACTCTCCCCCTTTGACATCAAGGGCAAAGGGCTAACCAAAAAGAAGACTTTCATATCTGAACAACTGAATATAAACATTGATCATGCTCCCCCTAAGCACATGCTAAATTTTCTGATTAAACTCCCCCTTTGTACATGCTGAGATGCACTATATCATCCATGCTCCCCTTAAGCACATGCAAAGTTTGCAAATATTTTCCAAAAGAATAACATGACTCTATCACTCGACTAAGTGACTTTGACCTTCTTATCATCAAAGACTCATACATATATCAATCTCCCAACCAAGTGGGGATATACATGACTGAAATATATCAATTATTACATCATCCTTCCCATGCATAGTGTGGTTACAAATTACATCATATGATCAAAATATGACAACAGACAGAGACAAATTATTACATCATGGGTATTTATATGACCTTTACATCGAATGATATACATGACATTTATAACAGAGACCAAATATCTAAACAAGACCATGATAGTCATCAGCAACTATCATACACCATGTATGATCTACTCCATAAGCATCTGTCAACAACATCCAGACCAGCAACCTGTATATGTCCATCATTAGTTCCCAAGATATGACAGTGTAAATATCATCAACCTGTGACAAAGTATGTCTGCATATAGATATCAACTCATCCTCTTGATCTCATCAAGATCAACTTGCTTCATTTCCTTAGTAGAAAGAGCCTTATCATAACCTTCCATGAATCAACTTAGCATATGTCATATCTCCAAGCAGTAACACAAAATCATTCACACCATATCATATGTGAAAACACCATAGTCATCACATTATGATCTTTCACAAGAACCCTTAATATATCTACCATGTGTCATCACTAAGGAACATCCCACATCTGATAAGCATCAACCATGATAATCAACATATGTGAGTATCAACCTATCATCATAAGGTAAGAACTCATCATCATTATGTGTCTAGGTAAGCCATGTCTTCGAATATCCATGTCTTCAAATAGCTATGTCTTCATGTGACCTGCAATAACACCATTCTCTTGGCCAACCAACAATATTTATAAATATGCAACTTAAGTAATCATCCTTGTATCCAACATACTATATATCCATCAAAGAGATAACAATATGTATCTAGTAAATCATGAGCTCATGGTCATTTGTCAATATTTCTTGATATCATCAACAACAACAATCCTCAACCATGTGAGAGCCAAGAACTATAGGAATCCTGCATCATATCTACACCATATGAACTTTATGCATCTTTGAAGACATGATGTCAGCAACATAAAAGAAATAAATGGCTCATCATCAAATAATGAAGTTGTGTACTCAAGCTTTGTACTTCTCCTTGTCCTTATGAAGATCATCATGTAAGCAACATATATGTACTATATGCATCATCAAAAGTCATTTACAATCATCCATAAATCTGATCTGAATACCAACTTATGCGATCCCAAATATCATCTGAGATTTTATCATGGGCAACTCATAACCGTAACATAGCAAGCCATATAAGCATTATCATCATTGATTAGGTACCAAAGACTTCTAACCATAATGCCAACAATGCTTTATTAGAAGCATAGCATGTTCTCCCCCTGAACCTGTTCCACCTGTTCACTGTCAGATCTGATCATTGCATATATCAGTAAGAAGTATCAAGACATCATCATCAATCAGATATACATCAAGTTATCAACAACTTGTGAGGATCAAAACACTTATAAATAACATCCACAAACTGTAGTCATCTACGACAGAAAAGATAACTGATAATTGTCTGAATCATATCACATTAGTTTTTCTGAGACTGTCCCACAACATTTTTCTCAAACTACATATACACAACTGTGTAGCTTCAAACTCACATATATACGCAACTTGTCTTCATGAAACTTGCGTATGAGATTTAGAACATTGAAGTTTCATACTTTTGGCTTCCCCTGAGTCTGTCATGTCTATACACTGTTCCATGCCACATTTTTCTGATTGTACTTCCTTCTTCTTCCATATCTTTGAGTGTGATGATGTTTTCTCCTTTTGGTATGGTGCTCGAAATTTTCTCCTGCATTCCTTTGCTATTTGTCCAAGCTTGTTACATGCATAACCACTTACATGTTTCATATTTCTTCTATATCAGTCAATGGCATTGTGACCAAACATATTGCAAGAAAGACAATATCCCTTAAAGTACCTGGAAGCTGATGATCTTTCTGTGTGATGGTCTTGAACCATTCTACTTCCGCATCTCGCTGACGCGGGTTAGACGTTCAAAAGGCGCGTATGCGTATACACACACTTTCACGCAAGAAAAAGCGCGTACATATGGGAGAACTTATTTTTGGTCCGTGGCATTTAGTCCTTGGTATTTGAACCTATGGTTTTGGGTCCATGGTATTGATTGGTTATGGTTTTGGACTGTGGTATTGTGAAAGGCCTAAGACTATAAATGAGGAAGGAGATCATTTGGCAAAGCAGAAGCTGAATGATTGAATATCTGAAGAAGCGCTAGATCTGGAATACTAGTGATTGGGTTATGGTACAGATCTGGATCTGAATGAAGAAGGAACCTGAGCGCAAGGAGAAGGATATGTTCTATTGATGGGTCAAAATCTTAAGGCTTGAATAATAGTATCTTTGTATGATTTTGATCTGTTATATGTGACGCATGCTTGATCTATAAATCTGGTAATCTGGATGAACTAATGTTTGAATGAGTGAATTATCCTTTATAGATCTGTACGCAGGTTCAGTGAAGCGAAGGCGCGTATACACGTTGGTTATGTGAATAAAAACAGCATATACGCAGGTTGGTCCAAACACAGAAGCGTATGCATGCAGGTTTCTAGTTGTTGAAATAGCGTACGTCTATTGAATTATGTTCTAGCTGCTTCTGTTTATTGCTGCAGTGACCAGGGTTCAGAATTTGTGTGTGGATACTGTTATAGTGTTCTGGATACAACTGTCAGAGAAGTGTCTATTTGATTCAGTTTTAAGTGGTAAAAAGGAGATTGTTGATGATTGATTGTTTTTCATTTATGAAACGTGGTCCCTGGAAGAAAAGAGAAGGTTGTAGCCTTCTGTAGGTAGTAGCCTGCATACTAGTATCCCAGCTAGTACAAGAGCTAAGTGGGTTGTAGCTCCCTTCCAGGAGAAGCTGGAGAACGAGAGAGGGTTGTAGCTCTCTGCAGGTAGCAGCCTGCGTACTAGTAAAGGACTACACCAGTACATAATCATTGTAAAAAGAAGTTTCTAATTAAAAGAAGATAGAGACGAATTGCAGCAGGTGGTTTCCACCTTATATCTTGTGTTCTTGTGTGTGATTGTCTTCTGCTCTGTTTTACTGTTCCTGGTTACTATTTATATGGTTATGATGCACAGATTAATGATCAACATCTGTAGAATAAATTAAATTATAAGTATGCATGGTATATGCGGGTTTCCTTATATGTAGTTGCGTATATATGCGGTTTTCTCTAACTGAAGTAGCGTATATGTTCTTGGTTTGAAAAAGAAAATATTGACTAGATAATACTGATTCACCCCCCCCCCCCCCCCCCCTCCCTCTCAGTATTATTTCCAACAATTGGTATAAGAGCAGGTCCTTCAGAAGAAGCTTGATCGCTTGAAGGAAGATCTATCATCATGAGCAACTACGAAAGAGAAGCATCGATCAGGCCACCAATTTTTGATGGGACCAACTTCGTCTATTGGAAGGTAAGAATCACAACCTATCTTCAATCTTTTGGTACAGAAGTTTGGGATATCATAGATATAGGGTACTCTTTTCCATCAGCAACCCCTACAGATCCGGCTGGTAAGAAGCAGTATGAAACAAATGCAAAGGCTGTCAATACTCTATTAGGATGTCTATCTCAATAAGAATTCGTCAAGGTTATGTAGTATAAAACCACAAAATAAATATGGGACAAGATCGTTCTGAGCTATGAAGGAGATGAACAGGTAAAACGAGCAAAACTTCAAACCCTCAGAATTCAGTATGAAAATCTCAGAATGTACAATGATGAAAGTGCGGCTAACTATTTCCTACGTATAGATGAGATTGTTAATTGCATGAAAAACTTGGGTGAAGAAATAAAAGAGGCTGTTGTGGTTGAAAAGGTTCTAAGATATTTGTCCTCTAAGTTTGAATCAAAGGTTTCTGCAATAGAAGAAAAACAGAATCTAGAGAACCTTACCATGTCACAGCTACACGGAATTCTAACTGCTTACGAAATGAGGAAAGGAGGACCATCAGACAGGAGAGAAGCTGTATTCAAGGCTTCAGGCAAAGGGGATTACTATGAGTCAGGACATATGTCAGAAGAAGAGGAAGAATCAAATTTTGTCAAGAACCTTCAACGGGGTGCTGGAAGATTCAGAGGTAAGTTACCTTTCAAATGTTTTGCTTGTGGAAGAGTCGGTCATTATGCTGCCAAGTGTCCTCATAAAGATAAGCCTGACAAAGGTAAGGAACCTGTTAGATGGAACAAGAAACAGAATATAAATAAGAAAAGCTATTACACTCATGAAGATAGTGATGGATTTTCAAATAGTGATGAAGATGAACAAGGTAAAAATTATAGACTTTTAATGGCTTTTGAAGATGATGATTTCATGGATGCTATAGATGAAGAAGGTCTTTATGAAGAGATTTCTAAACTCAAAATTTGTTTAGAAGAAAAAAATATGATTATTGATACTCTGCAATTCCAACTATCTAAAAAGGAAAAACATCATGAAAAGTTAGAATGTGAAATTGTGGGACTTAGAAAAGAGATTGAGAAAACTAAAGCTCTTAATATTAGATTTTCTAAAGGGTCTGAAACTTTAGATGAGATTATCAAAGTGCAGCGCTCTCCACTAATCAAGACAAGTCTGGGATATAATGAAGAAGCATCTCAAGCGCAGAAACCATCCACCTCCAAAAGTTATCTTGATGCAGCAAGGAGAAGTGAGCAAAGGCCAAATGAAGATCACCAGGTAAATGAGGGACAATTTACCTCAAGGATGAACAAAGATTACCAGGTAAATCGGGGGCAATCTACTTTAAGGATGAACAGAAGCTACAACCAGCCACAGGTAAAACCTTCTCAATTTGCCTCAAGAATGGAAGTCAATAGAAACTACAATCATTCGGTTGCTAGAGTTGATAATCGCAGGAATTTCTTCAATGGCCAATGTTTCTCGTGTCATAACTTTGGTCACAAAGTAGCTCAATGTGTAGCCTATAAGACAATCATGACTAGAGAAGCTCAAAAACAAAGAAGTATGACTGGGATCATGAAAAGAACCTTCAATAACTTTTCTGCTCTTGAAAATGAAATAGAATGTTCTATTTGTAACAACTTCGATCATGAAGATTCTGAATGCAAGAGCAGGTTTCGGCAGACAACTAAGAAGGAACAAGCCTCAAGTGCCAAAACATGGAGAATGAAGGAATCACAACCAGAAAGATGTGGGATAGCCTTATATGCAGAAGGACAGGAAAATCAATGGTACATCGACAGTGGATGTTCGAAACATAGGACAGGTGATAAAGAAAAACTTCAATCATATAGTGCCTTAGAAAGGGAAAAGCAGGTCTCATTTGGAAATGACACCCGTGCGTTCATAAAAGGTAAAGGATCTGTTTAGTTGAAAGAAAAGGTCAAAGCTGGAAATGTTATGTATGTTGATGGGTTAAATCATAATCTATTAAGTGCCAATCAGATGTGAGATCAAGGAACTAAGGTAATATTTCGATCAAATGGATGTAGTGTTTGTGATCTTGATACAGGAAAAAACAGTGATCAAAGGCATAAGAACTCCAAATAATTTATACACATTCAAGGAAGGACAACATCAATGCTATCTAAGCAAGAATGATGAACACTGGCTATGGCACCAAAGATTGAGGCATCTAAGCTTCTCACAAATAAGGAAAGCATGCAAATACCAGGGAGTTCGTGGACTTCCAGACATCAGAATTCCAGACAATACAATATGCAAATCATGTTAGTTTGGTAAGCAAACTAGAACTAACTTCCCTGAGAAGGAAGGATCAGCTAGCAGGCCACTTGAACTTGTCCATACTGATGTATGTAGTCCATCTAGGAAAAGGTCACCTCGAGGAGAATAATACTTTATATTATTCATTGATGACTTCTCCAGGATGTGTTGGATAGGACTTATGAAGCACAAAGACGAAGCCCTCGAAAAATTCAAATCTTTCAAAGCATTGGTTGAAAACGAATCAGATCACAAAATCAAATGCCTCAGGTCTGATAGAGGTGGGGAGTTTACCTCAAATGAATTTTTCGATTTTTGTGAAGAACATGGAATAAGAAGGGAATTCTCTACTGCAAGGACTCCTCAGCAAAATGGACTAGTGGAAAGGATGAACAGAATGGTTCAACAAATGGCTTGAGCTATGATGGATGAGTCTGGAACTCCCGCAACTTTCTGGGGTGAAGCTGCATTTGCTGCAGTTGTTATTATCAACAAGACAAATGTCCGTGTGAACAGCACTCAGACTCCTCACGAACTATGGTATGGTGAGACTCCCTCGGTAAAATACTTCAAAATTTTTGGGAGCAAATGCTACATTAAAAATACTGATGAAAATCTTGGCAAGTTTGAACCTAGAGCAGATGAAGGCATTCTCCTTGGTTACTCTCCCCACAGCAAAGCATACAAGTGTTACAATAAAAGGCTTGGAAAAATTGTTGAAAGTATTGATGTAGTGGTTGATGAAGAAGAAAGCACTCCTAGGCAGGTAAGATCTGAAGATTTCGAAGATGATGAGGACTATCCATCAACATCAAATCAGATTCATGATGAAGAAGAAACCCATGAGGCACTAGAAGAACAGATAAGGATAGAAGAAAATACTCCATCCAGGTACGTTCAGAAGAATCATCCAGAATCTCAAATTTTGGGGCAGAAAGAGGCAGGTATACAAACAAGAAGAACAATTGCAGAAACTTCAAGCTATTTGGCATTACTCTCCTCCACTGAACCACAAAATGTAAAAGAGGCATGCAAAGATGAATGCTGGGTCAAGGCAATGGATGAAGAACTTGAGCAGATTGAAAAGAATAACACTTGGGAGTTGGTTCCTAGACCAAAAGATAAGAATGTCATAGGGACAAAATGGATATTCAAAAACAGGTTGAATGAAAATGTGGAAGTTATTAGAAGCAAAGCCAGACTGGTTTGTAAAGGGTATGCTCAACAAGAAGGAATCGACTTTGAAGAAACGTTTTCTCCCGTTGCTAGACTTGAGGCCATCAGAATGTTCCTTGCTCTCTCTAGTTTTCAGAAGTTCAAAGTATTTCAAATGGACGTAAAATCTGTTTTTCTAAATGGAGACTTGGATGAAGAAGTGTATATTGAGCAACCAGATGGGTTTATCCTTGGAAATGATCCAAAGCTTGTATGCAAACTCAAAAAGGCTCTCTATGGACTTAAATAGGCTCCAAGAGCTTGGTATTATCGCTTGGATAAATACCTCCGTCAGCAAGGTTTTATAAAAGGATCAACTGATAGCAATCTTTATATAATAATTGACAATGATAAGTTGCTAATACTTGTTGTGTATGTTGATGATATCATCTTTGGTAGCAACGAAGAAGACATGAGTCAAAACTTTGCCTTAGTGATGCAGAAAGAGTTTGAAATGTCTATGCTTGGTGAGCTCACATATTTTCTTGGTTTACAAGTCCAACAAAACAAAGATGGCATATTTCTATCACAAACCAAGTATCTCAAGCAGATCTTGAAGAAGTATCGGATGGAGGATTCGAAACCTGTATGTACCCCGATGGTGACAGGTTGCAGCCTCAGCGCAAATGATGAATCGGTAGCAGTGCATCAACCAACCTATAGATCCATGATTGGTAGTCTACTCTATCTAACAGGTACCCGACCAGACATTATGCATGCAGTGGGAATAGTTGGAAGGTTTCAGGCAAATCCAAAGGAAACTCATCTTCAGGAAGTTAAGAGAATTTTCAAGTATCTTCAAGGAACTCAAAACTATGGCTTATGGTATCCTAGAGATACAGATCTCACACTTCATGCATATACAGATGCAAATTGGGCAGGAAGCGTGGATGACAGGAAAAGCACTAGTGGTGGTGCATTCTTCATGGGTCCTAGATTGGTATCCTGGTTTAGCAAGAAACAAAGTTCTATTGCTTTATCTACAGCTGAAGCAGAATATGTAGCTGCTGCATCTTGCTACACACAGCTTCTTTGGATGATGCAAACATTGCAAGATCTTCAAATCACTTGTACTCCACCTATCTCCATTTTATTGTGATAATACAAGTGCTATCAGCATCTCAAAGAATCCTATCATGCATTCAAAGACTAAGCACATACTGATCAAATATCATTTTCTTTGGGAACAAGTACTAGAACAAAAGGTCAAGTTGGAGTATGTTCCCTCTAAGGAACAAGTTGCTGATATACTCACCAAACCACTGCCTAGGGAGACATTTGAATACCTCAGACAGAAGCTGGGAGTAGTTGATGCATCATCTTGCTGTTGAAATCTGTTTGTTTCAGAGAAAAGTGGTTGTATGCGAGTTGCATGAGGAGGATCCGCATACATACGCTGGTTTATGTAGATACAGTCGCGTATATGGTGGTTTGAATGAAATCAGTGGGGACAGACTCTGGTTGAAGAGAATATGATATGAGTCTGACAGAGACCCTCTGGCATAGGTTTAGGGGGAGCAGATAAACTTCTAATAATGCATTGTTGGTATTATCTTAGAAGCTTTTGGTTTAAGTTCACAGCTGTTGATTTCAGGTGGAACAAATGCAGAGGGAGAACAGAAGGAGAACATGGTTGCTGATCTGAATAGTGATTGACAGATGCTGCTGATATTAGTTATTGGTGACTTTCATAGTCTTGCTCTAGATATTTCGTCTCTATGTCATGTATATCTTTTATTATTATCAAGGTCATGTAACGGCCTATTTTGGTTTCCCCACTATGCCTGGGATGATTGATCTAATGAACTTGGTTGTCATATGTAACTTTCTGATGTATCCCCAATGGTTGGGTGGATGATCCCCACTTGGTTGGGTGATGGATGTATGTATAGAATCTTTTGGTGATAGGAAGGTCATTTATGATGTATAAGTCATGGTTGTTCTTGAAGAACATCTTTTTGAAGATCTTGCCTACAATCAGGGGGAGCATTGACAGACTCAGCAGAACAGAGATTTCAGCATGCACTCAGGGTGAGCATAACCCTTTGCCCTTGATGTAAAAGGGGGAGAATGACTTTGAGGATAGGATCTTGGGGGTTGCCATCAAGTCCAAAGGGGGAGATTGTTGGCATTATGGCACAGGTGTTGTCCTTGATGGCAACTCACTCTGGTGACAGATCACAGTTCAGGCTCTCAGAATGAAGGAAAAGATATATACGCAGGTTCAACTTGACAAAGCAGTGTATATACGCGGGTTAGACGTTCAAAAGGTGCGTATGCGTATACATGCACTTTCACGCAAGAAAAAACGCGTACATATGGGAGAACTTATTTTTGGTCCGTGGTATTTAGTCCCTGGTACTTGAACCTATAGTTTTGGGTCCATGGTATTGATTGGTTATGGTTTTGGACTGTGGTATTGTGAAAGGCCTAAGACTATAAAAGAGGAAGGAGATCATTTGGCAAAGCAGAAGCTGAATGATTGAATATCTGAAGAAGCGATAGATCTGGAATACTAGTGATTGGGTTATGGTACAGATCTGGATCTGAATGAAGAAGGAACCTGAGCGCAAGGAGAAGGATATGTTCTATTGATGGGTCAAAATCTTAAGGCTTGAATAATAGTATCTTTGTATGATTTTGATATGTTATATGTGACGCATGCTTGATCTATAAATCTGGTAATCTAGATGAACTAATGTTTGAATGAGTGAATTATCCTTTATAGATCTGTACGCAGGTTCAGTGAAGCGAAGGCGCGTATACACGCTGGTTATGTGAATAAAAATAGCGTATACGCAGGTTGGTCCAAACACAGAAGCGTATGCACGCAGGTTTCTGGTTGTTGAAATAGTGTACGTTTATTGAATTATGTTCTAGCTGCTTCTGTTTATTGCTGCAGTTATCAGGGTTCAGAATTGGTGTGTGGATACTGTTACAGTGTTCTGGATACAGCTGTCAGAGAAGTGTCTATTTGATTCAGTTTTAAGTGGAAAAAGGAGATTGTTGATGATTGATTGTTGTTCATTTATGAAACGTGGTCCCTGGAAGAAAAGAGAAGGTTGTAGCCTTCTGCAGGTAGTAACCTGCGTACTAGTATCCCAGCTAGTACAAGAGCTAAGGGGGTTGTAGCTCCCTTCCAGGAGAAGCTGGAGAATGAGAGAGGGTTGTAGCTCTCTGCAGGTAGCAGCCTGCGTATCGGTAAAGGACTACACCAGTACAGAATCATTGTAAAAAGAAGTTTATAATTAAAAGAAGATAGAGACAAATTGCAGCAGGTGGTTTTCACCCACACTGGGTTTCCACCTTATATCTTGTGTTCTTGTGTGTGATTGTCTTCTGCTCTGTTTTACTATTCCTGGTTACTGTTTATATGGTTCTGATGCACAGATTAATGATCAACATCTATAGAATAAATTAAATTATAAGTCTGCATAGTATACGCAGGTTTCCTTATCTGTAGTTGCGTATATACGCGGTTTTCTCTAACTGAAGTAGCGTATATGTTCTGGGTTTGAAAAAGAAAACATTGACTAGATAATACTGATTCACCCCCCCCCTCTCAGTATTATTTCCAACATTAGCGAGCTGAAAAAGACAAGCACTCAATCTTTTTGTGGAATGATCCCTCAAGTCCAAAAAGATTAAAACGTAGAGGAGGGATGGCACTTCCCCTTACTTTAACGAGCTGGAAAGGCCAGTAGCTTGGAAATCTTTTCATATTTTATGAGTCTAAAAAGAGCTTAAAATAAACTCGTTTTTGAGGAACGAGTGATGTTTTCTGGTAACAACTAGTTCCAGGTAAGTTTGGAACTTCTCAAAACACGGTAGTGTAAAGAGGGTGGCTAACAGAATCACTCATCGTAGTTGTTCCTCAAAAGGGTAAACAATCAAGTGGAAGCATATGATCAGCCAAAAGAATGGAGGTGGCAGTAAGAACACAACCAAGGCTTAAAAGGCTGATAGCAAGGCAATCACGAAGGTTATTTACTGAGGGTGGATTCATTTTTTAATGAGCTTGAATCGGAAGAAACTATGCTCAGTGGTGGGTTCATTTTTTAACGAGCTTGAACCTTGCGGAAACATTGCTTATGATAATAGTCAGAGATGTTCAATTTACCATTGACACTAGATTATTCTAACGGTTGTACAACCTGTTCAATTGCTCCATCAAATTGTTTAGAAATACAAATACATGCCTGAAAAATGAGCTAAAAACCAACATTTTACTTGAAGTACGTGAATAGTAACATAAAAGCAGTTTTACTTCTCATTTTTACCATTTCATTCAAATTTGGGATTTTTGGAGCTCTGGAGGTGTCCCCCCCCCCTAAATTTCATCAGTTGATTTTGGGAGATCTGGTGGACTATTCTCCGCGCCGTCAGGACCAGGTAGGAGCTAACCCTGAGCTCTTCAATTGCATTCCATCCTTTTCTGATTTTGAGCAAGCTTTCCCTTTCTTCTGGGCCCCAGGGGTTTGAAGAATTCGTTCTCTCCCCATCGCACCTAGTTTGCATTGAAAAGTGTGATGCATACTAAGCTGGTCATTGGCCAGTTAGTATGCATCTCAGCCTGTACATAGGCAGGGTGCGATGGGCGCAGAAGGGAAAGTTTGTGCAATGTTTTTTCATGAAATTTTTGCCTGTTTTTGCCTAAATCAGGATCCTAATTCATCTTTTGTTTGTGTTTCAGAGATTCATCAGATCAAGATGGTCATTACATGGCGTGAACGCGAGCATGAAGAAGAGGACATGATTGCCTTACATGATCCGGGTATGGTTACTGCATTGCAAAACTATGGCTTGCTCAAATTCTTCCACATATCCAGCATGAGGCAACAAATCAATTTGTTGCAATATCTTCTTGATGCATGGGATCCGATCAACCAGGTGTTCCATATTAGAGGCAAATCCATTCCTTTGATAGTCGAGGATATCTACTTTTTGACTGGGTTATCGAGGCGTGGTGCCCCTCTCTCACTATCGGGATCCGCCCGTGGAGGTGAATCTGTGAGGGATTATATTTCACCAATTTTGTAGAGATGGATCTCAACCGAGCAAGGATGGTAAGATCAATATCTGAGATGTTACTAATTGGTCCTTGAGGACCATTGTATTCACCTTTGCTAGATTGGCTGGTAGCATGGCTCTTCATTTGGCCAACAGATCTTATATGCAGTATGCCCTAGAATGCCTGGAACCAAAGGTATTCAATTGGTGTGAGGCAGTACTTCCAGTTATAAAAGAACAACTCTCCAAGGTAAAGAATGGAAGATCCAAGAACTTTGGTTACAGTTCCATTCTGACTGCTTTCTTCTTGGAGAGGATTCCATTGATGCAGCCACAATACATTTCACTAGGATTGCCAGCACCGAGGGAACCACGGTTGCAGAGATGGGTTGACCTCATGTCTAGACATGCTGGTCAGTCACAGATTTCATTCTCTGATGCCTTGTTTGAGTGGTTCAACCGTTAGGAGATGGTCTTCAGAGAGTATCCATATGTTGGGATGGATTTATGAGGTGATCCAGATTTGGCGTTACTGGCTGGTGAGCAGTGGAGTGTTATGGGTAAAAATGATCTAACCATATCTTTGTTTATTGGTTTTTATAATGTTCTTGTGTGTTTTTTTAAATGCTATCAAGACTAATCAAACTCATATATGTGTGCAGGTGTTGGGCCAGTGCAACCAGCAACACGCCCAAGGGTAGAAGCTGCCATTCCAGTAGGAGAGGCTATAGGGAGGGTTGTCCTTCATGATTTGGACATAGCGGAGACCCTTGCAGTGTTGCAGGATCAGATCGAGGGTCTCACCCTTGGTATTCAGGATGTGAGGACTGACAAGTTACCTCTGAGATTACAACACCATACCACTGGCATGCCGAGTCGATGGACTAGGCTCTTATGTATGATCGCACAAGCAGTGACTTGCTATCACTAGCACCATTAGTTTAGGGTGCTTTTCTGCATTTTTGAGTTTTTGGGTCATATTACTGATTTTGTCCTGGACACAGAACATTTTGTAAAAAACTATAAACAATTATATATTTTTGATTTTCGGAGTTTTATTTCGGTTAAATTATGTGATCCTGATGCGAATGTTAATTGAAATGCTTTTTCCTCTATAAATGCTGCAAATGTCTATCTAACACATAATTTTCTAATGAATCAGTTAATGTGTTTAAGTTTCTGGAAATGTGTTGATATTGAATAGAATCAAACTGCCTTTCCAAAATCCTAACCCTTAGGAACATACGATAGATAGCTGGATTCTGAACAGAATAGACACCAGTAAGTTGTAGAATGACGAGTTGCGAATCTAGCCTGACAACAAGTCGGCGTATGCCATGTGTGATGGAATCAGAGAGAAGCTCCATCAACGCATTGTACTCAGTGATGTTGTTTGTTGATCGACCAATACATATCCCTTTGAAACTCACTAACTCGCCGCTTGGATCAAAAATGGCCTAGGCTACAAAGGATAGGTTCTGCGTACTACGACTAGATCTATTGGCGTATCCAACGAATGATTCCAACAGGTTCGACATCTACAACAAATGCAAAGAGGATTACCTAACCAAAATGATAACTCTTGATGAAAAAAAAATGTAACAAAAGCCTATTTATAAAGAGATTACTACACTTAATAAAGCATAGTAACGCTTAAGATACAACCCGTTCTGGGGTTGCGACAATGGAATCCCATCATAATCTACTAGATTGTAGGCTCCTTTTGCTAATACTCTTTTAACAATGTAGGGGCCCATCCACAATGGTTCAAACTTACCTTCTCCCAACTTATCGGAGTCCTGATCATAAAGCAAGATAGGGTCACCTTCTGAGAAGACACGGGGTTTAACAGTGTTGTCAAATTGCACCTTGACACGTTTCTTATGAGCTTCATTAGCCAATGCAGCATCATGACAGGTTTCATCCAATTGGATTAGTTCCAAGAAACGAGCCTCTTCCTTCGAAGTTTCGGGAAGTAGATCGACTGCGAGCTTGAGAGATGAAATTTCACATTGAATTGGTAAGACCGCTTCCAGGCCATACACCAACTGAAAGGGCATAAATCTAGTCGCATTTATCACCGATGTCCTATATGCCCACAAAGCTGAGTACAGGATTAAGTGCCAATTACATTTGTGGACTACAATTATCCTTTGCAGCATGTGCTTCAGGACTTTGTTGATGGCCTCAACTTGTCCGTTAGCTTGCGGATAATACGGAGTAGAACTATCGTGGGACAGTCCTAATTTGGTAGCCAATTCAATCATCATGTGATTGCGAAAATGTGATCCATGATCTGTGACTATAGCTTGTGGAACACCAAATCTAGACACTACATGATTGAAAAAGAAAAGAGCCGTCGTTTTGCCGCTGTTGTTTAATGTAGGCATCACCTCAGCCCATTTTGTAAAATAGTTGACTGCAACTATGATATACCCATGCCCCCAACCGAGGTGGGCTTACATGTCATGAAATCTATGCCCCATTTGGTGAATGGCCCAACAACAACTATGGGATGCAGCGGCGTGGGTGGTAGTCCAGTTTTGCGATCGAAGATCTGACAAGCATGGCAACTTCTGACTGCGACTATGCAATATTTGAATATAGTAGGCCATAAGTGACCTGCTTGTAAGATATTTTGTGCCGTAGTGTAACCAGATTGATGCCCCCCACATGCACCTGAATGATAATCATTCAGGACTTTTTTAGCCTCCTCATGCGTGAGGTACCTTCACATAACTGTATCGACACCACAACGATAAAGTGTATCACCAATGATCATGTAGTCTTTGGCTTGGTATCGAGTATGCCGTTTTTCGGAGCGAGAGGTGTTAGGCCTAAAGGTTTGGGTTAGGAGATAGATCAGAATATCTCCATACCACGGATCACTTGACAATATCAGAAATAGAGATTCATCCGTGATTGATGCTTTAGCTGTTGAATCGTTGGACGACAATGGGAGGTCGCATAGTAACTCCGCGAAAACTAGAGATTTCTTTGATTTGGATTTTGTGAATTCCAGATCAAACTCTTGCAAAATGGTTATCCATTTTGAATATTTTCCCCCTAGTAATTGATACGACAGAATGTAAGTCATAGGGTTGCAATCTAACAGAATGGTAGTTTTGTGAAAGGGGATATAGTGTCGAAATCTCTGTACTACTTGAATATTTGCTAGAGCCAGCTTTTCAACATAGGAGTACTTGCTTTCTGTATCATTTAAGTTTTGGCTTAAATAGTAAATAGGATGTTCAATTCCATTGTCTTCTTGTACTAAAACCATTGTGATGGTTGTATCTGTTGCGGCGAGATATAGGTTAAAGTCTTTTTGATAGTCAAGAGCATACATTAATGATGCTTTTATTAGGGAATCCTTTAAAGCATCAAAGGAAGCTTGCGCAACCTGATCCCAGTTGAAGGGCACTTCCTTTTTCAAAAGGCGTGTATAACCTTTAGCAAGTTCAACGTAATTTGGAATGAACCTCCTTAGAAAGTTTTCTTTCCCTTGGAGTTTCTGAATTTGAAGCAAATTTGAAGGTGGAGGCATGTCGATGATTGCCTGAACCTTACATGGGTCGAGTCAAATTCTGTCCTTAGAAACTACGAAACCAAGTAAATGACCAGAACCGACACAAAACACACACTTGTGTGGATTGAGTCGTATCTTGTAGTGTCGGCAACGTAGAAATATAGCTCTCAAATGTTGCGGATGATCAATCTGCTTTCGTGAATGAGCAGTAGATCGTTGAGATATGGCTGAACAATGTGTTTGATGTCATAGAAGGCGTAGTTCATTGCCCTCTAAAAATTTTCCCCTGCGTTCTTTAAACCGAAAGGTAGTTTACAGTAGGCGAATGTGCTCCACAGACATATAAATGCAGTCTTTGACTGGTCGTGTGGGCGGATGTTTATTTGGTTGTATCTGAAAAATCCATCCATGAATGAAAAGATTTCGCATCTAGCACATTCATCAATTATCTGGTCGATGAAGGGTGTAGGGTAGTTGTCCTTTGGACAAGCTTGATTTACATCCCTGTAATCAATGCACACTCTAATCGTTCCTTGCTTTTTCATCACAAGAACAATATTCCCAATCAGTTAGAGGAACAGGGTAAATGAAACCAGCATGTAAAAGTTTTTCAACTTCTGCCTTAATGGTAGTGGCTTTCTTTGGGTGAACCAGTCAAATCCATTTCCGTACTGGTTTGACATTTGGATACATCTTGATTTCATGTTCAACGATGCTCGAGTCAATGCCTAGCATTTCTTCATATGACCATGCAAAGACATCTCTGAATTCATGAAAGAGAGCACAATATATTTCCAGTTCTGAAGAAGAACAAGATTTGCCAACATGAATATTCTCTACAACATTAGGTTTGGTCGAGATATTTATGGCGATAGTCTCTTCAATATTGGATAGATTTCGCTCGGAATCCACCATATTTACAATATTTTATAGAAAATCAAAAGCTGAAGGATGATTAAGGTCGCCGGAATAATCTTCGTCATTATCTTGAAGATGGGAATGATGGTGGTAATCTTCCCATGGTGCCTCTCCTATCATCATTGACTGAATGATTCCTTCGTCTCTAGAATGTATACGTGACTAAGGATTTGAAGAGGTGCCATATTATAGAGACCTATCTATCTAAACACTTGATGAGTGTTTATTTAGGTTTGCCACCCAAGCCCAGAAAATTGATTACTACAAAATTTCTATGGGGCTTGGGGGAAATACCTAGCAATGATCCATGCTAACAAAATGTTTGGAAATATTCTTAATCTTTGATGATGTAGAAGATACCATATGACAGGTTTCCACCGTGGCCACTTCCACCAGATTACTCGGAGGTAGGAGGGAAAAAGTACCCATTAAGGCAGGGTCTTTTAGGAGGCCTACTCCGACATTTTGAAGTGATTGAGAGCTTCCATGGATCATTGGAATGCTTCCCATAGCTTGTGAACTGTTGGGGAAAAAGGTTAGTTGGTCAACGATTGTAATTCCGCCTTGGAAGGGAAATGCAATCTTTCTAAAATATGTTGACACAACAACAGCCATAGCATAAATCCAGGGCCTTCCCAGTAGGATATTGTAATCAAGGTTTCCATCGATAACTTCAACTTCAATTTCTACTGTCTTGCCCCCCAGTTCAACTTGCAAGTTACTTAATATCCCATATGGTGTGTATGTTCTTCCATCGAACACTTTTAATGTTGTTGATGATCGCGACAAGGGTGGTGAGCCTAAAGTTTTCCAGCAACTCATTGACATAATACAGGTAGATGCACCCTCGTCAATGATTGTTCGATGAACAGTTTTGTTGAGGGATTTTACTTGTATAAGGAAAGCGAGTTGGGCCGGTAACTGAGGTTCATATCCTTTGTGGTTAAAGGCCACAAGATTGGAATCCGTTGGGTCAATCCCACCTATTGCTGATAATAAAGCTTGCTTTTGGGAGGGGCAATTCTACAATACTTCAAGTGTCAACATAGCGGATGGTGATTGAGCCAGATCCTGTACTATATTATAATTCTGTTCTGCTCGAGCACAAGGATTAAATGTCAATTTATGTACTACTCCCTTTGGCGGCTTTATTGTTAGTTCAAGAATGATGGGTGGCACAACTTCTGATGAAGTTGTTGTTGAACTGGGTTGATCTGTAGCCTTGTTATTCGACATCTGTGGATTCCTGTAATTTTTATTCCTCGTAGATATCAAAGAATCATTTTGCTGCTTCGAGACGGATAACATAAGCACTTGGGATAGGGAAGCATGATCGATAGCAACCATATTAGTTTCTGGGTTTGGAAATGGATCAGTCAAAACTGCTGAGGTGCTTGAAGTTTTTAAAAATTTCTTGACCTCAACTTGATGTGGAAAATTTTTTGTGTAATGGTCCTCATTGCATATGTAACATGGCTGATTAGGTTTCTTTTGCCCAGCAGGGTTTTCAGAAGATTTTTCAGGAGTTGAATCTTCCTGTTTCTTCTTTTTTTTTTCCCTTTCTTCTTTCCCCCTGGCTGCTTCGGTTCTTTGCCTTTGTCAGATGACACGGCATTAACCTCCGAGGTAGGAAGTTTGTCATTTGCTTTTTCACTAGAAACTGCAAGGGCTTTACTAGTTTGAGCCTTTGCGGTTTGCGTACTTGAGGTACCAATCACGCCATCACCGACATGAGAGTCCCTGTTTGATTTAGGAGGGGGGGAATGGAAAATTTTGGTCTAGGAGCATCAGGGATTTTTTCATAAAGCGTGCCAGACTGAGTATAGATCAAGTCTAAATATTGTGCATGAGCAATGACTTGCTCTTCAGTGACAACTCCTCCTGCCACATCTTCTGTAATAGAAGGTAATAATGACTTAATAAACCACTCAACTATAAGCTGATCAGGAACATATGTCTTTACCATTCGATGACGATGTCACCACTCATGAATATGATCAGATATGTGAGTGGCTGTTGTCTATTTAAAGTTGGTAAGGAGTTCTGTCCCTATTTCATACCTTATGGGTAACTGAAAGTGGGTTAAAAAGGTAGTGGCAAGGGTGCTGAAGTTGTCGAATGAAGCTCTAGGCAATTCGATGTACCATTTCACTGCCGGACCAGTTAGCGTTCGCTGAAAAAGGTGAAGCCTAATCGAATCATCATTGAGGGCATTGGATGAACAACACAAATGAAAGGTCATTACGTGATTCGATGGATCTTCACCCAGATTTCCATTGAATTTAGGAATATCTGAGGGAAGTTTATGAGGAATCGCTGGCCACCAAGGGGTGTAAGCAATTGGATCATTTGTTAACCAGTTCAAATCTAGTAATTCAAAAGTTGCTACAAAGGGTAGCTGTTGATTCAGGTTTGGCAAAGCATACCCAGGATAAGATGGGATCGCCTGAGCAGTGGGTCTTTGCATACCAGCATAATCTATCTAATGCTGGTAACTTTGATAAGGTTGATGGACATAACCAATATAGAATGGTTGTTGATAACTATTTTGAAAATGCGGTTGTCCATTACCTAAAGCGCCTTATTGCTTAGGTCCTCAGTAAACTTGTTGGAATTGGGGTTGTTGATATTGCACCAGCCATGGTTGTTGAAACATTTGCTGTTTCCCAATATTGGACGATTGACCAAGATGCGGAGTGATAACACCTATTTGAGCCTGAGTTGTTTCGGTTAAGGAAGCATTAATTTGAGATTGTGATGGAGCCATTGAGACAAGAGGCTGTTGTACTGCAACCTGAGAAATTTGAGGTTGACATACAACAGGCTGTGCTTGTACTTGCGACACAGTCACAATAGCAGGCGTAGTGGTAATATTTGACACAAGTTGGGTTAGTTGTATTGAATATACAACCCTTGGTTATTGAGGTAGTATTGGTATTAAACCACCGGATGTAATTCCAGTTGGACCTGAATTTTGTTGTGAGCTCTCATACGGTTGTGCTCCAGGAGGGAACAATGAAAAAGCATACTGCCCCCCGTATGGTGGCAATCCAGTGCTCAAAGGATAGATTGGTCTTTGAAGACCGGGCTACCCAAATTGAAACTGGTATGCAGGATCAATTTGCTGAGCTTCAACATAAGAAATGCCAGATAGGATTCCAGAGGAACCAATGGAAACAGACCATGTCGTCAAAACAGTCCCTGAGTGGACTCCATCTAGTGATTGATAACTAGTTGGGACAGATGGTATATCAACAAACATCGTAGGAGTGGTAGCAGGAAGTTCTGCTACAGGTGTATTGGATGACACAAACCTAGATGTTGATGGTTGTTCAGACATATTTAGTCTATCCAAAAGATTTCCTAGAGATTCGACAGGAACTTGTGATGAATGATGATTGAAAGAACTAACTTCAAGAATAGAAGGATATAAGTGGATCCCAGCTCCAAAATGCAATGGAGTACTGGATGGAAGATCCTCTACGACTTCTTCTTTAGAAATTAATCCAAGTGGAAGAGGTGGACTGTCAGGTCCGTAAAATGTTTTCGGAGCCGAAGAAGGTATAACTTCTGCAGTGACAGATACTGGAGGGGTGACACCTCCTAAATTCTAGAACTCGACTTCTAGATGTTTAGGTAAGTGAACTTCAGTCTCTGGATTAGCTCTGGATGGAGCTGTTTTAGGTATAAAGGTGTCTACATTTACACTAGGATCAGTTCTAATGTCCTCTTACAACTGCAGAACTTATTCTATAAAGGCAGATGTACTAGAAATGATCAGAGTAACTGTAGTCTCTGATGATGTTGAAACACAAGTTTCAAATAAACCAGGAGAGATGGATTCAGTTAAATGAGACCGTTTTGCCCGGAATGGTTTCGTTTCCAGAGTCAAAGATAGTTGACTCGCTAGCCTCTGCTAACGATGAGGTTTTGATTGACTTTCTTCCATGATTGCAGATTACTTGATCAACACAAAATTAAAAGGGGAAATGTTATTCTGAATTAAATAAATTTTATGAAGCTCTAATACAACTTTGTTTTTTCAATTTTTAAGAGTCGAAAAAAAGATAAAGATGGCTCTAGTTGCCTTCGATTTTTAATGAGCCTGAAGTGACAAGTGCTCAGATGGACCTTTTTTTTAAGGAGTCGAAAAGCAACGAAAGTGACTACTCTAGAAATCTAGACAGAGGGATTACCAAACCAATCGCAAAACTACAAAATACACCTTGGTGGTGAATTAAAGAGAAATTACCAAGGACTTATGTACGGCAGTCAATCTTCCCGAATGTTGTGTTCAGTGCATTGCAATTGATATGGTAGCAGATACAGCTTCCTAAGGATAAAGGATATCAGCCTATTGTGGTCTCCCAATATATACTCGACGGTACAAGGAGCACAAGTCCGTACTGGCACTTGTCGTATCAAAGAGGAGGAATCACCCAACCTTTGATGAAAATGACAGTTACCAGGTTTTACGACGCCGGAATACATCTCTAGCCTAGACCTCTAGATGTGTTGCGTTAGGTTCCAAAGTGTTTTTATGTTCAATTTTGGTTTATTTTAGAGTTATCTTTTTAGAAGTTTGCTTTTCAAGGTTCATTGCATGATGTAGATGTAAAATTCCTAAACATGCAATCTAAAATGATAAATAGTTGTTTGTTTTCTTTTAGCAATGAAATCCTAGCTACTAAGGAATGAAGAGTATGTTTCTTTCAATAGAGAGCAGAGAGCACACACTAAATACAATTTTCCTAAATCATTTTCCGCATGTAGTCTAAATGAAAATGCACATGCATGTATTTGTTTTTCCATTTCCTTAATGTGAGAATGCCAAAAAAAGGAAAATTAAGTACAGATCTGAACTATTTTCTTCAAAGCGACACTTTAACGATTTCTTTTCAAAACGAAAGGAAGACTAAGATGACACTTTCAATTTCGAATGGAAAACTGCTTTCGACACTTCAAATATTGGTAAGTCAAATTACAATGGCAAAAGTACAATCAACTATCTAGAAGAGGAAGACTTTACGACACTCTCCTTTTCGACTCAAAATGATAGTTTTCACACTTCTTTTCATTAAAACGACAGTTCGATGAAGCTACTCTTGACAAAGGAGGATTGTAAATGATGAAAAATACATAAAAAACATTACAAATCCTGATCAATGGAGGCTAAATAATTTGAAGGAAGGAGGCTTTAGCAATGATATATTGATCATAAGCAGCAAAACTACTGAATAGAGCTGAAAACAAGGAGGAAAAAACCAAATTCCAGAGAGAGAAACAATATCATTCAGTCATTGCACCTGTCCTTAAGGGAAATAGGGATGCATCTCACCTGCAACACACGGGAGGTGCGATGCATACACGCTGCTAGCTATAGACAGTGCGATGGACCAGGGAACGAAATTGAGCTTGGTTTTTGCTCAAAATTTGCAACTAAGTTTAGTGATTTAGGGTGAGTTATGATAGACAGTAAAAGCAAAGTACAAGGGTATGATCTTATGAGGTTATTGAGCTACCACAAGGGTGCTTAGGATGTTTGCAAGTTAGATGTTCAGTTCATAAACCAACCCAAAGATTGACTAAAGCATCGTTGATATACTTTGCACTTGCATAGCAAGGGAAGTTCGAAGGCTAGCTGGCTTAACTTCAGGCTCCGTCTGTAGTTTATAAAGCAAACAACAATAACAAACAAACAAACTATTCGCTCCCCAGTGGAGTTGCCATTTTGTTTCTAGGAAAACTAGTGTCTTTTCGATATGCTAGTCCCACTAAGATGGGTAGCTATCTTAGAAACAAACAATTCAAAGCGCTTCAAGATTTCCTTTATGTATGATAGATAAGAGAGAAGCAAAGAGGACCAACCTGTATCTTCCGCTTGGCTCCTTGCTTGTTTCCTCTCTCCCTTGATAGAGCTTGCCACTCTTCTCCTACTTGTCCTGCTTTAGAGAATACCTGTAGAGGCAAAGCAACAAAACACTATCAAAGCATCTCGATCTATGATATCATAAACAATGCAAAATTAGAAATACATTAACCATACAATTGCATCTACAAATAACAAGATTCACAAATGCACGATTATATGGAGGAAAACTCAAAGAAATTTATTGATAGTAGAAGTAGAAGAGAGGATTACAATGTAGCTATCTAATCTAGCATCATCCTCCCAGCATCAAAGCCCTCTTCACCTCATGAAAAGCAAGATCACCCAACAATAAAATGTCTATTCTCAAAGAGAAACCAACAACACTTTCTTACAAATTACAATATTCCAGCCCCCAGATCTCTTAGATGAGGGATCCATTTATAGATATTTGTAGAGGTGTGAGTCAGCTTCTGGGTTTTTTATTAGTGTCATTTCACTGATAGTTCTTGGTTCCACTCGGAGATTTCATTGATCTCTTACTCATCCCTGGGTGAATTCTGAGATACAAGTGTCATATGAGAAGTTTCTGGAAGATTCCTTAGGCATCCACTTAGCAAACTATCTACTCTTGCTCATCGCACCCTACAGAAGGCCTTTTCAGTATGCATCGCACCTCCCGTGTGTAGCAGGTGAAATGCATCGCACCTTGACCAAGGAGCAGTCGTTATGGTCTAGTTTTGGCCATCTGAGTGGTTTTTTAGGTGGAACTTCTGGGAAATGATGTAATCAGTTGACCATGATTCTTTAGGGTGTGAAAAAACACTTTTGGGGGTTTAAGAGCCCTTGGTTTATCGACATATGTGATTGGGGTTGTAGCGCCCAAATATGTCTATAACAGTTGCGGTCTTAAGTTGTACTGGGGATTTTGTTGTAGTGTATATGGCGCTGGCAGTGTAGGTTGAGGGAGTGGAATGGTTCCTGCTGGCTGATTCATCGGTCTTTGCCAGTTTCTCTGCCAAGATTGACTCTGCGAAGTGGGAGGGGACCATTGTGTTGGATATGCATTGTTTTGCCAATATGGTGGAGAGTAGGGAAAATTTGGCCAATTAGGTTGGCTTGTTTGATTTGGCCATGGTGATGAAGGAAATGGTTGTTCTGACCAATTTGAAAAAGGAGGCTGATTTTGCCACATTGTATTATATTGCTGAACATGATATTGCAGAGGTTGGAAAGAAGAAGATGGATCAAAGGGCATACCTGGTTGTCGTGGCTGCCATTGACGGTGCTGATTGAGTAGGTACACTGGTTCTGATTCTTCTTCCACTTCTTTGTACACTGCTTTCAAACCCGGGAGTGAGGGGTAGTTCTTTGTGGAGTGGTCTTTTGTACAAATAGCACAGACTTGAACTGCATCTAGTGGGCACTCTTTATGGCTGTGTTTCTTTCTGCATCTCGGGTAGAATATTACCAGATTTTGCTCTGCTTCTGCTTATTTCTGTTTAGCTTGCATAATATCGAGCTGTGTTGTGAGGGTCCCCAATATATCAGTTTTGAAATTCTCCAGTAAATTCCCGATTTCTGTGCGAGTTACTCCACCAGAGATCTTGTTTTCCCTTGTGAGCATATCACGTTCCGCTAGTTTTAGCCTTGTACTGCCTCTGGAACTCCTGATGCACAAATCAATAATGTCAGAAAAATTTTCTTGATAGATGTCACCTTTTCCCATAATATTTAGTGTTTCAAGCCATTGTTCCTTCATCCATTTAATTAATGTCATTTTTAATACATTGTCAGGTAAGGGGAATGACGCATAAGGAGATCTCTGAAGATTATACTGAAAATGTTCAACATATTCTTCTAGTGTCTCATTAGGTCTGGCTACCATCTGAAATATTTCATCCTTTAATTCTCTAGACCTACAATAATCCTGATATTTCTTCAGAAAAGTGGCTTTCATTTGATCCTAGTCATTTATAACACCTCCACCTAACCCCATAAACCATCGTAAATCTACTCCTTTTAATGTGGAGGGAAATAATTTTAGCTTTTGGGGTTCGGTGGTATAGTCATACCCCCGGCATAGTACATCGAATTCAAACAAAAATGTGTTTGGATCTTCCGATGTTAGGCCATGGAATGTAGGAATATGTTGAAGAGGAATGGCCTTCATAAGTGCATTAACTGCAGTATCTACAATGGGATATTGCAGTGTGGAGGTTTGAAGTGTTTGCTGGTTCTGGGCCATTTGGTCAAATATGTGCCAATATCCTTTTGGGATTTCTAAGGGTGTATTCCTAGGCTGGTTAGAAGGAGCAGGAATGGCCTTAACAACACTTCCTTTGTCTGGGATGATGAGAGTTCCTTGCTGAACTAATGTCTAGGGGGATCTTAGCTCTTCAGGTTCTTCAACTTTATTCTGGATGATTTTGATAACACTTCCCTTATCTGGGCTGCTCAATGGCTGAACTATTCCAAGAGGAGATCTTGGTTCTTTGGTTTCCCTTATTTCTCCTCCTCCTTCGTAGAGATTACTAAGGTTACCTTCTTGTAACGATTTTGGGCTAGAATTCTCAATTTCTTGAAAATCTTGCTCCTCTATTTCATTGTGCACCTCAGCAAAGGCTATAGATGGTGATTCTGTGGTCCGAAGGGAACTAGTAGGTTATCTAGAAGTAGCTTTTCTAGGGCTTACTGATGACTAAGATTCTACTTTTTTAAGGATATCGTCTATAAAGGTTGATCGGCCAAGGGTCACCAGTCCCTTAGCTTTATCAGGTTTGGGTAGCAATTTAGGATTCTTTTTAGGATTTTTCTGCTTAGTCATGCACACAAATCAAATACTTCTTTCTACCCAAAATAATCAACAAATCTACAAGAATGCGGGCAGGGGAGAAGGGCTATTACATGCTCCGTAAGCAGGTTCTTACCTTCCATTTTTAAAACCCAACTCTCTCCTAGGAGGTATAAAACCCAACTCTCTCCTAGCAGGTACTTACACTACTCTCTTTTCAAAAGAAACAAATGGCTACACTCTCCCCAACAACAGGGCCAAAATTTCGAGTGATAAAAATGTGTCTTTTAACCCCTATTTACCCTACATTAATTATCAATCCAGGTATGATTTTTTATCTCAAGAGTGTACTCAGTCTGAGGTGGTCACGTTCAAGAGTAATTTTTGCAGTATAGTGCTTACAAAAGTAACTGAATGCTGGAAAAAAAATCTAATTGTAATGGCAAGAAACTTAAATTCTTTGTAACTAAATCATTCACTCAATAAACTACAGCAATCATCAATCAAGGATGCAGCAACGATAACTCTTTCCCCTGCAAACTGATGTAAATGAAAATCAATCACAGGAAAGATCTCCAATCTAATAACTTAGACGACAACAGTCAATGTTCGTTACAGTTGTGGATCTTTCTATTCACACTAAAACAAATGCTAGAAATAACAATTCAATTAGCAGAAAAGGAACAACAACTAAATCTATTGAAAAGGTCGAACAACAAAGCTTCATATACAAAAATGAATTGAGCAGCAATCTTAACTGAAATGAATTGAACAACAATCTTCAACTAGTAAAGGAATTGAACAACAATCTAAGAAAGGAACAACAAACTGAATTAAGTGTAAACACATAGCGACTATAGAGTAATTGAATTAGTAATCTTATTCTAGCATAATGGACATTAACCATAGGTATAAAGGAACATCAATTGCAATTATAATTGAACGACAGTTAAATGAACAACAATCACAATTGTAAGTGAACCGTAGCTAAATGAGCAACAATCGCAACTACAAATGAACAACAAGATCAATCTATAAATGAACAACAAAATCTGAATTAGACAGTGCAATATTATTTTAGAATGAACAACATAACATTTTCAGTTGTAAATAATAATCTTGCTATCCAATTACGATTTCGATATAACAGAGAAATTCGATGAAATGTTCGGAAACAAAATATTACTGAGTAAAGAGAATTAAAGAAATGCAAAGGAAATCAAATCACACATGACTGTAATCGCAAAATAATGATACAAGAAGCAAGTGGATCGACTATGGCCGGGCCCTTAGCCACCAGCGAAGCACTGCTGCGTTTACTCCAGGATTAGATAACGGAACAACAACTGAGTTATATATTAATCATAAATGGTAGAGTTACAGCTATCGCTCTTCAAAGAGAGTCGATGATCAAAGTTAAGATTACAACAATAAGTTCTACAAATTGACAATAATATCCACCCCCTGGGCTACCAGCACTGTCCCTTTTTATAATGGCCAGGCGGAAGTATCAAGAGTATCGATAAGCCTTGAAACAATGATCCCTCAAGATCATAGGATCCTGAGGGATTCGCTATATCTTTGATTTCCAGTTATCACTTTGTCTTCTTGCGTTGATGCCACATTTCCTCTTCCTTTTCCTGGATCATGCGCTTCAATCTTGATCTCCTCGTCTGGATACGGCTTCTTGTCGAAGGGACAATAGTTTCTTTTGCTTTGTCTTTTCCTCCTGAATATTGATTTTCCATTTTCTTCACTTTTTGTATAGAAAAAGACAATAATTAATCATTTTGCATCATTCACAAATCTCCTTAATTCTATCATAATTCTTTAACATATTACCATCTTAGAATGTAAAGAAGTTATGATTCAAAGGAAAAGATAAATAAATAAATGGTAAATACATACCTTTTCCAATGCTTAGCAGCAGCCATGTGATTTGATGGATCAAGTGGTCTGTGATGGGAATGGGATCCTCCAGCCATAAACACTCATCATGCACCATGCAGAGCAACTGCTTGATAATGAAGACAGTCATTGGGGTGCGGTGGTAATGCGGTACCCAGAGCAGGTTGACCAACCCAACTTTCTCTACAACCTTGAGCCATGTCCGTGACTCTAATTCAATCATTCCAGTAATCATGTCAATCCTTCGGTGCATTAGCTGCTCAGTTGCTAAATGCGGGAATTTCTCATGATCTGCGAGGTCCCAAACTTCGAAATTTAGTACAGGAACCCGCCCTAAGTGCGACCCCTGAAAAACAATGTCATTTGGGAGCAACGAAGTTTGCAGAGAGCTATTTCTCTTGTCTATGTCCTTTGGCACCTTCGATTTTCCCTTGCGTAGAGGAACATATTCTGGTAACCTGGTAATAGGGTCTGTACCCTGGGTTTTAAATTCCATTTACAAATCCTCCTCATCTTCCAGGATTTCTTCAGATTCTGCCTCGTCTGCCTCCAAATTAATGGCCTTCCCCTTTTCTTGCAATGTGAGCTTGGTCCTCTGTGGGTTTCTTGGTGAGATGCACACTGGTAGCATAGTCTGCTTATCCTTCTGTGGTCTCAGTGTCCGGGGTGATTTAGGGACTTCGACTACCACCCTGGTACTCTTCGGGGCAGCTTCTACTACCTCAATTTCTTGCACGGCTTCCTCAGGTGTCGACATCATTCTATTCAGGAGGTCTTGCATCTCCTTTGGCAATCTCTCAAATGCTGAACTTGCTCTCAAAGCCTCGAAATTCGCACGGTCCATACATAACTAATAATGTAACAATTGAATTTTCAAAATGCCAAGTGTTTTTTGCTGGACAACCACTTGTAATTTATAGGGCCTTTTGAATTCAAATCTGACCATTCCCCCCACATTTGGACCATTAATGCTAGATTGGCAGTGGTTTTTCAAGAATCTAATCCATAAATTTCACCTTAAATGCCTACTTCCCACTCCATTTGGCCACAATTCGACTCTCAAATCATGAAAAGTGACGTTAACGGTCATTTTCCGGTGGACCTGCGTGCTATTTCCACGAGTAGCGCAGCTGCCTTCACGTTGTGCAGTCCTAAAATCCCTTAGCTCCCTAACCCGGGCAGTGTAGTTTATAGTCCCACGCCTCCTTTCAACTGCCTAGAGAGCTAAGACTGTGCTACTTTCATTTAGACACATGGCTGGACCATCAGTGTATGGCTTCAAGCGACTGCCATTCACCTTTCCTGGGAAGGGTTCTCCATTTAACTTGACCAACTGTACTACTCCTCCATCGATAATCTCCTTAATAACATAAGACCCTAACTAGTGCATCTTGAATTTTCTGGGGAATTTATCAAACTTACTATCATACAAAAAAACCAGATCATAAACACCTTAAATGTGTGCAACTTGATGTGTCGATCATGCCATACGTTTTTACACTGCTTTTGGACCTGTTGGTGAAATCTAGCCAAAAATATTTCTTCTTCGAGCTCATCCAGTTGCACGAGCCTCTCTTTTAGGGCTCCATGGTCTATCATACCTATGATCGTTGCTATGCACACACTAGGCACGATGTATTCCATAGGCATTACAGCTTCCACACCATAGACAGGCCTAAAAGGGGTTTGTCCCATCAGCTTTTTGCATGTTGTTCAATAAGCCCACAATACTGCAGGTATGCGTAGGTCCCAATCACTTCGCTAAGAATTTGAAACCTTGGTTAACATGTTTTCAAGCACTTTGTTGAACACCTTCACTTTCCTATTAGCCTGTGGGTGATAAGGTGCGCTCTTCTAATGATATACCTAAAATTCCTCCATTAGTGCGTTGATCGTCTCATTTAGGAAGTGCATACCACGATCACTCATCAAGATCCTTGGACATCCAAATTGCGTTAGTACATGTTCAAATAGGAACTTCATGGCCCTCGCACCTGTGAAATCCTTCACCAGCTATGCTTCTACCCAACTAGTCAAATACTTCATCGCAGTGATAATGTACCTGACCCCTATCTTCCCTTGTGGCTGAATGTGTCCTACAAAATCTATTGCCCACTTCTCGAATGGTTTCAATGTCATTTGAGGATTCAAAGGCAATTCATCCCTCCATGATGGCCCACATGTTCTTTGACATACATCACACGCCTTGCAGTATGCTTTTGAATCTTGATGAAGGGTTCGCCGCTACAACCCTATGTGTAGAATTTTCTGTGTGGTTTCTCTCCCTACATTATGGCCTCCCGTAGTGCCCCCATGCACTACAAGAAAAAAGGACAGTGGTGAGGGGTGAAAAATGTCACCATAAGCTCATTGGTGACGGTCAAAAGAACATTCGTCACCAAAAACTAAACGTCACCAAAGGTGGCGTCGCTAAAAGTATAGGTGTTATAGTGACATACAAAGTCTGTCACCAATAATGATTTATAATGATGGATAATGACTGTCACCATTTCATATAAGCAACGGTGATGGACCATAGCCTCCGTCACCAAAAACTGAACGTCACCAAAGGTGGCATCGCCAAAAGTATAGGTATTGTGGTAACAATCAAGGTCCATCACGAATATTTATTATAATGACAGATAGTGACCATCACCATTTCATACGAACAATAATGATTTATTGTGATGGATCTTTAATGTCCATCACTATTGGTGCATATATATGGTGATGTTCATTGACCGTCACCAAAAGCCACATTGCTAGAAGTATAGGTGTTGTGGTGACATTCAATGTCCATCACGAATAATGACTATAATGATGGACAATGACCGTCACCATTTCATATCAACAACAACGATTTATGGTTATGGACCTTTGAGGGTCATCACTATTGATGCGTATATATGGTGGCATTCGTTGACCGTCACCATTTCATATTTTTGGCGAGGGTCGAAAAATGTCACCAAAGCTCATTGGTGATGGTCAAAAGAGCCTCTGTCACCAAAAATTGATCATCGCCATTCCATATGGATGTCAGGGCATGATGGAATCGAACCACCAACCTCCTGCTTGTAAAGCAAGGGCTCTTCTATTGAGCTAGCACCCTTTAAAGAAGTATATTTTTTTTAATTAGACCTTGAAACTTCATAAATTGTAAATTCTACAACTTTCAATAAATTAAAGTCTCACCAGTATTTTACTAAACAAGTAAAGTAACATCAAAGATGTAGGTCCCTACCTAATGGTTATTGAAGTTATGAAAATTGGGTGGAGGGAAAAATAGTTATGTATAAGAGAATCAATATGTTCAGTTGAATACTAAATTAGAAGTGAAACTCTGAAGACATTTATAACCTATATATGACCTATAACTATCAAATGCACCAAATATTGCAAAGGAAATATCATAAGTGGATATCATATGGAAGAAGAGGAGGCAGGGACTTGGAACCCTTGTACATCTTGGCATGCCTTATCACTTGGCACATCTTAGCTTGTTTGACATGTCTTCATACTATCTGGCACATCTTAGCATGCCCTAGCACTCCCTAACACACCTTGGCAGTCATGAGCTCACAACTAGCATTGCATTTTTCCATGACTTGGGAACCTTACATTTACTAGAACACCTTGACACTCCCTGGTTATCATGCCCTCTTTCATCCTCCATAATGTCCCAGGCTGATGAAGAGATAAGTGGAGGTAACCAAAAACCAAGATTTTAGTTTGGTAGCTAGCCCTACCAAATCAAAGAGGGCTCTCTCTATGAAATCACAGCCAATAGATGACTGGAATGTAAAGGATTTTAGGCTAGTTAGCTAGGGTCAGGTGGGTTTTTGGAAATTTTAGGGACTTGGAACTCTATCCACTGGTGTCTTGTCTGGCAAGGACTTTGTCAAGGAATCAAGGACATGGAACTTTGTCTAGGATAAAGCACCTAACATGCATGACAGAAGCTCCCTAGAATAGAGTACCTCCTACATAGAAGAGTGTCCCTTGCTCAAAATATAGAACCCTTCTCTACTGTGCACTTTTCTTAAAGATAAATCTGTGCATAAAATAGTACTAAGTAAAACACCTAAATTAAGAAAGTCAACATCTAAGTCAAACTATAAAAGTATAATAAATATGGCTCTAAATAAGTTTGGGAAACACTAGACAAGCATGATTTCATACAACAACAATAAGATTCCTAAAATCGATGCGATTCTTTCATCGTTGCTATACCCTTACAACAAAACTGGAATCTATAACATGTACCCCAAGGCTGTATGTATTTGTTGAAGGTGTAGATTGAAAGGATCTACTGAGATGAAGTACTATTGAAGGAGAAACACCTTCAAAACAATAGATAAAGTCTATTGTGAATTCAACCCATTTTCATTGAGACCAAGGCTGCTACTAGGTACACTTCTCCGCTGAATGGAAACTACAATGTATTGTAGTGTTGCTAAAGGAAAAAAACATTTAGTGCAACACAGATAAAACTCTAACAGATATTATCACTGTGGCCTCAATTTTTGATGATCTCATCAATATAGGTAACAACTTCAATAATTGAAAAACCAAAAGGTGAGATGCATAGATAATTTTTAATGACAGATTTGGGCATACTTTATTATTATTTAGGAGTATTAGTATAGAAAATGCAAGATAACTTGTTGCGTCTTTATGTCACTGGCCAAGGATGCGAAGAAATACATAAAATATTAAATAACATGGTATAAGTCGATTGCAGGTTATTTTGAAATAGGATGGAATTCTCCTTGTGCGGGTTCTAATCTAGTGGGTATAACTTTAAATAAGAAAGTGATAGTTATGGGGTTGAAATTGTCTCACAATTCATGAAAAGTCCCAAATTTGTTCACTAGAAAGAAGTAGAGCGAGTCGTCAGGTTTATGGAAGGGAACACCCTATTTGCAGGAAGATAAATTGAAATTATTCGGGCATGTTATTTCTCGTCTTCTTGTACGTGTGTGATTTGAAAAGATAACCACATCCAAAGACTCAATAACAACTCTAGTAAAGTTTATAGATGTGAAGAACTTCTGAGAAAACCCATCGCTTAATGACAATTGAGTGAGGAATATGTCGAAGGATTCAATCTTGCACTCAGTCATAAAAAGGAAGTTGGGGTATCCAACATCTTGCCAACAAACCAACTCCAACCATAATGTGAAAGGTAGGTTAACTGCGAAACCTCTTTCCCACTTTGTAGTATTGTTCCCTCTTGAATTCCAATAGGTATCTGGCTACTTAGATCCACAAAACTCATGTCAGGTAAACTCTGCATGATACAATTGTGACGTGCAAGCTTGACACACACTCTAGTTTCCCTCTAAAAGAGGGTAAGTCAAAATATTATGACAATCTTAACTGTAATTTGATCATACAATATTGAGGTATTGCATGGAATAAACAATATACTATCAATGCACTAATGAAGAACTCAAAATAAACAAATTTCTTATTGCTACAATAGTGCCTCTTGGGATTCTTGGATAAAGCACCTAACCTGCATGGAAAAATCTTCCTAGAATAGAGTACCTCCTACCTAGAAGTGTGTCCCCTACTCAAAATATAGAACCCTTCTCTACTGTGCACTTTTCTTAAAGATAAATCTGTGCATAAAACAGAACTAAGAAAAACACCTAAATTAAGAAAAGTGAGCATCTAAGTCAAACTATAAAAGCATACTAAATATGGTTGTATACAATATTGAGGTATTGCATGGAATAAACAATATATTATCAATGCACTAATGAAGAACTCAAAATAAACAAATTTCTTATTGCTACAATAGTGCCTCTTGGGATTTTCGGATAAAGCACCTAATCTACATGGCCAAAGCTTCCTAGAATAGAGTACCTCCTACCTAGAAGTGTGTCCCCTGCTCAAAATATAGAACCCTTCTCTACTATGCACTTTTATTAAAGATAAATCTATGCATAAAACAAAACTAAGAAAAACACCTAAATTAAGAAAAGTGAGCATCTAAGTCAAACTATAAAAGCATACTAAATATGCCTAAAATTGATGCACTTCTTTCATTGCTGCTACAACCTCATAGGAAAACTATAATCTACAACATGTATCCCAAGGATGCATGCATCTACTAAAGGTGCAGACCGAAAGTATCTACTAAGATGAAGTATTGTTGAAGGAGAAACACCTTCAAAACAACCGATAGAGTCTAATTTGCATTCAACCCATTTGCACACAGGCCAAGGTTACCATTAGGTACACTTCTCCCCTAAATGGAAACTACAGTGTATTGTTGCTCTACTAAAGGAGAAACGCCTTCAGAGAAACACGGATAAAACTATAACATATATTGTCACTGTGGTATCGGTTGTAGAAGTTCTCATTAATATAGGTAACAACTTAGATAACTGAAAAACCAAAAGGTGAGCTACATAGATCATTTGAAATGATATATTTGGGCATACTTTACTATTTTTTAGGAGTGTTAGTATAGAAAATGCAAGGTAGCTTGTTGCATCTTTATGTCACAGACAAAGGATGCAAATAAATACAAAAAATATTAAATAGCATGGTAAAGGTCGATTGTAGGTTCTTTCGAAACAAGAATGGACTTCTCCTTGTGTAGATTCTAATATATTGGGTATATGTTTAAATAAGAAATTTATAGTTATGGGGTTGGAATTGTCTCTCGATTCATGGCAAGTCCCAAAGTTGTTCACTAGAAAGAAGTAGAGTGAGTCGTCAGGTTTATGAATGGGAACACCCTATTCATAGGTAGATAACTTCAAATTAGTCGGGCATATTATTTCTCCTCTTCTTGTACGTGTGTGCTTTGAAAAGCTAACCACCTATGAAGACTCAAGAACAACTCTAGAAAAGTTTATAGGTGTGCAACACTTATGAGAAAACCCATCACTTAATGACAATTGAGCGAGGAATATGTCGAAGGATTCAATCTTGCACTTAGTCATAAAAAGGAAGTTGGGGTATCTAGCATCTTTCCAACAAACCGACTCCAACCATAATGTGAAATCCAGGTTAACTGTGAAACCTCTTTCCCACTTTGTAGTATTGTTGCCTCTTGAATTCCAACAGGTATCTTACTGCTTAGATCCACAAAACTTGTCCCAGGTAAACTTTGCATGATACAATTGTGATGTGCAAGCTTGACACGCACTCTAGTTTCCCTCTAAAAGAGGGTAAGTCAAAATATTATGACAGGCTTAACTGTAATTTGATCATACAATGTTGAGGTATTGTATGGAATAAACAATATACTATCATTGAACTAATGAAGAACTCAAAATAAACGAATTTCTTGTTGGTACAGTAGCACCACTCTTGGGATTCTCCAAGGAGCCACTAATTTATACACATTTGGAATCTTTACTTGGTCTGCAGAAAGATTAAGCAATGGTAGTGATCACTCTTTGCCCTCCCATGGAAGGTCTATACAGAGTCAACAATAAATTGATTTAAAAGTGAGTTATATGCTTGAAAAAGAGGAGTCCGACTCTTCAACTCTAATTTAGTGGCAAGGAAATATTCAATTGTAAATTCTTGATCTTCTACAATGTAAATTTCTATATAAATGGTTAGCGTAAATCTGTCCATTGTCCACATATCCCAAAAAACCATGTATGTCTGGACTCTGGTTGTGTGTAAGAGAGGGGAGATCACATAAATAATCCATTATCAAAAGAAAAAGTTAAAGCACAACATTCTATGGAGAATTTTTTTTAAAATTTTATTACATACCTTAGAAAGTTTTAAAGGACATAAGTGAAGCTTTCCTCTCATTCGACACTTCATTAAATATGCCCCTTTTCCAATGCAGATGTGGCCTGCAGAATCACAATCAGCAAATAGAATATGAAAAGTAAGTTTAATGAATTAAAGTAGCTTTGTTATACCTCAAGCAAATGGACTATGAGAAATTGGATTCATTCTCTACAAAAGATGATATAGCAAGATCTAATTACATTTTTAACTGAAACAAAGGTAAATTGGATTCATGCTCTACAATAGATGATATAATGAGATGTAATGACACTTTCAGCTCAAACAAAGGTAAGTTGAGTAAGCTCAAGCTCCAAAATGATGGCATCCAACTTCTGAGTGGCAATTACTGTATATATCTAGCTAGAGGCTATAACTTAAAGATATTTGTTATATGTGAAGATAAACAAATGAAAGGAGTGTGAAATTTTGACCATCAACTATAAGTTCCTTTCAAGGACTAGATCAACCCATAACATTATTATCAAGATAATCAACTCACCCATTCTAGTATTCTTCTAGTAGTTTCATGATAAAAATCAAACTCAATAAACTTCAAACAACATAAATTAACCAACAATATGTCTGAGGTTGGTTACCTAAGGATTATATCATACTAAATTACCTTTTGCATCTAACATTGAAAAGACTGTGAAAGAAATGAAGACAAATCAGAAAGAAATGAAGACAAATCAGTGATTATGATAGATGCATGTGATGAAATAAAATAAAAAAGACCTTTCTTCTTGCTACTGATGAGCCTTCTAGGGGATTCTTGGATGAAGTTGATCCTGATCTTCTTTCTGAAATCAAATATACACTTTCTAGCTACTCTAATTTGACAGACAACAACCCTAATTCTTATGAAAATGAATATGGAAAGCAATAAGCGTCGATGAACCTGGTCTTGAAGAAGGTGTCGCAAAGTCTAATATGGATAGTATTTTAAATTTCTACAACTAGCAGAGGGTTTTCCCAGTTGGGTTCGCTAGATTTTTATTTTTTTTGCTATAGTGTGACTGTGTTTTATTTCTGTTCTATTCAACTACAAATTGCTAGAGATATTTTTTTGTCTTCATGCAATAATTAGTTTCAGATTTATTCATTCAAGCAGTAGTAGAATTTCAAGGAAATTCTACACAAGTGACAATTAATCTATATTTTCACTTATATCTTTTGCAAGTAAAATTCACAACTAAATTTTCATCCAAAGTGTTTAGGTTACTAGCAAGTGGCATCACAACATATCTCAACATTGCAAGGCGTAAATCATATTATTCAATAAGGTTGAGACTTGAGACACAAAAATCTTCCCAAGTTATGTAAGCAAGAAAACCGCTGATTTTTAGTTCTAAATCTATCCAACCAAAATAAAGTTATGCCATTTTTAGCACCCTCTAGTCAAAGTTATTCCTGGCCTCATTCAACTAAATTAAGAATATGTCAGTTGAGATTTCTTCTTCATTTCATGCTTCTAAGTTATATATTTATGCAACCTAATATATCATTTATGTTAAGTGATTATTCGCTAAAAAATATTTAGTCCGTCCAACGCATCTACCTAATTTTCTGATGAGTTTCTGGGAAGACTCTATTAGACATTTGCAGTAGAAAATAGAAGATTGTTTTAGTACCTAGTGTTATAAAACTCTAATCTAGAAAAAATATTTTGGGTTGTTTCCCTAAAAATATTTACAAAATTTTCAATCCCAAAGCCATTTCAGGGAGAATTGTAGTTAGGGAGAAATTTAGTATTATTTTTGTAAAATTTGAATGCAACTAAAAGAAATTCTTCCCATTTTCTTAGAAGATTCCATCACCATATATGGGTGAATGCACAGAACTTAAGATTTGGAAATAATTAAATTTCACTTCGCTTTTCCAGGACCATATATGAGTGAATTCACAAAACCTAAGTTTTGTATTGTGGAAACACTTAAATTTCACCTCATTTATTAGGATTGGAAGTTCCGTGAGATACAAACATGTAGCATTAAGGATCTACATTGCTTGTTTAAGGACAATGTTCAATTTATAAATAATGATACAATAATCCTTGTATACATACCTGACACAGTTCTTTGGTCACAACTAATGAAACTAAACTCCATCAATACATATAATATAAGAGAGCATCTACTTTTCAACATATACTCTGAGAAAAATAAACATCTATACATTCATATAAAGTTGTCACCACACCAAAGAAGGAATTAAAAACCAAAATAAAAATAGGAACAGGCTTGAATTGTTATGGTTACTCTAACAAAATGTTAAATAGGATCAATATGTTAATATGGAAAACAGTGTAGTTGATTATGATTGATTGAGCCCAAGGGGTTAGCCCAACCAAATTTCATTAATGTTACTGGGTATTTGGCTAGTTCTATGCTGGCAGGTACCCTATTTGAAATCCCTTGGGTGAGGTGCACTAGTCAACGCCAATGGGTTTACCAGGGATGCCATCCATGATTGTTTGAAACATCCATTGGGATTCCCTAGAGAGTTTTTCTTGGAAAGAATAAAAATAGGATTTCCTAAAGAGAAATTTTGAGATGCATACAATGAACACCCAGTAAAATCAACTCTATAGAGACAAACCATAAAAGAAGGAAAAATACATATGATTTTACCTATGTTCCCTCATTTTTCCCTCCCGCCCTGTGAAAAGTGAAAATATGCTACTCTTAAACTTAAAAGAAATGATGAAAAAAATAGTGAAATTTGAACCAGTCCTCCTTGTGTGGAGGAAGACTAAAAGTGTGGTGAAAATGCAGCGAGATTAGAAATGAAACATAGCTGGGTGCCATTAATAGATTGAAGAGGTAAAACTTTAACTCACAACTCTCTTCAATCTCATTTTCCCTCCCGCCCTGTGCAAAGTGAAAATATGATACTCATAAACTTAAAAGCAAGGACCAAAAAAATAGTGAATTTTGAACCAGAGATCTGAGGTGTGTGTACTCCTCCCTGTGTGGAAGAAGACTAAAAGTGGGGTGTAAATGCAGTGAGGTTAGAAATGAAACATACGTAGGAGCCATTAATGGATTGAAGATCCAATGGTGGGGGATCTGAGGTGTGTGTACTCCTCCCTATGTGGAAGAAGACTAAAAGTGTGGTGGAAATGCAACGAGGTTAGAAATGAAACATACCTGGGTGCCATTAATGGATTGAAGATCCAATGGTGGGGTTCGATATTATTCTGCTACTCGTAAAACCTTAATTCACAACACTCTTCAATCTCGTTTTCCCTCCCACCTTGTGAAAAGTGAAAATATTCTACTCTTAAACTTAAAAAAAGGATGACAAAAATAGTGAATTTTGAACCAGTCCTCCTTGTGTGGAAGAAGACTAAAAGTGGGATGAAAATGCAGCGAGGTCAGAAATGAAACATACATGGGCTCCATTAATGGATTGAATATCCAATGGTGGGGTTCGATATTAGTCTGCTACCGGTAAAACCTTAACTCACTTAATTCACAACTCTCTTCAATGTTGTTTTCCCTCCTGCCCTGTGAAAAGTGAAAATATGCTACTTGTAAACTTAAAAGCAAGGATGAAAAAAATAGTGAATTTTGAACTTGAGGTATGTGTACTCCTCCCTGTGTGGAAGAAGACTAAAAGTGCGGTTTAAATGCAACGAGGTTAGAAATGAAACATACCTGGGTGCCATTAATGGATTGAAGATCTAATGGTGGGGTTCGATATCAATCTGCTACTGGTAAAACCTTAATTCACAACTCTCTTCAATCTCATTTTCCCTCCCACCTTGTGAAAAGTGAAAATATGCTAATAGTTTTCCCCCTTAATTCACAACTCTCTTCAATCTCGTTTTCCCTCCCGCCCTGTGAAAAGTGAAAATATGCTACTAGTTTTCCCTCCCTCTGCCTTATGAAAAGTGAAAATTTAATTCACAACTCTCTTCAATCTCATTTTCCCTCCCATCCTGTGAAAAGTGAAAATATCTACTAGTTTTCCCTCCACCCTATGAAAAGTGAAAATATACTACTTGTTTTAGAAAGTAAATGAAGATTGGAATTAGGAGGGCTTTGTTACATCAAAATTAAGGCTGATTTTTTTCAAAAATGTTAAAATTTCCCTCCCTAAAAAACAATAAATACAATATTTATAGAGTATATAGTAGATGTGTAGGTGTAATGTAAGTATGTAAAAATTTCTAAATATGGGCTTAGTTAAAGAATAATATTAATAATAATAATAAAAGTCAAAAGTATGGGGATGAGTGCAAAAATCTAAATGTTGGCTCAATTAATAATAAAAATAATAAAATTCAATTTGTTATATTTTGATTTTGTTATTAACTTGTGAATAGGTTTTGTTACAATACCATGAGCCAATACCATGGCTTATCAATAACTCAAGCCCAAAAACCATAACTTATTTTAGAACCAAAATACTTTATAGTAATATGACAAGATTCTTAACCATGGATATTCACCCCCCACTTTACAGTGGATATTATTAACTTGTAAAAAATTGGTTTTGTTATAATACCATGGGCCAATACTATGGCTTATCAATACCACATGCTCTAAAAACATAACTTATTTCACAATCAAAATATTTTATAACAATATGAAAATATTCTTAACCATGGATATTAATTCTCACTTTACCATGGATATTATTAACTTGGAAATAGACTTTGTTACAATACCATGGGCCAATACCATGGCTTATCAATATCACATGCCCAAAAAACATAACTTATTTCAAAATCAAAATATTTTATAAGAATATGACAGGATTCTTAATCATGGATATTCACCCCCACTTTGTCATTGATATTATGAACTTGTGAATAGGCTTTATTACAATAGCATGGGCTAATACCATGGCTTATCAATACTACATGCCAAAAAATCATATCTTATTTCACAATCTAAATATTTTATAACAATATGACAAGATTCTTAACCATCGATATTTACCCCCACTTTACCATGGATATTATTAACTTGTAAATAGGCTTTGTTACAATACCATGGGCCAATATCATGCCTTATCAGTACCACATGCCCAAAAAAACATAACTTATTTCACAATAAAAATATTTTAATTTAATTCAATTTTATAGCATTTTTTATTTGAAGCTAATAGGAAAATGGTTGTAATTAGTTTTGAGATATATATAAACCCTCTATCCTCACGAATACTAAAATTATCCCCATATAAATTAAATTAAGGTTTTAATAAAATTAAAAATGAGAATACTTTTGTATTTAAAGATGTGAAATTTATATAATACAAATATTAGTAAGAACCAACATAGATCTATCTTAACTAAGTTTCCAAGTGATGATAGAAAGCAAAGTGAAGGGAAGAGAGGGGGAGGGAGATAGTGACAAATATGGAGGGTGGAGAGAGAAAGAGATAGAAATAAAGAGAGAGTGGGAGAGTGATCGGGGGAGACAAAGAGGAGGTAGGAAGAAAGAGAGGGGAGAGAGAGAAGAAGAGAGTGGGGGAGAGAGATATGGAGTTGGAGGGGGAGAGAGAGGGAGGAAAGAACTAAGGCATAGGGAGATAGAGGTGGAGAGAGAGAGGGAGTGACAAGGGATCGATGGATAGAGAGAGAGGAAGAGAAGAGAGGAGGGGAGAGAGAGAATAGGTGGGGATAAACATAGGGAGAGAAGGGAAAGAGAGAGAGAGGGAGGCACAAAGATGGAGGGGGGAGAGAGAGAGAGAGTGATTGGGGGGGGGATAGAGGGAGGTGAGAGAGAAAGGGAGAGAGAGGACTAAGAGAGAGGAGAGAGAGATGGAATTAGAGGGGGAGAGAGAGGGAAGGAATAAGAAAGACATAGAGGGATAAAGGTAGAGAGAGAGAGGAAGTGACAAGGGAGCGATGGAGAGAGGAGAGATAGAGGGAAGAGAGAGAGGCAGAGAGGAAGAGGGAGGGAGAGATAGATAGATATGGAGAGAGAGTGTGTATGTTTGGGGGGTGAGATAGAGAGAGGGAATAAGAAAGAGACACATAGATACAAATATAGATATTATATAGTATTATATAACCAGCCTAGATCCATCTTAACTTGGATCTACCAAGCGCCAAAAAAGAGGTTTGCATATCGAGAGATTGGATCCCTCTCGGCACTTGATAGATCCGGGTTAAGATGGATCCAGGTTAGCTCAATAAGTTTGTAGTTGTATTTGATAAACTAACACTTTTTTTTATGGTTGTGTTCGAAAACAATTTTTCCATATTTGGTGTATTTATCATAATAATAATAATCTAATTTTAACTTAATTTTAAGCTTACCTTTTTTATGCAATGATTTTGTTGTTAGTTTATAGAGATAGACATGTTATACTTTTGGAATTTGAAAAATAAACGCGTGCTCTTAACTTGGCTGTATTGAAAACATTTAAGTGTAAGAAAGAAACATGCCCTCTTAACTTGGTTGTATTAAAAACATAAGTGTTCTTGTATACTAGGTGGGTGCAAACAAGAGAGAGTATATGGTAAGTGGATTAAATAGTTAAAAACAAATGTTACTTAAGGAGAAAGTTACAAAAATCTAACAAATAGGCTAGGGTTAGGATATTACTGTTTTGGGACATCTAAAGTTGAAGGTACATTTTATGGAGGTGTAGTCTAAGCCCTTGGGTGTAGGGCACATATTATGGGCATCTTGGACTTTTGGTGTGTGTTAGTGGTGTCAACTAGTGGTTGAGTGTCCAACCAATGAGTAGGAAAAGTTTTTCATTTACAAGGTTGGCATCAATCAAGTATTCTCCCTCTCTACCAAACTCTAAGATGAGGAGTGTGCATAATGGACTTATTATTGTAAGAAATTGCAAATATTTGATTATCTTTAAGTTCAAGGGCTTGAAGCGGTTGCTTCAACATACAAATCTTTAAAGGAACTGTGTTTTTCAATTAAACCCTTGTGGTCAAGGAGCTACAAAAGAGGAAGGCCTTATGGCTATTTTTAAGGGGTTGTAATGACCCTCATATTGTGGTAAATATGTAGATATGATGCTGATGGTCCTGATCTTAATACATTCACGTATATAATGTAAATATTTTCCTATCACCTTGCATTGTGTAAATATGACAAATGTTTTGTGGTTACCTTGATGTACATGTTGAAGTTCCACTTGCATGATTATGGGAAACACTTCTTAGTTATCCTTGTGTACATGGGGAAGATCATAATCACTCTATGTGATAAAAACACCTAGTAATATTTTCACATTGAACACTATACAATAAACTTAACCATAATATCTTAGTGAAAAACAAGTAACTAGCTAGACTCTGGAAGGGTTTTTGGATTGACTTCTAGTAAAACTCATTACAGTTAGGTGTGCCAATGTGTGGTGAGTGTTAGTGAGTGCTAGGGAAACATAAGGGAGCACTAGGTCAAGATGCATTGAAATGAATGAATAAGAGTGTGTGATAGGGAGTGTCAGTGAGTTCCAGGTGTGGTAAGAGGGGAGTGACATGGTATGCTAAGCAGCGCTAAGTCATTCTAGCGTTCCATAGCGACATGTAGCCAATATGTGCTAGGTGCCAAGGTGTGCCAAATAGTGCTAGGAAGTGTTAGGGAGCATTAGGGAAACACAAGGGAGCACTAGGTGAAAATAATGCATGCAAATGAATGATTAAGAGTTTGTGACAGGAAGTGTCAGTGGTTTTAGGGTGTGCTAAGGACGGAGTGACAAGGTATGCTAGGCAGTGCTAAGGCATTCTAGAGGCCAGGGAAACATGACAAGATGTGCTAGGTGCTAAGGTGTGCTAGAGCATGCCAGGGTGAGTTATGGAGTGTCATGGAAAAACAAGGGAGCACTAGTTTCAAATGCATGGAAATGAATGAATAAGAGTGTGTGACAGGGATTGTCAATGAATTCTAGGTGTGCTAAGGAGGGAGTGACAAGGTATGCTAGGTAGTTCCAAGGAATGCTAGAGTGCTAGGGCGACATGCCAAGATGTGCCAAGTCCTAGGGTGTGCCAATGTGTGTCAGGGAGTGCCATGAGAACACAAGGGAGAACTAGTTCAAATTGCATGGAAATGAATAGATAAGAGTGTGTGATAGGGAGTGTCAGCAAGTTCCAATTGTGTTAAGGAGGGAGTGACAAGGGTATATGTTAGGCAGTGCCAAGGGATGCTAGAGTGTCAGGGCATGTTAGGGAGTTTTAAGGTCTAATAGGGAGTGGAAAATCATGCCAAGGAATGCAGGGGATGATAATGTGTGCCATGTAGTGCCAATGGATTGTTATACGTGCCAGATGTTATGGCATGTGAAGATGTAAACTATGTTGCTTAGTTGTTTTATGGGCACTGTTGGATGTGAGCCTTGACTTGGTAACTTGTTAAGTGGGATGAGTTAATATTGGACATGAGAAGCCTAAGATGATTTATAGTCCATTAGGGGAACAAGGCATAGTCTAGTTGTAGTAAATGTAACTTGGTAAAGTTGTTGTAGTCGAGGCAAGACTTGGCTGGGTTCCTAAGTCTAAAAGAAAATAAGGGTAGTTATGAGGGAATGATAATTAAGGAGTGCCATGGCATGCTAAGGAATGAAATGGCATGCTGAAATATGCTAGATAGTGTAAATGCATGTCAAGGAGTGTTTGGGAGTGTCAGGGAATCATAAGGGAGAACTAGGTCAAAGTGCATGGAAATGAATGAATAAGAGATTATGCTAGGGAGTGTCAGTTAATTCTATGTGTCCCATGGATGAAGTATGTTAGGAGAATTACATATTAGGACTTGTAGGAGGAAAGCCTATGATTGTGATAAGAGGATGGAAAAATAAATTTGAGACAAAGGGAGAGTTTGGTCTAGGAACAACACTATTTTTTCAATGACTTGGTTGGGTTCCCAAGTCACAAAAAAAGTAAGGTTATCTATGAGGGCATGAAAACTAGGGAGTGCCAAGGTGTGCAAGGAATTTCAGGAAGTGCTAACACATGTTATAAAGTTCCAAGGAATGTTAGGCATGTCAAGACATGCCAAGCACTAAGGCATGCCAATGCGTGCTAGGTTTTAGGATGTGGCGCCAACACATGCTAGGGACTGCCAAGGAAACACAAGGGAGGACTCGTTTCAATTACATGTAAATGAATGTATGTGCATGTGTGATAGGGAGTGTTAACAAGTTATAGGTGTGCTAAGGAGGGAGTGACAACATATGATAAGCAGTACCAATAGACGATAGAGTGTTAGGAAATCCTACTAAGATGTGTGATCCATGTCCGGGTGTGACGAAGGACCCTTCCAAAACCTTTTACTTTCGTGATGTGTTAAATTTCATTTTTAAAAGAGCATAAATGAATACATGTGCATGCTGTAAAGAAGAGGAACAAGACAATCATCAACAACATAAAAAACATAAGCCTTTGATAATAGAGTTTGTCCAGGAGGGACTATGTCTCTAGGCCTTGGTGTCAAGATGGTGTAGGCCTCTACATTAAGTGTTGTTAATAGTGATGATGTACATAGAGGTGATGTCGCTATCATATAAGGAAGAATGCCCTCACGTAGTAGTGGCTCCAAGAGATGTTCCACTATAGGAACTCTCAGCCAAAAAGACTCCTATTAGTATCACATAAACTCATACATGATGATGATCCCACCAAGATGGCATAAAAGGGATCTCAATGCAAACATACATGGTGACAACATGAGTATCCCATCAACATATGAAAAAGGGATCTCAAAACACAACATGACTAATCATGAAAACAAGTACATCACATAGATGATTCCGCATCACATCAAGTAGGAATCATGAAAGGAAGTAATAAACAAGACCCCCCATCAACATCAAACAGGGATCTATGCAGCACAATGCATACCAAAAGAAGTACATGAACACACTGCACATACCTCACAATCAGGGGCCATTTGAAGAAGCGGATGTCAAACTGCTGAAGCTGTTCGTGCCATCTATATCATGGCATCAATTGCATGGAAATCGTTGCTCGCACATGAATGTTAACACCTGCATTCCACTTAGAAAAGTGGCTGAAGAATAGAATGAGAAAAGGAAAACTTTAAATGCACAATCAGATTTGTGGCATCGAATAGTGCAAAATCGATTGTCCAATTTCTGAATTCTGAGAAATTGAGAATCTGGGGCTTAAGGAATCTTTTAGATTCCCCCTAGATTCCTTAAAGATTCTGCTCCATGGGTGGACTAGAAATCTGCAACTCAAAAGCCAAATCTAACCTTGCCATTGTGATCCCTATAGAAAACCATGAAAAATGACTATAAACTTGACTATATTCCGACATGGAAAATATCAAGGATCATGGTTATGCTCCTAGTTTCTGCAGCAGTCATGGTTCCACCTCCATACTGAAAAATGGCCGAAAAATGCAGAACATTGATGGAGAAATGGATAATTCCATTGCGTTCGTGGCATCGATAAGTGTTGAAACCATATAAAATTTGTCAAAATCTGACAAAGCGAAAATTCAGCCCTCACACAAAATGTTGCCTCGAACTGCATGCACTACCTTCCTCCACCTCGAAATCCATGCCCACTCCTGGTTCCTCCATCTGCCTGGGTGCACTGAAAAATGTGATTTATATAATTTTTTCGGCAGAGTTTACAATACAACCTGTTGGCGTGATGGTAAAAATAGTGGTTTGTTGAGGAGAGGTTAAGTGGTCAAACCTTGCCCCTCCCTATTTTTCTACACATTATAGTTTTTAAAAAATTGCATGCATATTATTGGTTAGGGTTGGGTCCACATTGGGTGGCCTGCCCCATAACTCACATAGGTGTATTAAATAGTGCATGTGATGCAAGAAAGTGTTCCCTCTGCAGACAGAGGCAACCCCTCTAGCCCTACAGTGGATCTAGTCACAAACAAGGACATATCAACAATAGCTTTCCTTAAATAGTTAAAGTTGGAGGCCTACCTTAACTGGTGGTCGATGGAGTTCCGTTGCGCTGCTCCAGCTTTCGTTTCCTTCTCCTCAATGAGTGATCAACCTGAAACAAGCAAAGGAAATACAACAAAGCACGTAATCAGAAACAACAATGAACTATTTACTCACAAAGTCAAGAAGTCATGAGCTATCAAGTACATTACATACAAGACATAGGAAAACATCATTGATTGCATTAATAATGAAATAAGAGTCAGCTTACAACCAAAGTCTTGACGTCACAAGCCTTCTCAGAAGGGTCTAGCCAGCATGTTCTTCAAGCATTCACTCTTGGATGATGGATCTCCCAACATACAAGTCTCTCTCTCTCACTCACAAGTTTTACATGAAATCAAGGGCACTTCACAACCTTCCCCAAACTAGCAACACTCTCACACTTATCACACTCACACCAGCTATCTATCAAAGCACTAACAGCACTGTTCAAACCAAGAATTCTCCAACTACCAACTAGCTGATCATTTCAAAGGTGAGTTTTTAAATAGGAGAGGGAGCCTCCATGAAAGGTGGAAAGGAGAGCTTATCACCAAGGAAGGTAGCACAATTGATGGAACTGCCACACCAGGGAAGGAAGGGCGACACAAACTAGGCCAACAACCAGGTCTGGAGTCATCCAGAAGGCCGACTGTTGGAACAAATTCACCCAATTTGGATCATTGTGGGTACATAACTGAGCTTTAGCGCTGACATCGCGAGTGATCAGTGTAGCCAGTCAGATCATCGCTGAAGTTAACACATAGCCCCGAGCTGGTGCATAAAATCGGGGCATCACGGGAATCAGATGTACTTCCGCGCTGGCAGTGTGGCTGGACTATTCAGGAGCGCCCTTCAGTGCGTATATTAAGCCAATAAACGCGATGAGGCAGATAACTTTAGGAAAAGTGGGTCAATTGGCAGCATAGGAGATCATTTGTCTATTATGAGCATGTTTGACTTGGACACATGACACAGTGAAAAAGACCGAGAGTGAAGGCAGTGATAAATTACTGTGTAACAGATGCCTCCTAAAGTATGAAGCTCGAGAGCGTGGGAGGGGTGAAATGCTTTACAAAACAACTGAGTTGGAACACCATCTGGAAGAACCTGTAGGTGCAAGTACAATATCTTTGATAGTGAAGTACATTTAGTCTAGGCATGGACACAGCCATCCAAAAGACACATAAACAAGGTCTGTGGTATGGACGCAGCCATCCAACAAATAAGACCATGATAGTGACAAAGGTGTGGTCGCAGCCATCCATCAATGAGTCATGTAATCAAAAACCAATCCACGCAGCCCGAGCACGTGTAATATGAGCTTGGGGTCTTGAACCCAACCGACCATAGTACAAATTCTAACATGCGAATAGGGGTGTTGAAGTCGAGCATGAGAGAAAGTCGCTTGATTACTGGTCGATGATGTAAACTGTTAACAAGCATGAGAGAAACCACCAATAATGCCAATGGTTCTCAAGGTACTGTCCAGTACAATCCACGAAGTGTGAAGAAGGAGCTGGAGTCGAACACTCGTGGAATCACCCAATCGACGACCAATGATGCAAGTCGACCATCAGGTGTGAAGAACTTGCCATTGAGGCATGCAAGCTCCAAGGTACCAAAGGGGATCTCTAGATCAATCTCCTGGATAATGAGCTGAAGTCGACAGGAGATGACTTGTCGCAGGAGGGCCATAATGTTTCCCCCATCAATGACACGAGACAAGGAACAAGAGGTAGATGGTGAAACAGAGTATCAGAGAAGGAGACAGAGGTGTAAACTGCAGAAGGATTATACTCTTGAACATGTCGGCGACACGACTCCGGAGGGTGGCAGCATTTAGGTACCAAGGGATCAGAGGCTTAATGGAGACGACATAGATCAGATGGAATAAGGCTAAATGACAACCCAAACCCGTGGAAGGCCAAATGACGATGTATGGATATCCCAACCCAACAAGAAGCAAAAGTGTCGATGTTCAAGAGTGACTTGCTGCCATAGACAATCAATGATAAACCTGCTATTGAATCCAACCTAGTAATAGTTTAACGAGCCTTAGGGAGGAGAAGCTCGAGTCTCGTCATGGTGACGAGTCCGATGTCGTCAGGGTTTAACGAGTTCGACATAGGTAAAACTCAGATTCTTTTTCATGTTTAGGGAGATTGAAAAAGACACGGAAAAGAAAACTCTAGGGGGGTCCTTTTTCGTAAATTTGTGTCTTTCGAGCCCGAAAAAGTATAAAACAATACTTGAAAGAACCGCTTGACCATCACGATCAAGGAGTACTTTTCGTGATTAGTGGTGTCGAACTGAAAAAGTATAAAAGTGATCGAAACCACGTTGTTTCGTAACCAATAACGAGCTTGAAACGACAAAAGCTCGGCAATCTTTTCTCATTTAAACGGTCGGAAAAAGAGCTTAAAGGCAGACCGCCATTCGTTTCATTTAACGAGTCGAAAGGGATAACTCAGCTATCTTGTCATGTTTCAAGTCGGAAAAGAGCGTTAAAGACGACTTTCGGACCAAGTGCTCACGAAGTATATGTAACTCCATGACCTGTAGTTCTGCACAAGACACGTCAAAACGTAAGACCCATTCGACATAAACGATAAATAGATAATCAGAAAACAAAAGACTCCAATTAATCATGCAGAAATGGAAAAAACCCCACATTCTAAAGTGCAATTTTTTAATATTTTCAAAATATTACTATAAAAAGGGGGTAATTCATTTCATTTTTACCATTGTACTGTTCATTTACCATTGGAGAATTTTAGAGCACCAACCAAGGCTAGCTTCTCGAGCTGATTGCGACCTCGTTCGTTGACGGTTCGACGTGAAACTTTTGCCAAGTAAGTAGAATTTCTCCTGCTCTTCATTTGAGTGGTTTTTTAATGAATTTGATCGTCGGACATGTAAATTTGAGCGGATTTTTGAGTAGAGGTCCGCCGCTCGGTCATCGCGGGTTTGCCGCTCGAGTCCGCGATGACCGAGCATGACTTACATGTAACACTCTGAGGTCATCACGGGAATGTGATGTATTCTCACGATGACCACGAAAAATTTGAACTGAGAGCCTCGCGTCATCGCGACTGTTTTAAAAACAGCCACAATGGTAACGCAAAACAATTTTTTTAATGCAAATTATGGATTGAATTTTATGACCGAAGCTCTAATTCATTTTTCCTTGTTATGCAGGGTGCCATGTCCTTCGTTTGGCAGGAACGAACCCATGATAACAACGACGTAGAGGCTTTTGCTGATGCCAGATGTTGGAACGCCTTACACGCATGTGGATTGCTAAAGTTCTTCCTCACTCCTCACCTCCGGTCCCAACCGGATTTACTAGAGCTGATAATCCGTGCATGGAACCCGATGGATGGGAAATTCATAATCTGAGGCCGAGATATCGATTTCAATTCCACAGACATATACTTCTTGACTGGCTTGTCCCGACAGGGTGAGAGGCCAATCCTGGAGGGCCAACGTCCCGGGGGTGAATCATTAGAGATGATAATGGCACGAGTGTGCCCCCTGGCACAAAAAACAAAGAGTGGAAAGGTGGCAATCCCGACAATAGACGACATAGTTCTTCGTTCAGTGCTATTTATGGTGACTAGGGTAGTGGGTTCCCAAGCCCAACATGAGGCATCGAAGACCCAACTACGGTTGGCTCTTGAATGCCTTAATCCCACCATGTTCAACTGGGCAGAGACGATGACGGCGAACATAAAGAGGCAACTTACCAACTGTCGTCGCAGAGAGATGAAACAGTTCAGCTACGGATCCATCTTGATTCCACTCATGCTGGAGTGGGTGCTGGCATTGCAATTGCAGGATATGGACCTCGATGCACCCAGACCACGGGAGACTAGGATCACCCGGTGGGCCCATGTGATGCCACGAGGAGGTGGCGGATGCCCAGTGGCATGGGGGATATTATTCCGCGAGTGGTTGGAGCGCCAGACGATCTTTGTAGAGGACTGGCCATATGCTGGGATGGATTTTTGCGGTGATCCCAATATGCAGCTACCCCCCAGTGAGTAGTGGGATGATGGCGGTAAAGCACTTTGATCACGCTATTTTTGGGATTTTGTTGTTTTTGATTTTTTGATTTTTCATGCATATGCCCTAATGAGATACTCTATGGTACTTGCAGATGTGGGACCAGTGAGACCCGTAGCACTGGCTCCAGAGGCGCGGAGAGATCCAGAGGGTATCAGAGAGCTAGCCTTGGCTCCTCCGGCCGGTGATTCGATAGAGACAGTGGCACAGAACCTCGAGGGTCTGACGGTGGGGATCCCGGATTATATGGGGATTGAGGAGGTCCCCATAGAGTTTCAGATTCACACAGTAGGAGTGATTCCTAGGTTGCATCGAATATTGAGATGGGTTGCACGAGCGGTGGTATGCTATAGGGAGCATAACCCACCACAGTAGACACCTAGGTTTTATCCTGCTGACTTTTTAAGAGGCATGTGTCTCGGATGTATGGAGAGCACAGACTCTATTTGGACATATACATTTATTTTTTGAGCACCTCGGTGCACCACACGAGATATATATGTGTGTATATATATATATATATATACACATATTCCTATGGTTTATTATTGTGTTTTGAATGCTTCTATACGCTGTTTTGATTACATGTTATGCAAATGTCTATCTAATACATAATTGGCTAATGCATCAGATAACGTGTTCAATCGTCTTGGAATATGTTGATATGTGATGAAATCAAAATTCCTTTCTAACAATTTAACATGTAATACAACCTTAAAATCCGATGATCTTTGACGAAATAACGCCTATTAAGTTGGTGGACAACAAGCTGGGAGTCTAGATTCACAAGCAATGCATGAATGCCGAGATTAATGGCCTCAGTCAATAATTCAATAACAACACTATATTCAGCGACATTGTTTGTGGTACAACCCAGAAAAACACCTTGAAGGTCTACTAACTCACTGTGAGGATCATAGATCACCCACGCCGCAAAAGACAAGTTGCATGTACTAAGGCAGGCACCGTCAGCGAAACCAATCGTAAGGTGCACCCGACATCTACACACGAAGCAAAAAGACACAATAAGCGTCAATTATGCCTACACACCAAGCCAAAACATGAAAACACACACACACACAACACACCTGCTGAGCACACACGTATGTACAAATTAGAGTGCATGGGTTTCATGCATAATATTTTTTCAGATAAAGCCCATTCCGAGGCTTATCTAGAGGATTCCCCTCATAATCAATCAGCTCATAGGCCCCTTTTTGGAAAACTCATTTTACAATATAAGGCCTGTGCCACATGGGCTTGAATTTGCCTACCCCCAGCTTATCATTCGCTTGATCATAAAGCAGGACTAAATCTCCTTCAACCAAAGAACAAGGATTGACAGTATGATCGAAGTGAGTTTTCACTCTCTTCTTCTGTGTTTCAATAGCTAGAGAGGCCAGTCGACGGGTCTCGTCTAGTCGCTCTAGGTAGAAAAGACGTTCTTCTGCTGGAGTAGTGTTGGGGAGTAATTCGACAGCTAATTTCAAAGAAGGGATCTCACACTCAATCAGAAGGGTAACCTCCAGCCCGTAAACCAATTGGAATGGGGTAAACCCGGTGGCATCCTTCACTGATGTTCGGTAGGCCCATAAGGCAGAGAACAACATCAAATTCCAGTTGGACTTGTGCATGCCAATAGTGCATTGAAGCATTGTAACTAGAACCTTGTTGACAGCTTCCACCTGGCCGTTGGCCTGAGGATAGTACGGTGTCGAGCTATCATGCTGCAGGCCCAACTGGGTTGTTAACTCGGTCATCATATGATTATGGAAATGCTTGCCGTGATCAGTGACGATAGCCTGAGGGACTACGAATCGTGATATAACATGATTGAGCAAAAATTGTGCCGCTGTGTGACCGTCTTCAGATAATGTAGGCATCGCCTCAGCCCATTTTGTAAAGTAATCAACAAAAATAATGATATACCCATGCCCCCTGGCCGAGCGAGGGTTACAAGTCATATAATCAATGCCCCATTTGGCAAAAGGGTCGACGGTAACAACAGGGTGAAATGGAGTAGGAGGTGCGCGCATTTTCCATTGATAGATTTGGCACTCATGACAAGAGCGGACGACAAGAATGCAATCCTTAAAGATAGAGGGCCAAAAATATCCAGCATGGAGAATCTTTTGAGCAGTGGCATATCCAGACATGTGACCACCACAGGCGCCAGAATGGCAGTCATTTAGAACTCGTTCAGCTTCCTCGAGTGTTAAACATCGGCAGAGGACAGAGTCGGCGCCGAGTCGGTACAGGGTGTCCCCAATGATGCGATAAGGTTGAGACTGATGGCGAATCCGTCACCAAGCATCTTTGGACAAATCGGTGCAAAAAGAGGATGTCTGGAGATAGACAATAATGTCCCCGTACCAAGGGTCGAGGGTACTGATCAAGAACAGAGTTTCATCTGGGATATGATCCTCTAACCGAGAGGGTGCGGTAAGAGATGGCAAAGAGCAAAGTAATTCAACAAAGACGAGGGACTTCTTGGACTTGGCAGTAGTGAACTCCAAGTTGAACTCTTGGAGGATGACAATCCATTTTGAGTACTTGCCCCCCAGTACCTGAGGTGACAAAATGTACGTCATTGGGTTGCAATCAGAAATCACCATCGTGATATGCAATAGAATATAATGGTGGAAACATTGGACGGCACAAACAACAGCCAATGTCAACTTCTCGACATGGGCATAACGAGTTTCTGTATCTAGTAAATTGCGGCTGAGATAATAAATGACATGCTCGGTGCCATCATCATTTTCTTGAACTAGAACCATGCCGATAGTGGTGTCAACAACGGCTAAGTAAAGAGTGTAGTCCCGATGATAGTCAGGGGGACGTAACAAGGGAGTAGAAACAAGGAGAGCTTTGAGGTGCTCGAATGACTCTTGTGCAGTGGCGTCCCAATGAAAAGGGGTGTCACATTTCAATAACCGCGTATAGCCTTTAGCCACTTCAACATAATTCGGAATGAATCATCGTAGAAAATTTGCTTTTCCCTGCAGACTCTACAATTGTTGCAAAGAAGCAAGGGGAGGAAGATTCAAAATGGCTTCGACTTTAAGAGGATCCAAATGGATACCCTCTTGGGAGACGATGAACCAGAGAAGTCTGCCTGACTCAACACAGAAGACACACTTATGCGGATTGAGCCGGATACGATAGTGTCTACAACGAAGAAAAATTTCGCGAAGGTGGGTCGGATGGTCCTGGAATTTCGCTAAATGAGCTGGAAGGTCATCTAGGTAATGCTGCACAATGTGTCAAATATCATGAAATGCGTACGACATTGCGCGTTGGAAGGTGGCACCGACATTTTTTAAGCCAAAAGGGAGTTTCTTATAAGCGAAAGTGCCCCACGGACAGATAAAGGCGGTCTTGTGTTGATCGGCAAGGGCAATATTAATCTGGTTATAACCAGAAAAGCCATCCATGAACGAATATATCTCGCTTCCGGCGCACTCGTCAATGAGCTGGTCAATGAAGTGTGTGGGGAAGTTGTCTTTGGGACATGCTCGATTAATATCACGGTAATCAACACAAACCCTGATAGTGCCTTGTTTTTTGGCGACAGGGACAATATTGGAGACCCAATCTGTAAGTGGGATGGGGTAAATAAAACCAGCCTTGAGAAGCTTTTCAACTTCCACTTTAATAGTTGCAGCCTTTCGGGGGTGCACGGGGTGTAGATGCTGTCGAACAGGTTATCCCCCAGATAGGTGGGTATCTCATGCACCACAATGCTAGGATCGATGCCAGGCATTTCTTCGTAAGACCATGCAGACACATCACGAAATTCACGAAAAAGACCTATATAGAGACGAATCTCCTCTGGAGTACAAGTTACCCCAACATGGATATGCTCGATGACCCCTGGTTTAACAGAGATGTCGATCGGCTGAGTTTACGTGATGTTTCCCATATTCCCTTCAGAAGACACTTGATGGATCTAAATAGGTGTCTGAAGAGGTTGAAAAGGAAAACAAGAAGCAAACTGCTCAAGACAAGTAAGCATTTCCCGATGGGTAGGGAGAAACGAGGAACGATGGTGATGATCAGACCAAGGGGGTTCCTCGAAAGACATGGTCTCAATAATCGCTTCATCAGTAGGAAAAATTTCCTGTAATGGGTCCGAAGAAGTGCTATCTCCAAGCCAAGGGGAGTGAGCATACGAGTCGAGAGCTCTGCTCGAAGGAGCAGATTCAGAGGATGGAGTCGATGCAGAAACAATTTCGACGTAGTTGAGCTCGGCAGGACTCAACGGCATCTCATCGCCCTAGGATTCTACCTAATCGGGAGGAGGAAGAACCCATGGATCAGAACAAATAGAAATCATATTAATAGGGGTGACGTTGGGAGGTGGGAGTGAAAAAACACCCATAAGGGCAGGATCTTTAAAGAGTCCAGCACCCACACTCTCAAATGGAACAGAGGTATGCTCCACGAAAGGCACATTGCCATCGGAGGAAGAGGCGAAGAAAGACAATTAGTCTACAGTGACAATATTTCCCTGATGAGGGAAATGTATGACATGAAATAGAGATGAGGCCACAGCTCGCATGGCGTATGTCCAACTTCGTCCTAAAAGGAGGTTATAGGTTAAATTTGTATCAACAACTTCAACCTTTACTTCGACCGTCTTCCCTTCCAATGTAATGGGCAAGCATTGGAGTATACCATAAGGACGAGACTCTCTCCCATCAAAGGCCTCCAAGGTCGTAAGAGACTGGCTCAGAGTCAGAGAACCAATAGCCTTCTAATAAGCAACAAACATTATGCAAGTAGAGGTGCCTTCATCAATGACAGTGCGATGAATCGTTTTGGAATTGATGATGACTTGAATAAGGAAGGGAATTTGGTGAGGCAACCTCGGTACATGGCTTTCAAGGTCAAAAGTAATCAAATCAGAGTTGGCTGGGTCAATGCCACCGATGGTCGATAGCAAAGACTTCCTCTGAGAGGGGCAGCTCTAGAGAACTTCCAACGCGGACATAGCTGATGGAGCTTGAGCTAAGTCCTCAACGATGCTATAGTGCTGAGCAGCATGAGCATTGGGGTTGTACGAAGATTTCTGGAGTACGCCCTTAGGAGGGGGGCGGATGACCGTTTCAGTGCTAGGTCACTCAATATGAAGGGGACCAGAACTAGATAGAGGAGCACTAGAGGGGACCTCAGGCTCCTTCCTGGCAGGCGACGGATATTCTTTTTCCCAAGTACTAATGTGGATGGGAATCGTCCCAGCCATAAATACCTGAGAGCCAAAGGGAGAAGAGGATTGAGACAGATCAACCACCATTTGAGTTTGTTGCTAGGGAAAAGGCTCTTTGAGCATGGAAGGAGTTCCAGGGGCACCTTTCAGCAAACGACTAACTTCAGATTGTCTTGGGCAGTCTTTGGTATAGTGATCCTTGTCACAGATAAGGCAAGGATACTTAGGCTTGCGTTTGGTACCTTCCTTAGGTCGAGGCTTAGGGGAATCCTGCTTCGGCTGTTCAACTTTATTTTTTCCTTTTCCCTTCTTTTTCCCTTTCGAGGCTTTGTCTGCCGTGGTGGACTGGATGACATTCACCTTAGAAGTATTACCAACATTGGATGCAGCCTATGATGTATTTTCATTGGAAGCATTCTGCTTTTGCTTCCTAGGGTTCGTAGAAGATTTCTTAGAAGGCGGATTAACAGAACCGATGACACCATCAATGGAGGGTGTCGGCGGAGCTTTGGAAGTTCCGAGTCTCGGAGCATCAGACAGATACTGATATAACGTACCAGACTGGGAATAAACCAAGTCAAGGTACTGAGCACGTGCGATAGCTTGCTCTTCAGTTACACATGCCCCCATAGCAATGTCTCGGGCTATTGGATCGACGAACGAAGTCGTAAACCAGTTAGTCAACAACTGATCAGGAATCCAAAACTTAAACAAACGGCGACGTCGTATCCATTCATGAATATGATCGGAGATATGCGTGGCCGTAGTCTATTTTAAGGATGTAAGGAGATGTGTGCCTGTTTCATAGCGAATCGGTAACTGAAAATGAGTTAAGAATGCCATAGCTAACGAGTTAAAGTCCTGAAAGGATCCGCGAGCTAATTCGATGTACCACTTAGCAGCAGAACCAGTGAGAGTCCGTTGGAAAAGGCGAAGGCGGATTGAATCATCAAGCCATGAGTTGGCTGAGCACCATAGATGATACGTCATAACATGAGCCTGAGGATTGTTAGGACCTCATTTTGTCTCTTTCTGACTATACATTTTGTTATAATGTCACCCTTTTCAACCCATATTTAAAAGTCCTTGTTAGTGTTTTGACTCAATTATTCCAAAGGTATGCAGTGATTCTTCTCATCACTATACGTTTAATTATTTAACATATAATCATGCTATCTTCATAGTTAATCTTCGAATTGTTAGTTGTTGAAATAGTTAAAGAATGATGTGCAGTTCGCGTTGCTGAAACTGCCTGGAATTTGCAAGACTATTTTTGCAGTTGCTGAAATAGCAAGAACGACACGTAAATATCGAAGCTGAAACAATTGAGATTTGCGTTCCAAATTTGACAGCAACAGATGAACCAGATCGATCACTGAGGAAGCTGTTACATTGGATGTAACGTCCATGATCTAAAGACAGTATTGCTGTAACAACATTTTGTTGACGGGAAACTAATTTCCCTATTTTTGTATAATGGGTTAAACAAAATTTTTCAATGTAAATCTTTTGTAATAGATGTCTCCTCTTTATAAAGATGAGACATCTACATTAGAAGGGGGATGAACAGACTGTGAAAGAGGCTGATTTGAAGAGACAGGACTATAATCTTTTCTTTCTGTAACATGACATATTGATGGATGAATAAAAATCTTGTTTTGAACATCTTTTTCTAGTTCTCGTCTCCTGGGGAATCTTGTGAGAAGGACAGGGCCCACCTTCATCACAAGATTCACCCATTATATTTCTCTGCAGTGTGTTGAGTGTGTGTTTATTCATACCTTGTTAACAAGTACTGTTTTCTGGATATTTTTTTACCTTTGCTGAAACTCTGTTCCTTTCTTAATCGATTGTTGCATTGGTTAAAGTTATTTCATGAATGTCTCACCGGTGATTAAGTTTACAGAGTGAATCGGCGAGCTAGATAAATAGAGGCAGGTGTTGAAGGTTCCCGTCCTGGGGATAGGGTCTTGATTCTCTGTTACAACATAGCCATTGGTTTCCTTTGCAGATTTATTCCTTTATGTTGAATTATTCCTTGAATGAAATTAAGCATCTCTTAATAGATATCTGCAATAGAGTATATTTGCTGTAACACAAAGTGGAGCTTTAGTTATTAAAGCAAGGTGTGATTCGTTTGTACTACAACTTTTAGTGCTTTTAAGATTGAGTACATATAGTACGCAGTCACCTTTGAAATAACTAGACTTCCCTGGGTTGACAATTTATGTAGCACTTTAATCAACAATTAAAGTGACCAACATTTTGGCGCCGTTGCCGGGGAAGGCGACCGTAGATTTTAAGAGCATTAATGATTTTCTTTTAGATGTACAGGATGCATGAGAGGATGCAGGAAAACTAATCCCATAGGTGGCAAGGGCAAAGGCAGAGGAGGAAGGAAAACTTTCATTGATGACATCATTTCAAAAGCTGAAACGTCTAAGAGGATATGCTCCCGGAGGCCACAGACTCAACACTCTCTCCAAGTAGTGGGAGCTGAAAGGGCCGAAGAGACAGTAGAACAAACCGAGGAATCAGTGGAAGACATTGAAGAACCAATAGAAGATATTGAAGTTGAGGAACCAGTTCAGAATATTGAAAGCCCAACAGAAAGCGCTGAAGATCGGGCAAGTGAAACAGGGGAACAACCAATGGATGGAAACAATGAAGGAATCTTTGGTGGGGGACGAAGAGAAGGAAGAGGCGAGAATTCTCTCTCCACTTTGGAATTCCCTATTGAGGATCTTCCCTGAGGGGCAACTTCTATGAAGAACATCCCACTCTCAGCCCTACCTAATTTCCATGGTTTATCATCTGAAGACCCTGATGAATTTCTGTTTGAGTTTGATATATTGTGTAGAAGTTATGATTATGTTACTAATCCTCAAAAGTTAAAGTTATTTCCAGCGACATTAAAAGGAAATGCACTAAGATGGTTCATGAGCCTAGGAGGACATGTGATCACAACATGGGAGAAGATGAAGGAGAAGTTTCTGGCCAAATACCAAGATTATTGCCGGACAAGAGAAAGAAAGGAGGAACTATTTAAGATGGTTTAGAAGGAGGACAAAAACTTAGAAGATTTCGTGGAGAGATTACAATACAATTTGCAGAGATCCAATCACCCTAATATGAGTAAGGATATTCTTAAGTCAATACTGTTGAAAGGGGTACGGGATGACTGTTTAGACATGTTGAATATGCTTAGTAAAGGGGATATATCTAAGGAATCATATGATGAGATTGTCAACCTCTGTAAGAGATGTTCAAGAGGAGCAGTAAACAAACCAAAAAGCAGGGATAGTACATACTCGAGAGTCCAAAAATCAGCTAGTGGAGGAGCAACAAGAGCCGAAATAGGTAATTTACTTGAAGAATTTAAAACTGAAATGTTAAGCTCTTTTTCTTCACAAATTGATACCTTGCAGGTTAAAAAGAAGCAGGCAGAGGCAGAAGCTGCTTTGGCCATTTTCTGCTCTAAATGCAGAGAAAAACACCCACTAAGGGAATGCCCACTGGACAAGGTACCAATTTGCACTATTTGCGAGAAGGACCATGAGACTCAACAATGCCCTTCTTTACCAGGAATAAAAGCAGCACTGCAACCAACTGAAGAAGAAGCTGAAGCAGTTTATTTGCTGACACAGAGGAGGCAATGGCAACCACGAGGACAAGGTACGAATTCTAATATGCCATTTAATCATTGGAATAATTATCCTTCTTTTCAAGCAAATTACTCGCCCTTAAATCAAATGCAATATCCACCCTTCAACCAAATTAACTTCCCACCCATGCAGCAAACAAACCCTCCCTTTATGGATCCTACAATGTGGAATCCCTGGTCTCTACAACAATCTTATTTTAATCATTGGAACCCAAGCTGGACAGCTCAGCAAATCCCATTTCCAAACCAATTCCCTCAGTATCAGCAATCTCTCTCTCTGCCATCAAATGCTCCACCAAATAACCAGACAATGAGACCACAGCTGCCTGTACAACCAAACCCCAATCCTAATAATAATAATAAAGCTGTGCAAGTCATCGATATTCAGAACCAACCTATTTTCCCTGTGCAATGTAATGACATTCATTTGTGGTCTGGGAGAATAGTCGAGCCTATTATTGATGATATTACTTCTTCTAACTCTGATAAAGAAGAGACAGAAAAATATAAATCATCCAATAAGGCTGCTGAAACAATTGAGCCACTCTCTAATAAAACTACTGAAACAGCAGAGCCGCCATTCCCTGAGCATTTAGCTCTCACTAAGACACCTGAGCTGCCTGCTTTTAACCTTTTAGGGGAATTGCAGAATCTGTTGTTAAAATTCCACTTCTGCAAGCACTTAGAGATGTACCAATTTATGCTAGAATTGTTAGAGACATTTGCATTAAGAAACATGGAAGAAAAGCTAAAGATCCCCTTACAATTCATTTGATGGGTGATCTAGCTGCTTTAATGAGAGGAAAAACACCTCCTGTAAAATATGGTGATCCTGGTCATCCTACAGTTACAGTACAAGTTGGAAAAACTTTTGTTTCTAGAGTTCTGGTAGACTTAGGTGCTGCCATAAATATTATGACCCTTGAAACTGCACAGTTATTACAGCTGAAGAATGTAATTAGAGAGACACCAACTATTCTAGAGCTTGCTGACCGTTCCACAATCAAACCAGAAGGGGTTATTGAAGACCTAATAATTTCAGTCGAATCTTGGAACTACCCAGTTGACTTTGTTGTGTTACAGACTAAAACAAAGTTGGGGGGACATCCACTGATTTTGGGGAGACCCTGGCTGGCTACGGCAGATGCCTTTATCAGCTGTAGATCGGTCTCAATGAAAATTTCTAATGGATCTGAAACTAAGCAGCTCACTCTCTACCCTCATGCTACACCCATGATTAACAATGATAATTCTGTATGGTTAGATTATGATGATGAGGATACTCAACCCATTTTGACCATTGGGCAAGCCTTAACTTTTAAAGACACCACCGAGGATGAAGTAATTAGTAACTTTATTTCTGAACCCTCCTCGGTTACCTCTGAAACTTATGATCAGTTAACTGCAATTTTGGAACCTGAAACGTAGCAAAACCTTAAATCTAGAAATTTATCTCAAACATCAGCTGATACTCCCTCCAAGAGTATAACAGTAGAAATCGAACCTGGCAAAACATTGAATATAAACCCTAACTTGACAGATGTTGAAACACAACAGTTAATGAAGTTACTTCGTGAAAATAAGGAAGCATTCGCATGGGACTACACAGATATGAATGGGATCTCTCCTGAATTATGTAATCATCGTATCTATATCAAGGAGGGGTCTCGACCAGTCTGTCAACCCCAACGACGAATGAACCCCAATCTAAGGGAAATTGTTAAAGAAGAACTTCAAAAACTGCTTAATGCAGGGTTTATATACCCTATATCTGATAGTGAATGGGTTTCCCCATTAGTAATAGTACCTAAGAAAAACGGGAAATGGAGAGTATGTGTAGATTACAGAGCCTTAAACAAAGCTACTCAAAAAGATCATTTCCCCTTGCCATTTATTGATCAGGTGCTAGACAGTTTGTCAGGAAAGAGATTCTTTTCCTTTTTAGATGGTTTTAGTGGATATAACCAGATCAAAATTGCACCCCAAGACCAGGACAAGACCACTTTTACTAGTCCATGGGGGAATTTTGCCTATAAAGTTCTTCCATTTGGACTATGTAATGCTCCAACAACATTTCAAAGAGTAGTGGTAGGAATTTTCTATGATATGCTTAATGACTATTTGGAGATATTTATGGATGACTTTACTCCTTATGGTGTGACTTTCGAGGATGCACTACAAAACCTTGAGAAAGTACTTAAACGTTGCATAGAAGCCCATCTTGCCTTAAGTAGCGAAAAATGTCATATGATGATGAATCTAGGGATTCAAGTTGATCCATCGAAAATACAGGTAATTCAGACTCTTCCTATCCCCAAAACACAAACTGATGTAAGAAGTTTTTTAGGACATGCTGGATATTACAGAAGATTTATCAAAGATTTTCTAAAATAGGTTCTCCTTTGTTTGTGTTACTTACGAAAAATGCTGAATTCAAGTGGACTGATGATTGCCAAAAAACATTTGATGAACTTAAGCGTCAGTTGTCTACAACTCCCATTCTAAGGGGACCTGACTGGGCATTGCCCTTTCATATATCCTCTGATGCTTCAGACACTGCAATTGGGGCTGTCTTGGGTCAAGAAGAAAATAATCTTCCTTATGCTATCTATTTCATTAGTAAGAATATGACCCATGCTGAAATTAATTACACGGTTATCGAGAAGGAATTTTTAGCAGTCATTTATGCTATTAATAAGTTTCGACCTTATATTACTAGTTATCCTACTTTTGTTCATACTGATCGCTCGGCCATTAAATATTTAATGAATAAATCTGTTACAAAAGCTCAAGTTACCAGATGGTTATTATTACTACAAGAATTTGATATTACAATTGTAGATCGACCAAGTAAAGAAAATGTAGTTGCTGATTTCCTTTCTCGGATAAAAACTGATGATAATACTCCAGTAGATGATTCCTTTCCTGATGAATATTTATTTGCAGTATCTTCTCACTCACCTTGGTATGCAGACATTGCCAATTATTTAGTTGCAGGGAAGCTATCATCACACCTGTCACACAGAGAAAAAAGAAGAATCATTCAACAAAGTGCTCGGTACAGCTGGATAAGTGGGTGTCTTTTTCATACAGGACTTGATCAGGAAATTCGGAGATGCATTAGAGAAGATGAGGTTTACGACATATTGAAGGCTTGTCATGATGGCCCTTGTGGAGGGAATTTTGCCGATAACAGAACAACACATAAAGTTATTAGGATGGGTTATTACTGGCCCTCACTTTTAAGGATGCGAAGAAATATGTTAGGGCCTGTGATAGCTGTCAGAGAATGGGCCAGCCTAATCATAGAGATGAAATGTCACTGAACCCCCAGGTAATACCTGAACCCTTTGAAATATGGGCTCTAGATTTTATAGGACCCATCAATCCTCCATCTAATCAAAGAGTTTACATATTGGTTTGCATGGATTATATGACTAAATGGGTGGAAGCTAAGGCACTTATTAGATCTAATGAGGAAACTGTGTTAACCTTTCTATTTGAAGAAATCTTTGTTAGGTTTGGAGTGCCTAGAGAGCTAGTCACAGATGGAGGACCTCCTTTCAACTCCCATGGCTTTAAAGCTACACTTCAGAAATATCATATTAATCATAAAATGACTACACCTTATCACCCCCAAGCCAATGGGCAGGTGGAAAGTAAAAATAAAGTCATAGAAGACATTTTAACAAAAACTAAAAAGGAGAATAGAAAGGATTGGTTTCAAAGGTTGCCTGAAGCATTATGGGCTTATAGAACTACCTAGAGGAATACTACAGGTTTTTCACCTTATGAATTAGTTTATGGTAAAAGTGTTGTTTTTCCTGTGGAATTTGAAATTAAAACCTTAAGGACTGCTTTAGCTGTTAACCTTGAATTGACTGATGCACACACAGCTAGGTTGCAATAGCTTCAGGAATTGGATAAAAATAGGTTGGATGCCATCCATCAAACAACTATGATACAACAGCAAAGAACCAGGTGGCATGATAAAACCATTAAGCATAAGTAGTTCCAAAAAGGTAATTGGGCTCTATTGTATGACTCTCGCTTTGAAAATTTTCAAGGAAAACTGCGAACAAGGTGGCTGGGACCTTATGAGATAGATACTGTTTTTCCAAATGATACAGTAAGGCTCCTGACAATTGATGACTCTAGAACACCATTGTTGGTAAATGGGTATTGGCTCCGTTTGTACCAACAACCTGTTTCTAAAGAAGATTTTAAGGCCACTTGTATGGCAGATTCATACTATGTCTTTTTAGGGGAGCCTACTGCCCCTCATTGTATTTAACTTTTGTATTATATATTTCTTAGAAGAATAGGATGTTTTAACTAATAATTCCTGTCAAGGGTTGCCATGTTACAATTCATTATCTTGTAGGTCTTAGATTCGGAGGCTGGCTGAAAAGAACAATTTCATTGCAAGAAGGATCAGATTCGGTTTGAGAAACACTGCCATTTCACTTCAATTCATAATCCATTCCCTCACAGCAACATTTTCTTATTTTTCCTTAAACAAATTTTTTTTCCTGTTGCTGAAACACCATTTTTTTCCTGTTGCTGAAACACCATTTTTCCCATTGCTGAAACACCAATTTTTCCCCATTTTCTTCGTTGCTGAAACACCAACTTCTCCATTGCTGAAACACCCACCTTTTCCACCTTTCCCTAAAAACATCAATTTTCCCGTTTTTCCCGAGATTCAGGCATCAGTTCCTCTCAAAAATGACCAATACATATTTTCATAAGAGAGAATCAACCATTCATCCTGATAATTGTGTTCTTTAACTACCACCTCCCGTGAATATAGAAAACCTTTCATACAAATACCCTCATATTTTATAAACCCTTTTTCATAACCATTGGTGATCCATCAATGACGAGGTTATATTGTCGGCACAATGATCGAGGGTAAAACGTGAGGTATGCGTGTTTATGTGTAAATATTAAACTGTAGTTAATGAGAAGATCCTGATATGATTTTCGAAATCGTCGTACATTCAAACTTATTATTTAGTCGCAGTTGGGGGGGGAATACCAAAATTTTGCAATTATTACCCGATATGTCAATCATCGTCACGACTATGTCTCATCACCCCATCTCTGTTTTATTATGTCACAACCTCATTTGCAATACCTTACTCTGTTTTGGCTGCGGCAAATCGGCTCTGTACTGTGCATTTTGCTAAACCAGTAACGATGGGAGGCAATGCTATTCTAAATGAACCTGGTTCAACAGCTCTATTGGAATTGTACCCAGAAGCATATCAAACTTTCAACAAGCAGGCTGGGTGGATTATTTCCGAAGGCTTCAAGGATTTGACTCTCAGCAAGTCGTGGAATTCGCACGAAATTTAAGGGAAGGATACTCTACTGTTTAGGGAGTGCGAATTCCAGTAATAGAGGAGGATATAGCGCAAGTTTCAGGGTTACCAACAGATGGCATTCGTTGGTTCAGTCGTAAACACCTCATTCTGAACGCACAGTAAGATTTTCTTTTACCAGGGGAGCGGGTCGAACAAAAAGGCAGGGGTGTTGCACTTCGTTCATTACCACCTCCATGGCCAAAGGTCACAGAGTTTATCAAGCACTATTTCACCTGCGAGGGACGTTACCAGGTAGTGTACCAGCATGACTTTGTGTTGTTGAATCATTTAATACATGGTCGTTTATTAAATATGCCATACTATCCGCTTGGGTGTCTAAAGAACATGTCACATTATTCCATGCATGCAAAGTACCCACTCCTATCCCTCACTCACCATCGCTTGGTTCAACTTCTAATTCAGAGGGGCTTTTCCCTGCAAAATCCTCCTCTTCTTAACAACCCACCCCAGGAAGCCGCTGAAGTTCCTCAACCAGCAGCTGAAGACCCGCAGGAAGTTGCTGAAACTCCTCAACCAGCAACCGAAAACCCTCAAGAAACTGCTGAAACCTCTCGAACAATAGCTGAAACTCCCCAATTAGACGCTGAAAATCCTAAGTAGACCCCTGGAATCTTGCAGCAAATTGAAAATCCTTCTGTTCAACAGCCAGGAAGCATCTTTGATTCCTTAGAAATTCCACCACCCGCAATAGGAAATCCACTTGACCCCTCCCCCGTATCTACTCCATCCCTTAACTTACCTGAATCATCCATTCCCACAGTCCATATCCCCAGCGATGATTAAGATGAAAATATACCTGTTGCCAACCTAAAAAGGAAAAGACAAGAAAAGGTTGCACCCTCACTAAAAAGACAAACAAGAGCCTCAATTAAAGAAGCTGCTACTACTGATGACCCTCCTAGCCAAAGGAAAAATGTTCGTAAGAGGAAAACCATTGTAATTCCCGCCTTCCTACCTCGAAGACGAACGAGGACGTCTTCTGAAGCAGCAACTGAGACCATCACCCCAAATCCCCCACCCATTATCCTGAAGCCTCGTACCTCACCACATCCCCAAGGACCTGAATCCTTCCCTTCCTCACCCTCGGGTACCGAAATGCAATTTGCTTAGGAGTTTGTGACATCGTTCCTTTCAAAAGATGCAACTGCCCCACAAGAACCAGCTGCTGATCTATCAAAAGTAGACACTCAAGATGATGTACAGCATGTAGCTGCTCCACAAGAACCAGCTACAGACCTAACAGGTGTTACACAAGAACCACCCGTTGAGGAACAAGAGATAGACGACCTAGATGTAGCTGCTCCACAAGAACCAGATACCGATTTAACAGGTGTTACACAAGAACCACCTGTCAAGGAACAAAAAGCAGATGACCTAGAGGTAGCTGTTACACAAGAACCAGCTACTAGTCCAGCAGGTGTTACACAAGAACCACCTGCTGAGGATGCAAATGATGAATTTGCCACTGAACAACGATCCTCCCATCCACTGGAACCTGCAATTGCTACAGAAGGCCTGGTTACTTTAGCCTCCCTTCAGGAAGAAAATGAGATTTTGAAATCTGAGATTGAGGCTTATAATGATCATGGCAAGAGAAGCCCATAAAAGAGAACGCAATCTGTATATTTTAGCTCAGGTAGCATCTGCAGCTGAGAGAAGTGCAGAAAAGGATAGATATAATGAATATATGTGTGGCCAGTGTGGTGATATCTATTCTCGAGCTGGTTATAAGATAATCGAAGTCCCACTGCCTAGACCCACCCATGCATCTACTCCTGTCATAGTTAAAAAGGAGAGCCCTGTTGTTACACAAGAACCAGCAGGGCCTTCAAAGACCTCTGAAGAAGAAATGAAACCACAGGTACCCCGACCTACCCTAGTTGTTAAAGCTGAAAAACCAACACCAAGGTCTTCGAAGGATGTGTTCACTCAGACTGAACCCCAGAGGGCAAGGACTGTCTTCATTCAGACTGAACCCCGGTGTGCAAGGACTGTATTCACTCAGACCTCCAGTTTTCAGGAACTCAGGGATACATGGAAGAAAGAGTATGCCCTGTCACAAGAAAAGGAATTACAGGAACATGAATCAGTGTGGCTGAATCATTTATATAGAAATTGGGAAGTCCTAGAACAGTCTTGTGCACAGCACAAGGAAAACAAAAAGCTAAAAACCAGACTGTCTCTTATCTTTAACCTGGTTCAAAGATTACTCGCCACTAGAAAGCCATCCTTCAACTATTCTATGTTTTTAAGAGAACACCTAGCGTTCTTCCAAGTGAAAGCAATCAGAGATGGACAACCCCACGAGGTGTCTACACCTCAGCAGTTTATTGAAACTTTTGCACAAGCATCAATTAGTGAACAGAATTTGTTATATGAACTCTATCTTCATAATGAGGCCATACCTGAAGATAGGAAGCTTAATTTGATTCCTCTCGTTGGTGACATTCAGATTAGAGCCTTCGTTTCTTTCCTGGCCAATCAGCTTACCTAGAAAAATGCTTTCATGTCAGCAACACATAACGAAGAGAACTGCCTTCTCTGGATCCGAGCTGAGCCACAAAATGCCGCTGATTTTATTGCTGAACATCGACAGGTTTTACAAGAGCCAGGGATGATTGAGAATATTAGAGAACTACAAGCAACAGTCTTAAAGGACTGCCAACATTATGTCAAGACTAAGGGAACTTTGGCCATACAAGCAAATAATCTGTTTTGGGAGCATTGTCTTAAGGAGAGGAGAGAATATCATCCTTTTAACCCTCCCAATATTTAAATAGCAATATCAAGGTTACCTAATTATGTGAAATGCATGCAACAGTGTGCCCAAAACTGGTTGGGTTATCACTTCCACTTCCCTCTTCTTTGGCTGCCAGCACAGCAATATAAGGCTCACTTCACGTTGTCCAAAAAGGAGGAGCTTGCAGCATGGCAGAGAATTCAGAATGCCCAAGGTTTCAGAAACATGGCTGACAACACCTTCTATTCTTACTGCATAAGTAATTTGCACTGTACATCCCAGTATTCCGACTCAGACTCAGAGTAAAAATTGCATGGGGACATGCAACCGTTTCAGTTGGGGGGGATGTTAGGACCTCATTTTGTCTCTTTTTGACTATACATTTTGTTATAATGTCACCCTTTTCAACCCATATTTAAAAGTCCTTGTTAGTGTTTTGACTCAATTATTCCAAAGGTATGCAGTGATTCTTCTCATCACTATACATTTAATTATTTAACATATAATCATGCTATCTTCATAGTTAATCTTCAAATTGTTAGTTGCTGAAACAGTTAAAGAATGATGTGTAGTTCGCGTTGCTGAAACTGCCCGGAATTTGCAAGACTATTTTTGCAGTTGCTGAAACAGCAAGAATGGCACGCAAATCTCGAAGTTGAAATAGTTGAGATTTGCGTTCCAAATTTGACAGCAACAGATGAACCAGATCGATCACCGAGGAAGCTGTTACATTGGATGTAACGTCCATGATCTAAAGACAGTATTGCTGTAACAACATTTTGTTGACGGGAAACTAATTTCCCTATTTTTGTATAATGGGTTAAACAAAATTTTGCAATAGATGTCTCCTCTTTATAAAGAGGAGACATCTACATTAGAAGGGGGATGAACAGAATGTGAAAGAGGCTGAGTTGAAGAGACATGACTATAATCTTTTCTTTCTGTAACATGACATATTGATGGATGAATAAAACTCTTGTTTTGAACATCTTTTTCTAGTTCTTGTCTCCTGGGGAATCTTGTGAGAAGGACAGGACCCACCTTCATCACAAGATTCACCCATTATATTTCTCTGCAGTGTGTTGAGTGTGTGTTTTATTCATACCTTGTTAACAAGTACTATTTTCTGGATATTGTTTTACCTTTGCTGAAACTCTGTTCCTTTCTTAATCGATTGTTGCATTGTTTAAAGTTATTTCATGAATGTCTCACCGGTGATTAAGTTTACAGAGTGAATCAGCGAGCTAGATAAACAGAGGCAGGTGCTGAAGGTTCCCGTCCTGGGGATAGGGTCCTGATTCTCTATTACAGCATAGCCATTGGTTTCCTTTGCAGATTTATTCCTTTATGTTGAATTATTCCTTGAATGAAATTAAGCATCTCTTAATAGATATCTGCAATAGAGTATATTTGTTGTAACACAAAGTGGAGCTTCAGTTATTAAAGCAAGGTGTGATTCATTTGTACTACAACTTTTAGTGCTTTTAAGATTGAGTACATATAGTACGCAGTCACCTTTGAAATAACCAGACTTCCCTGGGTTGACAATTTATGTAGCACTTTAATCAGCAATTAAAGTGACCAAAAAGGATCTTCTCCATCCTTGCCATCGAACTTGGGACAATCACCTGGAATTTTAGTTGGAACCGGCGGCCAATACAGATTATGAAGAATGGGATCATTGGTTAGTTTGGACACATCAGACAATTCCAACATTGCTAAAAAGGGTAACTGAGGATTAAAGGACATTTGGGGCCGTGGGTAGGAGGTAGTACCAGAGTTCCACCCAGCTATTTGTTTCCCCCATTGGTTTTGTCCAGACGGACTAGGCCCATAAGGGTTTTGTCTGTAGGAATTTTTCCCATAGGGGTTATAGCTATAACTGGATGGTTGACCTTGGACTTGCCCCCTAGCATTCCATTGATTACCAACTTGGCCAGCAGGAGCAACATAGGGTTGCTGGAAATTCTGATAAGGATTCACCTGCGGTTGTTGATAATTTTGATACGGGGAAAATTGGGTTTGCCCTTGGGATTGCTGGGTACCATAAGGCGGCTGGGCTCCAAACTGGGCCTGGTAGCTAGGCTAGGTTTGATAAGCAGATTGAGATTGGGATCCAACCTGCATTTGAGGACCGAATGGGGTCTGGAGCCCAAACTGGGGCTGAAAATCGGGTGGCGCTTGAGAAGAAACCATCATTTGAGTGCCCGGTTGAGCAGGCCCAGACGGATGTCCTTGAGTAAACTGAGGTTGAGCCATCTGGCCAGAAGGTTGACCCAGCTGAGATTGAGGTTGTCCCACTTGCCCAGAAGGTTGAGCTTGCTGGGTAGCGGGTTTTCCTTGCACAACTGAGGGTTGTCCTAATGGGTCGGATGGCTGAGTGAACTGGACAGTTGGTTGGCCTGGTTGATTTTGAGGCGGACCACTTTGTCTAGACGGTTGATTCGACTGGATAGTGGGTTGGCCTTGTTGAACGTAGAGTTGAACAACCTACCCAGAAGGGTAGCCTTGTTGGATGCCGGGTTGACCTTGTTGCATATAAGGTTGTCCCGGGTTTCCAGAAGGTTGCCCGATATAGGTGAAAGAAGGACCACCAAAGGCCGAAGGTTGTCCCTGTAAGGGTTGTCCTTGTGGGTCCCCAGGTTGCCCTGGATAAGGTTGTCCGTGAGACGGTTGACCTTGATATGGTGGCCCTTGAAGATTTGCGGGCGATGCTTGGCCACCATGATAACCAGTGGTGCCCCAAGCAACTGACAATGGAACCGTGACCTCAACCGCGGGTTGAGTTGCTATCGGTCCGGGATAATAGATGTGAGCTCTGCGAGAATCATAATAACTAAACGGATTTTGAGGATACGGATTCCGAAGAGCTTGTAGATATTTATCATATGCCTCCCCTGCCAGAATGGAACTGGAAGAAGGTGGGGCACTTAGTGTGGGATTGAAAACTCCTGCCGTCGGGCCACTATGATAAGTAGGACCAGCGGAAGGTCCGACAATAGTAGTAACCACTAAAGAAGCAGTGGCGGCACTAGCAACAGGGGTTGAAGAAGCCACACAAACAGTTGGTAGAGTCGGAACAGATGTGACGGGTACATTATGAAGTTGAGGCATAAATGACTCCGAAGTCGGAGGGATGGTACGAGACCAGATGGCACTTGAAAGGGGAGACCTGGAACCGATGATGTCCACCAAAGCATTATACATTAAAGGTAATGTGACACCAAGGGAAGTAACACGAAAAGGTAAAGTTCCCGTTTCACGGAACGGTGAAGTTCCTACTTCTGGAATAGGTACTTCACTTTCTAATATAAAGGATTCTTCACCAGAGACGAGAGCCGTCTCATCCATGTCGGAGGAAGACATTTGGATCGTAGCACTAGGAGGAGTAGCAGGAAAGTCTTCCTCAGAAGGCTCCCAGACAGGGTTCCACTCAATGTCGTAAGACTCATCCTCTGGGGCGTGAGAGTTAAGTGGTTGGACACTCGGGATAACAGGAAGTGTCACTAACAACCGGTACCTCGGGAGCGACAGAGGATGGAGACCCTTGGTCACTTGGGATGGGAGACGGGATCGGTGATTCCGCCAGGATGATTCAATTCAAAATCCTAGGAAAACTAACGAGAAGGGACCCTACTCAAACTAAACGCAAACAAGATCTAACCGGGTAAATGTGATCATGGTCAAATAAATTTTAAGACACAAGAACATAACTTGACCTTTTCATCTTTAAAGAGTCGAGAAAAGGACCAAAAGATGACTCTAGTCGCCTTCGAATGTTTAATGAGCCTGAAGTGACAAGTGCTCAGATGAACCTTTTCTTTTAGGGAGTCCGAAAAGGAGCGAAAGTGACTACTTTGGAGAAACTAGGCAAAAGGTTTACCAGACAATCCATAAAACTGCATATACACCTTGGCAGTCATATGAAAACCAAGGACTTCCCGTATGGCAGTCAATCTTCCCGAATGCTGTGTTCGGTGCGTTACGGTTTGTAAGGCGGCAGACATGGCTTCCTTTGGATGAAGGATGATAAACCTAGTGGGGTCTCCCAATATATACGTGACGGTATGTGGGAGCACAATTCTATTCTAGACCGCTATTGAGTCACAGAAGGAGGAATCACCCAACCTTGAGTGAATACAATAGTGACTAGGTTTAACGACACCGGAGCATGTCTCTAGCCTAGACCTATAAATAATGAGTGTTATGTTCCAATGCGTTGTTAGATTTATTCAGTTCGTTTTAAGGTTGATCTTGAATTATGTTTCAGTTTTCAGGCCCTACAGTATGTATTCAACCGACCCTAAGATGCAGCTAAATTGAATAGAATATCCTTTTTCTTCAATGAACACCTACCTACAGGAGGGTAGAGAAATCATTTCCAAACCAAGAATACCAAGCCCAATGTAATCACGCAATGCATACAAACATCAGTTCCTATAGTGCATGAGAACTACTAATGAAAGATTTAATCATTCACTTTCCAATATGCAACTTTGAAATGCAAATTCACTTTCACTTTCGCACACCAAATAAATGCAATCTTTTGATTTTTTTTTTTAATGCTTTAAAATCAAAGAAGCAAGCAAGTGTAAAAAGACCGGTTGACCCAAACAAATGTGATCTATGCTCGGTAGAGAAAAGAGATTGAATCAATACCAAAGAATGGTTCAATAAATATCACCAAAAATCAACTAGAAACAAAGAACGAGGAAGGCTCAATCAAATCAAATAAGGGAGATGCAAACGAATCTCGAACAAACCAGCAAACAAGACAATCGATTCAAGGAACTTGAAATAATGAACTAGGTCACGCGGACAAAAAGCAAGATTCATCTAATCAAAGCCAATGAAAGAGTGCCTTGACCATAATCAGTGAAAAACAAGTGACTGAGCAAGCAAAAAGGCAGAGGGATAAAGATGACTGGCAAATTCAGGAGACAGAACTGAAAAAATCAATTCTACAGGTATCATCGCGAGTAGAACATTAGCAACTAGCGCTGATAAAGAGCTAGCTGTAGCAATAGAGCGCTGTCAGCGCGGGAGTACACGTCTTTCCCGCGATGATCCGATTTCCAGGATCGTCGTGATTGTGTGGCTTTATTCCGCGATGCACAGGATTTTACAAAAGGGTGATCATGATGTTAGCGCGACTATTAGGGTAAGTTCCGCGACGATGAAAAAACAAAGGAAAATGAGCGAAAGACTCCCAAACAAAAACCAGCCAAGCAACCAAGCAATAAAGGGACCTCCCAAATCAATCCAGGTGATCCAAGAAACTGATAATCAATCCCCAAAAGCAAAGAGAGACCAAATTTAAAATCCAAACAAGATAAAAGAGAAAAACATAGGATAGACTCCCAATGGAGTCGCCAATTTGTGATGCAGGAAAGTGTTCCCTCTGCAGACAGAGGCAACCCCTCTAGCCCTAAAGTGGGTTTAGTCACAAGCAAGGACAGATCAAAAATAGCTTTCCTTAAACAGTTAAAGTTGGAGGCCTACCTCAACCGGTGGTTGATGGAGTTCCGTTGCGCTACTCCAGCTTTCACTTCCTTCTCCTTAATGAGTGATCAACCTGAAACAAGCAAAGGAAATGCAACAAAGCACGTAACCGAAAACAATAATGAACTATTTATTCACAAAGTCAAGAAGTCATGAGATATCAAGTACATTACATACAAGACATAGGAAAACATCATTGATTGCATTAATAATGAAGTAAGAGTCAACTTACAACCAAAGTATTGACGTCACAAGCCTTCTTAGAAGGGTCCAGCTAGCATGTTCTTCAAGCATTCACTCTTGGATGATGGATCTCCCAACATACAAGTCTCTCTCTCTCACTCACAAGTTTTACATGAAATCAAGGGCACTTCACAACCTTCTCCAAACTAGCAACACTCTCACACTTATCACACTCACACCAGGTATCTATCAAAGCACTAACAACACTGTTCAAACCAAGAATTCTCCAACTGCCAACTAGCTGATCATTTCAAAGGTGAGTTTTTAAATAGGAGAGGGAGCCTCCATGAAAGGTGGAAAGGAGAGCTTATCACCAAGGAAGGTAGAACAATTGACGGAACTGCCACACCAGGGAAGGAAGGGCGACACAAACTAGGCCAACAACTAGGTTTGGAGTCATCCAGAAGGCCGACTGTTGGAACAAATTCGCCCAATTTGGATCATCGTGGGTACATAACTAAGCTTCAGCGCTGACATCTTGGGTGATCAGTGTAGCCAGTCAGATCAACGCTAAAGTTAACACATAGCCCCGCAAGTATATTAAGCCAATAAATGCGATGAGGAAGATAACTTTAGGAAAAGTGGGTCAATTGGCAGCATAGGAGAGCATTTGTCTATTATGAGCATGTTTGACTTGGACACATGACATAGTGAAAAAGACCGGGAGTGAAGGCAGTGATAAATTACTGCGTAATAGTGCACAACATTTTGTTGTTTGGTTGTTTGTTATTAAATGGGGGTGTAATGGTTATGTTTGGAGGTTTATGTGTGACACATGGGGCCGCTCAGTGGGGGATGGCCCACGTGGGCCGGGCGGGTTCAATCCCCATCGGTCTCACCTTAAGCGATGGTGTATAATCTTATGTGGGGTGGAGAGGCGTGGGGTGGTGGGGGTGGTGGCCCACCACCTCCTTTGTTTGTATTTTTTTTATTTTATTTTTTTAATATAATAAGGCCACTTTAAAAAATTCAGATTTTAGGCCAAAGGAGACAAATTAACCGGGCCACAAATTCTCCTGGAATCTAGCCCAGGTTAGCTGGAATCTGGTGGCCGAGTTCTGTCCAAATTGTGGCCTCCTTAAGCCTGCCCAGTCAGCAAAACGTCAACCGAACTTTCACTGCTTCTAACTCTTGCATACAGACTTGGTCACAATCAAGGTGATGAGATCTACACTCTGGTCCTAGTTCAGAAACATAATTCTTCCACTTTGATGGGGTTGACAATGCCTTGGCCATCAATGCCCAAGCCTTTCCTTTCATACCCCATTTTCTTCAACAGTTTGGAGCCAATTCCTGCGGTATGATTTTCAAAAACAGCGAAATCATCATCAGGACACATACATGAATTCAAAGAACTACTCTTTACCTCACATGGGTCATGCTGCAGCTTTTCCAAGGCCTCGTAGTTTGCTTGCAGTGGTCGTATCAAACTTTGTTTTTCCTCTTTCTCTTCATGTAGACACATCTTCAATTCAATGTTTTTTGCTTTAAGATTATGTTTGTTTTGCTTCAGTTCTTCCATGGCTCTTCTATGGCTTGTAACTAAAGCTACAATCACTCCTTTTCCTCTGTCTCTTTATGTAGATTTTAATACATTATTTCCGCCCTTTTGGAAATTTTGAGCATGGTCTCGTACATAGCTTTCTCATCCTCTGTCACTGCACGTTCCATTGTTCACGCTTGCAATTCACATCAACACAAAGACTGCTCTGATACCACTTGATCCAGGTCCAGGTGTGACGAAAGACCCTTCCAAGACCCTTTACTTTCGTGATATGTTAAATTTCATTTTTCAAAGAACATAAATGAATACATGTGCATGCTGTAAAGAAGACGAACAAGACAATCATCAACAAGATAAAAAACATAAGCCATTGATAACGGAGTTCGTCTAGGAGGGACTATGTCTCCGGGCCTTGGTGTCAAGATGGTGTAGGCCGCTGCATTAAGTGTTGTCAATAGTGATGATGTACATAGAGGCGATGTCGCTATCATATAAGGAAAATGCCCTCATGCAGGAGTGGCTCCAAGAGATGTTCCACTACAAGAACTCTCAGCCAAAAAGACTCCTATCAATATGACATAAACTCATGCATGATGATGATCCTGCCAAGATGGCATAAAAGGGATCTCAATGCAAACATACATGGTGACAACATGAGTATCCTATCAACATACGATAGAGGGATCTAAAAACACAACATGACGAATCATGACAACAAGTACATCACATAGAAGATTCCGCATCACATCAAGTAGGAATCATGAAAGCAAGTAATAAACAATATCCCTAATCAACATCAAACAGGGATCTGTGTAGCACAATGCATAGAAAAAGAAGTACATGAACACACTGCATATACCTCACAACTAGGGGCCATCTAAAGAAGCAGATGTCAAACTGCTAAAGCTGTTTGTGCCATCGATATCACATCATCAATCACATGGAAATGGTTGCTCGCACATGAATGCTGACACCATTCCACTTAGAAAAGTGGCTGAAGAAGAGAATGAGAAAATGAAAATTTTGAACACACCATTAGATTTGTGGTGTCGAATAGTGCAAAATCGACTGTCCAATTTTTGAATTATGAGAAATTGAGAATCTGGGCCTCAAGGAATCTTTTAGATTCCTTATAGATTCTGCTCCATGGGTTGACAGGAATTTGCAACTCAAAAGGAAAATTTGACCTCGCCATTGTGATCCCTACGGAAAACCATGAAAAACAACTATAAACTTGACTATATTTCAACATGGAGAAAAATTACCTTCTCAGGAAAATTTCAAGGATCATGGTTCCGCTCCCTGTTTTTGCAGCAGTCATGGTTCCACCTCTGTACTGAAAATGGGCTGAAAAATGTAGAACTCTGATGAAGAAACGGACAATGCCATTGCGTTCATGGTGTCGAGAAGTGCTGAAACCATATAAAATTTGTCAAAATATGACAAAGCGAAACTTCGGCCCTCCTGCAAAATGTTGCCTCGAACTGCATGCACTGCCTTCCTCCGCCTTAGAAAATGTGCACACTCCTAGTTCCTCCTTCTACATGGGTGCACAAAAAAATGTGATTTATATAAATTTGTTGGTGGAGTTTACAAGACAATTGGTTGGCGTGATGGTAAAAATAGTGGTTTGTTGAGGAGGGGTCAGGTGGTCAAACCTCGCCCCTCCCTTTTTTCTACACGTTACAGTTTTTGAAAAACCGCATGCATATTCTTGGTTGGGGTCAGGTCCGCATTGGGTGTCCCACCCCATAACTCATGCAGGTGTATTAAATGGTGCACGACATTTCGTTGTTTGGTTGTTTTTTATTAAATGGGGGTGTAATGGTTATGTTTGGAGGTTTATGTGTGACACATGGGGCCGCCCGGTGGGGGCTGGCCCACGTGGGCCAGGTGGGTTCAATCCCCACTAGCCTCACCTTCAACGATTGTGTATAATGTTATGTGGGGTGGAGAGGTGTGAGGTGGTGGGGGTTGTGGCCCACCACCTCCTTTGTTTGTTTTTTATTTTGTTTTTTTTTAATATAATAAGGCCACTTTGAAAAAATTGGATTTAAGGCCGAAGGAGAAAAATTAATCGGGCCACAAATTCAACCGAAATCTGGCCCAGGTTGGTCGGAATCCGGTGGCCCGGTTCTGTCCAAATTGTGGCCTCCTTAAGCCTATCCAGTCAGCAAAAAGTAAACTGAACTTTGATTGCTTCTAACTCTCGCATACGGACTCGGTTTGACAAATCGTTCACACAACTGCAATTAAGGTGATGAGATCTATGCTCTAGTCCTGGTTTGAAAACATTCTGATTACTTTGATTTTCGAGCTTCCATCAGCCCTCTTTGTCCTGTGAGTGTCTCTGGAGTCACCTGGATCAATCCTCCCCACTGAGGAGCTTTTAGTCCTCCAAAAGTATGAAAAGTAATCTACAACTTTTTTGTACCTTGTCTGCATCACAAGAATCCTGAAAGGCCTCACTTCCATCTCCTTCACCTTTATTCTTCGGAGCCTTAAGTGATGAGCCGACACCTGCTACTTCTGCAACTTGTAGTACATTGTTTTCGCAAATTACATGCTTGACTCTCATGACCAACTAATGACCCGAGCATCCTACACTTGCCACGAGTTTATACTCAGTGGTCAAGTTTACAACAAGATGGACACAATACCCTAGCTACGAAAACAAGGCCGACATATCATTGTTGCTTTAACAAGTGATGGAAAAATCATCATCATTGCAACACATGATTTACAAACATAAGGCCAAACACTGTTGTTTTGACAAGTGATGGAAACATGACATCACTTTCACAATTTATCATGCAACTCAAAATAAGACCAAACATCATTATTTGTTGAACAAGTGATGGAAACACATCATCACTTTTACATTTTAAAATGCAACAAATGATTTACAAAAGCACGACCATGACAAGACAACATATCTAAAAACCATTTTTCACTTATCAATGTGAATGGGTCGCCTCCTTGTGGCAATTTTGCTTGTCGAATGATTTTTTCACTTGGTTCACGCACCAACGCTTTGTCTTTAAGGTGCTGCTTTGGATGGATCCTCCAACAAGTGGCTGTTTGATGCCCATTTCTGTCGCAATGAATGCAATAGGTTTTCTTCCTCCAGATCTTCTTAACATTTTTCTTTACCTGCTGTTGAGAGGGTCTTTCACGCCTAATCCTTTTGTGTGCTGCCATTCTTTTCCAACACTTAGAAAATGTATGGTTATGTAATCCACAAAAGGTACATCTTTTTCGATTCCATGATTTACATTCATCTTTAAAAACATGATTATAATTGAAATGAACATTCAAAGATTGAAAGTGGTTATACCTTCCCTTGCTGTCTGTGATGTCATCATGGCGATGAGAGCTTGCCTCAGCTCTTTCCTTTCCATGGAAACTTCCATGGGATGATGGCGATGTGTTCCCATCAATCTCTTTCCTCGACGATTTCGATGATGTCTCGGAAGAATCTGACACCTTTGAGCATTCTCCTTCAATGTATCTTGAGCCTGCAAATTGATTTCTCTGCACAACCTCCAATGGTTGAGTTATGCCTTGGTTATTAATGCCAAGTTCTCTTCCTCCTCGTGCCTCGTCCTTGTAAGGAGCCTCATGTTTGTCCCTGTAATTGGGATCTCCAAATATCTAAAAGAAATCATGCTATGTGATGACAAAACCGAAAGGAAATCAACATATTTTACCTACTCTGTCGACTTGGAAAGAACTGATGAGGGCTTCTCATCATCTGTTGCTGCTGATTCGCTTGTTGTCTCGGTGCATTCCCCAACTTCTTTTCTCACATACCCAAGTCTTGCCTGACGGGGTAATTCTTCCACTTTGATGGAGTTGACAATGCCTTGGCCATTAATGCCCAAGCCTTTCCCTTCATACCCCATTTTATTCAATAGTTTGGAGCCAATTCCTGTAGTATGATTTTCAAAAATAGTGAAATCATCATCAGGGCACATACATGAATTCAAAGAACTACTTTTTACCTCACATGGGTCATGTTGTAGCTTTTCCAAGGCCTCGTACTTTTCTTGCAACTGTCATAGGAAACTTTGTTTCTCCTCTTTCTCTACATGTAGACGCATCTTCAATTCAGTGTTTTCTATTTGAATATTATGTTTGTTCTGGTTCAGTTCTTCCATGGCCTCTTCTGTGGCTTGCAACTAAAGCTGCATTTGCTCCTTTCCCTATGTCTCTTTCTGCAGAGTTTCATACATTATTTCCACCCTTTTGGAAATTTTGAGCATGGTCTCGTACATGGCTTTCTCATCCTCTGTCATTGCACATTCCATTGTTCACGCTTGCAATTCACATCAATGCAAAGACCGCTCTAATACCACTTGATCCAGGTTCGGTTGTGATGAAGGACCCTTCCAAGACCTTTTACTTTCGTGATGTGTTAAATTTCATTTTTAAAAGAACATAAAAGAATACATGTGCATGCCGTAAAGAAGAGGAACAAGACAATCATCGACAACATAAAAAAACATAAGCCATTGATAATGGAGTTCTTCCAAGAGGGACTATGTCTCCTGGCCCTGGTGTTAAGATGGTGTATAGGCTGCTGCATTAAGTGCTGTCAATAGTGATGATGTACATAGAGGTGATGTCACTATCATATAAGAAAAATTCCCTCACGTAGGAGTGGCTCCAAGAGATGTTCCACTACAGGAAATCTCAGCCAAAAAGACTCCTATTAGTATGACATAAACTCATGCATGATTATGATCTTACCAAGATGGCATAAAAGGGATCTCAATGCAAACATACATGGCGACAACATGAGTATCCCGTCAATATACAACAAAGGTATCTCAAAACACAACATGACGAATCGTGACAACAAGTACATCACATAGACGATTCCGCATCACATCAAGTAGGAATCATGAAAGCAAGTAATAAACAAGATCCCTCATCAACATCAAACAAGGATTTGTGCAGCATAATGTATAGCAAAATAAGTACATGAACACATTGCATATACCTCACAACCAGGGGCCATCTAAAGAAGCGAATGTCAAACTGCTAAAGTTGTTCATGCCATCGATATCACAGTATCAATCGCGTGGAAATGGCTGCTCGCACATGAATGCTGACACCTGCATTAGACTTAGAAAAGTGGCTAAAGAATAGAATGAGAAAATGAAAAATCTAAATGCACCTTTAGATTTGTGGCGTCGAATAGTGCAAAATTGACTGTCTAATTTCTGAATTCTGAGAAATTAAGAATCTGGGGCTCAAGGAATCTTTTAGATTCCGCCTAGATTCCTTAAAGATTTTGCTCCATGGGTAGACTAGAATCTACAACTCAAAAGGAAAATTTGACCTTGCCATTGTGATCCCTGCAGAAAACCATCAAAAACAACTATAAACTTGACTATATTCTGACATGGAGAAAAACTACCTCCTTAGGAAAATTTCAAGGATCATGGTTCCGGTCCTTGTTTCTGCAGCAGTCATGGTTCCACCTCCATACTGGAAATGGGCTGAAAAATGTAGAACTCTGATGAAGAAACAGACAATGCTATTGCGTTTGTGGCGTCGAGAAGTGCTAAAACCATATAAAATTTGTCAAAATCTGATAAAGTGAATATTCAGCCCTCCTACAAAATGTTGCCTCGAACTTCGTGCACTACTTTCCTCCACCTCCAAATACGTGCCCATTCCTGGTTCCTCAATCTGCCTGGGTGCACTAAAAAATGTGATTTATATGAATTTTTTGGCAGATTTTACAAGACAACCAGTTGGCGTGATGGTAAAAATAATGGTTTGTTGAGGAGGGGTCAGGTGGTCAAACCCCGCCCCTCCCTTTTTTTCTACACATTACAGTTTTTAAAAAACCGCATACATATTCTTGGTTGGGGTTGGGTCTGCATTGGGTGGCCCACCCCATAACTCCCACAAATGTATTAAATAGTGCATGACATTTCATTGTTTGGTTGTTAGTTATTAAATGGGGGTGTAATGGTTATGTTTAGAGGTTTATGTGTGACACATGGGACCACCCGGTGGGGGCCGGCCCACGTGGGTTGGGTGGGTTCAATCCCCACCAGCGTCACCTTCAACGATGGTGTATAATGTTATGTGGGGTGGAGATGCATGGGGTGGTGGGCGTGGTGTCCCACCACCTCCTTTGTTTGTATATTTTTTTTTATTTTTTTTTTTAATATAATAAGGCCACTTTGAAAAAATTGGATTTTAGGCTGAAGGAGACAAATTAACTGGGCCAAAAATTCACCCATAATCTAGCCCAGGTTGGCCGAAATCCTGTGGCGTGGTTATGTCCAAATTGTGGCCTCCTTAACCCTGCCCAATCAACAAAATGTCAACCGAACTTTGACTGCTTCTAACTCTCGCATACGGACTCGGTTCCACAAACTACTCGCACTGCCGCGATCAGGACGACGAGGTCTATGCTCTGGTCTCAGTTCGAAAGCATTCTAATTACTTTGATTTTCGAGCTTCCATCAACCCTCTTTGTCCTGTGTGTGTCTCTAGAGCCACCTGGATCAATGTGGCAAGTGCCATGGTGTGCCAATGTGTGCCAAAAATTGTTAGGGAGTGTTAGGGAAACACGAGGTAGCACTAGGTCATAATGCATGGAAATTAAGGAATAAGAGTGTGTGGCATGGAGTGTTAGTGAGTTCCAAGTGCATTAAGGAGGAGTTATAAGGCATTCTTAGCAATTCTAAGGAATGCTAGAGTTCTAGGGCGACATGTAGCCAAGATGTGCCAACACGTGTAAGGAAGTGTTAGCTGGGAGTGCGAGGGAAACACAAGGGAGAACTATGCCAAAATGAATGGAAATGAACAAATAAGAGTTTGTGATTAGAAGTTTCAATGAGTTCTAGGTGTGTTAAGGACAAATTGACAAGGTATGCTAGGCAGTGTTAAGGCATGCTAGAGGCTAGGGTGACATGCCAAGATGTCATAGGTGCTAGGGTGTAACAACACGTGTCAAGGAGTGATAAGGAGTGCTAGGGAAACACAAGGGAGAACTAGGTAAAAATGCATGGAAATGAATGAATAAGAGTTTGTGACCAAGAGTGTCAGCAATGTCTAGGTGTGCTAAGGAGAGAGTGACAAGGTATACTATGTAGTGCCAAGGAATGCTAGAGTGTTAAGGTGGTAGGCCAAGATGTGTCAGGTGCTAGGGTGAGGTAGGGAGTGTTAGGGGGTGTCAAGGAAACATAGGGAAGCACTAGTTCAAAATGAAAGGAATTTAACGAATAAGAGTGTGTGAGAGGGAGTTTCAATGAGTTCTAGGTGTGTTAAGGAGGGAGTGACAAGGTTATATGCTAGGCAATGCCAAGGTATGCTAAACTACCAAGGCATGTCAGGAAGTGCCACGATGTGCTAGGGAGTGTCAAAGCATGCCAAGGAATGTAGGGGATGTTAACGCATGCCACATAGTGCCAAGGCATTCTAAGACATGTCAGGTGCTATGGCATGTCAAGATGTAAATTGTGTTGCTTAATTGTTTTAGACCAAGGTTGGATGTGATGAGCCTTGTCTTGGTAACTTGTTAAGTGGGATGAGTGAGATTGTACATGAGTACCCTAAGATGAGTTACAAGTAGTTCTTAGGTGAACAAGGCATATGTTGAATTTCTATGACACATGAGAATCCAGTTTTGGCCTTAAATTTTTTTATGTGAATACACTTAAGTGCCACAACACATCTACTATGCAGAATGAAATCTTCCATGAAAGAAAAAGTAATGGATTGAATGCACATAGTTTAGGGTCTGCACATATTCATATGTTAACGCTTATTATTGTGATATACAATAGCCATTTATATGTCTAGTGTAAGACTCCTATGGAGATTTCTATCCAACAACAACATCTCTGTGGTAAAAGGTGTACTGTCAGAGGTTGCTCCATCAAAAATAGCAACCAAAAGGGACCTTACTGTGCACACAGATGAAGAATTAAGAATATTGTTATCTATGAGTGCTTATGTGGAGGTATAGGACAAAATTACATAGGCAACGAACCTTTTTGTTCAACCAATCAAGATCTAAAAAGGAAAATGTGTGATTATATATACACATGTGATAGTATTTGGAGAAATGCCAACCTAACCCACAAAATTTTTGACATTTTCCTGGAGCTAACCTATAATTGTTCCTAAATTTAATAAACATGTAAAATAGGATTGACTTTTCAATACAAAATATAAATTGATAGGAACATGGCCAAATTGTGAAAGTGTAAAAATTGGTATGGCTTAAAGGGATTGATCCCTTTGAAAAGTCTTAAATGTGGTAATGAAGGTTGAGCCTCATTCTAGAACCCCTTTGGGCATCCATCTTAGGAATTGGTGTAGGATGAAACACTTCATAATAATTTTTGTAGCAGTGATGTTAACACTTGTATAGTGACATGGGGTTGGAGTTGGCCTGTCAAATCTCATTGGTCTATTTTGAAATTTCTCTTGGGTGATGCCTTATATGATTTCAAGTACGAGGGCATGATTTGATATTTAGTTTGCATTGAAGAAGCTTTGGAGGCTAGATACTGCAGAAAAACCCCTTGTTCTAAACAAGGAAGCACATGCCACTAAAGAAAGTAATAGCAAGTACACATATTTGAAACTCAAATCACATCACTATTTATTACTCTTTGAAACAAGAAATAACTAAAAATTTCAAACACTACTATTCACTTTTCCTTTAGTCTAGAAGGTACAATGAATATGGAAACATGTACAACGACGTCTCAACTTTGTTAACTCCTAATCCTAATGCACCTTCCTTGCATGGATATTTAAGACAATTAAAGTTTGTTGCTAGTGAATATGATATGAGATATGCAAACATGCTTCCTTAGCTAAGGCTGAGAATTAATAACTAGGGAAATGCTACTTTTAACTGTGCATGCAAAAACTAAATAAAGCAAAGAGTTTCGCTACTCCAGGTGCTAGAAATGAATCGATTGCCTAAGGTAAGTGCTTTGCCCAGAACAAGATATTATGGACTCTGAAACTTTGTTGCTTCCTTCAAGAGAGGTGTATGCCAAACAAAGCTAAGCTATCATGCACTATCCTCCAAATTCATTCACCTTTAACAAAAATCTTGTGCCCAGAAAAAGACAAGAGACCAATATCCAACAAAATTCGCTGACCAACCAAAGACCCTTGTGCTCAAACAACAAGATAATAAGGGAATGTCAACTAGGGTGGAATATTTCACCATCGAAATTGACAAGAGATAGAAGGGGCCAAAAACTATCAGACCTAATGCTCAAGAACAATTCAATTAATCCACACTTGGTGATCCAAAATGAATTCAATAGTTCTTTATTTATAGATTTTGCAGAGGGGTTTCATATTATTAAGTGATTGAGTAAACCTTGCTCCAAACCCCAAATTTGGGTTTTTTAAGCCCAGTTTCCCCAAAAATTTCCCAACAATGGGTATTTTGGGGTTTTTCCCCCTTTATGGAGGACTATAGTCTACAGGGATGGATAGGATATTACGTCCCATTCGTCCTCAATTTGTAGAGGACATTACATGACACCTAATAAAAGAAATAGTGCTTTAGTTTAGGAGGTAATAACTAAATTCTTATTTCTTTCCACATAGGACATACATCTTGCAAAAATGATCATGGGGTACAAATACTACAAAAGGCCTAAATCTTACTAGCATTGTCATAATCCAAGAATAAAAACCCTTTCACGTGAAACAAGGTCAGTACCACATACTACAAGCACACATGACAAATTCAAAAACAATATACTTATTCAATGAAAGAATGATGAATCACATTAGCGCACTTCAAATTTAATAGCTTTTGAGTTGCAATGTCAATCAAAATTTCTCAGGTTGGATCATAATTAAGTACTCAATGTTGTTTTGGGTCCAATTTGGGGGAAATGAGGAGCTCTTGGTGACAATGGGATGATCAGGCTTTTCAAAAAGGAGCTCTGCTATACTTTTCAACCTACAAGCCATTCATTCTAGTGGAGGAGATATAGAGAAGCCTTTAATAAGGACCTTTCCAAGATCAATTTGGAGGAAAATCCATTTTCAAATCTTAAACATAGTTCTAGATTCAAACAAGAGTAGTCATTTTTCAAAACAATTATTAATTCCCAAGAAATTGGAGCCAAGCTAACATGTTGACCATTTATTCTTCTACTGGACAAGGAAGAATTTATGAAAAGTCCTTGGCCCTTTGATCCAGTATTTGATGTAAATCTCTTGACTAGAAATGTAATAAGAGATGCAATTTATATTAAGGGAATGGGAAAAGTAGAGGGCCAGTTAATAATTATCTCTAAAAAACTCTCAATAGAATCCTAACATATTTGAAATGGAAAAGGATAACTCCATCATTATTTTTTGCTTTAGAAAATTTGCTAATTTTCATGATTGAAGCATGTATTCATGCCTTGAAAGAAGCTCACAAATGCTTTGGATATTGGTTGAAGCAAAGAAAATGTGCAAAGTTACACTCACATAGAGGTATGGAAAAAAGTATGTGGAGCTTGTTGCCCCAGAATCCAAACAAAGAATGGAAAAAAGGTGAAAAAACCAAGGCAAAAGGTATGTGTAGCTTTTGTCATGTAGAGGTAGGTGTTCACTCCACACTCTACAACAAAGGCTTTGCAGCGCAAGTGACGCAAAGGATTGCATGTAGAACTTTGGATTAAAAGGAGTGGAGCTTGATGCTACATGTCCACTATTACTCCACTTTATATATGAGTTACAAGAGATAAAAGTAATGAGATACGGGAGTTACAAAGTAGATACTATTGTTATTCAAATTTAATAAAAATTATTACTATATCTTCCTCTACATAAAAGAAACATCTTCCATAAAATATTTTCTCCATGAACTTGATTTAAAATGAATATCTTCTGTTGATGCGCTGAGCCGCAAATAGAAACGATGCTGATGGGCCAATTTCAGTTTAGAAAATTCACAATTAGTTTCAATTGTAAGATCTCCTATTTTTAGTTTAGATTTCAGTTACAAGTAGTGAAACATGACTTGCCGATCAATCACGATTAATCACAAATTGGAATTTTCTCGCTCTCCAAATGATCCGATCTAAATATTTGTAGTCAACTCACATTGACCAAGTTTAACTCATGTTCAATGCAAGTTTGACTTGAGAATTGCTTATTAAAGCAGATTCCTGTGATTGTTTCCAATTTATTCGATTTCCAGCCTTGACTCGATGAGCACGAGTTTTTCAAGTTTAGGTATGTCGCATTGCTAAAAACTAAACGTCAGTTGTTCCAAAATTTATTTCTCATTTCTCAGGCCCAAAACTCATACATTGATACCTTTAGTAATCAATCACTACTCACTATTACACAGTCCAGACTCAATATCGGGGAACCACCAAGGTGAGCCTAAGTCCAGACTCCATATCGGGCAGTCGCCAACGTGTGCTCTATCCATACTCCATATTGACCCTCAGGCAGTTGCGCGTTACCTTCAATGTGTGTTACCTTTAGGCTTAGCCGCTTCACTATTCAACAATCAAGGTACATTAGCACTTGGCTTAAATAATAGGTATATTACTATATTGAAGTTTCAATGTCGTTTTCAATGGCAAGTTTCAAGTTTCACTATTCAACAATTGAATGTTTAGCATATTCCTTTGGTTATGACTTTTCAACCCTATAAATGGGGCTTAAATAGATTTTAAAAATGCACTAAGAAATGGTTTCATACCAAACATCGACCAAGTCATCAAGCATTCCTTCCTTGGTCGATGTGTTGCCAACTTCAAAGGCTTTAACTATGCATTCACAACTTTGGATATTTTTGTTCTTCCAGAATCTGTTATTGATTTATTGGTTTAGTTGTCTTATGCTAAACGAACTTGCAAATTCAAGATTACAATGCAATATATGTTAATAATATTTCCTTTACATAGCATTTCCTCATATATACCTAGTTTTGTTTCAAGGTCATAATGATATATTAGGTTGAAATGTGCTTGTGTTGTTGGACAGATTCCTCTTTAATCCTTAATGAAAGCTCATATCCTTTAAAACCAACCCTCTTTTTTGCGAAGCTATATATGGAGTTTTTAGTTTTAATTTTTTGTTGTATTTTATAGGAGCCAAATTAAATAGAAGGCACAACTCCAAATCTAAGCAGAAGCCACAATTTAAACACAAGTCCAAAACAACAACAATGCCGAGGGAGAAGGACTTTGCTTGGGCTTATTGTGACAAGATTCTTGGAGACCCTAAGCTCCTTTCAAGTACCACCTTGCACAAATACCTAGCCATGATATATGTCTATGCAAAAACATTGACGAAAATGTCAAACAATAAGCAAACTTGGCCATTGATACATTGAGTCAACATAATGCAAAGAAATAAAAGAAAAAAAAGAAATAGGAACTCCTGGAGTTAACAATTTTTCTTCCACTACCCCATTGTCATCTCCCTTTTTTGAATCCTCAATGTAGTTCCAAAGTTTCCCACACATGCCTCCAAGTCCAAGTCAAACTCAAGGCCAAATGAATCCTCCTGCATTCAACATTGGAGGTGGAAACATAAACACCTTTTTTTCTCCCCACACAAAACTCGATTCCCAACCTACCTTGGATACCACTGGTTGGAAAAAAAAATATCCATAGTCAGTCAAGGTAGGCCATTGATAACTTTTGGTACTATTCTGACATACCTTTCCACTATGCCATAAGTCCTTATTGGCAAGCTATGATTGATGCAGTTGTTGTTACAAGTCCAGGGTTCAAAGCTCCTTCATTAGAGAGCACTAGGACAAATTTGCTATTGGAAAGTGTTGAAGATGCCATGCTTGTGCTATCTAAGTTTCATTCATCATGGGTATAAACAGGGTGTAAGATCATGAGTGATGGATGGACATATCAGAGGAATAGAACCTTAATAAATATCCTTCTATCTTGTCCAGTAGGTACAATGTTTCTCAAATCAGTGGATGCCTCAGACAAGGTTAAGACTGCACAACTTATTTGTGAAATGATGGAGGAAGTCGTTCAAGAAGTGGGAGAAGAACATGTTGTACAAATTGTCATTGACAATGCAGCTAATTATATGGCTGCTGGTGAAATTTTTGAGATTAGGCACCCCACTATTTTTAGGACCTATTGTATTTCCCATTGTATAGATTTAATGCTTGAGGACACTGGTAAGTTTCATTGGATACACGAGGTTGTGGAGAAGGAAAAATCCATAACCAAATACCTATACAACCACAATATTGTCCTAAACACCATGAGAAAATACACTTACGGTAAATAAATTGTTCGACCTGCAGTGACTGATTTGCAACAAATTTCATATCTTTGCAATTTGTGGTTGAGTAAAAGATAAATTTGAAGAGAATGTCCTTGGGACTTGAGTGGATGGCATCTAAACATTCCAAGACCATTGAAGGAATTGAAGTTGTTGCACTTGAGTTTAATGAAGGTTTCTGGAAGGATGCCAAAGAGCTTCTTGCTATGATGGAGTTCCTTGTTAGAGTTCTCAGGTACTTCAAGTATTTTACCTTTTTCATGTTCTAAATTTCATTTCAAGCTTCTTTTTATTTTCAATGTTTCATAATAATTTAAATTTGAAAGCTTGAACTTTCAAGATGGTTGATGGTGACAAACCCGGTATGGGTTACATTTATGAGGCGATGGATCTCACAAAGGAGGCCATCAAAAGAAGATATGGGGATGAGGAGGCAAAGTATATGCCTCTTTGGGACATTATTGATGCATATTGGGATAGGAAATTGCATTCCCCCTTACATGTTGCTAGGTACTTCTTAAACCCATAGTATTTTTATGATAAGAGAAAATTTAATGAGGATGGGGAGGTTCATAGAGGACTTATGACATGCATGGAAAGGTGCTTCCCTGATCCAAAATTTCAAAGTCATGTCTTTTCCCAACTATAGGATTATAGAGCACCACCTAAATTATTTTCCTATACCAGTGTTATACGAGAAAGGTCTAAGGTGTTGCCAGGTACCCTTTGAGGCTTGAAGGCTTTATCAGTTCATTAAATTTGTTTAAAATTTATTTTGTATGTTAAATGTTTTATTAAATTTTGTTGTCTTTTTAAGTTTTTACTATTTAGTATTTAGTATGTCTACTCACGAACCCTTGCCACTTGCTAGGTCTTTGGTGGCAAAACTTTTGTAGTGATACGCCAGATTTGAAGAGATTTTCCATTCGAATCTTAAACCAAGCATGCAGTGCTTCAGGTTGTGAGTGCAACTGGAGCATGTTTGAGAAAATACATTCTAAGAAGCGCAACCGATTGACACAAAAGCACTTAAATGACCTTGTATTTTTCCATTACAATATACAACTTCACAACAAGAAAATACTAGGTGAGAGCTTGAATTTGAAGGTTTCATAATCTGATTTGGAATTTAAAGTTTAAACTTTAAAGTTCAAAGTCAAACTTAAATTCACATTTCAATGTCTCATGATAATGATAGGTTTGGATCATTCACCAATAGACCTTGAAGAGATAGATTTGCAAACTACAAATGCAGCAGATTGGGTCCAATTAGAGGAGGCTCCTCTTTTAAGCCTACATGACTTGAAGAACTTTGAGAGTCAAGCAAGCGGAGGAGTGGGAGGAATCGCTTCTAGTTCTCACTCTTAAGAGTCTTAGACTCTTAGTTATTGATTTTTTCTAATTAGTATGCAGTTGTTTGTAAACTTTTAGAAGCAGTTGCTTCTAGTTCTATGTAGTCACTAGTTAGGATTCATGACTCAATACTTTGGATCATGTTTGGACTCATAACATATATGAGATGCTTATTCATTCATTATATTTTGGACATCTATTGATATTATGAATTGTTTGGACATGGCTTTACTAAATATCAATGAAAAATGTTTTTTTTTTTTTTTTTAATTCAATATATGTGTATATTTTTATTTATTTAATTCACTGATTTTTTCCCGATTGTTTCTTGATTTTTCCCCAATTTGATTAAAACTATTAGCTCTTTTGCCTCACCGATTTATTGTCTATTTTGAGTCTGGTAACATTGGTTAAAAGTTTCATTCTTTGCTCATGAGTGCTAAGGTGTGCTAGAGAGTGCTAATGCATGCTAAGGAGTGTTAGGGAGTCCTAGGACAACACAAGGGAGCACTAGGTCAAAATGCATGGAAGTGAATGAATATGAGGGTGTGTTCAGGAGTGTCAATCTCTGCTAGTTATCATGCCAACGAGGGAGTGACAAGGTATTCTAAGAACGGGTAAGGCATGCCAAGGAATATCAGGAAATGTCAAGAAGTGCTAGAGTGTGCTAGGTAGTTCCAGGGTGTGCTAACATGTTCCAAATAGTGCCAAGGCATTCCAGGTGCTAAGACATGCTAGGATGTGCAGGGTGCCAGAGTATGCCAATATGCATCAAGGAGTTTCAAGGCAACAAAAGGAATAACCAAGCTAAAATGAAAGGAAATGAACACATAAGAGGGTTAATAAGTCGAGACTTTATATTTTTCAAAAGGGGCATGCTAGGCACACTAATAATATGTTCCAATACATGCCAAGTGCCAATGTGTGCCAAGTGCTAATTTTTATCAACACAATATTATGCGAAGGAGTTCCAGGGCATGCTAGGGACTACAGGGAATGCCAACACATGATAGGGGAGTGCTATGCTATGCTATGGCATGCCAACATGTGCTTTGGCGTCCTACTCATGGCAAGATGTTCTAGGTACAAAGATGTTCCAGGTACAAAGATGTTCCAAGACATGCAAGGTGCCAAGGAATGTTAGTGTATTGTTCCAAAGCATGTTAAGGTGTGCCATGAGTGTTGAGGAGTTCTAGGTCTCTCTAATTAATAGAATTGACAGAGCTTGATTATGTATTAAATAATATAGTTCCTACACACACTAGTGGAACTTTATTTAAAGGAAATTTGCTAGATAATAAACCTAATAGAGATGAATCATGTGTTGACTCATAGGAAGACTATATTCTTATGACTTGAGGGAAATGATACACACTAATTACTTCTTAACAAATTGACTAGCTATTATAACCACTATGACCTTGGACACATAATGAAAAAGACTCCACAACAATGGTCTTAAATCATTATATTTTTGACAAAAAATATAGTAACAGGTACATAACATCATCAAAAACTCATTGGAATGATCAACGATGACAAACATTTTTTGACCATCACCAAAAGTAACCAAAAAGAGCATTGGTGAGGGTCAATAAAAGATCGTCACTCGAAGTGTCACCAAAGAGAGAATTAGTGATGGGCCTTTAATGACCCTCACCAAAAGTGTCACCAAAGAGAGAATTAGTGATGGGAAATTAATGACCCTCACCAAAAGTGTCATTGAAAATGGCTTTGGTGACAAACCTTAAAGGACCATCACTATATACACTTACAACAACAATTTTTTAAAGATCATCACCATATGCGACATTGGTGATGGACCTTAAAGGTCCGTCACAGGCATGAAGCGTCATCAAAAACTCATTGGAATGATAAATGATGACGAACATTTATTGACCATCACCAAAAGTAACCAAAAATATCATTGGTGACAGTCAATAAAAGATCATCACTAGAAGTGTCACCAAAGAGAGAATTAGTGATGGGCCTTTAACAACCCTCACCAAAAGTGTCACCAAAGAGAGAATTAGTGATGGGCCTTTAACGACCCTCACCAAAAGTGTCATTGAAAATGGCTTTGGTGACAAACCGTAAAGGACCATCACTATATACACTTACAACAATGTTTTTTTAAAGACCGTCACCATATGCGACATTGGTGACGGACCTTAAAGGTCTATCACAAGCATGACCCTCACCAATGACCTTTTTTCTTGTAGTGATGAGCGCCTGTGAGGATGTTGATTCGTTTGAACTCAGGTACATATCGTCGCAATATCTCATAAGTCCCCATCTTGTATATATGCCCAACAATGACAGAGAAATCTGCTGCGCACACCACTAATTCCTTCTTTTGGTGGACAGAGTATCGTTCCAGTGCAGTTCCTGTTGTTAGGAAGTGTACTATATCCTCAAAATGGCAATCCGCGACACACACTACAAATAGCTATGCATTAGGCAATCCTTCTTCCAAGTTAGTAGGTTCCTCCCCTGTTTCGATGCGCGACAGATGATCTCATCCTGCGTTCAATCGTCCAGGCTTCACAACAACTTCAAAATCATACTCTTGGAACAATAAGAGCCATATGTAGATTCCCCCCCAAACACAGGTTTATTGACCAGGTACTTCAGCATGGAGTGATCCTTATACATTTTAAAATGGCCTCCTAGCAAGTAGTGCTGGTACTTCAAGAGCGCATACACTATAGCTATCCCCTCGCGTTCAATGGTGGAATAGTTCTTCTTTGCTTTTGATAATTTGCGGCTTACGAATGTGATAGGATGGTCCAAGCCTTCACCTCCATCCTATGTTAGTACTGCCCCCAGCACTATACATGATGCGTCAACATGTACATGAAACTCTTTCTTTCAGTCCAGGAAGACTAGAATCGGCGTAGTAACCATCTTTTCTTTCAATATATACAAGATTTTCTTACAGTCATCATTCCAACAGAACGCGACATCCTTCTTCAACAATTTTTCCATTGACACGGTGGTCTGGGCATAGCTTTTGATAAACTTCCGGTAATATCCCGTATGTCCCAGAGTTGCACGCAACTATTTCACACTCTTCAACGCTTCCATTTTCAGTATCACCGCAATCTTCACGGGGTCTACCATCATTCCTTGTCTACAAACCAGCCCAACCAGCCCAAATACAGTCCAGTCATGAAAATATACCTCCAAGAACTTATGAATAAATTCCTTGAATGCCAGAACAACCATGCGCGAGAATATTGCGGGTGCATTCTTCAATCCAAATGGTATTATAGTATATTGAAAGCAACCCCACTCAGTTTCGAAGGTTGTCTTGCTCTTATCCTCTAGTGCGATTTTGATTTGGTGGTACCCAAAGAATCCATCAGTGAAGGAATATGCTTCATGGCCGCCTACATTGTCCAACACTTCATCCGTGAATGGAGTCGGGAAAGGATCATGCACAAAAGCATCATTCAGTTTTCTGAGATCCACACATATCCTTATCTCATCCTTCTGATTTTTCTTTTGGACCACCATTGGGCTTACCCAATTGGACTCTTCCACAAGCTCAATGATGCTTACTGCTAGCATTTTGTATAGCTCTAAGCGGACCTTCTTCTTGTATTTCGGATTTAGGCGGCAAGGCCTCTTCTTAACTGGCTTCGCGTTGGGTTTTAACGTGATCTTCATCACTCCTAGATCTCCAATTATTCCTTTCAAATCCGTAAACTTGGTAGGGAATAAGTCCTGATATTCACGAAGTAATTAAACAACCTTATCAACTGTTGCATCGTCCCAGTTTTCTCCAATATTTGCGAATTTGGGTTTTGCCTCCGTACCAATGTTCACTTGTTTTGTTTTCACCATCACGGTTATATCAGGGTTCTCAATCTGTGGTCCTTGAACCTCACGGTGGCCTTTTGTTTATGGAATGTTAATGTTCCACGGATCCTTGTCCTCCTCTTCAGCAGTTATATTATAACATTCTAGTGCGTGACTCAGCTGAGTAGCCCATTTAGGCTGAATAAGGTCTAAAGGATCCTACGGTATGATAAAGATGGATGCTTTCACTTCTTGTAGTGCTTAATCAATACTATCAAACCTGTCCTCAAAACTGAATGTCATCATGAATCCTTCATGTAGGATATCCAATTCACCTATCCCATGGCGGAGCTCTGTTTCTATATACCAATTCATTGGAATAAAATCCAGGGTATGACAGAATAGGTGCACCCACTCATGTTGGGGCTTTTCTCCATAAGCCTGCGTCCATTTTGCTAGATGCACACGTGGATCGTTCTGTCCATCGTACTTATTTGTCAGTTGCATCTTAGGTTTCCCAAATCATGCTCTCATCATCCTCCTACATTTGCGCCAAACATTAAAGCTTCCCTCATGCGTACCCCACCATCTTGTGGGCGTAGCACGCAGTGCCTAGTCCAAGGCCTAGAAGCATTGCTTTTCTAGAACCTCCCTTTAAAATGCATCCAAAAGGATATCTGCGTCATTTAGACCATCGTAAATAGGCATATTTCTTACCTCTGATGACACACAACACAGTAATCGGGTCATCATGTTGGAATTCAGCATAGTTACCTCATGTAACCGGTTCTGCCAGCATTCTATTTCTTCGTCAGAGTCCGAAGTGCAGGAACTCTCGTGATCCCACGTAATCTGTCCATCCGCAGTGGGATTCACCCAATCTTGGCCTCGCATTGTTATCTTATAGGTGCAGTCTAGATCATCATCACTCTCATAATCGCAGACTGGTTCTGTATAACGCGATCCTTCAGCAGGATCCAGGGGTATTATTACGCACAATGATTTCTTCTCAAAGATCATCTTTCGATTCTTCATATTGATTACCCTATTCATATTAGTCGCCCAGTCAATTCCTAGGAGTGTAGGGTAGGCATTGATATCATCCACTATCTCCATTACTCCAAAATCTACTAGTGCGCTAGCTCCCTCAATATCCACAGTCACCCCCTTCAGCTGCCCCATGGATATTATTTTCTACTGATTCGCCATCCTTAACTGAATCAGAGATCGTTGGAGCGTAGGTCTCCCCATTCGCTCCCAAGTCTGCTTTGGTAGGACATTCACATCTGACCCCAGGTCCAAAATGACCTGATTCATTTCATACTCAACTATTTTTGCGGTTAGTCTCATCTCCCATCCCCTGCTTGTCTTATGCTTGCCAATCTTTCGCACTACACACGGCTCACCTGGCGCAGTTCCAGCGCATCTATTGATGAGTTCTTGTAGCCCTTTTACAGCCTTACTATCGCGTAGTAAATTCATGCAGGTTTCCAGGAAAGTTGTGAGCATAGAGGGGTCCATCTTCGGCCCAGGCTTATCCTTGCTTTCTGAAGTGGAGGCCTTAGTGAAAATCTTCTTAGCTTCCATGAAGGCTTCTCGAGCATGCTCCTAATCAAACTCAGCCTCTTTCGCTAGGGCCTTGTGAACCCATGTACTATCTTCTGGATGTTTCCCCTTGTCATGTCCCATTGTGATTCCACTCTGGAGCACTATATTTATGTTTGGATCTTACTCGTGCGGCTCAGATCTCATCATCTACAAGTTCTGAGTCGGAGGATGCGATAGCGCCCCTTTGTCATGTATCCTAGCTATCAGCGTAGGACAATATTTTGTCTCATGATCAAACAGTGTGCAATACTCACATGATGGATGTGTTGGATTAGTGCAATTGCAGGCATAGTGTCCTGGTCCTCCACAATTGTAGTAAATCAACTATCCTTGAGCCCTACTAGGTCCTCCTCCGCCTCGGCCTCATCTGTGCCCTTGAAATCCTGTCCACATTGTTCTTACATTCTGGTCAAGGGGCCGTGTTTTGGCCTGAACCCTATAGGTGGGAGTTCTATCCATCATCAATTCATAGCTCCTGCAAGTACGCTCATCATGTCCTATCGACCTACAAAATTTGCAAAACAACTGTTGCGGTGCTTTCAAAAGTTGAGATTGCAACAAGATGATGGAGCTTAGTGAAAAGAGTCGCCTTCACTAAGTGGGCCCACAGGAAAATTATGGCACAAGTTCTATTTTTGGATCCCAACAGGGATGATCACAGCAGGAGTGACCACAGCAGGGATGATCATAGCAGGAGTGACCACAGCAGGAGTGATCACAGTAGGAGTGACCACAGCAGGAGTGATCACAGCAGGAGTGATCACAGCAGGAGTGATCAAAGTCTATTTTTAGACTGGCTGTCCAAAATAGAAAAGTCAAATATTATTGTCTCATAATAATATTTGGACTATAAACTTGATCTTATTCTCTTGGAGCACTTCAGTTTGAGCTACAGATGTGGCCCATATAGCTGTTAGAAGGAAGTACACTTTTCTTATGAGTCAGTTGAGTTGTTGCATGCATGACTTCAGTTAGAACTCAATCAGTTGAGTTTGGTGGAGTTGATTGTAGAGTTGATGGAGTTGTGTTCAGTTTGACTTGGTTAAACTAGTTGTAATTAGTCTAACTGCAAATAGACTAATGATGAGTTGTTAAACTAATTATTAACTCATAATACAACTATAGAATACATCAATTAACTCAGTTGCATGTCAGTGCATGTTCAGTTCAACAGGGACAGGTGTTAGAGGATCAGATTGCTATCAGTTGTGACTATAGTTGTGCATGAGGATTTGCACAATCAAGGGATTGAGTATGCCAATGAGTTTGCTCATGTATTTGCCCAGTATTATAGCCTCTGCTCACGTCTTACACAGTGTGAGTGATTCTTTGGAGGTGAAATACGAGTTTGGTAAACCATTCTCATTCATTCTTGAGCAGTGGAGGCAGGCAAGCAGTGGAATAGATTTGGAGATTAGATCTGAGCTGTATTGTGTGTAACAAGTGGAGCTGGTACTGGATTGCTTGTGATAAGCATTGTACTTTGTAATGTTACATGGTCTCAATCATTAATATACAGATAGTTGGGGTTTTTAGCGAGATGCTTTCCTCGGGTTACATACTGTGTTAATGTGTGAATGCTCTTGATGTTTTATTGTTATTGATGCTGCTATATTGATGATCAACGTAGAGGAGCTTATGTATTGTGTATGTATTCCGCAATAGTACATGATCAGGATAATCTCTGTTGAATATGTGTTAAATTATTCAAAATTTCTACATCACATACTTCTGTAGGAAGTGATAATTACCCGTGGTATGTTTTCCGGCTACCTGACAGATAGCACACCATAAAGCAGGTCCTGTGCTAGGTCCTGCTTGAGCTTCTGGCCTTAAATGCATTGGTCCTCCTCCTACAAGGTAATTTGAAAATACCGGGAAATGGTCTTTGTCATGACCCTGACTCTTGCATTTCAAGCACCATACCTCCTCTCATACCTCTAGTCGAACTGTCCTGTCTTGCTTCAAGCACCATACCTCCTTGCATACCTCTGGCCGAACTGTCCTGTCCTGTCTTGAGCTACACATGGATTTGCGGGACTCCTAGGTTAGGATATTGCATCAAAGTCTCATGTAGTCTCATGGCAATCTCCAAGGCCTCTACCTGAGTAGTTATATTCTGTTGAGATAGTGCACTCCTTAAGTGTGGTAATAGCGAAGCCACAAACCACTCGCAATGTTTTCCATCTGTGAAATTCATGTTGGCTTCATGGATTGTACATTTCAACCTCTGATCTAGTTCCCAAGGTGTCTCACTTGGTCGTATCATGATCTCTTTGAATGCCACGATCGACTATGCCTCAGATTTAGGCATGCTAAATTCCCTATTTAGTGTTGCTTGGATGTATGCTACTCTAGCATTCGGGTTATTGTTATACTTAATATACCAGGTTAGCGCGTGATATTGCAGAGCATTAACCAATGTCTCCTTCTTTATGTGATCATTTGTATCACCTTGAGCTTCCCATACACCCCTTAGAACAAACCAGAATTGGTCTGGGTCCTCATTTCCCAAGCCTTTGAACAATGGCAACTTCACTGTATTTTCCATACTGAACCATGGTGGACGTAGAGGTCATACAGGTGAAGTTGGAGGCAATGGTGGTGAATTTGGAGGTGGTGTGGGTGGAGGTGGTATTCGGGGGAATCCTTGTCTTATTAACTGAATAGCACTTCGTGAAGAGACCTTCATTATCCCTTCTTCGTCCCTTCGTGGAGGTGAAATCAAGGGGCTATACTCTCGACCCTTATTCCCTTCGTTTCTATAATTTTTTTCGCTTCGTGTAGTCCTGAACATCAAGGTAGCTGCATAACCCATTTTCACACAACACCATTTTAATTCAAGTATTCAAATATTTTATGTACTTACCTCATGGACCCTTGAAGAAGTGTTGCTCCACCTCGCTATAATTGACTGAGGCATTGACCACGAATTCAGTCACAAATTGTCCTATGATGTGATTGAGGAAATGATAAAAAATGCTTGTGATCTTGTCCTTAGAGGCTTCCAACCTTTGTACTAACTCTGGGGTCCAAACAATAGGACCGTCAAGCCTCCACCTTCCTTGGTTGTCCGCTAGCTTTGTGATCCACTCATACAACTCAACTGGAAATGAGGGGAAAAATATTTCATGGATATCTGTATACAAGTACCTATCTAGCTACTATTCTTTTGTTAGTCGCAGATTTAAATTTTCTTGTGTCGCGAACTCGTGGATCCTTTTGTCCAACGAGCCTTCAATTTCTTTCTTAGTTGGATTCCAATGATATGACATCACACATCTCTTATCCAGATTCTGGTCCCGACAATGAAACCATTTGTTCGCTTGAGGGGGCTTGACCCAGGTTCAACATTAGTTAGCCAAACAAATCCCTACACTATTGGCCTTTCGGCATCAGCCTGTGGAGTGCAAATTGAAGTCTCACCCGAAGCAGTATGGGGGGGATTCTAGAACCAAGTTTCTGCATCTTGAGATGGTTGTGATTTCAGTTTATTCCGGCTATGCCCACCTCCATGCAGGTATCTTAGCCCTCTGTTCCACCCTTCAGTACCTTTGTGAAAGGGTACAGTTTGTCTTCGCGCAGGCCTAACCTGCGGCTGAGGGACTTTCACGCTGCTAGGGCAGTGAGCTGTGATATCTCTCAAACTAGGCTAAGTGTCTTACTTATCTTATTAATTGATCTTATTTAGCTTCATGTAGACAATTTTTCTTACTTGAGTTGACTTAACCAACACATTTACATACATTCACGCATCATATAACCATTATAAGTGAAATTCATACCCAACATAACAAGATGCATAAGTAGGAAATAAAGACGTAGAAATTGTAAAATACTTCTCTTTATTGGTAATTCTAGATGATTACAGACTCGACTTGCCTTGTGCACTCAGTTGCAGGAGTCCACGCACTCAGCTATGGACTTCTACCCTAGGCCTTTGCGCACTCAGCTGCAGAGCCTCTACCTATGCTACGACCCAAGACTTAGACTTCTTGCTCTAAAGCTATGATTCTCTTTCTTGAATTATTCCTTCAAACTACTTAGAGCTTAGCTCTATTTATACAATCTCGTGGTCTGTGAACCATGGGTAGATCTTTTACAGTCAACATTACATTTCCAAAATAAGGGCGACAACCTTATGACTCTTTAACATCTACGCGCTCCGTGATCACAAAATGTGGAGTCTTTACACTTGGATTACGAAATTTGACCAAAATATGGGCTTTTAGCTCTAAAACTACCCTTGTGGGATTGCACGCCCAACATGTTGTGGTCAACTTGTCCTTCAGGGATTTTAGGGCCTCTTGACAGCTTTTTGACCATACAAATTTAGAGTCTTTGGCCAACAACCCAAATAAAGGAGAAGCTAACTTGCTAAAGTCTTTTATAAACCTTTGATAGTATCGAGGTAATCCTAGAAAACGTGTGTCATCTCTTTGTTTTTGCATAGGTGGGACCCTTTTGATGATGCCTATCTTATTTGGGTCCACCTGCATTCCTTGCTAGGATATTGAATGACCTAGAACAATCCCTCCAGTAATCAAGAAATCACACTTTCCAGGACTAAGGGAGAGGCATTTCAATGCATTTCTTAAACACCTTACCTAAGTTGGACAGAGCCTCCTAGAAAACACACCCATATGGTGTGAAATCATCCATATAAATTTCTACTGCATCGTGGACTAGCTCTGGCAAAGATACTTAGGAATATTCTCTGGAAAGTGGCAAGGGCATTGCATAGGAAAAAAGGAAGGACCCTATAGGAGAAAGTACCCCAAGGACAAGTGAAGGTGGTTTTATCCTAGTGTTCTGAGCTGATCTGGATTCTATTGTATTCGTTGAACCCATCTAGGAAAGAGAAAACCTTTTTCCCTGTCAGGCAATATAACACATGGTTAATGAAAGGTAGAGGGAAATGATCCTTCTTTTCTGCTTTGTTTAATTCTCTGTAATCGACGCAAATCCTCCACTTGCCATTTTTCTTTAGAACCAACACCAAAGGAGAGATGCACTCACTGTCCGAGATAGGGTAAATGAATCCTGCATCTAGCAGCTTTTGCAGTTCTTCTTTGACTATATCCTTGAGAGCTGGATTCATTCTCCTTTGGGGTTGTCAGACTAGTTTGCAACCTTCTTTGATATAAATGTGGTGAGTACACACCAAGGGGTGCACTCCCTTCATTTCCTTGTAACTCCAAGAAAAGGCATCCAGATGTTCCTTTAGCATGTTGCACAACTTTTATTCTTGGTGTACAGAAAGAGATGGGTTGATTTTCAAAGTTCTCTCAGGGTCGAATTCTATGGTTTTGACACAGGTAGGGTTTGAATCAGCTAAGCATAGATCAATCTGATGGTTGTTCTAGGTTTCCTTTACTACTTCCTCTAAGGACAATTTGTTGGGAGTTGGACTTTGGAGTATGAGCTCAATCAAATCATGCTCATCCGGTGGTCCTCCTCCCATGGCTATTTCTAAGGTATAGAGTTGGTTGAGTAGACTTCATCTTCTTACTCCTCTTCCAGCCATAAAGGTAAGTCATGCTCTAGAGATGGATGAGCAGGAGGGTACACAACTAACTGCTTGGACATATGCCCATTTTTTGTAGTCATATTTCTAGCCCTGCAGTTAATGTAGGCATCAGCAATGGCTAACCAGGGCCTCCTAAGAATGAGAGGGTAACCAATAATCTTGGCCTTAGGCTAGAGAACTAGGATGTCTGTAGGGTACTCCCAAGAGTCAATGGAGACCATCACATCCTCCACAATCTCCTCAGGGTCACTGTGGAATGGTCTGCGAGCTGCAACATTATTGTGGTCTTTCTCAATGAACCCTGGAGATTGAGCTTGAGCATGATGTCCTTAGTCATTACATTAATGGCAGCCCCGATATCAATCAAAGTGTGTGGGAAAATGGTGCCATTGATGTGCACATCTACCACAAGGCTTCTAGGGTATAAATACTTTAGACAAATTACCTGCCCCAACATTAAGTCAGACAGTTGTCCAATGACATTAATGGTAGGGGTGTCTCTTTATCGCCTCCCTAGATGTTTGAAGCACTTTTCCTTAATCAAATTATTGTAAATAGGTACATCCTTTATGGCTTGGAGAAGTGGAATCTTGACACACAAATTTTTCAATTCACCCAGAAGTTCATTCTCTTTTGGGGTAGGCTGGACTGGATGAGTTAATCTCTCAAGAAAGGGTGGTGAATTTACTCTAGGCATGTTTTCCTCTCTTTCTTCCTCACTCTCCCTAGGTGGAGGTTGTTGTTGGGAAAAGTATCCAATTCGGAATGCCCCTATCCCACTCTAAGAGGTGATAGTGCCTTAGCAACAAACAAGGAAAACTATCTGAGTATTCTTCTTTATGAGATGTAAATAGAGAAAGAAGGATGTAACTAACCGGTGTCTTCCGCTAGTTTGTCGATCCAATCACTCTCTCTTTTGTTCGCTTCCCGCTGCCTGCTCTTTCACTGGTCCCGCTTCACCCAGTTCCTGCAAGATCACAAGAGAGGAAAACTACACAAAAGACATAGATTCACACTCATAACTAGTTTAGGATCAGATATAAACTAAATATGCAAATATAACAAAACATCATTGAAATACAAGCATATAGGAGAAACTCAAATAGCTTTATTGATATGATAACAAAGTCCAAGAGGAGATACAACCAAGTGAGTCCCGATCCAGCATCTACCTCCCAGCAAAGGAATCCCTTCCTCTCCTCCAACAAAGCATAAATCACCCAATGTACTAATCTCAATCTCAAACCAACAACAATTCTCTGCAAAGTACAAAATTCCAGCCTCCTGAACCTCTGGGTGAGAGATCCATATATAGATGTAAGCAGAGAGGATGAGTCAGCTTATGTTTTGACTTGTGGCTTCTCTCTGTCAGTTCTTTCTTCCACTTGGAGGTTGAGAACCTCTTACTCATCACTTGGTCGAATTCATTGAGGCAAGTGTCATTGAGGAAGATTCTGGAAGCTTCCAGGGTCTTTCCACCTCGTTGAATGAGCTTGCCATTTGTCATTTCCCGCTCAGCGCACCCTGGTAGTGTTTCCATCTGCGTTGCAGTGCACCTAGCCAGTGTAACCCCTGCATTTCAGCGCAGGCAGCTAGTGGAGCCTTTGAATTGATCCTGAATTGACTGTTTCTGAGTGGTTTTTGGTGGAGAACTTCTGGGAGAAGCTGTCATTGGTTGACCTTGTTCCTTTAGGGGCAGGAACAACTCTTTTAGGGACTTTGGATCCCTTGGATTATGGACATTTCATGCTCAATGCTGTAAGGCACAAAAATGTCTATAACAGTTGCCCCCTAAAGTATGAGGCCGTTTAGTGGGTGAAATGCTTTATTAGGAGGATCCGAAGTTCTTCCAATGCTGGGAGGAGACCTGTAATAAGATACAATACAATACATTATTTTTCATACTGCTTTCATGATCTAGCTGAGGCGGGCATTCCCATGCTCAGCTTTATAAATTCATTTTTCTGTACATAGAACAGACAATCGTCTGATGGTAGACTGATGATTTTGATGAAATCATCATCCTTTTGGTAGGATGATTATCTGCTGCAATGCTGTACATGTCAATGTCTTTATTTTTCCTGAATATATATCGCAGCCCGGATGGATGAAACTAGATCTGGGGTCTTCAATCTCGTTCGATCTTCACTCTAAGTACAAGTCGATCCATGTGAGAAATGTTCTGAAGTCGAACATGGAAAGACATCGCTTGATTACCAGTCAATGATGTAAACTGTTAACAAGCGCGAGAGGAATCACCGATAATGATAATGACCCTCAAGGTACTGCAGTACAATTCATGTGGTGTGAATAAAGGACTTGGCGTCGAACACCACGCAAAATCTTTCGGTCGAAGGTCATTGATGTATACCTGTCGCCGGAAGTGAGAAACTTGCCATTGAGGCATGCAAGCTTCAAAGTACTGAAGGGGGTGTTCCTAGATCAACTTCTTGGATAATGAGCTGATGTCGACAAGAAGCGATCCATCAAAGGAGGGCCTTAATGTATCCCACATCAGTGACACGGAACGAAGCAAATGATTTTGATGGAGGTGAAAACGATCTGATGATATATGGTTCAGGGTGGCGGTCATGAAAGGATGAAGGATAATGTATGGTAGTGGATGGGACACGGTTGACTTCTCTGGATGACTTCTCTTGAACATATCGGCGACACTTGTGTGATGGATTGGTAGCATTTACCCCAAATATGGATGGTATTGGTGAGACCATGGTGATGTGACCGGTGAATGAAACAACCCAACCCGACTCAGGCACGGAGTGGAAGTGTCATGTTCAAGAGCGACTTGCTACCAATAAAAGTTCTTTGAGTTTCTTCCCAATTTTCCCCAGTCATTTCTGACCAGTGCCTCTTTATTTTTGTCAAGCTTGAGGAGGATAACATATGCTTGTTCTATAATTTGCCCTTCGGGCAAACCCATCGCTATGTTTTAACGAGCCTAGCGATAGTGAAACTCGTTCTCGTCTAAAGACAAGTTTGTCGCTATTAATGTTTTTTAACGAGTCTAACGACAAAGATAACTCGGTCCTTTTCATTTTTAGAGAGTCTGAAAAGGTACGTAAAGATAACTCCGGAAGTTCCTTTTTCGTCATCTAATCCCTTAAGTCCGAAAAAGTATAAAACAATACAGAAGGGATGAGTTTTCGATAGTTTTAACGAGCCGAATAAAACAAGCGCTCGATCTTTTTGTGCAATAATCCCTCAAGTCCAAAAAGATTAAAATCTAGAGGAGGGATAGCACTTCCGGTCGCTTTAATGAGCTGGAAGGCCAAAACTCGGCAATCTTTTCATATTTTATGAGTCAGATGAAAAGAGCTTAAAGAAGACTCGTCTTTTGAGGAACGAGTGATAAAACGGGCAGCAACTGATTCCAGGTAAGGGTTGGAATTTCCCAATCACGGCAGTGTCACAAGGATGGCTAGTGAAATCACTCTTCGCAGCTGTTCCTCAAAATGAGTAAACAATCAAATGGAGGTGAATGATCGGCCAATGGAAAAGTGGAGGTGACGGTGCAAACACGACCAAGGCTTTAATGGCTGATAAATGTTACATTCACGGTGGTTATTTACCGGGTAGTTCATTTTTTAACGAGCTTAAACGCGGATTGAAACACTTGCTCGATCTTATGTTTATTTTTTAACGAGCATGAACTATGCGCTAAAACTGCTCGATTCCAGTCATATGATAAGAATGTCTCATTTAAGATGCCATTTTTTATGGAGCTTGCACCTTACAAAGCTTTGCCCCGAATCCTTTCGTTATGCAAGTTCGGAAACGACTAATCCTACGAGTTTAAAGGGTTAGACCTACAGGTTTAAAGGGAGGACCTAAAAATTTAAAAAATAAATAGCCGCCCCTTGCTTGCACTCCAAAAGGTTTGCATGCCCCCAGGTATAAAATAGAGTTTCAAGGTTACCCCTCAATTTGCAGGAAAAACATTTGTTTAACCGGGAGAGGCCTACCTCTTTCAGGCTACCCAAAGATTGTTCCATTAATCTTTCAAACGAAACACTTCTTCAGCGATGTCTACCGAGATAAACAAAGGTGAGTGACAACGAGCGCCAAACACATAACTTTGACAAAAGAATCTTATTCTAGAACAACCCCTCTTCCAATCACGGACGGGGTACGGACTAGTCATATTCTCCCGCGGAAACCTACTCTATACCCAAAGTTTTCCTGCCGAAGCAGACCAGGACACATGCCCCCTGGGTTCCAGTCATATCCTTCCGAATCACTCGCGCTCATCGGGAGGACGGACCGTGGGTTGAGACATTTCTTGCGTGAAGAGACCATTTAGGGATGGTATGTGACTATTTGCGATGCGTGATCTGGGAAATGAAAGCTGGTCCACGAGCTTGACCACTCTTCCTTCGTGCGGAAAACACATTACTCTAAAGAGTGAGGAGACGATGGCTCCCATGCAATATATATATAGTCTCGTCCAAGGAGTAGGTTATAATCCAAGGGTCCTTGAATGACCATCACGTTCATTTGAACGGTCTTCCCTTTCAATGTGATAGGCACATTGGGGAGGATCCCTAAAGGTCGACTGGTTCCTTTATCGAAGCCTGTCAGATTTCTCATTTCAGGCAAAAGCGTTGGCGAACCAAGCACTTTCCAAGCAATAGAGGAAAGGATACTCACAGATGCCCCCTCATCAATGATGGTGCCAGCCATTACCATTCTGTATATTTGAACGATAATTCTGAATGGTATGCTGGCTGGCAACCGGGGTCTGCCTAGTTGGTTCCAGTCGAAGGACACAACTAGGTTGCTTGGTGGTGGGACCGAATAGACGGCTGGATATCGCTCTGACGAACTTCCTTCCTGCGATAAAGGAATGGGTGCATTGCCCCCGTGTTCGTCGGAGTCTGTGTTGATGAAAAGAATTTGGATGGTGTCATCCTTATCCTCTTCAGTGACTGTATCATTCGAAGATAAATCCTCTGAAGGCAAGACCGGGTCAACTGCCGCCTCGACCTTTTGACTTTCGTCTGCTATGGATTCAGTCGGTTTATCCTCAACGATAGACGCTTCAGCTGACCACTTGAGCGGGCCAGCTGGATTCTCAACTAACGAAGGACTTGGCAAGAGTTTTTGATATCCAGGAGGAAGTCGTAACGGTGAAACCGGACGATCTTCCAAGACTCTTTTAGCCTCGTCTAAGAAGGGACAATGGTGGAGGGCATGGTTGCCTTCGCACAGTCTACAGGGAGGTCTAGCCCTCCCTTTCTGTCCTGGAACTTCACTTTCGCTAGTTGACGGTGTACTTTCAACATGGCTATCAGAGGTTGACGACACCGGATTGTGCAAACGGGGAGACCAATCCCTTAGTATCCGAGGGATGCAGGGACAATCTCTATGAAAGTGGTCTCCCTTGCAGATGACACATGGCGATTTAGGCCTGGTCAGTGCTGTGTGTGGATTTTCATCAGAAGACACTTATTTTCCCTTATTTGCCTTTGGCTCCTTCTTCTTTTTCTCTTTCTTCTTCTTTTCCTTCTTCTCCTTAGGAACTTGGTTTTTAGTTTTACCAGTTCCGTCACACGAAGAGGAAGGAAGAGAGGAAGAATTATAGGAAATAGAAGGTTGGTGGGAAATTCTGGACTCGTCTAATTGTTGATTCGACTGTTCAGGAATAGTGGTGTTCTGAATGACATTGGTTGAGAAGAGCCAGACCGGCAGGCCAATTGTCAGTCCTGGAAGCGACAATGTGGCCATATGGGGCGCACCAACATCTCCCCATGAGGAGAAGGGACTAGGATTTCCACCAAGGGGAATTCCTTGTTTGGTGGGCTCCATTTTCTCAACCTAAAGATCAACGCAGGAAAAAGGGGTGATTGTTCTGTTTAAAATAAATTTTAACGACGCTTAGACACAACTTTCTTTTTCAATTTTAAAGAGTCGAGAAAAAGCTAAAGATGACTCTAGTCTCCTTCGATGTTTTAACGAGCCCGAAGTGACAAATGCTCGGATGGACTTTTTCCATTATAGAGTCTGAAAAAGGCCAAAAGGAACTGCTCTGGAGTTCTAGGTAGAGGGTGTGCCAAACTTTTCGCAAAACCGCAGAATACTTTTTAGGGTACGGGCGGTCAATCTTCCCGAATGCTGTGTTCAGTGCATTGCGATCAGTAGGGCGGCCGACACGGCTTCCTATGGATAAAGGTTTTATTCCTATAGGGGTCTCCCAATATATACGCGACGGTACGTGGGAGCACAATCCGTACTGGCACTTATCGTCTCTCAGGAGGAATCACCCAACCATCAGTGAGGCGACCAGTGACCAGGTTTTACGACGCCGGAACACGTCTCTAGCCTAGACCTCTATGTTGTGTGTTATGTTACAAAGCGTTGTTAAGTTCATTCAATTTATTTTAGGTTGATCTTTCTTAGAAGTTTGCCTTTTTGGATCACCACGAGATGTATGATACAATTCCTAAATGCAGTCTAAAGATGATAAGCAAGCTTTTATATCTTTTCAACAATGAAAATCCTAGCTACAAGGGGAAAAGAAAGACACCATCTTTTCTCAAAGAGCATAGAGCACACAGTAATGCACTTTTTCCTAAATCAACATACAAACTGTCAAAATGCAAATGCACATATGCATGTATTTGTTTTCACTTTCTTAATATTGATGCCTAAAAAGAAAGCTGTTGTACAAATTTGAATTCGATTTCAAGTGAAAAACACAAACAAGTTCCTTTTTCGAAATCAAAAAGACGATTACGACACTTTATGATTTACTTGTTTCGACACTTGAAATGCATAAATTCAAACCAAAAGACAAAAGTAAAGCTAAATCAACTGTGAACAGTAAACAAACTCACTCCTAAGATTAAAACGACACTTACGACAGGTCTAGATCTAAGGGAGACAGTATGACTAGTTTACTTTTGTAATGGGAAACTGCAAATGATGTAACAAATACACAAAGAACAAATACAGTTTCTTTATACAACTGAGGCGAAATTGAGGCAAAGAAAAGGGGTTTCAGATAGGTACACTGACTGATAACAGGCTGCAAAAAACAGAGAGAAAACTGAGCCAAAAGAAACAGAGAACCACAGCTGCACAAGGCAAAGACTGATCAGCGCACCCTCAGCACAGAGAAACTGAACTTCAGCGCAGGTAGCCTTCACGGGACCTGCGTTGAAATGCAGAACCTCTTCACAGAGTCTGCGCTGAAGCAGAAACGAGAGTTGTTTCTGGGTTCTGGGTCACGGTTTGCAGTTTAATCTACGGTTTTTGGCCGGATAAAAGCTATCAATTAGGTACAATTAGAAGGATGATTTAAAGGAGGACTAAGATCTATCACAAAGGGCTGTTAGAGCACTTGTGGATCAGCTGTTCAGATCATAAACAGGCCCAGTGAGTGGACTAGAGTAGCTGATCTCTACTTTGCATTTGTAGATGGCAAATGCAGTTCGATTCGGCACTCTTGAGTTTATGAAATGAATAGCAATAGAAACACAAGTAAACTAACAAGATACTCTCCCCAGTGGAGTCGCCAATTTGTTGTTGGGAAAAGTATCCAATTCGGAATGCCCCTATCCCACTCTAAGAGGTGATAGTGCCTTAGCAACAAACAAGGAAAACTATCTGAGTATTCTTCTTTATGAGATGTAAATAGAGAAAGAAGGATGTAACTAACCGATGTCTTTCGCTAGTTTGTCGATCCAATCACTCTCTCTTTTGTTCGCTTCCCGTTGCCTGCTCTTTCACTGGTCCCGCTTCACCCAGTTCCTGCAAGATCACAAGAGAGGAAAACTACACAAAAGACATAGATTCATACTCATAACTAGTTTAGGATCAGATATAAACTAAATATGCAAATATAACAAAACATCATCGAAATACAAGCATATAGGAGAAACTCAAATAGCTTTATTGATATGATAACAAAGTCCAAGAGGAGATACAACCAAGTGAGTCCCGATCCAGCATCTACCTCCCAGCAAAGGAATCCCTTCCTCTCCTCCAACAAAGCATAAATCACCCAATGTACTAATCTCAATCTCAAACCAACAACAATTCTCTGCAAAGTACAAAATTCCAGCCTCCTGAACCTCTGGGTGAGAGATCCATATATAGATGTAAGCAGAGAGGATGAGTCAGCTTATGTTTTGACTTGTGGCTTCTCTCTGTCAGTTCTTGCTTCCACTTGGAGGTTGAGAACCTCTTACTCATCACTTGGTCGAATTCATTGAGGCAAGTGTCATTGAGGAAGATTCTGGAAGCTTCCAGGGTCTTTCCACCTAGTTGAATGAGCTTGCCATTTGTCATTTCCCGCTCAGCGCACCCTGGTAGTGTTTCCACCTGCGTTGCAGTGCACCTAGCTAGTGTAACCCCTGCATTTCAGCGCAGGCAGCTAGTGGAGCCTTTGAATTGATCCTGAATTGACTGTTTCTGAGTGGTTTTTGGTGGAGAACTTCTGGGAGAAGCTGTCATTGGTTGACCTTGTTCCTTTAGGGGCAGGAACAACTCTTTTAGGGACTTTGGATCCCTTGGATTATGGACATTTCATGCTCAATGATGTAAGGCACAAAAATGTCTATAACAGAGGTAGAGGTTGGTTGTCTGAGAGTACTCTACCAGATCTCAGGTTGATTTCCTGAATCTCCACAGCGTTGTAAATAGGTACATCCTTCATGGCTTGGAGAAGTGGAATTTTGACACACAAATTTTTCAATTCACCCAGAAGTTCATTCTCTTCCGGGGTAGGCTGGACTGGATGAGTTAATCTCTCAAGAAAGGGTGGTGAATTTACTCTAGGCATGTTTTCCTCTCTTTCTTCCTCACTCTCCCTAGGTGGAGGTAGAGGTTGGTTGTCTGAGAGTACTCTCCCAGATCTCAGGTTTTATTAAAGTTATAAAAGATAAATAAATAAATAAATAAATAATTAATAAATTATAAATATTTCTCTTCAAATCTAAAATTCTTAAAACAAAGCCGACATTCATCTCATCCTACAATCCACTTTCCTCACAACTATTTATTTACCTCAATTAAGCTCTTCTTCTACCAGCATTCAAGAAAGTCCTGATGATGGATCCCAGTTGGGATTTGAAATGTTTACTGTGGATTCTTCGGTAACTATGTCTAAATATAGATACGTTTACTATGGATTCTTTGGTAACTATGTCTAAGGATAGGATGTCTCTCCACTATATACTTTATGTGCATGTTTGTTGCTCAGGTTCGGATTTGACTGGGCAAGCATCTGGGGTTGTTTAGGTGGAGCAAGGTGTAAAATTTGTGGTTGAGTAGGTGGTGAAAGCAACAAAGTTGGAGCATTTTTGTATGGGGTCCTCCATCCCTGGGGTGGTGCATTCCACTGAGGTTGTGGCAGAGTATATGGCTGAAATGACTAGCTGGTTGGCTGGGAATGGTATTGAGGTGCAAAGGACTAAGGAGGAGGTGTAGACCAGGAAGGATGAGTAGGGGGCCCCCAAGAGGGAATGGATGTGGTCTGGTTGGGGTTGTAATATGAATGGGATGAACCTTGCATGCCCTGTTGGTATGGATGAGGCCCATGAGGTCTTCTTTGATTTATGTAGCAGAGCTGTTCAGTCACCCCTTCAATCCCCTGCTACACATCTTTTAGTCCAAGTAGAGAAGGGAAGTTGTCTGTGGAGTGGTTTTCTTCATAGATTGAGCACACTTCAATCAAATTCAATGGACATTCATTCTGGTGCCTCCTTGTGCATCTAGGGCAGAAAATGGCTAAGGCTCTCTCTACTTGCTCATGGTTTTTCTTGATGTGCATAGTGTCCATCTGTAGGTCAAGTGTTTGCAGCATCTCACTCTTGAAATCTTCCAGCATATTTCCAATTTCACCTTTGATGGATGTATTGGAAGAGGATGGCCTTACCATAGGTTGACTACCCCCACCCTTTTTCCTAGATGCCCTAGAATGGTTCCTGAAGACAGTCTTGATATCTTCATAGGGTAGTTGTAAGATGTTCCCTCCTGCTAGCAAGTTTATGGTATCTAGAAGATCTTCACTTACCCCTCTAAGCAAGACTAGCTTTAGTGACTCAGGATCAAGTGTGCACCTGGTCATTTTGTAGCTAAGCTGGAATATTTCTTCATAATCCTCTACAGATTCATCATGCCCTAAGGTCATCCTAAAAATTTCCTCTTTAGTGTCATTAGATCTGCAGTAGTCTCGATACTTGTTGTTGAAGGCCTACTGCATCTGAGCCCAAGTTGTGATGTTAACCCTAGGTAAACCTATGAACCAACGCAAAGTTGCATCATTGAGAGTGTATGGGAATAGGTTCAAATTTTTCTCATCATTGGTGTAATCATAGGTTCTGCATATGACAGTGAACTCAAACAAGAAAATGTTTGGATATTCTGAGGTCAGGCCATGGAAATGAGGAAGGGTAGAGGGGCTTATATTCTTCATCTTTGTATCCACATTAGTTTCTTTGATGGGAAAGGCACCCTCAACTCTTTCTCTATTTCCTCTGTCATTTCTATTTTAAGCCATTGGGTCAGTTGGAATGGGTCCTTCTTCTTCTCCCCTTGTAGGTTCTTCAAATATCTTTGGTTTCTCACCTAAGGGGCTCTCCAATTCACAACCACCGAATAAGAGGGAAGGTTGGCTTTTTGAGGTAATGGGGATATTTGGTAGAAATTTTCCTAAGTTATCCCTATTCCTACGAGACATGAAAGAAGTGTTTTTGTTTTGTTTTGTGTGTTTTTCAAGATTACAGATAATTGCATAATTGAAATTACAAACTGAATGGAAACTAAATGACTGAATGAGAACTAACTTCTTCAATGAAATCTCACTTGTAGCATGTAAAAGAAAGCAAAGAATGCAGAATGGAAAAGAAAGCAAACTAAATTACTTTTGCAGAAATGAAGATAATAGCAGAATGTTAGAGATAAGAAATGGAAGAAAGAAAGCAGAAATCACATATTACTCAGACACCTCCCCGACAATGGTGCCAAAAAGTGATGAGCACTAGTATTGTAGCAAGAATGTTGAAACTCTTGGGGCTACCAAATTTACTTTATCAACCCGGGGTTTGTACAGAATTGGAGGTGACAATGTTGTATACACAGGCGATATACCACTAAGGTTTTTCAAACCAGAATTCTATTGATTAAGAAGAAGCTTGACTGCCAATGAGGAAAAGATAAATCTACACTAAAAGCAATCTTGTCTACTGCAGTAAGGAAAAATACTGAAATCAAATTCTTAAACACACCATTATTCTAACTAACTTCTAAGAGGCTTTGCTTCAAAAGAGTGCTAAATTAACATGTATGCAATCTTGTTGTCTTAGGCATGCAAATTAAAACATCAAAAATTCTACTACTGTGCATGTAAATGAATAAAATAACTATGTTTTTCTTTTTGTCTTTTTTGTGTGAAAGTGTGAAATCTAACTTCTTTTGGTGATGTGCCAGGCGGCTTAGGGATGATGGTGAATGGTCATAAGGCTTGGGAGACAAGTAGGGGTCCTTTTCTTGCTTCCTAGTGCTATAGAAATATTTGGGAAAATCAACCCCAATCTTATATGTCAATGTATTAGGGCTCATCAGCCCCTAAAAGAGTTGTTTCATACCCTAAAGGGACTTAGTCATCTGAGTGCATCATTTCCCAAAAGCTCCACTTCAGAAATCATCCAGAAAGAGCCTAAATTGGACCATACTGACTGCTCCACTAATAAACTACGATGCATACTGAGTGGTACACTGCCAAGGTGCGATGCATACTGTTTAGTCCTTCTATAGGGTGCGATAGGCGAGGATGGACAAATTTCTGGGATAGTTTGTTAGTTGGTTGCTCATGGAATCTTCTAGAAACTTCTCCTGTGCCACTTCCCTCTATGAATTTGCCCAAGGATGAACAAGGGAACTAGGAAACCATCTCCAATCCCTTCTCTTGTGGAACCAATTGTAACAAGTGGAATGACACTAATCAAAACCCATGGATGACTCACACCCTTGCAAACATCTATAAGTGGATCTCCAATCCAAGAGATTAGAAGGCTAGAATATTGTGAATTGCAAGGAAGTGCCAATAGTTTGTCATTGAGGAGAGAGCATTGTATTCTGGTTGGTGTGATCTTACTATTTCATGAGGTGAAGAAGGATTGAAGCTAGGAGGATGGCACTGGATTAGACAACTGGGTTGTAATTCTCCTTTCTATTAATAAAGCTCTTCAAGTTTTCTCCCATATGATTGTGCAATTGTGAATGTTATCATTTTTGAATGCTATCATTTGTTCATTATATATCTGATTTTGTAATGTTTGTGTTGTAATAGATCACGATGCTTTGACGGTTCTTTGTTGTTGTACTTGTGCAGGTACTCTTCAAGCGTGTTAAGTACGGGGAGGAGTTTCAAGATTTGCCAAAGTAGAGAGAGATCATGCAAGGGATTAAGTGGAAGTTCCAGGTTGGTTCCATTATCTTTCTCTTATCTGTTACACATAAGAAAAATCATTGAATTGCTTTAAACTATTGTTTCTAGGGTAGCTGCCAAACCTATAGGGCTAACATTCTTTAGGAATACTAGTTTTCCCATAAACAAATTGGTGACTCCGCTGGGGAGACTAGATGTTTTTTTGTTTGTTTTATGTTCAATTTGATAAACTATAGACAGAGTCTGAAGTCAGCCAGATAGCCTTCGAACTGATCTTGCTCTGCAATTGAATAGTAGACGAATGCTACTTCAGTCAACCTCTGGTTTAGTTTATGAATTAAACATTTGACTTGCAAGCACATCTAGATGCCCTTTTGGTAGCTCAATGACCTCTCAAGACATTCCATCATACTTTTCTCATCATTGTTCATCAAAACCCAGCTTAATTAATTGAAAACAGCTCCACATTTGAGCCAAAACCCATTTCAGTTGCGCTCCCTAGACCATCGCACTGTCTTCCACTGTGTTCCAGTATGCATAGCACCTCTTGAGTGTAGAAAGTGCGATGCATCTCAATTTTTGTGAAGCCTAGGTGCAATGATTGACTGAACTCTTTTTCCATCTAGAAATTGAGGGTTTTTGACCTGTTTTTAGTTTTGTTTGGTTGTTTTTGCTGCATATGAACAATACCTCTTCTCTAAAGCTTACTTGCATCACTTAGATCACCCTCAATTACATTAGGATTAGTGAATTTTTTTGTGTATTTGTTCCTCATTTACAATCCTTTGTCGAAAAGTTGTTTTAGTCGATTTGTCGCTTTGATACAAAAAGTGTCGTAATTGTCATTTTTTGTCGAAAAGAGAAGTGTCGTAAATTCTTCCTTCCCTTGATAATCGATTAAACTTTTCTTGATGAATTTGATTTGATTTGTTTACATTCAAAGTGTCGAAAGCATTTTTATTCAAAATTGAAAGTGTCATTTTGAGTCTTCCTTTCTCCTTTTGAAGAAAAATTGTCGAAAATGTCATTTTGAGTGCAATATTTTAGATCTTTGCTGCATTTAATTTTCCTTTTTGCATCTTTCACATTAAGGAAAGAAAAAAAAATATATGCATTTGCATTTAGCATTTTATGATTTGTGTGTGAAAAGATGGTTTAGGAAAATGCACTAGTGTGTGCTCTTTTCTCTTTGCTTAAAAGCATTGTTATCTTCTTTCCCTAGTAGCTAGGATTTTCATTGCTCAAATAAACAAAGATTGTTTATAATTGTAGATTGCATTTTAGGAATTTCAGATCATCATTACGTGGTGAACCATTGAAAGGAAAACTCTAAACAAGATTAACTTTAAAATTAATTTCAATGAACCTAACAATGCTTTGGAACTTAACGCAACATATTTAGAGGTCTAGGCTAGTGACGTGTTCTGGCATCGTTAAAACTAGTGGCTATCATTTTTATTGAAGGTTGGGTGATTCCTCCTCCTTGATACGACAAGTGCTAGCATGGACTTGTGCTCCCTGTACCATCACGTATATATTGGGAGACTACAATAGGCTTAAATCTTTTATCTATAGGAAACTGAGTCTGTCGCCTTATTGATCGCAATGCATTGAACACAGCATTCGGGAAGATTGACTTCCATACATGAGTCCTTGGTAATTTCTCTTTAATTTATCACCAAGGTGTATATTGTAGTTTTGTGATTGGTTTGGTAATCCCTTTTTCTAGATTCTCCAGAGTAGTCACTTTCGTTCCTTTTCGACTCTCTAAAAGAAGAGGTCCATCTGAGCACTTGTCCTTTCAGGCTCATTAAAAATCGAAGGCGACTAGAGTCATCTTTAGCTTTTTCTCGACTCTTTAAAAGTGAAAAATAAAAGTTGCGTCTAAAGCATTGTTAAAATTAATTGATCGCGAATAACGTTCCTTTTCCTTAGTTGATCTTAGGTTGGAACATATGGCGACAAAACCGGAGTCCACCGATCAAGGAATCCCTTTTGATGGGAATCCTAGTCCTTTTCCTTCTTTTGGAAATATTGGTGCTACTTATATGGCTACATTGTCCCTTCCGGGACTTACCATTGGCCTACCAGTATGGTTGTTTTCAACCTCTTTCGTTCAAAATGTCGTGATTTCTCCGCAATCGAGTACACCTCCAACTGGACCAAATCAACCTCCAGTTGATCTTGAAGTTGACCCTTTGCCTTCTTCCTCTTTTTTTTCCTCCTCCCCATCTTCTTCTTCGCTTGGTGAAAGTATTGGTACTAGTAACCAGGTGGCTAAGAAGAATAAGAAAGGGAAGAAGAAGAAGAAGCCAATTTAGCAAGGGGGCAACCAAGCAACCATCGCTTTGAATGCAACGTCTGATGAAAATCCGTCCATTAAGCCTCACAAAGTCAAATATCCATGCATAATTTGTGTGGGAGACCATTTTCATCGAAATTTTCCTTACTTTCCTCGGATCTTAAAAGAATGGTCTTCCTGTTCACACCATCCCGTGTCATCAACCTCTGGAGATCATGTTGGTAACACACCACCAACTAGTGATAGTAAAGTTCATGGACAGAAGGGAAAAGTCAAGTTTTCATGTAGGTTATGTGAAGGTAATCACCCCTTTCACCTTTGTCCCTATTTGGATGAAGCCAAAAGAGTGTTGGATAACTGTCTTGCTTCACCGTAGCGACTTCCAACTGACTAACCAAAATCAACTGTCGGTCAAACCCACTCTCTCTGAAAGTGAATCCTATGAGTCAATACCCGACCAAAATCAACAAGTCGAGGTAACAGTTGACCCGATTTCACCTTCGGTAAATCGTACCTTTTCCGAAGAGAGTGAAAATGATACTGCTCAAGTTCTTTTTGTTACTTAGGATTCTAACAAGCTTGGGGGCAATCTGCCTGTTCCATCAAGATAGGAGGAAAATCCTCTAGTTCTCTTAACTCAAGGGGTTAATTCTCTCGTTTATATGGTATCCCCTCCAAGTAGTCTAGTTGCTTCCTTTGATTGGAATCGATTGGCAGGTTTCTGCCTTCCTTCTTATGTGCCTTTCCAGATCATAGTACAAGTTTGTAAAATGATTGTATCTGGCACTATTATAGATGAAGGTGCATCCGTGAGTATCCTTTCCTCAACTGCTTGGAAAGCACTTGATTCACCACTGCTTATGCATGTTACACAGAATCTGTTAGGCTTTAACAGAGGAACCAGTCGACCATTAGGGATCCTCCCTCAATTACCTATTACTTTGGGATGGAAAACTATTTATCTAAACTTGATGGTAGTCCCAGGGCTGTTATATTACAATTTACTTCTTGGGCGTGACTATGTTTATGATATGGGAGCTATTGTCTCCACTCTCTTTCGATAGATGTGTTTCCCGCATGAAGGCAAGATTATCACCATTGACTAGCTTTCATTTTCCTGTCCACATATAGCTCCAAGTCAACCATTGTCCCTAAATGGTCCATTTATACCAATGGTATCATCCCCACCATGGGTAAATTATGTGGCAACCTGTTCCATACCTACATCAACTGATGATCAATTCAGTAATGTTGTACATCATGTACTGGGGGAATCGAAACCAGATCTCTCCTTCATGACCTCTTATGAGTTGTGATAGGAATTCGAGGATAGTTCATTATCTTGTGTCAACCTCGTTTAAAAATGAAACAAGGAATTCGAGGATAGTTCGTTGTCTTGTGTCAACCTCGTTTAAAAATGAAATAAGGAATCCGAGGATAGTTCGTTGTCTTGTGTCAACCTCGTTTAAAAAATAAAAATGAAACAAGGAGTATGAGGATGGTTCCTGGTCTTGTGTCAACCTCGTTTAAAAATGAAACTAAGGATATTAGTAGAGTTCCTTGTCTTGTCTCAAGCTCATTAGAAAATGAAACAACGACCCTTGGAGCAAGTTCCAAGTTGAGTCTTTGATTAGATCTCGTAAAATCCCAGTTGAGTCTTTCACTTGATCTCATAAAAGAACCTTCATTCCATCCACTTGATAGCCATGAGTAGTCTACTTAAGTGAATGTAATGAAGCTTGGGGGGCATGCACCTAATGGTAAAAGTTAAGTTTCCCTGTAGGTTATGTGAAGGGAATCACCCCATTCACCTTTGTCTATCTGGACGAGGCCAAAAAGGTGTTGGATAACCATCCTGCTTCACCGCAGTGACTTTCATCTAGTTATGAGAGACTCTCCCTTTCATCATGCTGGGGGCATGCAAAACATTTTCAAGCATAGTTTTTCTTTTCAAGCTTGTGTAAACATGAAATTGAATCCAAGAATAGTTCAAGCTTGTCTAAAATGAACCCATTTCCATTTTAACCCTCGTGATTGCCATTTTATCAGCCTTTTTTATCAAATGAGCCTTGGTTGTTTCATTCCATCACCACCATCTCTTTGGCCGATCATACGCTTTCACTTGGTTGTTTTACCCTTTTTGAGGAACAACTGTAATGAGTGGTCTTATTAGCCAGCCTTTTCACATCAATCAACATGTTTTGAGAAGTTCCAACATCACCGGAACCAGTTGCTAGCCTAGACACCACTCGTTCCTCAAAATGGATTCCTCTTTGAACCATTTTCAAACTCGTTAAACATGAAAATATTGTTGAGTGCTTGTCCTTTCCAGCTCATTAAAGTATCGGAAATGTCATCCCTCCTGTATTATTTTATCCTTTTCCAAACCTGAGGGATTACTTTACGAAAAAGAACTTATGGAGTTTTCTTTTCATCCCTTTTCAAACTCTCTAAAAATTAAAAGAACCGAGTTATCCTTGTCGTTAAACTCGTTAAAATAATAGTGACAAACTTGTCCATCTAGATGAGACTGAGTTTCACTGTTTCTAGACTCGTTAAAATATTAAATAGTGACAGGTTTGCTCGAAGGGCGAATTATAGAACAATCATATGTCATCCTCCTCAAGCTTGATAAAAATAAAGATGTACTAGTCAGCAATGATTGGGGAAAAAGGGGAAAAAACTTGAAGAATTTATGGTAGCAAGTCACTCTTGAACATGACACTTTCACTTCATCTCCATGATTGAGTTGGGTTGGATTATTTCGTTCATCGGTCATCATACCATTGGTCTTTCATACCATCCATCTTTTGGGGTTAATGCTACCAAATCATCTCAGTGTCACCGACATGTTCAAGAGAAGTCATTCAGTTGAGAAATCACCATCCAGTTAATGTCTCATACACCGCAATACCTCCAACCTTCATTTTTTCAAGACCGACATTCCTGAACCTTGTGTCATCAGTTCATTTTCACCTCCAGAAATCATTTGTTTCATTTCGTGTCGTAGATGTGGGATACATCAAGGCCCTCCTACGACGAGTCACTTCTTGTTGACATCAGCTCATTATCGAAGAAGTTGACTTAGAAACAACCCTTTCAGTGCTTTGAATCTTTCATACATCAATGGCAAGTTTCTCACTTCCTGCGACAGGTTAACATCAATGGCCTTCGACCGAAATATTTTGCATGATGTTTGACATCGTATCATGTATTCACACCACGTGAATTGTACTGTAGTATGTTGAGGATCATTATCATTATCAGTGATCCCTATCGTGTTTGTTAACAGCTCACATCATTCACTGGTAATCAGGTGATGTCTTTCCATGTTCGACTTCAGAACACCTCTTCACATGGATTGACTTGTACAACAAGCGAAGATTGAATGAGTTTTGAAGACCCCTGATCTAGTTTCATCCATCCAAGTTGTGATATATTTAGGGATACAAAAACATCAAATGTACAAAGGCTTTACACAGATGGTCATCATAATCATGGATGATGACTCTATATCTATAGAATCACTAGTCTATATCTGCAGATGAATATCTGAACTATGTACATGAAATGAAATTTATAAAGCTGAGCATGGGAAGCTAGATCATGAAAATCATATTATGATGATGTATTATTTTGTAACTTATGCAGGTCACCTTCCAGTTCGAAACTTCAGATCCTCATGATAAAGCATTTCACCCGTCATGAATATTTACAACCTCATGCTTTAGGGGGCAACTGTTATAGACATATTTGGGCACATCAACCCCAAACTTATATGTTAATGTATTAGGGCTCATCAACCCCTAAAATATTTGTTTCATACCGTAAAGGGACTTAGTCATCTGAGTGCATCATTCCAAAAAAGGCTCCACTTTAGAAATCATCCAGAAAGAGCCTAAATTGGACCATACTGACTGCTTCACTGATAAACTACGATGCATACTGAGTGGTACATTGCCAAGGTGTGATGCATACTGTTTAGGCCTTCTCTACGGTGTGATGGGCGAGGATGGACAAATTTCTGGGATAGTTTGTTAGTTGGTTGCTCATGGAATCTTCTAGAAACTTCTCCTGTGCCACTTGCCTCTGTGAATGCACCCAAGGATGAACAAGGGAACTAGGAAACCATCTCCAATCCCTTCTCTCATGGAACCAATTGTAACAAGTGGAATGACACTAATCAAAACCCATGGATGACTCACACCCTTGCAAACATCTATAAATGGATCTCCAATCCAAGAGATCAGAAGGCTAGAATATTGTGAATTGCAAGGAAGTGCTGATAGTTTGTCATTGAGGAGAGAGCATTGTATTCTGGTTAGTGTGATCTTGCTATTTCATGAGGTGAAGAAGGATTGAAGCTGGGAGGATGGCACTGGATCAGACAACTAGGTTGTAATTCTCCTTTCTATTAATAAAGCTCTTCAAGTTTTCTCCCATATGATTGTGCAATTGTGAATGTTATCATTTGTGCATGCTATCATTTGTTCATTATATATCTGATTCTATAATGTTTATGTTGTAATAGATCATGATGCTTTGATGGTTCTTTGTTGCCGTACTTGTGTAGGTACTCTCCAAGTGTGTTAAGTATGGGGAGGAGTTGCAAGATCTACCAAAGGAGAGAGAGATCAAGCAAGGGATTAAGTGGAAGTTCCAGGTTGGTTCCATTATCTTTCTCTTATCTATTACACAAAGGGAAAATCATTGAATTGCTTTAAACTATTGTTTCTAGGGTAGCTGCCAAACCTAGAGGGCTAGCATTCTTTAGGAATACTAGTTTTCCTAGAAACACCTAGGGGTTTTTTTCCACAATTTGGCCTCAAAATAGGCCACTATGGGTCAACCTACAGGATGTTCTGAATTCCTACAGGATCCCCTATATTCCTACAGGATACATTCGAGAGAAAAAGGAGGGATGTTGAAGGTGATGGAAGACTTAGGGAAGGTATATGGTGGATGGAATGAGGCAATGGAGTTCTCAAGACTCCTTCAAAGCTCAAAATCAGAGTTGTGAGATGGCTGGATTTGCTAACCAAGATTGGAGAAGTACTCTTGTGAAATGATGAAATTGGTGAGGGTTTTAGTGAAAGAAAGTGATGATCATGGATGGATGAAGTTAGGATGAGGTTGCTGATCATGACATATCTATGTACTATTTAAACTCCTGCACTACATCAAACATCAAAATTTATCCATAAATCATGTAAACAAGAAGGATTTCAATTAACTAGGGAAAACAAAATTTCATGAGCTAGTTGCCTATTTCATGCATGGTAAGAACTTGAAGAATAATGTGAAACATTGATGAGATATAATGTAAGACTGAAGATAGAAGAAATGGAAATAAAATCCTATTCATGAAAACTAATCAAATTCTAGCCTATGTAACAGAAAACCCTAAATTCCATGAGAAACTAGAATTTTGTCTTTTTGGGGCTACATAGGAGTTCTTTCCTCAAACCATGATCCCTGAAGGGAGAAGTGAGGAAAAATCAACCTATTGATAGATTTTTCATATTCCTTTACCTCTTCTAAGCTACTGCTGAAGTAAGGCACAAATCAAAGCAAACTAATTAAATCCACAACTACTTGCAATGAAATAATGCTAAAGACAATTCAACTATGAAATCAACTAAACATACAAATACAACAAGAGGAGCCTTTACTACTAGGGTTTGGACCTAACCCAAGAGCTTCAACTCTCTGAGTCAACTCAGTGTTGGATCAAGGAAATGCTCATTCTCATTATCAAATCAGAAAATTACATAACAATGTCTTCCACAAGTCTTGAACTTGAAAATGGCTAGTGTTTTTACAACAAAAAAAAATCAAATCGTAATGAGGCTCTAGGAATCTTTATTTATACAAATGAAGTCTCCAATTACTTCCTTAAATATAGGGAAGCTCAACTCCCAAACTTGAGATAAACTGACTCTTTAACTGTCACTTGCTCGGCTACCTTTTGATCTCCATGACTTGGTTGCTTGTACTATGAGCTAGTGTGATTGATGGATGAATATTCGAATGAGTGCGGAGTAAATGAGGAGGATATACCTCCTACAATCTCTCCTCCTTGTCTCATTTGAGTTTCAGCCCTTAATTAGCTAAAATTTCCATGATTTTCTCTCAAAAACCTGCAATCAATGCACATTAGTCCACTAGGCATAATATCTCACTTTGACTCATCTCATTAAGCAAAACACAATAAAAATATGTAATAAGTTATGAGAAGAGTGGATTTGAATAATATAGGAGGTGTATTAATGGTTCATATAGCTACCCAGTGATGCGGCTCATCAATTCTGCTGTGCGTCACAAATTTTCATTAGCGCGTTCTCCAAAATCTTATTGAAGGCTTCAACAATTCCATTGTCCTGCGGGTGATACGGTGTACTCTTCTGATGGTTGACTTGGAATTATTCAATCAATGCACTGATCATTTCGTTTAGAAAGTGTGTACCTCTATCACTCATCAACACTTTCAGGCAGCCAAATTTGGTTAAGACATACTCAAACAAAAACTTTGTTGTGATAGTCCCTGTACAATCCTTAATTAGTTGTGCTTCTGCCCATCTGGTTAGATATTCTGTCGCAGTGATGATATAACACACACATGTTTTCTTTCCTAGGGGATTAACTGGCCCAAAAAAATCAATTTCCCATTTCTCAAATCACTGCAAATATACTTGAGGATGTAATGATAATTCACCCCTTCGTGATGGTCTGCCCATTCTCTAACATGCATCGCATGCCTTCCAATACGCCTTCGAATCATTTTGCAGCATTGGCCAGCATAAACCAGTGCACAAAATATTTTGTGCAGTTGTATTTCCTGCATAATGACCGCCCGTAGCTCCCCCATGAGCTTCAGCAAGAATGATATCCCGGTCAAAATACGACACATATCTTCACAATATTTCATCTACACCCATCTTATACAAATGTCCCACAATAATTGAAAAATTTTCCATGCACACTACTAATTCCTTCTTTTACTAACTTGTATATCCTTCTGGTGTCATCCCCATAGTCAAGAAGTGAATAATGTCTGCAAAATGATTATCTATTATGCGCACCGCAAAGAGCTGTGCATCTGGCAATCCTTCCTCTAGATTATTGCGCTCCTCGCTTGTTTCGATCCATGAAAGATGGTCAGGCCCTTCATTTAACCTCCCTAGCTTCACAATTACTTCAAATTCATACTCCTGGAATAGTAGAAACCATCTATAGATCTTCCCCTCAACACAAGCTTATTGACCAGGTATTTCAAGGAAGAATGATCTGTGTACATCTTGAAATTCCCTCCTAATAGATAATGCCTAAATTTCTATAGCGCGTACACCATGGTCAATCCTTCGTGCTTAGTCGTTGAATAATTCTTCTCAGCCTTTGATAATTTCGTACTTACGAAGGTTATAGGATGGTCCATTTCTCCTTCAGTGGCCTGCGTTAGCACTGCACCCAACACAATGTAAGAGGCATCCACATGCATGCGAAACTCTTTTTTCCAATTAAGGAATACCATGATCGGCACAATGACCATCTTTTCTTTCAATACATCTAAGATGCACTGACATTATTCGTCCCAATAGAATGTTGCGTCCTTCTTCAATAGTTTCTCCATGAGCATGGTAAATTGGGCATAAGCTTTGATAAAATTTTTGTAGTATCCCTTATGTCCCAGCATCATGTGCAACTACTTAACGTTCCTCGGGGCCTCCAGATTCATTATCATTGCAATCTTTGTAGGGTCCACCATCAATCCTTGTTTACACACCACATGACCCAACAAGATCCCAAAGGGAACAAAGAATATTCATTTCTTCAATTTCAGCATGATCTGGTATCTACGACACATATCTAACATCAAGCACATTTTGATATATGGTGCTTTACTAATCCAAACACTGTCCAGTCATCAAAATAGATTTCTAGGAACTTATTAATGAACTCCTTAATGTTTCTATGACTTTGTGGGAAAATATTGCATGCACATTCATAAGTAAAAAAAATGACAGTATACTGAAAACAACCCCACTCCAATGCGAAGGTCATTTTTCTCCTATCCTTGGGCACAATCTTGATCTGATGATACCCATAAAACTTGTCAGTGAAGGAATAAGCATCCCACCCTCCAACATTGTCTAACACTTCGTATGTAAATGGCACTAGGAATGGGTTGTGGACACACACATCATTAAGCTTCCACAGGTCTACGCAAATCCTTATCTCACGCTTTTGTTTCTTCTCCTGAACCACCATTGGGATCACCCAATCAGATTCTTCAACCAGTTCTATGATGCCTGCCTCTAGCTGTTATCGGGAAAACTAGTGTCCAGTCAGAGCTGCTAGTCCCACTAAGATGGGTAGCTATCTTAGAAACAAACAAACTAAAGTTACTTGTGTTTTCCTTTATGAGAAATAGATGAGAGAAGTAGAGAGTACCAACCTCAGTCTTTCGCTTGGCTCCTTGGTTGTTTCCTCCCTCCTTTGACAAAGCTTCGCCACTCCTTCCTTACTTGTCCCGCTTCAAAGAACACTTGTAGAGTCAAAGCATCATAATACCATAAAAGCATAGAGATCTACAACCATAAACAATATAGGATCAGATGTATATTAACCATACAAATGCATATATAAGTAAAAAATTCAGAGATAGACAAGAATATGGAGGAAAACTCAAATATCTTTATTGATAAAAGTAGTAGAAGAGAGGATTATAACCTATTGGTCTGACCCAGCGCCATCCTCCTAGCATGAAAGCCCTCTTCACCTCATGAAAATCTTAGATCACCCAAGAATACAATGTTTCACAGAGAAACCAACAACACTTCCTTACAAAATACAAAATTCTAGCCTTTGGATCTCTAGGATGAGGGATCCATATATAGATGTTTGCAGGTGGGTGAGTCAGCTTTTGGGATTTTGATTAGTGTCATCTCTCTAATATTTCTTGGTTTTACTTGGAGATTTCATGATCTCTTACTCATCCCTGGGCGAATTCAGAGAGGCAAGTGTCAAATGGGCAGTTTCTAGAAGATTCTCTAGGTTTCCACCTAGCCAACTGCCTCTTCCATTTGTCTGCTCTCGCTCATCACACCCTACAGAAGGGCTTTCCAGTATGCATCGCACTTTTTTCATGTAGCAGGTGAGATGCATCGCACCCTTAGCACTGAGTAGTCTGTATGGTCCAGTTTTGACCAGTTCTGAGTAGTTTTTCACGGAGAACTTCTGGGAGATGATGTAATTAGCTAACCTTGCTCCTTTAGGGTATGAAACAACACTCTTAGGGACTTAGAAGCCCTTGGTTTTATGGACATATGTGATTGGGGTTGCAATGCCCAAATATGTCTATAACAGTTGGCCCCTAAAGCATGAGGTCGTAAATCTTCTGATGTCGGGTGAAATGCTTTATCATGAGGATCTGAGGTTTTTCGAACTGGAAGGTGACCTATAATAAGATACAATACAATAAATTATCTTCATAATATTTTCATGATCTAGCTGAGGCAGGCATTCCCATGCTCAACTTTATAAATTCATTTTCAGGTACATAGGACAGACAACTGTCTGTGTGGCAGATTGATGATTCTGGTAAAGCCATCATCCCTTAGCTCAGATGATGATCTATGTAGCTATGATGTACATTCGATGTCTTTATTTTCCTGAATATATCATAGCCTAGATGAGACATAAGTTGGGTCGGTGAATTCTCTGAGCGACTTCTCTTGAACATATTAGCGACACTGAAATGGATTGGTAGTGTTAACCCCAAAAATGGATGGTACGGAGGACCAATGGTGATATGACCTGTGAACTAAATAACCTAACTCGACTCGATCATGGTGATGCAGTGAAAGTGTCATGTTCAAGAGCGACCTGCTACCAATAAAGTTTCTTCAAGTTTTCTTCCCAATTTTTCCCCAGTCATTTCTGACCAGTACCTCTTTATTTCTATCAAAGGAGGGAGGAAACAAGCAAGGATCCAAGCGAAAGACTGAGGTTGGTACTCTCTGCTTCCCTCTCCTCTATCTCTCATAAAGGAAAACATAAGTAACTTTAGTTTGTTTATTTCTAAGATGGCTACCCGTCTTAGTGGGACTAGCAGCTCTGAATGGACACTAGTCAGAAAAGTGCCATCCATTAGTAGCCCAGTGGAGTCACCATTTTGTTATCGGGAAAACTAGTGTCCATTCAGACCTGCGAGTCCCACTAAGATGGGTAGCTATCTTAGAAACAAACAAACTAAAGTTACTTGTGTTTTCCTTTATGAGAGATAGATGAGAGAGAAGCAGAGAGTACCAACCTTAGTCTTTCGCTTGGCTCCTTGCTTGTTTCCTCCCTCCTTTGACAGAGCTTCGCTGCTCCTTCCTTACTTGTCCCGCTTCAAAGAACACCTGTAGAGTCAAAGTAGCATAATACCATAAAATCATAGAGATCTATAACCATAAACAATATAGGATGAGATGCATATTAACCATACAAATACATATATCCGTACAAGATTTAGAGATATACAAGAATATGGAGGAAAACTCAAATAGGTTTATTGATAAAAGTAGTAGAAGAGAGGAGTACAACCCATTGGTCTGACCCAGTGCCATCCTCCCAGCATGAAAGCCCTCTTCACCTCATGAAAAGCTTAGATCACCCAACAATACAATGTTGCACAGAGAAACCAGTAGGACTTCCTTACAAAATAAAAAATTCCAACCTTTGGATCTCTAGGATGAGGGATCCATATATAGATGTTTGCAGGTGGGTGAGTCAGCTTCTGGGATTTTGATTAGTGTCATCTCTATTATAGTTCTTGGTTCCACTTGGAGATTTCATGATCTCTTACTCATCCCTGGGCGAATTCAGAGAGGCAAGTGTCAAATGGGCAGTTTCTAGAAGATTCTCTGGGTTTCCACCTAGCCAACTTCCTCTGCCATTTGTCTGCTCTCATTCATCACACCCTACAGAAGGGCTTTCCAGTATGCATCGCACTTTTTGCATGTAGCAAGTGAGACGCATCGCACCCTTAGCACTGAGCAGTCTGTATGGTCCAGTTTTGACCAGTTCTGAGTAGTTTTTCATGGAGAACTTCTGGGAGATGATGTAATCAGCTGACCTTGCTCCTTTAGGGTATGAAACAACACTTTTAGGGACTTAGAAGCCCTTGGTTTTATGGACATATGCAATCAGGGTTGCAGTGCCCAAATATGGCTACTCGTCAACCAAACAATATAGGATCAGATGTATATTAACCATACAAATACATATATCAGTACAAGATTCAGAGATATACAATAATATGGAGGAAAACTCTAATAGCTTTATTGATAAAAGTAGTAGAAGAGAGGATTACAGCCCATTGGTCTGACCTAGCTCCATCCTCCTAGCATGAAAGCCCTCTTCACCTCATGAAAAGCTTAGATCACCCAACAATACAATGTTGCACAGAGAAACCAATAGCACTTCCTTACAAAATACAAAATTCCAGCCTCAGGTTCTCTAGGATGAGGGATCCATATATAGATGTTTGCAGGTGGGATCTATAGTACCCATTTGAAATCAAAATCCCAGAAGCTGACTCACCCAACTGCAAACATCTATATATGGATCCCTTATCCTAGAGATCCAGAGGATGGAATTTTGTATTTTGTAAGGAAGTGCCGTTGGTTTCTCTGTGCAACATTTTATTGTTGGGTGATCTAAGCTTTTCATGATCTCTTTGTTTTTCCCACCTGTAAACATCTATATATGGATCCCTCATCCTAGAGATCCAGAGGCTGGGAGAGTCAACTTCTAGGATTTTGATTAGTGTCATCTCTTTGATAGTTCTTGGTTCCACTTGGAGATTTCATGATCTTTTATTCATCCCTGGGCGAATTCAGAGAGGCAAGTGTTAAATGGGTAGATTCTAGAAGATTCTCTAGGTTTCCAACTAGCCAACTGCCTCTGCCATTTGTCTGCTCTCGCTCATTGCACCCTACAGAAGGGCTTTCCAGTATGCATCGCACTTTTTGCATGTAGCAGGTGAGATGCATCGCACCCTTAGCACTGAGCAGTCTGTGTGGTCTAGTTTTGACTAGTTCTGAGTAGTTTTTCATGGAGAACTTCTGGGAGATGATGTAATCAGCTGACCTTGCTTCCTTAAGGTATGAAACAACACTCTTAGGGACTTAGAAGCCCTTGTTTTTATGGACATATGCAATTGGGGTGCAGTGCCGAAATATGTCTATAACAGTTGCCCCCTAAAGCATGAGGTCGTAAATCTTCTAATGTCGGGTGAAATGCTTTATCATGAGGATCCGAGGTTTTTCGAACTAGAAGGTGACTTGTAATAAGATACAATACAGTACATTATCTTCATAATATTTTCATGATCTAGATGAGGCAGGAATTCCCATGCTTAGATTTATAAATTCATTTTCATGTACATAGGACAGACAACCGTCTGTGTGGCAGACTGATGATTCTGGTAGAGCCATCATCCCTTAGCTCAGATGATTATCTGTGCAGCTATGATGTACATTCGATGTCTTTATTTTCTTGAATATATCACAGCCTGGATGAGACATAAGCTGGGTTGGTGAATTCTCTGAGTGACTTCTCTTGAACATATTGACGACACTGAAATGGATTGGTAGCGTTAACCCCAAAAATGGATGATACGGAGGACCAATGGTGATATGACCGGTGAACAGAATAACCCAACCCGACTCGATCATGGTGATGGAGTGAAAGTGTCATGTTCAAGAGCGACCTGCTACCAATAAAGTTTCTTCAAGTTTTCTTCCTAATTTTTCCCCAGTCATTTCTGACCAGTACCTCTTTATTTCTGTCAAAGGAGGGAGGAAACAAGCAAGGAGTCAAGTGAAAGATTGAGGTTGGTACTCTCTGCTTCCCTCTCAACTATCTCTCATAAAGGAAAACACAAGTAACTTTAGTTTGTTTGTTTCTAAGATAGCTGCTCATCTTAGTGGGACTAGCAGCACTGAATGGACACTAGTCAGAAAAGTGCCATCCATCAGCAGCCTAGTGGAGTCGCCATTTTGTTATCAGGACAACTAGTGTCCATTCAGAGCTGCTAGTCCCACTAAAACAGGTAGCTATCTTAGAAACAAACAAACTAAAGTTACTTGTGTTTTCCTTTGTGAGAGATAGATGAGAGATAAGCAGAGAGTACCAACCTCAGTCTTTCGCTTGGCTCCTTGCTTGTTTCCTCCCTCCTTTGATAGAGCTTCGCCACTCCTTCCTTACTTGTCCCGCTTCAAAGAACACTTATAGAGTCAAAGCAACATAATACCATCAAAGCATAGAGATCTATAACCATAAACAATATAGGATCAGGTATATATTAACCATACAAATACATATATTAGTACAAGATTCAGAGATATACAAGAATATGGAGGAAAACTCAAATCGCTTTATTGATAAAAGTAGTAGAAGAGAGGATTACAACCCATTGGTCTGACCCAGTTCCATCCTCCTAGCATGAAAGCCCTCTTCACCTCATGAAAAGCTTAGATCACCCAACAATACAATGTTGCACAAAGAAACCAACAACACTTCCTTACAAAATACAAAATTCCAGCCTCTGGATCTCTAGGATGAGGGATCCATATATAGATGTTTGCAGGTGGGTGAGTCAGCTTCTGGGATTTTGATTAGTGTCATCTCTCTGATAGTTCTTGGTTCCACTTGGAGATTTCATGATCTCTTACTCATCCCTGGGCGAATTCAGAGAGGCAAGTGTCAAATGGGCAGTTTCTAGAAGATTCTCTGGGTTTCCACCTAGCCAACTGCCTCTGCCATTTGTCTGCTCTCGCTCATCACACCCTACAGAAGGGCTTTCCAGTATGCATCGCACTTTTTTCATGTAGTAGGTGAGATGCATTGCACCCTTAGCACTGAGCAGTCTGTATGGTCCAGTTTTGACCAGTTCTGAGTAGTTTTTCATGGAGAACTTCTGGGAGATGATGTAATCAGCTGACCTTGCTCCTTTAGGGTATGAAACAACCCTTTTAGGGATTTAGAAGCCCTTGGTTTTATGGACATATGTGATTGGGGTTGCAGTGCCCAAATATGGCTACCCGTCAACCAAACAATATAGGATCAGATGTATATTAACCATACAAATACATATATTAGTACAAGATTCAGAGATATACAGGAATATGGAGGAAAAATCAAATAACTTTATTGATAAAAGTAGTAGAAGAGAGGATTACAACCCATTGGTCGACCCAGCGCCATCCTCCCAGCATGAAAGCCCTCTTCACCTCATGAAAAGCTTAGATCACCCAACAATACAATGTTGCACAGAGAAACCAACAACACTTCCTTACAAAATACAAAATTCCAGCCTCTAGATCTCTAGGATGAGGGATCCATATATAAATGTTTGCAGGTGGGATCTATAGTACCCATTTGAAATCAAAATCCCAGAAGCTGACTCGCTGACCTGCAAAGATCTATATATGGATCCCTTATCCTAGAGATCTAGAGGCCGGAACTTTGTATTTTGTAAGGAAGTGCTGTTGGTTTCTCTGTGCAACATTGTATTGTTGGGTGATCTAGGCTTTTCATGATCTCTTTGTTTTTCCCACCTGCAAACATCTATATATGGATCCCTCATCCTAGAGATACAGAGGCTGGGTGAGTCAACTTCTAGGATTTTGTTTAGTGTCATCTCTCTGATAGTTCTTGGTTCCACTTGGAGATTTCATGATCTCTTACTCATCCCTGGACGAATTCAGAGAGGCAAGTGTCAAATGGGCAGTTTCTATAAGATTCTTTGGGTTTCCACCTAGCCAACTGCCTCTGCCATTTGTCTGCTCTCGCTCATCGCACCCTACATAAGGGCTTTTCAGTATGCATCGCACTTTTTGCATGTAGCAGGTGAGATGCATCGCACCCTTAGCACTGAGCAGTTTCTATGGTCCAGTTTTGACCAGTTCTGAGTAGTTTTTCATGGAGAACTTCTGGGAGATGACGTAATCAACTGACCTTGGTCCTTTAGGGTATGAAACAACACTTTTAGGGACTTAGAAGCCCTTGGTTTTATGGACATATGTGATTAGAGTTGCAGCACCCAAATATGTCTATAACAGTTGCCCCCTAAAGCATGAGGTCGTAAATCTTCTGATGTCGGGTGAAATGCTTTATCATGAGGATCTGAGGTTTTTCGAAATAGAAGGTGACCTGTAATAAGATACAATACAATACATTATATTCATAATATTTTCATGATCTAGCTGAGGCGGGCATTCCCATGCTCAGCTTTATAAATTCATTTTCATGTACATAGGACAAACAACCGTCTGTGTGGCAGACTGATGATTCTGGTAGAGCCATCATCCCTTAGCTCGGATGATTATCTATGTAGCTATGATGTACATTCGATGTCTTTATTTTCATGAATATATCGCAGCCCAGATGAGAAATAAGCTGGGTTGGTGAATTCTCTGAGCGACTTCTCTTGAATAGATCGACGACACTGAAATGGATTGGTAGCATTAACCCCAAAAATGGATGGTATGGAGGACCAATGGTGATATGACCGGTGAATGGAATAACCCAACTCGACTCAATTGTGGTGATGGAGTGAAAGTGTCATGTTCAAGAGAGACCTGCTACCAATAAAGTTTCTTGAAGTTTTCTTCCCAATTTTTCCCCAATCATTTCTGACCAGTACCTCTTTATTTTTGTCAAGCTTGAGGAGGATAACATATGCTTGTTCTATAATTTTCCCTTTAGGAAAACCCATCGCTATGTTTTAACGAGCCTAGCAACACTGAAACTCGCTCTTGTCTGCATGGACAAGTTTATCGCTATTGTTTTAACGAGTTTAATGAAGATAACTCGGTCCTTCTCAATTTTAGAGAGTCTGAAAAGAGACGGAAAGGAAAATCCATTATTCTTTTTTCGTAATATAATCCCTTAAGTCCGAAAAAGTATAAAACAATGTGAAAGGGATGAATTTTTGATAATTTTAATGAGCCGAACAAGACAAACGCTTGATATTTTTGTGTAATAATCCCTCAGGTCCAAAAAGATTAAAATCTAGAGGAGGGATGGCACTTCCAATCACTTTAATGAGTTGGAGACGCCAATTTCTCGGCAATCTTTTCATATTTTATGAGTTAGATGAAAAGAGCTTAAAGGAGACTTGTTTTCTAAGGAATGAGTGATGTTTTCAGATAGCAGCTGGTTCCAGGTAAGGTTTGGAACTTTTCAATCACGGCAGTGTAAAGAAGGTGGCTAATAGAATCACTCGTCACAGCTGTTCCTAAAAAGGGGTCAACAATCAAATTGAAGCATATGATTGGCTAAAAAATAGTCGAGGTGATGGTAAGAACATGACCAAGGTTCAAAAGCTAATAATTATGCGATCGCAATGGTTATTTACCAAAGGTGGGTTCATTTTTTAATGAGCTTAAACTCTGGTGGAACATATGCTCATTGCTAGGTTTATTTTTTAACGAGCTTGAACTTCGCGTAAAACTGCTCGTGCCAGTCATATAATAAGGATGTCTCATCAGTAGGTTCATTTTTTAGGGAGCTTGCCCCATTTGCAACTTTGCTCCAGAGCCTTTATTATGCAAGCTAGGAACAACCCACCTATGGGGTTAAAGGGTTGAGAGCCTAAAAACTATGAAAATAAAAGGTTTCTTTTCACTTGCATGCAAAAGGTTTGCATGCCCACAGGTATAAAGAAAAAGTAGAGTTTCCAGGTTACCATATGAAAGTTCTCGCATTTGCAAGATTGCTCCATCTGCGTCGCAGACAAAACACTTCCTTGGCGATGTCCATTGAAATAGACAAAGGTGAATGGTGTGTCGCCTCCACTCACATAACTTTGACGAAGGAATCTTATTCCAGTCTAATCCCATTTTTAAATGGACGGGTGTGTTAGACTAGTCATATATCCTCCGCGGAAACCTACCCTATACCTAAAGTTTTTCTGTCGAAGCAGACCGGGGTGCATGTCCCTTGGGTTTCAGTCACAATCACCGAATCACTCGTGCTCATCAGGTGGATGGAAAAGAGATTGATTAGACATTCCTTGTGGAAAAAGATTGGTTAGGGATGACATTTGACTAGTAGTTATGTGTGAACTGGGGAATGAAAGCTGGTCTACGAGCTGGACCACTCTGCCTTCATGCGGAAAACACATCACTCGAAAGAGCAAGGAAACAACAGCTCCCATGCTATAAATGTAGTCACACCAAAGGAGTAGATTGTAATCTAAAGATCCTTGGACTATCGTCACGTTTAGATGAACGGTTTTCCTTCTCAAAGTTATAGGCAAATTTGGAAGGATCCCTAATGGTTGACTGGTTCATTTGTTAAAGCCTGTCAGATTTTGAATCTCAGGTAGAAGCTGTGGCGAACCAAGCGCTTTCCAAGCAGTTGAGGAAAGGATACTCACAGAAGCCCCTTCATCTATAATAGTACCAACCATGATCATTCTGTAAGCTTGTACTATGATTCGGAATGGTACATTAGATGGTAGGCGGGGTCTGCCTAGTAGATTCCAATCGAAGGAAACGACTAGGTTGCTTGGAGGAGGGACTGAATAAATGGTCGGGTAAAGGAATGGGTAGATTTACCCCATGTTCATCAGAGTCTGTGTTTACAAAAAGAATTTGAACGGTGTCATTCTCATTCTCCTTGGTGACGATATCATCTGAAGGTGGACCCTCTGAAGACAAGATTGGGTCGACTGCCGTCTCGACCTGTTGACTTTGGTCCGGTGTGGACTCAGAGGGTTTATCTTCAATGATAGGTGCTTTGACCGACAACAAAGGTGTGTCAGTTGGATTTTCAACTAGTGATGGACTCGGCAAGAGTTTCTTGTATCCGGGAGGAAGTCGCTGCGGTGACATAGGATGGTTATCCAAGACTCTTTTAGCTTCGTCTAAGAAGGGACAATGGTGGAGGGCATGATCACCTTCACATAGTTTACAAGGAAATTTAGATCTTCCTTTCTGTCCATTGACTTTGTTTTCACTATTCGACAGTGCACTCTCAACATGATCGTCAGAGGTTGACAACACCAGATTGTGCAAGCGGGGAGACCAGTCCCTTAAGATCCGTGGGATGAAAGGACAATCTTGATGATAGTGGTCCCCTTTGCAAATGACACATGGAGATTTAGGTTTGGACAGTGTAGTGTGCGGATTTTCACCAAACGATGTATGGTTCCCCCCTTTTTCCGTTGGCTTCTTCTTCTTCTTCTCCTTCTCTTTCTTCTTCTTCTCAGTTACTTGGTTTTTAGTTTTACTAGCTTTACCAAGCGAAGAGGAAGAAGGAGAGGGAGAAATAAACGAAGTAGAAGGTTGGGGGGGAACTCCAGTATCATCTAGTTGCTGATTTGATTGCTCAGGAATCACGGTGCTTTGAATGATAGAGGTCGAGAAAAGCCATACTAGCAGGCCAATTGTCAGTCCTGGAAGGGACAATGTGGCCATATGAGGTGCACCAACATCTCCCCAAGAGGAGAAGGGACTAGGATTTCCCCCAAGGGGAAATCCTTGATTGGTGGACTCCATTTTCTCAACCTAATACCAACGAGGGAACAGTGACGTTATTCCAATTAAAATAAATTTTATGATGCTTTGACACAACTTGCTTTTTCAATTTTTAAGAGTTGAGAAAAAGCTAAAGATGACTCTATTCGTCTTCGATTTTTAATGAGCCTGAAGTGACAAGTTCTCAGATGGACCTTTTCTTTTAAGGAGTCTGAAAAGGAATGAAAGTGACTACTCAAGAAATCTAGACAAAGGGATTACCAAACCAATCACAAAACTACATAATACTTTTTATGGTACAACAATCAATATTTTAATGAGCCTGAAGTGACAAGTGCTCAGATGGACCTTTTCTTTTAAGGAGTCTGAAAAGGAATGAAAGTGACTACTCAGGAAATCTAGACAAAGGGATTACCAAACCAATCGCATAACTACATAATACTTTTTATGGTACGGCAATCAATCTTCTCAAATGTTGTGTTCAGTGCATTGTGATTGATAGGGCGGCAGACACGGCTTCCTAAGGATAAAGGATATAGCCTACTGTGGTCTCCCAATATATACTCGACGATATGTGGGAGCACAAGTCCGTACTGGCACTTTTCATCTCAAAGAGGAGGAATCACCCAACCTACAATGAAAGCGATAGTTACCAGGCTTTACGACGCCGAAATACGTCTCTAGCCTAGACTTCTAAATGTTGTGCGTTAGGTTCCAAAGCGTTTTTATGTTCATTGAAATTTATTTTACAGTTGATCTTTCTTAAGAAGTTTGCCTTTAAGGTTCACCGCGTGATGTAGATATACAATTCCTAAATATGCAATCTAAGATGATAAACAATCGTTTACTTCCTTTTTTCAATGAAAATCCTAGCTACTAAGGAAAGAGAAGCAAAATTATTTCAACATAGAGCAAAGAGCACACACTAGATGCACTTTTCCTAAATCAATATCAGCAAGCAGTCTAAATGCAAATGCACATGCATGTATTTGTTTTCCTCTTTCTTAATGTGTGATTGACAAAAAGAATGCTAAGTACAGATATGAATTATTCTTCTTTCAAAGCGACAATACTAACAATTTTCTTTTCAAAAAACGAAAGGAAGACTAAGACAACACTTTGCGATTTTGAATTCAAAAATTGCTTTCGACACTTGAAATACTATTAATTCAAATCAAATACAATGGCAAAAGTGTAATCGACTATCAAAAAGAGGAAGACTCTTTTCTTTGACTAAAAACGACACTTGCGACACTTTCAAATCAAAAGACGTCAGTTAGATTAAGCTACTGTTTGCAAAGGAGAACTGTAAATGACGGAAAAAACATTAAAAAATTCACAATTTTTTATCAATGGAGGCTGAATAATGCAAAGGAAGGGAGTTTCAACAGTGATATACTGATTACAGACAACAAAACTCATGAATAAAGCTGAAGATAATGAAGAAAAAACCAAAATTTGGAGGCAGAAACAATCTTACTTGATCATCTCACCTGTAACACAGGGAAACAGGGATGCATCTCACCTACAGCACACGGGAGGTGTGATGCATCCAGACTGCCAATGAGAGACAGTGCGATGGTCCAGGGATGAGACTGAGCTTGGCTTTTACTCACAATTTGCAGCTAAGTTCAGGGGTTTAGGTTGAGCTAATGATAGGCAGTAAAAAAAAAGTATAGGGGTTGATGTAATGAGGTTACTTGAGCTACCACCAGGGCACTTAGGATGTTTGCAAGTCAGTTGCTCAGTTCATAAACAAACCCGGAGATTGACTGAAGTAGTGTTGATCTACTTTGCACTTGCATAGCAAATGCATTTCGAAGGCTAGCTAGCTTAACTTTAGGCTCCGTCTGTAGTTTATAAAGCAAATAAATAGAAACAAGCAAACAAGCTATTCGCTCCCCAGCAGAGTCGCCATTTTGTTATCGGGAAAACTAGTGTCCATTCAGAGTTGCTAGTCCCACTAAGACGGCTAGCTATCTTAGAAACAAACAAACTAAAGTTACTTGTGTTTTCCTTTATGAGAGATAGATGAGAGAGAAGTAGAGAGTACCAACCTCAGTCTTTCGCTTGGCTCCTTGCTTGTTTCCTCCCTCCTTTGACAGATCTTCGCCGATCCTTCCTTACTTGTCCCGCTTCAAAGAACACCTATAGAGTCAAAGCAACATAATACCATCAAAGCATAGAGATCTATAACCATAAACAATATAGGATCAGATATATATTAACCATACAAATGCATATATCAGTACAAAATTCAGAGATATACAAGAATATGGAGGAAAACTTAAATAGCTTTATTGATAAAAGTAGTAGAAGAGAGGATTATAACCCATTGGTCTGACCCAGCACCATCCTCCCAGCATGAAATCCCTCTTCACCTCATGAAAAGCTTAGATCACCCAACAATACAATGTTGCACAGAGAAACCAATAACACTTCTTTACAAAATACAAAATTCTAGCCTCTGGATATCTAGGATGAGGGATCCATATATAGATGTTTGCAGGTGGGTGAGTCAGCTTCTGGGATTTTTATTAGTGTCATCTCTCTGATAGTTCTTGGTTCCACTTGGAGATTTCATGATCTCTTACTCATCCTTGGGTGAATTCAGAGAGGCAAGTGTCAAGTGGGTAGTTTCTAGAAGATTCTTTGGGTTTCCACCTAGCTAACTGACTCTGCCATTTGTCTGCTCTCACTCATCGAACCCTACAGAAGGGCTTTCCAGTATGTATCGCACTTTTTGCATGTAGCAGGTGAGATGCATCACACCCTTAGCACTGGGCAATTTGTATGGTCCAGTTTTGACCAGTTCTGAGTAGTTTTTCATGGAGAACTTTTGGGAGATGATGTAATCAGCTGACCTTGCTCCTTTAGGGTATGAAACAACACTTTTAGGGACTTAGAAGCCCTTGGTTTTATGGACATATGCGATTGGGGTTGCAGTGCCCAAATATGTCTATAACACTAGCATCTTATCTAGCTCTAAGTAAACCTTTTCCTTGTATTTCAGATTAAGTTGATACCGCCTATGTTTAATAGGCTTCGCGTTCGGCTTTAGAGTGACCAAATCACCAACTATGCCCTTCAAATCCGAGAACTTGGTACAGAATATATCGTGGTATTCGCAGAGTAACTCAACAACTTTATCCATAGTAGTTTCATCCCAATAATCTCCCATTTTCGCGAACTTCAGTTTTACTTTAGTACCAATGTTCACTTGCTTTGTCTTTAATGGTGCGATGATGTCCAAGTTGTATATTTGTGAGCCCTCGACTTCGTGATGCCATTTTGCCTTTGGAATGATAATGTTTCTCAGATCTTCATCCTCTTCTTCAGTGTTCACATTATAGAATTCCAGCGCATGGCACAACTGGGTGCTCCAAGCCAGTTAGGTCCACTACATAAGTTCTTGTGGTGTTCTGAAGATAATTGCCTTAATCTCTTGTAGAGCTTCATCGATGCTTGTGAAGCCGTCTTCAAAGTTGAAGGTTAATAAGAATCCTTTCCTCAATATATCCCATTCCATGGTGACATGGCAGAGCTCCATTTCCAATACCAATTCATCGGAATTGTATCCAAAGTCTAGCAAAATAGGTGTACCCACTTTGGCAGTGGTTTTGTCCCCCAAGCTTTAGTCCATTTTGCTAAGTGATCACATGGATCATCCTTCCCATTATATTTCTTAGTCAATCTAGTGTTAGGACGCACAAACTATAACCTCATCATTCTTTTGTAGTCTTGCCATTCATCGAAACTATCTTTATGTGTACCCCACCATCATGCTGGCGTATCACGCAAGGCCAAGTCTAATGCTTGGAAGTGGTGATCCTGAGGTACTTCACACTCAAATTCATCCAAAAGCTTATCTACGTTAGTTAAACAATCATAGTAGGGAATTTTCCTTATCTCCGATGAGACACAGTGCAGAAACTTCGTCATCATATTGCATCGTAGTGTGGATACTTCATGCAAACAATTCTGCCAATGCTCTAACTCTTTGTTTGAATCAGAGGTGCAGGAACTCTCCTGGTCCCATGCAATCCTCCCATCTGCCGTCGGATTGATCTAGTTCTAGTCTCACACTTTTATTTTGTAGATTTGGTCCAGTTCATCATCACTTTCCTCATAATCACGGACTGGTTCAGTATAGCGTGCCCCTTCTGTAGGGTCCAACGGTACTACAACCCGAAGTGATTTTCTTTCAAACGACATTGTCCTCTTCTTCAAATTGATGACCCCATTCATATCAATGGGCCAGTTAATTCCCAGGAGCGTGGGGTATGGATTACTGTGATTCACGATTTCGATAACCTTAAAGTTGGGCATCGCACTTGCACCTTCTATACCAACTGTTACTCCATATAATCACCCCATGGGGATGATTTTTAGCTCATTCGCCATTTTGAGCTAAATCGGAGACCACTGCAGTGTAGGTCTCCCATTCTTTCCCATGTTTGTTTGGTAATACGTTCGCATCGGCCCCAAGTCCAAGATGACCTAGTCCATCTCATAATCACCTATCTGCACGGTGAGCCTCATCTCGGGCCCATTCTGCCTTATGTTTTCCAATCTTTCTGACCACTCGGTGTCCATTAGAGACATTTTCGTTGCTGGCACATTTTTTTATTAATTCCTACAGGCCTTCACAACTTTTCTATTGCACAACGGTTTTATGCAGGTCTCCAAAAATGTGGTACGTACAGAGGGATCAACCTTTGCAGGTGTGTTGGTTTCTGGGCACCTTCTTATGACTTCTTGAGGTGGAGGCCTCAGCGAAGCTCTTCTTCACTTCCATAAATATTTCATTGGCATGATTTAGATCAAAACCAACTTCTTTCTTTGGGGCCTTGCAGACCCATCTATCCTCTTCAGGTTGTTTACCTTTATCATCGTCAGTTGTTATTCCACTTCTCAGCACTATACTCATGTTCTGATTTTCCTTGCGAGGCTCAACTCTCATCATCTATAAGTTTTACATAGGCTATTGAGGCTACGCTTTCTTCTCTTGCATTTTAGATATCAGCATTAGGCACTCTTCTATAGTATGGTCAAACTCGCTACATTATTGACATGAACAACGCGTCTGATTCTGACACTCTCACATGTATTGTCCTAGTTGTCTGCAGTTGTAGAAAAAGACCTGACCACGACCTCTACTAGGCCCTCCTCCTCCTCGGCCCCATCCTCGTCCCTGATAACCTTCACGTGCTCCTCCGACACCCTGCTCTGGAGGTCGAGCTTCTACTTGAATATGGTATGTAGGTGTTCATTCCATCATCATCTCATAGCTGCGACAGTGGTGCTCATCATGGCCCACTGATTTTCAGAAGTTACAAAATAACTGCTATGTTGTTTGGATTAAATTTTGATGTAAATGACAATTATCTGTCGAATGTTGTCTAGCAACCTGACAAATAGCGCACCATAACACAGTCCCCACGCTCGACCCTACTGGGGCTTCTAGATTTAGGGTAATTGGTCTGCCTCCTGTAATATAATTCGAGTACACAAGAAAATGGTCTTTATCATGCCCTTGTCTCTTGCACTTCAAACACTAGACTTCCGCGTGCACTTCTGGTTTAATCTCCTTGTCTTTCTTCAAACTCTGTAGTTCTAAGTGTAGGCTCTGTAACTGAGAATGGATATGTTGTACCCACAAGGTCACATCCTGAATAGGTGATGCATGTAAACTCATCATGGTTTCCAAGGCTTTTTGCTGTGTTCCTATCCTTTGTTGTGACAGTGAAATTCTTAGGTGGGGCAGAAGCAAAGCTATAAACCAATCACGATGCTGACTATCTGTGTGTTGCATGTTAGCTTCTCGAATCTGACATTTCAACCTTTGATCTAATTCCCAAGGTGTGTCATCGACCCTCATCATGATTTCTTTGAATCCAATTACTAACTGCGAGTCAAACTTAGGCTTACTAAACTCCTTATTTAAAGTCGCCTTAGTCTCTACTAGTGATGCAATAGGATTATCAGAACAATACTTGATATACCAAGTTAGCACACAATCCTGCAAAGTGGTAACCAACTATGCCTTCTTTATATTGTCATCGGTAATCTGTTTCACTGTCCAAACATCATTCGCTACAAAGTAGAACTTCTATGTATCTTCACTCCCTACGCCCTTGAAAATCGACAGCTTCATTGTGTTTGCCATGTTGAATGGTGGTGGTGGAGGTGGATGTGTGGGCGAAGGTGAATGCAGTGGAGGTGGAGGTAGAGTGGATGGATGATGTGTTCGTGGAAAACCCTGTGCTATCAGCTAGACAATACTTCATAGTGAAGCTTGCACCACTCCTTCGTCGTCACTTGAAGGAGGTCCGATTAACAGACTATATTCTAGACCTAATCTCTCTCGATCTCTAAAAAGTCTTCCGCTTCACGTAGGTTTGAACCTCAAGGAAATGGCATGACATATTTTTCACATAACAACATTTTAATCCAAGTATTCAATGATCTTAAATACTTACCTCGTGGTCCTTTGAAGAATTGTCGCTCTGCTTTGCTATAGTTGACTGAGGTATCAACTGCAAATTCTATAACAAATCCTCCTAGAATCTAATTGAGCTAATAATCAACAACCCATGGGATCTTGTTTTCAGAGGCTTATAATCGTCACACTAGTTCTAGAGTCCACACTATATGACTATCGAGCTTCCATCATCCTTGACTGTGTGTAAATTTGGCTAACCACTCATACAGTTCAATGGGAAAAGTGCAGAAGAAGATCTTGTGTATCTCTGTATACAGATATCTATTCAGATACTCTTCTTTTGATAGGTGTGGATTCCTATTTTCTTGTGTCGTGAACTCGTGAATCTTTCGATCCAACCACTTTTCAATTTCTTTCTTGATCAAATTCCAATGATGTGACATCACACATCTCTTTCAAGCAGATTCTGGTCTTGGCAACGAAACCATTTGTTGGCTTAGGGGGTCCTGACCCAGGTTCAGAGTTAGTTGCGCCAACCAACAAATCCCTACACTACTGGCCCTTTCAGCAACAACCTGCATAGCACAGGATGTAGTTTCACCTGAAGCAGTATGGGCAGATGCAAGAACTAAGTTTCCACATCCAAAGACTAGTGTGATGTCTTCTAGCACATCAGGTCTTCCTTTGTGTAGATCGATATACTCTTAGGGAACACTTCTGCAACTTTTTCAAAATGGCCTTCACACCTTCGCGGAGGTCTACGATTAGTCTTTTCGGACCTTTAACAGTCAATCTATCTAGTTACGCACATCAGAGACTAGTCCTAAATTAGGGTTCGTGCAAATTTACTTAAGTTATTTAGTAAACATCAAAGAATTCATCAGATTCTTCCCGAAAATACATAAACATGCTTTGTATACATCATTAACACTTATTCAAGAGAATCATGTAGCATTTAATCAATACTTCGTAAAACACATCATTCATTGAAAACATATATCATAAATAGAAGTAAACATAAATACACAAGAATTATTCAGAAACTATTTTTATCGATCTTTAATTCAGGATTACAGACTGAAAACTACCCTGCGCACTCAGCTGTGGGGGTCCACGCACTTAGTTGCATACTCTACCTAGGCCTCTGCGCACTCAGCTGCAAAGCCTTTCCTCTCCTATCTGACCCACTTCTTCTCACTATCACTTCCTCATACTACTCATAATTCTCCAAAAGACATATCCTTAGACTCTCTAGGACACACCTATTTATAGCCTTTTTCATAAAATGCCATGGTCCATAGACCATGGGTGGATCTCAAAACTGACTCAAACTTTACATAAAGCAAGGGGTTAAACTCCTTTGACTCCTAATCATTTACACGCTCTGCATCCACAAATCAGGGAGACTTTACATTAATTACAAAACTGTATCAAAACTTGGGTTATCTTAACCCCAAAACTGACCCAGGGGACCCCATCCCAAGACATGATTAATAGCATACCTGATTCAATATTAAATAGGATTGTGCATTATGAAACTGTAAAGCAAGTATGGGATAAGCTACAACAAATCCATGAAGAAAAACCAAAGGAAGTTTTTTCATCAAAAGAACTATCAGGTAATCTTATTTCTAATATCTCAAAAGAAGAACATGATGATAAAACAACATTTTTGATGTCGGATGGAGTTACTGACTCAGAAGAAGATATGTTAGAAGAAAATTTTGATCTTAGAAGAAAACTTGATCTTGCTTTGAAAAATATTATTGATCTTAAAGAAAATTTGCAGGCATATGATAATAGGGATCATATTAAATCAGTAAATGTTGCTATAGAATCTAAACAATATTGTGAAGGTCTTGAAGCTGAGATTGTCTCTCTAAGGGAAGATCTTGAAAAATTAGACAAGTAAAATGAAGAGCTACTTCAAGCATTTGAAGAACAAGAGAATGGGCTAAAGGAAGAGATTCTCAAATTAAAGGAGCAAGTGGAAGAAGGAAGAAAGGTTGAAGGGGCACTACATGGGTACATCAATATAATAAGTGGGTTATACTAATAACAATAAGGGGTTACACTAGTAGTAGTAGTATATTAATAAACATCCTCTTAATGGGTACATCAATATAATAAGGCCTTGCTACCATATGGGCACTACATGGGTACATCAATATAATAAGGCCTTGCTACCATATTGATGTACCCATGTAGTGCTACCATATTATATTAATAAACATCCTCTTAATGGGTACATCAATATAAACATCTTATTATATTTCTTTAAGGCCTTGCTACCACATGGTTGAGGTTATTGGTTTTGATCATAAATGTCATATATTTAACCTAACGTAAATGTCATGTAAATACCAATGATGTAATAATTGTAATTTTTGGACTATTGGGGTCAAGTCAATTATGTATGTAATCCAATTTTGGGCATTTGATGCAATGTTGAGTCAAATATGTAACCCCACTGTGGTAGGTGATTAACATAAGCATGATTCCTTAGTGATAGGAAAGATCATACTTAGTTGAGTCCTAGAATCATGTATTTCATTGAAAATCTTCCAGAACATTCAACATATGCTCACACGAAGCATGGTCTATGTTCATATTCAGCAGATCAGACCTACAATGATCCTCTTTATAAAGGGAGAAATAAGTCTTCATTAAGCATTGGTAAACCCTTTTCCCTTGATGTAAAAGTAGGAGAGTAGCTTGGTGATTCGAGAAGAATTCTTGGAGAGAATCTTGGCATGTCTATAGATGTGTTTACAGGTATGTTCAGTAGGATCCCCCTAGGTCAAAGTTTTGTCAAAGTTTTGTTAAGAGCCCGCATTTTGAGGAGCGGTGCACACTTCGTAGAGTGGTTTAGGAGTCATAGGGGCTTTAGGGTGGGTCAAAGCCCCTTATTTTGTAAATGGATGGGATAATTTGTATGTTTTGAGCTCTGCCCATGGTTTGTGGACCATGGTATTGTAAGAGAAAACGATATATAAAGGGTTGTCTTAGTAAGTGAAAGGTCATTAATTGATGGATATGTTTTGATGTTTTGAGTATGTAATTATCATATCTTTCTATGTTAGAGTGAAGGGGAAGGCTCCTACAGCTGTGTGCATGGAGACCTTGGTAATTTTGCAGTTGTGTGTGCAGGCCCCTACAGTTGTGTGCTTAGGGTAAGAAGGATTGCAATTGTGAAGATCTAAAGATAATAAAGAGGATTTTGAAGGTATACATGTCTACTTATATTTTGTACTTTACTTTATGCAAGTATTTTTTACTTTTGTGCTGCATAGTAGAAGATAAGGTCAAAATTAATATGTGAATGTTGTTACAGTTAATTATAGTTAAGGTCCATTGATTTATGCACAATAGATAGAGTTTTAGATCTTCAAAGTAGTTTTTTTGTATGAATAAATAAGATCATGTAGCTCGGTAATAGATATGTACATGAGTTAGACTACGTCAATATCCACACTCCATAATCCTTTTGGATGCGGAAACCTGGTTCCAACATCTCGCAGTACCGCCTCGGGTGAGACTGCAGTCTGGGCAAGCATATAGTTTCCGAAAGGGCTGGTGATAAATGGTTTTACTGGTTAGCACAGGAAACTATGAACCTGAGTCTAAGCCCCCTCAATCTAAAAAATTGTTTCGTTGGAAGGATTGGAATATATCTTAGGGATATGTGATGTGGCATCCGACCAGAAAAGAGATTCAAGATTAGGTCGATCTGAATGTGCGTGAATTTGCAGCACAAGAGAATAGAAATTTGCACCTGTCAACAAAAAGGTGGTTGCAAAAGTATATCTTTACATATTAGCACAAGATATTTTTCACATCCTTCGCTAATGAGCTACATAAGTGGCTTTAAAATCTAGTTGAAATTAGGACCTGTTGGAAGTGCGATGAGCCTACTGCGTGGACCCCATAGCTGATTAAGTGACTCAAAGAGACTAAAAATAAGATCAGAAGAGTTGTTGATTACTGGATTGATAGTTTTCTCAGAGGATTTATTATTGAATTCATGATTGACATATCGGTATCCTAAAGTGAAGCTAAGCAACAATTTTTCAAGGGTCCACGAGGTAAGTATTTGAATTCCTTAAAACTCTGGATTAAGATGTTGTTATGTGAGAAGGATGTACTGTGCATGCAAGAAGATTTATGTTTAAAGGAAGCAAGATTGGATCTATGTGGAGAGGAAAGAGATTCAAAATAGACCATGATAATTTCGTTGAAGCTATTTACAGTCCATTATTGGGTGAATCAAAAAGAGAAGAAGAAAGGAGTAACCCTAGCATGCCTAGAGGTGCGTCACAGTTAGATAATCAAGGCACTTCTGGGATTCCCCATCCGACCACTCCACCTCCACCTCCACCTACACCTCCACCTCCACCTCTACTTCTAATCCCCCTATTTAATATGGCTAACAAAGTAAAGATGCATGTTTTAAAGGAACATGGATCAGAGGATCCCGAGAATTTTTTTTTTTGTCGCAGAAGCTGTATGGAAAGCACAAAAAATCAATGATGAAGATATAAAGAAATCCTAACTTGTCAAAATGCTGTAGAACAAAGTGTTTTCATGGTATATTAAGTATAGTATAACAATCTAAGCCACTTCTCTCGCTGATACAAAGAAAGAACTGAACGCAGAGTTCAAGAAACCAAAGTCGCAGTCATAGTGCATTACAGAGATAAAAGAGATTAAGCAAGTAATTAATGAGACTGTTGGGGAAATAGATTAGATATTAAAATGTTTTTTAGGACAAGTAAACCTTCATATCTCTGATGAGCAGCACAAAGAGTGATATATAGTTGTGTTATTACCACATCTCACATTACTGCAATCGTAGCAAAAGATCGCATTGCAAGCTGAGGAATTAGAAATTGTGATGAAGATAGAAGCATCGTTGGTACAAGATACTCATTTAGGAGTTCAATAGGTATAGACCCAGTTAGTGAGCTTACATATGGAGAAACAAGATTTGAAGAAGGGAAAATAATTTCGGTCTCATATGTGCTCAGACGTTTGGTGCATAAATTATAAAGTAGAAGGTCACTATAAGGACTAGTGTCATGTCTATCATGATTGTTTGGCTACTGAAGGTCCTAATCCTTTAAAGTCGGAACCTAGTGCTGGACCTAGTACTTGATCGAGTGTCTGGTATAGTATTTTTTGAGTCAACACTTGACTGAGCACTATTATTTGTTACATAAGTATGTACAGTCACTAAAGAATTTATCTTGTAACTTCTGTCGGTCAGTAGGGCATGACAAAAGACATTTTCGTAGCTATGATTTGATGATAGAGAAAATTATGGCATACAAAATGCAAGTTAAAGGTAGCACGTAGGAATATCATGGTTCACCTACATCCCACAGAGGATTTCAAGGCTGAGGACGCAGTCGAGGAGGGGTTGTTGGATGAGGTCAGAGTCAGATTATATGTTATAACTTGGTGAAGTTGGACATTTTGCACGTGATTGTTTGAAACCTAGTAACCCTTCCTATAAGTATTATAGACAGTTCATCGATGTAATAGAGTATTTTTCTATTTTGATGGCTAAAATGAAGGAAAAGAAGAATCAGTAACCTACGCATAACTTGCAAACGATGAGGGATGAACCGTGCAAAGGTGATCCAAGTGGTAACATAGTGATACGAAGTGGCACAAGTACAAGAGGAGATAAAACAAAGGGAAAAAAATCCTATGATAGATACATGGGTCAGGAATGTTGGAGAAAAGAGTATCAGGTTCAATATGCAGAGGGAGAAATAAATATTCATGGAAGCGAAGAAGAATTTCATGGACCCAGGAGCTTCGACATCAGAGACACATATGCAACTAGTACCACATAAGAATAATCCTAAAATGATTACTGTGACGGAGAACCTTGATCCGACCATTTTAAATTCCTTTCTTCATACATGTATGAAGTTTCTAAGTGATAAAAAAGAAGTGGAAGGATTTTAATAACTAATCAACAACTGTGGTGGTAAACAAAATCCATGGCGTAAACAATGCGTAGTAAACAAGGTATAAAAGATAAGAAAAGAATCGACCGAGAGATGTGATTAACTGTGGAGATCGGTGAATTCGAAATGGATCAATTAATTCTTGACTTGGGATCAGATGAGAATGTATTACCAAAGAAGACCTGGGAGCGAATGGGGTAACCAAATCTACAATGGTCACTGATTCAGCTATGCATCGCCAATCAACAAAAAGTCATCCCAATGGGTCAATTACATGGCATTGTTGTGGGCATTGAAGGAGTAAGCATGGTGACAGACTTTGAAGTCATTAGGATTGTGGATGAAAAAAACCCATGTCCATATTTACTTGGACTTGACTGGGCTTTTGATATGGACTCTATAACCAATATGAAAATAAGAAGGATTGTATTCAAGAAGAATCATACCAAGTTTTTTGTTCCTTAGGACCCCTCAGAAGGAGCGTGGTATACAAAACCTATCCACGATGAATATGGTGATGAAGATATTGAAAATATCTATAAGTTAACTACATGGGATGAATATTGGATCAACCCCACTAAAAATGGGAAGATAATCTTGGAAAAGGAGAGTTCGTGTGTTTCAGACTCTGATGAGGAATTGGAGAACTGGCAGAAATAGTTGCACAAAATTTCTACTTTACGTTATAACAGACTTACAAAATATCTTCATTGCATCTCAATAGAGGTACATAATTTACCTTACTATGATGGGATAGGTGATCTCATCTTATTTCTTGATGAGTTTTAAAGATATGTACCAGAAGAACAAAAATTCCAGGCCTTTGATATAGCTTTGAGGTCTACACCTGTGTGATTATGGGGCACTCATAAAGACAGTATAGGAGATTGGAAGGAGTATCATTGACTCATGAGGATTAGGTTTGGTCATGTGAAAACAAGGCTCAAAGAGAAGTATAATGGTAAGGATGATCCCAAATAACATTTGTCTCATTGGACTACGACATGGGGTGAAGAACCTAAACCAGAATGGGTACACATATTTGTCCACTCTTTGGATGTGATACCGATGAATTTGTATCTCGAAACAGAGGTGCACCACGACACCGCCAAGTGGTATGATTAGAAGGAAAGCTTCATATTTAACTTTTGCTTAGAATATTGTTTTCAGTGTATCGAGGATGCCCTTCATGGATACACTTGGTTTTAGGAATTTTCCGGACACTAAATGAGCCAACAACTGAGGGACAGCCTGATTGGAACACATTGTTGCAGCACACAATAGAATCCTATAATATAACCACAGAAGAGGATGAGGAATATATGCACAAATTTAACATCCCTATATCATAAGGATAGCGTTAGGTCGCATGACCAAAAGTTGAGATACCTGACATAACACAACTTCTTAAGACAAAGAAACTCAATATAGGCTCAGAGGCATAGCCCAAATTTGTGGGAATTAGAGACTACTGGGATGAGGACACAGTAGATAAGGTCACCAAATTAATGCATGAGTACTAGGAGATGTTTTTGATGAAGTTCACTGACTTAAAAGGAATTGTAGGCAATCTGAGCATAATGAGGATCACTTTGAAGCCAGATGCAAAACATGTAAAACAACGACCATATAAGATAAATAGAAAAGACAAAGAGAAGGTGAAGGAGGAGCTTGAGAAGATGGTCACAACTAAAATAATTGAACCTTTAGAAGAATTTGAATGGGTAAGCTTGATGGTAGTGTAGGAGAAAACTACTAAGGGATACATAAGGATTTGTGTCGATTTAATAAAGTTGAACGATGCATGTGTACATGACATGTTCCCAACATTGTTCACTCATGAAGTTTTGGAGAATGTGGGAGGACAGGAGGCCTACTCCTTTATAGATGGTTTTTTAGGGTATCATCAGATTCAGATCATGTCAGAAGATAGGATTAAGACCACTTTTACTACTTGTTGACAGTAATCACAGAAGTGCTGCCAAAAATCCATAGGCGATTCATGCGGAGCCTTCCGTTGTTGTAACAATTTTTGGTCAAGATTTTCTGGATCAAAATGATAGAAAGTATCTTCAATGAGATCACAAAAGTGCTAAAGTGAGTGCACACTGTCAGCTGGTAGGCTGCACAACCACCGATGTGGGGATTCATGAAGTGTGTATGCAAGAAGTAGACTGGCTTGTTCATTAGAAAATCCATCTTCCTCATCAAGCATGGTAAGGAAGTAATGTAAGAACACATGGCATGCCACTTTGTCTTCACCATCATACATGTATTTAGACAACAAATCAAAAAACTCCCTCGTGATGGTAACAGGTTTGGCATGTGAAAGACATCATGGAGGGTTGAGTGTGCAATTCTCCATGATAGATATGAAAAGGTTCAAAACAGGATGAGAGGACACATCTTGTCATCTGGTCATTGTCATTTGTCCCTCCTTCTAGCACCACAAATGTTGACGGTGTTGGACCCACCAACATGTCATAGGATCTCCCTGGTAAGAAGTCCCAATTAGACCTTAGACCATTTGGTGTAGGATTCCCAGTAGTGGGTTGTACAGTATCGCCTTGACCGCGGTTTCGCATAAAGGCAAGTAAGATGTCCCTATTGGTAGCAAGGGTGTGACAGCTGTGGCAAGTCAAGGAACGTGCATGAATGGGTCTAACACATGGAAAGTGGGGTGAGTGTGCCACTTGGAAACCTGTGATAGCACGCGTCTTGGAAGGGAACACATGAGCGAATATGCATCACAAACTGGAAAGCAAGTTAGCTAACAATCCAAAGTGATGGTTAAACCAATAGCACATTTAGATAAGATTCATACACACTTATATAGAATAGTCTGCGTAAGAAAATAGATACATATATCATTTAAAGTAAACAAGATAGCTGGAATACAATATGACATATGCATGAAACTTGCTGGCTTTGTTATATTAAGAAGTGTAAGTTCCAATCATACAATACATCCATGTCCAACCACTAGTTCTAACAGCGGAACATTACGGTCACTACCACCTTCTCCTCCAAAGAGATATACTAGCTCTGCACAGTGGATAAGCCAAGGCTTGTTACAATACTATCCAAGCTTTCTCTAAGATACTCGTATTAGAAGCTTGGCTGACCAAAAGCCTTTACAATGAGTTATGAGGTTCTATTTATAGCAAAGGGTGGGGTGACCCTTGACATTCCCCTTTGTGACAGTTCATCTACCCTCATGACTGTTCATCTACTCTATGACTGTTACGTCCAACTATTGACACTTGAACTTCCACTTGAAAAGACATTACATACATTCTGCACATGTACCCATGTGAGACAAAATGGCTTGAACAAGCCATGCAAGACATCACTAACACTTGGACCATTGTGGTGAGACCAACTCTTTAACATCCTTGTGATGGTCAATGGTGGTGAACTAATGCCAATCTTGGTCATCCGTGATGGTGTTTGTGCACTCAATGATGACATCTTGCTGAAATGAACTCTTGCCTCTGTTGCATCTAGGTACACTGATATGGCTCCTCTATCTAACTCATTTGATAGCATCTACATGGTTGTCTTAGGTGCGACTGGATCGACAACATGTTGATGCATAGTGTCTGCGCTGATCTCCAAGCATGTTCTGGTGTCCTTGCACATCAACTTGTCAACATACATGTTCAGCTCTAGTTGGACTTACTTCTTGTCTTCACCTCGGTGAGTGTGCCAAATGGATGGGATCACATGCATGTAGACAATGACATGCATGTTGCTGAACTGCCTTGCATGTGATCAACAAAACTCTTCACCTTGTCTGCTTTGTGTGAGCTATTGGGATGGATCCATAACTTGTATGGGTGCAGCTTCATCCATCTATGCATGTTGCACCCCCTGTTGTACCTATTCCTACTGCAACTCATTCTCTCATCTATGCAGTGCCTATTCTTCCTTGAGTTGTTGCTTCAACACATGCAAATCCTTCTCTATTTCGTTCTCTGCCTTCGCGTGATATTCATGTCACACCATCACCTCATAGCTTCAATCTCCAAAGCCACTTTCTTCATGAGAGGATCTCCTTTGAACTTGCAGCTTTGCTCTGCTTTATGCTGTCAACAACCTTCCTCTTGCATTCATCATGTGTAGGTGTCCTGTCTTCTACTGCTGTTGATGGTGCTACTCACTGTGATGCCATTTCCATTGATCTTCATATCCTTGTCCATGAACAACTTGATGTCTTCATGGATAGGCAAGTTCATAGAGACATGACCGACTGCATTCGTAGTTGTGCTCTTAACAATGTTTCTAACTCTGCTCTCCTAGAAGCCATTGTACTTGTGCTACTGAGAGACAGACGAACACTTGGGATGCCTAGAGACATAGAAACACTCATGGAAAGAAATCTGTCAGTCGAAAACCAAAACAAACTTGAGGACTAACTTGCAACATACCTATGTGATTGAACGTGAAGGTTGCACGACTTCCGCCAAGAGGTCGGGAGACTGACTACCAAAACTATGTAAGGCATAGTCCGGGCTGTTGGGAGGGTGACTGGTTGCTGGAACTGTGTAATGCACAATCCAGCCTGGCCTGCTGATTACTAAAACCGCACAATGTGCAATTTCAGCCAACAATGACATGCAATCAACAAACTGCATTGCATAGTTTCTGGGGCCAGCAGGACACTGCCTCCAGGAATTGCGCAATGCAAGCCTGGAGGTTAGTGTCGGGCCAGGCTGGCACAATTTCTGGAGGGAAGGCAGAGCCCCCACTTTCAAAAATGCATAGTCTTAGACGGTTAAGGCACAGTTCAGGCCAAGGCAGCCAAGTCCGGCTGACGGGTGACTAAAAACATGACAAGTCTGAATGGATGGTGAGATGAGTGTGAACAAGATTGAATGATCGTACATGCAAACAACAAGTGCAGGATTCAGAAAACGGGAAAGCATGCATGTGTGTGAAGAAAGTCATCACAACAGCTACCATCCATGCAAAAATAGTCTCATACATGCGACAGCAGTGAGATGCGAATGAAAATTGAAATGGTGCTTCCACAAGCTAACATACATCAAAACAATAGAAAGAACTCACTGAAATAAGGCAAACAAAAGTCACACAAAGTGAAACACAAAAAGCAACAGAAACACAACGCAAGACATGAAAGGTGGGCTTACTGATAAGCCTCATAAATGGGTAATTATATGGGCTCATTTTACCTCCTAACCTAGTCAAATCAACCATTCTCTTAGCTTATTATATGATTTTATGATTATATTTATGCTTATAGAGTGAGTTGAATTAGTTATTGTGCCATGTGGTCTAACATGTATTTAATACAGATTATTGATGGATTTCAAGGTCAAAGTAAAGGATCCAGTGGAAAAATGGAAACAATAACTTGAAGTGGATAGAGGAGAGGACTTATAGGAGGGAATCCCCCTCATTTATTACTCCTCACTTTGAATTCCCCTTCATTTAGCTCGGAGTACAAGCAGTCGAATTATAAATTAGAAGGCAACCGAGCAAGTGGAGGATGATTGATGATTATCTTGAGTTTTGGGAGCCAAGCCTCCCTAACTTTAAGGAAGCTGTTGGTAGCTTCATTTGTATAAGTAGAGAGGCCTAGGGCCTCACTAGGGTCGGATTTTTTGCTTATGTAAACTCTGCTCAAATTTCGAGCTTATTATTTTTGTGACAGTTTCATGTAATTGTGCTATTGTTTTGAAAATAAAGATGGAATCCTTTTTGAGCTAGCACTGAGTTACCTCAGAGGGCTGAAGCTCTTGGGTTAGGGCCCAATCCAAGCAGCCAAGCTTCTCTTTACTTGTATTTGTATGTTTACTTTAGTTTGTGAATTAATTTGTTGTTAGATGTATTTCTTTCATGGTTAAGAATAGGTTGCTTTTGATGATTTAGTAGTTTGCTTTCATTTGTGCTTTCTGTAGCAGGTTAAGCAGTGATCAGAAAATGTTCAAAAGGCTATCAACAATTCCTTTGCCTCTTTTCCTCCCTTTGGGACCATGATTTGAGGCAAAGACTCACTTGCTGCCCCAAAAACACAGATTTTCCTCATTCATAGGACTTCTAGTGTTTGCAGTTTTTTAGTAGGTTAATAGTCCATATTTTCTTTTCTCTAGGTCTTCTTCATCATGCTTACTTCCTGATTTGCAATAGTATTCTTTCATGCTTTCCTTTCCCGTAGAATTTCTCAGCATTTCCTTCCATAGCTCATAGTTTAGACTATTTTGATGCAAAACTCTATTTTTCTAGATGCACTTATTTCATTGTTTGCTTGATCTTTTTGGTTGATTGTCAATTCCTTTGTAGTAGATCTCTTCAAGTAGTAGGTCTCACACCCTCCATCTGATCCATGCCCTATAGGTCTCCCAAATCTCACCTCAATTCTGCCCTAGTTTCTTGCATTTTTCCATAGAACTTCTTCCTCTCTCCTTCAGCAAACCCAATCATCTTTATCTCTCCTAGTGATCCATGGTAGAGCTTCGGGGCCCTAACACCTCATTCCAACCTTCATCCACCATTTTCACCCACTCTCACACCCTCAAAATAGTGAAAACTACCCTCGGCCTGCTCATGTAGGCCTCCTGTAGTTTCCCTGTTTTCCTCCCGTAGATTTCCTGTGTCCTCCTGTAGATTTTCCTGTAGGGTTTCTTTTGAAGGCCGAGTGTGCGAAAAAGCCTCTAGAAAGCCACCTGAGACCTCCTAGGACCCATCCACACCATCCTACATCCTCTCAAGTCCCAAAACCACCCTTCAACACCACCTATTCACTGCCACATTCACACACAATAAATTACATGCATGTCAAATTCACATAAAAATACATAAAAATCCAAAAATGTGTTTTTTTTGCTTATTTACTTCCAGAAATAGCTTAGTTAGATGTTGTTTACTTCCTTGAGTAGGTAATGGTATTCCTTAAATGGTTTTCATAGTGCTTCCTGCAAATGTAGAATTAGTTGGTTAATTAAGGTTTACTAGGTTTGCTTTACATTTCAGTCTTTCTCCTTTCTGCAGTTAAAATAGCATCTGTAGAGTAATCTTTCTTTCCTTTCATCACATATAGAGCTTCTTCTGGAATCCATAGAGGTTTGCTTGAGCTCCTAGTGATCTTGCGCCGGTTGACCAAGTGACAACCTGCAGTGAGAACTAGTACTTGTGCATACAGCATCGATGCTTCCAAGTTTGTTACGAACTACCGGGTTGATAAGAGTAAAGTAGGCAGCGCAGGAGTTGCAGCATTATTGCTGCAATACTGGTGCTCACCACTTTTTTTTGCGCCACTGGCGGGGAAGCGTCAGAGTATTTTGTGATTACTACTTTCTTCTACTTTTTTTCGTGCAACATTTGGCTAATAGTTTATTTCCACAAAAGTAGAACTAGTCATTTCCTTTCTTTCAAGTTCTACATTTCCTTGCTTTCCTTTTCAATTCTGCAAATTTCATTTTAGCAAGTTCATTTCAGCTAGTTGCAATTTGTTTTATTCAAATCACAATTTCAGTTTTTGTAGGTACTATCAGTGCGGGGAAAAGAAAAAACCAACAAAAAAGATTTCCTTTCATGCCTCGTAGGAATAGAGATAACTCAGGAAAATTTGCCCAACACCCCCACTACTTCACACAGCCAACCTTCTCTCTTCTTCAATGGCTGGGATCAAGAAGAATCCTTAGGTGAATAACCAGACATATTTGAAGAACCTATAGGGGAAGAAGAAGAAGAAAACATTCCTTTGGAGCCAATGGCTAAAAACATAAATGCTAGGGGGAATGGAGAGAGAATAGAGGGTGCCTTTCCCATTTGGAAGACCAATAGGGACACCAAAATGAAGAATATAAACCCTTCCACCCTACCTCATTTCCATGGTCTAACTACAGAAGATCCTGACACCTTCTTGTTCGAGTTTGCTATCATCTATCGAACTTATGAATATGCAGAAGATGAGCAAAAGTTGAAACTGTTCCCTTCTACTCTCAAGGATGTAGCACTATGCTGGTTCATGGGATTACCTGGTAATAGCATCACAACTTGGGCTTAGATGCAACAAGCCTTTAACAATAAGTATTGAGACTTTTTTAAGTCAAAAGATACTAAAGAAGAAATCTTCCAAATGACCATAGGAAGTGATGAGTCCTTGGAAGACTATGAAGAGAGGTTCCAGCTCAGTTACAAAAGGGCGAGGTGTACACTTGACCTTGAGTCTCTAAAGTTGGTCCTGCTTAGGGGAATTCGGGAAGATCTTTTAGACACCCTCCATCTACTGGCTGGGGGAGACTGTTGAAAATGCAACAAGATGATGGAGCTTAGTGAAAAGAAGTCGCCTTCACTAAGTGGGCCCGCAGGCTATTTTTGGCGCAAAGTCTATTTTTAGACATATGGATCATGGTCTATGAGTTGCAGGATGCTATTTATGGATGATTGGTCATGTTGGTAAAAATAGATGGATTTCTATTTTTAGACATATGGGCGGAGTCTATTTTTAGACTGCCAGGCTAAAAATAGAACAGTCGAATATTATTAGCTCTTAATAATATTTGGACTATAAACATTATCTTATTCTCTTGGAGCACTTCACTTCGAGCTACGTATGTGGCACATGCAGCTGCCAGAAGGAAATAAGTGTTTCTTATGGGTTAACTTGAGCTATTGCATGGAGGACTTCAGTTAGGACTTCAGTGATTGAGTTCTGTGGAGTTGGATCAGGAGTTGATGGAGTTGTGTTCAGTTTGACTTAGTTGAACTAGTTGTAGTTAGTCTAACTGGCAAATAGACTAATGATGAGTGGTGTGAATTAATTATTAATTAATTCACTAATTATTAACTCATAAACCAACTGAAGAATACATCAGTTAACTCAGTGCATGGACAGTTTAGTGGAGACAAGTGTTAGAGGTGAGTGAAAGGGCAAGACAGCTGTTAGTTGTGACTATAGTTGTGCATGTGATTTGCACAATCAATGGATTGAGTATTGCTAATGAGGATTGTGTGGTATATCCAAGGGAAATACGAATTTGGATCATTCATTCATCTGTATTCTCATGTAGGATTGCGCAGTGGAGGCAGGCAAGCAGCGGAGGAGATTTGAACCTGTGATTGATTCAGATCTGAGCTAGTTTGTGTGTAACAGGTGGAGATAGTACTGAGTACTTGTGAGGAGTATTGTACTATGTATTGTTACATGTTCTCAATAAATATAATATACAGATAGTTGGGGGTTTTCAGCTATATGCTTTCCCCATGATATACTGTGTTGATATGTGTGATTGATGCTTCAATGTGCGCATGCGATTGTTTCTTAATACTGCTAAATTGATGATCAACGTAGAGGAGGTTATGTATTATGCATGATTCCGCAAATATTGTATAATCAGGATAATCTCTGTGAATAAGTGTCATATTATTCAAAATTTCTACATGGTATCAGAGCTGGTTGATTTGTAGAAAAAGTTCTACAGGATATCAAAGCGAAGTTGATCATCGGATCTATTATTCAGAAAGTGTTTACATTTTATTTCTTCAGGCAGAGTCTGTAATCGGGCCAGGTAGCCTCTGGATTCATCCTTCTTTTGGAAGGTGAGATATTCGGTGAATGCCCATACAGTCGATCACTGTACGAGAAATACTTTGTTCTCACGAATTTTAGATCGGAAGCGGTTGAGTTTTGAGCTAGTGGAATGGCACTCAAGGATAAAGCTCATAAACATTAAGTGTGAGAATGGAGACAGTATGCCCCAGTCTCTCACGAAGTTCACCCAATGCCGGGATGAGCTGGGAAGTGTGGGGGTGACTGTCGATGATGAGGAATTGGTGAGCTTGGCTCTCCTTGGTCTTCCGAAGAGTTGGCATTCCTATCAGGACTCCGTCAATGGTCAGGAGAAATTTCCAGGATGGGAGAGACTTTGGTCGGATCTTGTGCAAGAGGAGATCAGGCAGAATACCAGGGATAGATCTTCATCAAAGCGATCTGATGAAGAGGAAATCCAAGGAGGGATCCAGGGAAGGATCTAAAGGTGAGGCACTTGCTTCACAGTTTGAGTTGGATTTCACACTCTTCGCATGCATGGTTTCATCCATGGTGGGAAGTGGTTGGTTTCTTGATATTGGAGCTTGTTTCCACATGATCGGCGACAAGAGTTTGTTCAGTACTTTGGAGGAGAAATATCTCTAGATACTCATAGCGATGGGTAATGATGAGAAGTATAGTGTCTCAGGTGTAGGCACGGTTATTTTTCAGAGGGAGCATGGATCTCGAATTACCTTGACCGATGTCAAGTACGTACCAGGACTGAAGAGAAACTTGGTGTCGATTGCGATGCTGGAAGACAGAGGCTATGATGTAGTCTTCAATAAGGGAAAGGTTTTCCTTAGACACATCATCACTAAACAGGTGAAGCAGATTGGTTCATGGGTCAAGAACCTGTATGCTCTTGAGGTTCAAGATGCATGCAAAGCCTTGAGCAGTAAGGAAACTGATGGAGACTTGGTGGTTGAGAGGGAGGGTATATTACCTCTCAACATGCAGAGCCAGAAGAAGTCTTAGACAATGGTGGAGGAGCCACGATTGGTGCAACAACTTCAGGAGGTTGTGGAGCAGCCACAATAGGGCAAGCTGAGAGGAGATCGAGTAGAGACATCTACTCATGCAGAGACCTCTAGTAGGGGAAAGCTTCAAGCTAGGTGGGTTGAGGGATCACATGTAGCCATACCTCCAGGTAGGAGGTGGGGCGATATAGAGTGATCGTCCCAAGGAGGAGGGGCAGGATCCTTGAGGTACCCAACCTCTTGGATGAGACCTTGCTACAGGAGCCCCGATGTGGAGTAGCAGGAACTGACTGATTGGGTAGAGACAGATGCGGATGGAGCGACAGAGAGAGCGACAGTGCAGGGAATCCCAGGACAGCGCATAGCTAGCAGGCTGCAACAATGCGAGAGGCACACATGTTTTGCACAGTGCTAGGTGTCACAGAGAAGTGTGCAATGGTGTGAGATGCATGGATATGTTTCAGTAGCGTAGATGTTAGAGAGGGAGCACTTGTCAGCAACAGGAGAGCTTCAACATCATAGTATGTTCCTAGCCCAACAGAGGGGTCAGTTGGGAGTGTTTTTGTTCTAAGTGTTGTTGGAGCAAGTGGACCGGGTAGATGTGTTGCATGCAGAACATTCCAGAGTTACAGGATAGGGGTTGCAGATAATCCAAATCTTGTTGAGAGGGAGTGTTGAAAATGAAACAAGATGATGGAGCTTAGTGAAAAGAAGTCGCCTTCACTAAGTGGGCCCGCAGGCTTTTTTTGGCGCAAAGTCTATTTTTAGACATATGGATCATGGTCTATGAGTTGTAGGATGCTATTTATGGATGATTGGTCATGTTGGTAAAAACAGATGGACTTCTATTTTTAGACATATGGGCGGAGTCTATTTTTAGACTGCCAGGCTAAAAATAGAACAGTCGAATATTATTAGCTCTTAATAATATTTGGACTATAAACATTATCTTATTCTCTTGGAGCACTTCAGTTCAAGCTACGGATGTGGCACATGCAGCTGCCAGAAGGAAATACATGTTTCTTATGGGTTACTTGAGCTATTGCATGGAGGACTTCAGTTAGGACTTCAGTGATTGAGTTCTGTGGAGTTGGATCAGGAATTGATGGAGTTGTGTTCAGTTTGACTTAGTTGAACTAGTTGTAGTTAGTCTAACTGGAAAATAGACTAATGATGAGTGGTGTGAATTAATTATTAATTAATTCACTAATTATTAACTCATAAATCAACTGAAGAATACATTAGTTAACTCAGTGCATGGACAATTTAGTGGAGACAAGTGTTAGAGGTGAGTGAAAGGGCAAGACAGCTGTCAGTTGTGACTATAGTTGTGCATGTGATTTGCACAATCAATGGATTGAGTATTGCCAATGAGGATTGCGTGGTATATCCAAGGGAAATACGAATTTGGATCATTCATTCATCAGTATTCTCATGCAGGATTGCGCAGTGGAGGTAGGCAAGCAGTGGAGGAGAATTGAACCTGTGATTGATTCAGATCTGAGCTAGTTTGTGTGTAACAGGTGGAGATAGTACTGAGTACTTGTGAGGAGTATTGTACTATGTATTGTTACATGTTCTCAATCAATATAATATACAGATAGTTGGGGGTTTTCAGCTGTATGCTTTCCCTGTGATATACTATGTTGATATGTGTGATTGATGCTTCAATGTGCGCATGCGATTGTTTCTTAATACTGCTAAATTGATGATCAACGTAGAGGAGGTTATGTATTATGCATGATTCCGAAAATAGTGTATAATCAAGATAATCTATGTGAATAAGTGTCATATTATTCAAAATTTCTACAGAGACATCTACCAACTATCCTATGAGGACATAAAGACTGTTTTTAGAAACCATTCTAGAGCAGCCAGAAAGAAAGGTATGGGGAGTCAACCCATAGCTAGTACCTCTTCCTCCAACTCATCCATTAAAGGATAAATTGGAAACATGTTGGAAGACTTCAAGAGTGAAATGCTGCAGACTCTTGCCATGCAAATGGATTCCTTACATATCAAAAGAAAACAAGAGGAAGAAGAAAGGGATTTGGCCATTTTTTACCCTAGATGCACTAGGAGGCATCCTAGGAATGTATGTCCATTAAACTCTATAGAGGTTTGTTCATTCTGTGAAGAAAATCATTCTACAGATAAATTCCCTTCCTTGCTCGGACTAAAAGCTATATATCAAGGGGTTGAGGGAGTCACTGAACAACTCTATTACATAAACCAAAGGAGGCCACATGGATCTATACCATACCAGTAGGGGATGAAAGGGACATCTCAAGCATACTATAACCCCAACCAAGTCACCTCCATACCTTCTTGAGGCCCTCCCACTCATCCTTCCTAGTCCACGCCTCCTCTTTGTTCCTTCACATCTCAATATCATGCCCAACTAGCCACCCATTCATTTCAACCCTATGCTCAGCCACAACCTCAGTAGAATGCATCTCATTAGGGGTGGAGGCCCCAATACAACCCTCTTCCTACTATTTTGCCTCCACCACCTGCCCAACCACAACCGTTACCTTCTGCTCCACCAAAGCAACCCCAAATTCCTGCCCAGCCAAATCCGAACCTAAATAATAGACAGGATCAACAAGTGTATAGTGGGGAACCATCATGGCCGACTTATGCGGTGGAGATTCAAGAAATCAATTTGCGATTTGGGAAAGTTCTCCCAGATAGCCAACCTCCACCCAGGGAGGTTGAGGAAGATGAAGAGGAAAACAAACCTAAAGCAAATCCACCCTTTTCTGAGAGACTATCCGTGACAGTCGAGCCTACCCCAGAAGAGACTGAACTCCTGGGGGAATTGAAACATTTTTGTGAAGATACCACTTCTCCAAGCCATAAAATATGTACCTATCCACAATAGGTTGATCAAAGAGAAGTTCTTTAGGCATCCAGGAAGGCACAAGAGAGATGCCCCAACCATCAATGTCATAGGACAACTGTCCAACCTGATGTTGGGTCAGGTAATCTGTCCAAAATATCTAGACCCTAGAAGCCCAGTAGTTGATGTCCACATTAATGGCACAATGATCCTACATACCTTGACTGGTCTGGGAGCTGCCATTAATGTGATGACAAAGGGCACAATGCTCAAACTTAACCTCGAGGGCTCCTTGAGGAAGACCACGACAGTGCTACAGCTAGCAGACCATTCCATAGTGACCCCTGAGGGGATTATCGAAGATGTGATGGTCTCCATTGATTCTTGGGAGTACCCTGATGATTTCTTAGTTCTCTAGCCAAAGGCAAAGCTCACTGGGTGTCCTCTCATTCTGGGAAGACCCTGGTTGGCTACAACCGATGCCTACATTAGCTGTCGAGATGGGAACATGACCATAAAGAATGGGCACATGTCCAAGAAGTTAACCTTATATCCTCCTACCCAACCCTTGCTAGAACATGATCTACCTATTTGGTTGGAGGAGGAGGATGAGGATGAAGTTTATTCTGCACCGCTTTGTGCATTAGAAATTGCCATGGGGGGAAAACAACAAGATGACGACGATATGATTGAAAATTTGATTCAGAATCCACCTCCCAGTGTGTGACCATTAGAGGACATAGTAAGAGAAACCCAAAACAAACCCTCAACTAATCTCTATGCGGCCGACTTCACTTCTCTCCGTGTTAAGAATATAGATTTTGGCCCAGAAAGAACATTGAAAATCAATCCATCCTTATCCACTTCCCAGGAGAAGGAACTGTGTAGCCTCCTGAGAAAACATCTAGATGCCTTCGCTTGGAGTTATAAGGAGATGAAGGGAGTGCACCCTTCAGTATGTACTCATCACATATACATCAAGGAAGATTGCAAACCAGTGAGGCAGCCTCAAAGGAGGATGAATCTATCACTTAAAGATATTGTTAAGGAAGAACTGCAGAAATTTCTTGATACAGGATTCATCTATCCCATCTATGATAGTGAATGGATCTCTCCTTTGGTGCTAGTGCCAAAGAAAAATGGTAAGTGGAGAATCTGTGACGACTATCGAGAATTGAACAAAGCCACTAAAAAGGACCATTTTCCTTTACCTTTCATAGATCAAGTGTTAGACAGTTTGGCAGGGAAAAAGTTGTTCTCCTTCCTAGACGGGTTTAACAGGTACAATCAGATTCAAATAAGCCCGGAAGACCAAGATAAGACCACTTTCACTTGTCCTTGGGGTACCTTTGCATACCGGGTCCTTCCTTTTAGTTTGTGCAACGCTCCAACCACTTTCCAAAGAGTGGTATTGAGTATATTTTTTGAACTGGTTCATGATGCAGTAGAAATATACATGGATGATTTTACTCCTTATGGCTCTGACTTTCAGGAAGCTTTATCTAACCTAGGAAAAGTTTTGGATAAGTGTATTGAGATGAACTTGTCCCCCAGTCCAGAAAAATGTGAATTCTTAATGATTGAAGGGACCATGCTAGGTCATGCAATATCTCAGCAAGGATTGCAGGTGGACCCCAACAAAATTTCCATCATCCAAAGGGTCCGACCTCCTCAAAAGGTGAAGGATGTTAGAAGTTTGCTAGGCTTAGCCAGATACTACAGGAGATTCATTAAAGACTTCAGCAAGATAGCCTCTCCTTTGTTTAGCAACCTAGGTACATATGTTGAGTTCATATGGTCAGAAAAATATCAAGAAGCCCTAGATACCTTGAAGAGCAAGCTCGTGACTGCCCCAATTCTGAGAGGCCCAAAGTGGGCCCTACCATTTCACATTCACACAGATGCTTCAAACAAAGTGATAGGAGCGGCCTGAGGACAAGTTGATGAAAAGTTACCTTATGCCATATACTTTATAAGAAAAAATTTGTCAAAGGCAGAGTTAAACTATACAGTGACTGAGAAGGAACTCCTAGATGTCGTGCATTCCTTAAACAAATTCAGACATTATATCACAAGCTATCAAACCATTGTGCACATTGATCATGCTGCAATTAGATATTTAATGAACAAACCAGATGCAAATGTTCGCATTATTAGATGGTTGCTTTTACTGCAGTAGTTTGATTTGACACTTATTGATAAGCCTGGTAAAGAGAATGTTGTTGCTGACTTCTTATCTAGAGTGAATTTTCCTGCAGGTGAAGAAGGAATGGTGGATGACCAATGCCATATGAACATCTGTTTGCTATATTAGTACTCTCTCCATGGTTTGCTAATATAGCAAACTACTTGGTTTCATCACAGTTCCCACCACACCTATCCTCAAAAGAGAAGAGCAAGATAGTAAGTAAAAGCACCCCTTTCACATGGATTCGGGGAAATCTCTTCAAACTTGGCCCAGACCAGATATTGAGAAGATGTGTCAAGGAGGAGGAAGTCTTTAAAATCCTCTTGACCTGTCATGACCGGCCTTGTGGAGGTCATTTTACAGCAAAAATAACTGCCTTCAAGATATTGCAGACAGGCTAATACTGGCCCACTCTTCATCAAGATGTGAGGAGATATACAAGCCAATGTGATCGGCGTCAGAGGATGGGGAAACCTACTCCAAAGGATGAGATGCCCATGCAACCTCAAGTGACCTTTGAGCCATTTGAGAAGTGGGGCATGGACTTTATGGGCCCTATCAGCCCTCCTTCAAAGCAGAAACAATACATCATTGTGTGCACTGACTACCTGACAAAGTGGGCAGAGACAAAAGCAATCAAAGCAGCGACATAGGAAAAAGTAACTAAGTTTTTGAGAGAAAACATATTCTACAAGTTCGATATCTGAGAGATTTGGTCACAGATCAAGGCTGTTAGTTCACTTCCAACCTAATTGAAGACTTGCTCACACATCATAAGATCAAGTATAGGACTTCCACCTCTTACCATTCACAAGACAATGGGCAAGTGGAGGTCACTAACAGAGCATTGGAAGGGATCCTACCCAAGGTAGTGAGCAGCAGTAGAAAAGAATGGGTGGAAAAATCAGTTGAGGCCACTTGGGCCTACAACACCACATGGAAGACCACCACCGGGTTCACACCCTATGAATTGGTCTATGGGAAGAAGGCTTTGCTGTCAATAGAATTTGAGTTCAATACACTAAGGATGGTAGCTCAGCTGGACCTATACCTCAGCCATGCACAGAAGGAGAGATTACTTTAGCTCAATGGATTAGATGAGTATAGGCTGCAAGCCCTTCTCCATACAGAGGTAGTTCAGCTTCAGAGAAGTATATGGCATGACCAAAATATCAAGGAGAAAGAATTCTAAGAGGGAGATTGGGCACTACTCTATGATTCAAGATACAAAGATTTCAAAGGCAAGCTGAGGACAAGATAGCTGGGACCCTACACGGTGGTGAAATGCAATGACAATGGTTCAGTTCTGATCAGAACCATTGATGATGAAGCCATCCCCATGCTTGTCAATGGACATCAGTTGAAAGTCTACAAGAAACCCTTCTCCAAGTGAGAGTTTATTGAATATTTGAATAAAATAGTGATGGTAGTGGAGCATGACTTAGCCTCCACTTCACCCACTCATTGAAGGAAAAAAAATAAAAAAGAATAAGGACTCAAGTGAAAACCTCCATGAGGCGCTTGAGTCCCATCACTGGGTTGAAAACCTCTTTTGAGGCAGCGCGGTGATGTAAAAAAAAAAGGGAAAAAGAATAAGATCCTTGGTGAAAACGTCCTTTGGAGGTGCCCAAGGTAGGCAGTTAGGGTGAAAACCTCTCTGAGATGCCCTGGTTGTTTTCAAAAAGAAACAAAAAAAAAAAGAGAGAAAAAGAAAATGAAATTTTGTTGTATTGCAGGTTTGCAGGAGGACTACAGGGAGCAGAAGAAAGTGCCAAGGGGACCTTGACAATCATACTAGCACCCATCTCATCTTCTCTACACCTTCCTCCATCATTTTTGGCATTTCTTTCACCCCATTGTACCTCTTTTTCAAAAACTGTGTTTTCTACAGGAGGCTCTGTGTTTTCTATAGGAGGCTCCTGTAGGAATTACAGAGAGCCAAAAATGTCTACATAAGGCAATTTGAGGGACCAGGAAAGCTTCATGAGGAAATTATCATCCCTCTTACCACCTTCAAGCCTCCTTGCTATCATTTCCAAGCCTACATCACACCCCCAAGCATCATTTCTTTTCCTATCCAAGAAAAACACAGAAAAAAATAGTTTTCCAATATGAAAAGAAAACAAAAAAAGGGGAAAAAGGCACCAATAACCATACCTGAAGCTTACCTACTACCTCTCCATCTTTATCTACACCTCTGGCATCATCCTTGAGCTCCAAGCATAGGAAGAAGCTGAAGTTTCCAGGGGAGAAGCAGCTACATGAGCTCCTGTAGGAATTCCTATAGTAGCTGATCCCATAGAAATCTAGCACCAATAGCAAGAGAGTGCAAACATGAAGGTTGAAGAGGCACCTGAAGCTTAGATCCAGCCAGAGAAGAACCTACACAAGCACACACCACACATCAGCAAGACAGCATACAATAAGGGAAATAAAGGCATGCAACAGAGAAAGCCAGAGCACCTCACAACCAATATACTCAGATCACAGGTAAGTAACTAAGTCACTCCTCTGTTTGCATTTGTGTAATTAGAAGTCATGCAAGAGAAATGAGATGGTTGAGGTTGAACGAGGGAAAGGTGGCCAGTTAACGTGGCCACCTTCATCAAGTTGACTCCACTCATTCAAGATGTCACCCACACGTGCGCATAGTCAACTCCAACACAAGATGCCAAGGACAGGTAGTGGAGGAAGTGTGAACTCTGATGCAATAATGAGGGATGATTACGAGGAGGGGCCATGATGACCAAGCAGGTGGGGACCAACGGTCTGAATATGGCCAACATATACCTTGCCAGCTCAGCACTCCTCATCGAAAATATCCATAAAGGGTAATAAGTACTCCTCCTCGAGCATTCTCACCACCTTTTCCTTCATTTTCTCCTCGTAACTCAGCTACAATAGCCTCCTTGTGCCCCCACAGCCTCGTAACCACCGTCCTTCATTGATTTCTCCCATATTCTTGCTCTCGACATTTTCTACAGGAACACCTACAGGTTTTCTACATGAGCACCTATAGGAAATCTACAGGAGGGACAATAGGCTTCTATAGGAGGGGAAGTGAGTTGTTTTGAAGGGAGAAAACACGGTTTTTAGCATGATTTTCGGTCTGAAGAGGTAGGGTTCATGCATATCCCCTGTTGAATATCAATATATAAAATAAATGGTTTCAATTTGAGGAGGAAATAAGTCTTTAGGAGAGGAGAAAATACATTAAAAAATTCTGCTTATTTAAAGAAAAAACACAGTCTCCTCTGTTTCTCTGTTTTTCTCAAAATTCTTTGTCTCCACCTCCATATTTGGTTTTCCAAAAGAGTATAGACAATATGACAGGAGGGTTTATGAGAAAGGAGCCCACTAACTCCACTAGGCTCCATGCACATCCCCAAGTAGTGGACATATTCACAAGAGAAAATTGGATGAACTTTTTTGAGAAATTTTGAGGGTTTGATGAGGAGATTTCCCAAGAATTTGCCCTCTCTTTGGTCCCTCACACAAGAACACATGCCACTATCACCATTAGAGGTATTTTCATGAAGATAACTCAATTTGTCAGTAGGGTCACTAACCTTCCTCTTGGGCTGCCTTGGAGTAAAGATGAGAAACCAATTTGTCAAGATGCCAAGAAGAACATTTTACAAAATCATGAAACCCCTGTTGAAGATAAAAATGGCATTAGAAGGGCTAGCATACCATATGCCTGGGATGAGGTTAGCTATCAAATAATCAAATACATTTCCTTTGAGGGGAGGTACAACATTGTTTATGGTTATCACTTTAGAATCCTCCAAGAATTAAGGTATGGCATGGACACTCTAGCACCTCAGAAGCTAAGCATCCCTTACTTGCTCTTGCAGTCCCTCATTGACTCCAGCACCAAGGTACAAGTAGGAAATTTAGAGCAGTTAGCTCACCCTGGCTTAATCAAAATCTTAGTAGAGGAAGCCCTCCATACCTTTACATTCCCTATAGCATGGGAAGTTTTCCGAAACATGATAGCTGAGGATGGCATAAAGGCCTTAACCTATGATGTCAGCCCAATTGGTAGTGAGGAGGAAGAACAAAAAGGGGGAGAAGGTGGAGCCAGGGGTGACATAGCAGAACAAGAAAGGAAGGAGGAAGGAACTGAAATAGAGAAGGAGAGAGCTGAAGAAATAGAGGAGGAAGAGACAGAAAAAGAGACAAAAGAAGGAGAAAAAGAGGCAGAGAAGGAAGAGCAAGGAGAAGAGTCCCCCGAGACTTTGGAAAGGGAGTGAGCAGCTGCCCTCACTATCCTCAGTACACCAATGAAGCCAAGGTAAAAGAGGAAAAGATGGACCTCCATGTATTTCAGGGCTAGGAAGAGCATAAGAATTAAAACAGGCAAACCTTATCCCTCTTCAAAAGTGCCAATTTACATTGAAGATTCACCCTCTGCCAAGGGGAAAGAATGTCCTTCCAAGACACCTATAACATATGAAAGGGGGACTCCTAGATCTTCCACATGGAAGGAAAAGGCAGTACTATAGGACCCAAAAACAGTCCTACAGGAGGCTCAGACAGTTCTACAGGAGACACTGTCAAAACTATAGGAGACCCAAAAACTTGAGAAAAGGATAGAAGGACAACCACAGGTGAAGGAGGAAGCACAAGAGATACAAGAGCCTGACCCCCAGCCTAGTCTTTCCTCCTATTACAACCTACTTGAGGGAGGCAAAATAATTCCACAAAAATTTGCAATCCCACTATTTTTCGAATTGGAGAAAGAAAGAGTGAGAACACATAGGTGGATGCAAATAGCCAAATCCAAAGGGGTTGAGGATGTTGGCCATATGGAAAACAAACTCAGGGAAATGGGCAGAGAGTTGAGTGCTCTCAGAGATAGGGAAGCAATTACAAGAAGCCACCTTGAAACTGAAAATGAATTGCTAAGGAGGCAGCTGCAAGAGAAAGAGACCCAGCTAGCATGCATGGCCAGCTTATCCATGGAGGCATTTCAATGCAGAACACCAGCCAAATCCTATGGCCTCTATCTAAAGGACCAATGGTTACAATTCCAAATAAAGACTTTGGCACAAAGAGGCACAATGCCTTTCCAAGACTACTGGAAGTTCACAGATTTGTGTGACCAAAGCACCTCAAAGGATAAAGCAAAGATGGCAGAATTCTACTTACACAACATGGCCCTCACAGACATGAATGTGTGGGATCCCAATTCCCAGTTAGGGGACCTACAATTAATGGCTTGTTGAAGCCCCGAAAATCGAGTCGACAACAAGGGGGATACCCGCCCGGTCCGGACCTTGGTTGGCAGCTCCTTATCCGTTTGGTATAACGGGTCCGACTGGGGATAATGGGACCAGTTTCCCAATCTAAGGGTGTGTGTGTGCAGAATTGGATGTTGCTGATCTAAGGATACTTAAAGCTAATCTAATTCAAACTTTTAAACTAACTTTATGTTATTGTAATCTAATGAAAAACAGCACATCTAATCTATGCTAACCCGGGATAATTTGTTCTATTATGCGATCTAAAAAGATTTCAAACAATAACTGGTAATAAAGATCATTCAGTTATCATAAGAATGGAAATCAATTAAGATAAACCACTTTGCATAAAAAGTTAGGCAAAACAGTTGTGAACAGCATATCGCATAATAAGTTATTCATATATCAGACATAAATAAATGGCTCCACCGTACAAAAGTGCCAAATGGTAACTCACACATTCATGCAATAACATATAAACAACAAAAAACTGTATATCACTTTAAGAATATAAGCAGAAATGGTCAAGAGATAAAAGTACCATTTATGACTGGTTCTACTCATAAGCTTCAAGCAACAATGATTTATCTCTCCTTGCTCTAACATCTACTAAGAGTACAGAAGTGCAACATTAGTAGCAGATATCAAATGCAAACATTAATAAACCTTGATCCATCCATTCATCAAAACCCCCTCCGAGGGTGCAAAAGTGCATGTTCTGAGGACAGGTTTTTTTGACAAATTTCTGGACCCTTCTCCAAATGCATGAGAAGGGTTTAAATACTGCTAACTAATTAACTTAATTACATAAATTTAGGATACGGTTTAAATGACCGCCCTTCTTCTAAAGCAAACTTATTTCTAAAAATTGAATCTAATTCCTAACTACTTCTGTATTTGCTCCTTAGTGCTGCGAGCATGCAACAATTGCCTGGGAAGAGTCGGCTGGTTGCCTTCTGCTTTTGTTTGAGTTACGAAAATAGAAATTGCAAGCACTGGCACCACTTTTTAGTACACTAGAAGATATTTTTGAGAATCATCTTCTGGTTGGGCGAATTTACTGCGTATATACTTGGAAACAACCCAAATTTCCCTCAAACTGCTTCTGCTTTTGCTATCTCGGTTTCCGGATTCGTGGATGACTAAGCAAGTTAGGGAATTCACTTTCTGAACAATTTTCTCAGCGATGCGCGATTAGCGCTAGGCGCTAATCATGCATCGAAAACTGTCTCTGTTCTTTGATCTAGGCTTTTCTGGTGCATTTTCCGCCTTTAGCGCTTTTTTCTTCACCGGGTGAAGTTTCAGGATTTTTCGTAAACACACTGCTTTTGTGAGCTTTCTGACCCTAAATGTTGAATCACCTATTGACATCAACATCTATTGAGTGATACTCTGGAATCTGTGGTTCTGTTGCATGCGGCATCCGTTTATGAAGGCATCTCTTCTCTGTTCTTCGAGAATTGACGCTTTCCCCTTTTCCTTAGATGTTTCCTGCTCATTGCTTCATATTGTTTCCTGTTTTTCATTCCTGCAGTTCACACAAAGGAAAAGAGTAATGATAATAAATACTGATACGAAAGCTCTAACCTCTATGCATGTATAAAATCATGACACTCATCGTGAACTGACTCTTTGAAAAACACAAAATTGTCCTTCATTAACACTTTGGCGTACGATCATTAATTTCCTTTAAGGCGTGCGCCCAATTTTGGTTTATAGACAGCTTTTCTTGAATGTTGAGCCGAGGAAATTTGCGATGGGCGATAGCAGCATCGCGTCATCGCATTACCTGGATGTGTCATCGAAAATTTTTTCAGATTAGATTATCGTAGATCACAGATCGCGTTTATCGCAGATCGCAGATCGCGACGAGTCGTTAAATCATTGTGTGCTGCTTATGCGATATTGCGATATGCGACGTCACATATCGGCCGTCGGAGATTTCTTAAGATTTTCATTTAAGAGCGCTTCTTAATGATGCGATGAATTTCGCATTTTTCGCAGTTTTTTATTATGCTCATAAGGGAATGTTTTATCTTCTCCACGCGATGCGACATAATTTCAAGGAGTAGAATACAAAAAGTTTTATAAAATGTTTTTTAAATTTTTTTATTAAGGGTCCCCCTTTGCTTAGTGTTATTGCTAATATTAAACAAAGAGGGGGGTTGTTGATGGCCACAACAATGGCGATTCACCTGGAAGAACCAGTTATCTCTGTTTTTCTATTGAATTTTAACTTCCAAAACAGAAAAATTTTCATAAGTCTATATTTCATTATGGACAGATAGAGTACATTATGCCTTATCCTATTGATGATATTTTGTTTCAACCATTTTCTATTCTAATTGTTTGCTTCCTCAGGCTTTGTCCTTGTATTTACATCAGCCATTACTTGGTCTTTTAAAGATAAAATAAAGTCTTCTCTGTGTGCCGGCTTTAAAATATGCTCGTTTGTCGTAGGTAGAGCCTCTGCTGCCAGCAGGCGTCCATAGCCTCGACAGGGTTACCTGTTACCCAGCAATGATCCTTTATCCTGCTTAAGGCTATCTACAACTTTTCAAAGAAAAACCCATTATGACACTTTTTCCTTTTTTATTCTCTAAAGAACAATGTCTTGGTTTGGTAGCCAAATTATGACACAGTCATTCACTTGATTTACACTTTTGCTGAACAAGCTGGCTCGTGATGAGACCCCTTGTCTTTTGATTGCAACAATCTTGAGTCATTGCCCTGTTTTGGTAGACAGTATTGGCAAAGTCAGCAAGTTATAATATCTGTGATCATGATAAGCCGGCTCGTGATGAGACCTCTTATTCTTTTAAGAAATAGTGTTTCTTGGATTGTTCCTCTGAATGCTGCGATTTTCTTTAGCAGGGAGGAAGTCATTGTTTTTCCTTAAGAAAGCTCTGGACGACAATAATAGAGTTTGAAAACAGCAGTTTTACAGAGAACCCTTATTTTGCTATTGATACCTTTCATTGTGCTGATATAAAACAATTTCTTCGCTAAAGGTTGCTTTCATCAAATTTTTGAAGTTGAAACTAGCATCATATCTAGGCTAAAGTTTTTAACTGTATCCATCAATAATAAACATTAGATTTATGAAAATTTTTGCTACTTATACAAGCGAAAGCTCAAAATCTGAAAGAGAATTGGTGTCTTTTCGTGAATACTGGTAGTAACCACTTACAACTGGTTTTATTATAAAAAGGAAAAGAAAAACTATTTTACAAAAAATAGAAGAATGATCTTCTATGGAAAGTATATTTTGAGAATTTGTCCATTAACAGGCAAAGAATCCCTTCTACCTGCTAAATCCTGTAACACGAACGTTGATGGACCTATGACTTCAACAATCTGAAAAGGACCAAGCCACATCCTTTGAAATTTTGTATGTTTGCCCTTTTCTTCATGAGCCTTATCCCATTTCAAAACTAAATCTCCCATCTGAAAAATTTTTCTGGTCATTATGCTTGAATCAAAAGAGGATTTTATTAGCGCTTGGTGATGAGCATGGGTTTTCTTAGCTTGTTCTCGTTGTTCTTCTAATTTAATTATTTCCATTTGTCTTAGTTGTATGGAGGAAGTAGATACTTCATCGATGTATTGTACTAAAGACAAAGAGGGGACGACTAAGTGAGTTGGAAGAACCACTTCTTTCCCGTAAACTAAATTAAAGGGAGAAGTGCTGATTGAAGCTTTTTTCGTTATTCTATCTGCCCATAAAGCATTTACCAAAGCCTTGTGCCAATTCTTTTGGTTCTGGTCAACTGTTCTTTTAATAATCCTGATTAGGTTTTTATTTGTTGACTCAGCTAACCCATTACCTTGCGGATAGTAATTGGCCGAATATTTTAGTTTGAATCCTCTTTTAAGTGAAAACTTAGTCATTGCATTTCCAGAAAAGTATGATGCATTATCAAACATTAAAGCCGTTGGCAATCCAAACCTAGTGATTATAAATTGATCTATGATTTCAATAATATTTTCAGAATTAGCTGTCTTGAGAGGAACTGCTTCTACCCATTTAGTAAAATAATCTGTTGCCGTGAGGATGTATCTATGCTGCTTAGAAGAGTGAGGAACGATCTCACCTATTATGTCCAAGCCCCACTGACTGAAAGGTTGCTCGATGTTTACTGGCTATAGTGGCAGGGACGGCTTCTTTTGTCTTCAACAGTTGTTTGGCAGACTTGAAATTTCCTCACGTAACTGTGTGAGTCTTTGAACAGCGTAGGCCAGTAATATCCTGCACGTAAGATCTTATGTGCAGTAGCATCTCCAGCATAGTGTCCGCCTGCTGGTCTGTCGTGGAGTTCTTGCAAAACTTTTTCAGCTTCAGTTTTCTCAAGACATCTAAGAAGAACAGAATCATAATTCTTTCTAAAAAGAACATCATTTATGAGCTGATATTGTTTAGCTTTCAATCTCAGAGCTCTTTTCTTAGTGTGATCCAGGTGTGATGGAGCATACCCGTTCTTAAGATAATAAATGATATCAACGTATAATGATTCTGCATCGTTTAGGCTTACCTCATACATTTGTACCTCTTCAGATGGGACTTCAGGAATTTGCGATGCTCCAGCCAACATTTTGCAGAAGCCTTGACCTCTTACAATGTTCGCTGGTTTGATCTCAAGGTCGTATTCCTGTAAAGCAGTGATCCAATTTTCTCTTTTCTCACCCACATCCTTCTGTACTAGAAGATTTCTTACCGTTGGAAATGGTACTATGATCTTAGTATGGGTTTTAAGTAAGAAAGGTCTGAAATATTTGACCGCTTTGAAAACAGCATAGGCCTGTTTCTCCACGTCTGAATAATTGAGTTCAACACCTTGTAAATTTGAGCTAAAAAACGCAATTGGAGCTTCCGCTTTTTCTTGATTTGCTTGAGTTAGAATCGCAACATAAGATTTCTCTGAGGCAAATGTGTATAAGATAAAAGATTCTGAAAAATTCGGGGTTGCTAAAGATGGAGCATTAATAATAGCTTGTTTGATCAGGTTGAATGCTTGATGTTCATCTTGACCCCATTTAAAATTTGAATTCTTTTTAATCATGGTTTGCAAAGGAGACACAATTCGTGAAAAATTTGGGACAAATCTCTTTATAAAATTGATTTGACCAAGGAAAGATTGCATGGCTTTTTTATTATGAGGTAGGGATATTTCAGAAATTTCTTAGATTCTGTCAGGCTCAATGTGAATACCAGATTTTGACACTATGAATCCTAGAAGTTTTCCTTCACTTAATGCGAAAAAAGATTTCTTTGGGTTAAGTGAAATCCCATACCTTAAACATCGTTGAAAGATTTGTTTTAAGTCTCTGAGATGGTCGCTTCGCTTCTTGGAGTACACTGTTATATCATCCAAATAAATTACTACGGATTTATTGACTAAACCCTTGAATGCGATGTCCATGGCTCTCTGAAATGTAGCGCCGGCATTGATCAAACCAAATGGCATCTTCTGATATGCGTATGTGCCCCATTTAGTTCTGAATGTGGTTTTCAACTGATCATCGGGATGTACCAGCACTTGATTATATCCTGAAAATCCATCTAAGAAAGACATCAGTTCTGAGCCTGCTACTGCCTGTAATATCTGCTCCATAGGTGGGAGAGGAAAATTGTCTTTTTGACAGGCTTTGTTGAGATTCCAAAAATCAATGCAGATTCTAATATCTCCGTTTTTCTTTCTAACGGGTACCATATTGGAGACCCATTTGGAATGTCTGACGGGGAAAATTATTCTGGCTTTTAATAACTTATTTAGCTCGGTTTTTATCTGATTTTCTAAATTGGGGTGGATCTTTCTCAGTTTCTGTTGGACAGGTTTTGCGTTGTCAATCATAGGAATAGTGTGCTGAATGATAGAAGTGTCGTACGTCTTCAACTCATCGTAATTCCAGGCAAAGACATTTTTATATTGTCTCAAAAGACGAATATACGCTAGTTTTTCTTCCGGGGCCAGGCCTATGCCTAGAGTAACGTTTTGTGGTTTATCATCGGTCCCTAGGTTTACTAATTCGTAGTTCAGAGTTGAACTGTAGAGCTTTGAATTGGCAGACCTTTTAAACCGATTTTTCAAATCGTATAAGTCTTCTAACTTAACCACCGATTTAGGTATAGCATTATCAGTGCCATTTTGTTGTATTTGTCGATCGTGATGGTCTTCGTCAATTATCTGATTGGAGTAGGATCCTTCGGAAGTGAGGAAATTTACAATATCAGGATCGTCGTTGAATACTCTCCAATTTGTAATGTTGTTAGGGATGGATGGTCTAAAGATTAATTCTATTGAGAATCTATCTGGACTAAACTCTTCGGAGGGAATAAGCCTAGAGGCTACGTTAGCCAAAAGGTCTGCGCTTGCGTTTTGGAGTCTTGGGATTGAAGAAATATTGAATGCTATGAAATGCTCAGTCAGATCTTGTACTAAAGATTGATAGTGTTTTAAATGACTTGATAGGCAATGTATAGTATTACGTACCTGTTTGACGACAATCTCAGAGTCTCCGAAGACTTGAAGATACTTGACATTCAACCCGATTGCTTTGTATAGGCCTTGCACCAAGGCTTCATATTCTGCTGTATTGTTTGTGCAATCGAATTCGAGTCTGCACGTAAGCATGGTCTTATTTCCTTCTGGACTAATCAGAACGCATCCTGCTCCTGCTCCTTCGTTAGATTTAGAGCCATCAAAATATAATTTCCAAAACAAAGATGTATTTACAGGTTTATCTACAAAATTAACACACTTTGAATTATCAGTTTGGGAAAAATTTTCGACTTGGGATAAAACTGAATTTTCTAAGTAAGGTGATGTATGAGCATTGAAATTGCCGAGAAAAGAATCTACCGAGTAATTGCCTATGATACTGCTGTTATACGCTATTGCTTCATTTTCTCCCTCCAATTCCGTTACTATGTACTTCTGGTGTAACTCTCGTTCAACCTTTATTTGATTCAGTTTACCATTGTAGGGTAACCACATGTGTGACCAGTCGGTTGAAAAGTATCCATGGAGTTTCTCGGACCAATCCCTGCTAAGAATCAAGCCATAGAATTCTGGGATATCAGCCACTAGAATGTCAATAACCTGACATACCTTCGGGTTGGATGACAATCTTATGGTTACTTGATTAAGTTCACCAATCACCTCGACTTGAGATCGATCAAGCTGAACTATGCGCATTGCGGATTTTTGTGGTTGAACATTTAACTTGGCACATATGGATCTGGGTAAAATATTCGTTGAAGCACCAGAATCTACCAAACAATTGTGCACATTTTTATTGAAAATTTCATAAGTGAGAAGAAAAGGGGGAGTGTGAGACCTTGATCTTCCTCCAATCAAGGCGATGTCATTTGGATCAATCTTATTGATCGTGTTGGTTGGAGGTCTTCCCATGTTGTGGGAAGCTACAACTGTAGGCAAAGATGTAATAGGCACGACATGTAATTCTTTCATCATTATCTTCTGTTGATGTTTCAATTTGCTCAATTCGTAAAGGGTAATATTAGCCCTAGTCTTTTTCATGTCGTCAATAATATTGTATTCCATTTCATCCGACACTATCAGTGTTCTTGATGGAGTTGTTTGATCTGGTTGGACTGGGCTAGATTGAGTCGCTTTAGCGGTCGTTTTCTTTGTTGCGACTTTATCTTTTATTGCAGAGCTTGCGCTCTTCTGCTTAGGGGTAGTTTGGGGAGGATCAAGTTGATTTTTGCTTCGTGTGCTAACCGGAAATGCTTCTTGATCTTCTTGTGGGAGGATGAAATCCCACATTCCTTGTAATTCCACAACTTCTTCGTCATCAGTCTGCCCTTCAGTGGTACTTTCTTCTTCTTCCTCTTCTTCGGATTCGACATTTGAAATAGCGTTGGGTGGTTTCACATCCATTGAAGGACCTCTTTTAAAAGCTCTGTAGGGCTTTTTTGAAGAAGTTTCTGCTACTTGTTTTTTTATGTCAATCATCTCATTGGACATGGTCTTTAATACTTTCTGCAATCCTTCCAAATCAAAAGGGTCTTTCGTTTGTTTCTTCTTGGAGTCTTCCTTGAAGGTGACTTTTTTAGACTTGCGTTCCTCTATCGCAGATCTCTTTTCTAGGGCTATTACGCGTTTCTCTACTGCTATCGCCTCTGTCAAGTTTTCAACTAAGTTTGTTTTATTTGCCCTATCCACGAAGATTGCTAAGTTTGATGGTAAGGCTGTAATATACCATTCACATTGTACTTCTTCGCTGGGTTGGGAAGCAGTGGGAATTTTGTTAAGGATCTTATTGAACCGTAAATTGAAATCTTTGATGGGTTCTCTAGCCTCGGCTTTAATATTGGATAGGTCATTGATTAACGTTGCCGTTGATCTGTCATCACCAAACTTGGTAAGGAATTGACTTTGGAAAATGTCCCAACTTGTGATAGACCCAGAGGGTAATGAAAAGTGCCATGACCCGGCTGTTCCTTGCATTGTATAGGGAAAAAGCCGAACAACAACATCTTCGTTAGTAACTCCGTTGAGATTGACAGAAAGCATGAAATTGTTTATGTGTTCTTCTGCTAGCATGCCTGCTTCTGGATTGAATTTGGGTAGCCATTTCTCAGGATGGGCCGGTATTTGACTCAAGGGTGGAGGCATTAAAACTGCCCCAGGATTGTTCCATGGAGACTGGGCCATCGTTGAGTTGCTAGTGAATGAAAGTGCAGAAGATGATCCCTGTGGCTGGGAAGATGAGGATACTATGATCTTAGATGATTGAAGAAGAGGGGTTGTGGAAGATGGATGGATGATGGTTTGGAATGAAGGTGTGGGTGGCTGACTTCGCGGTGAGGGAGTTGAAATGGACGATGTAGATGAAAGAGTCTCACTGTCAGACTCTTGTGGTGTTTTCCTTGCTCTTTTCCTGGTGGGGAGAGGGAATTCAGTTGGCTGGATGCCAAATTTTTCACTCTTTAATCTGGTCAGGGGATGAGCAGGATTGTACTGCGAAGTCACGCTGCTTTGAGATTTATCAGACTTCTGAGTAGAAATGGAAAATCTCTGAAGTTTGTGAATCAGAGTTTGAACTTCAGGAGGTTCAATGGTCGATCGGTCTGAAATATTAGGGTATGTAGCAGCGGTTAATACTCGAGCGACTTCTGACTCTGGATTTAAGCGTAGTGGGGAAGTCGGGGGAGTTGGTGAGGGCGATTTACTCTCAGAATGGTATTTAGATTTTGATTTAGGTGCCATTCATAGTTCGGGCCCTCCTTCTAGCGCCAAATATGTTGAAGCCCCGAAAATCAGGTCGACAACAAGGGGGATACCCGCCCGGTCTGGACCTTGGTTGGCAGCTCCTTATCCGTTTGGTATAGCGGGTCCGACTGGGGATAATGGGACCAGTTTCCCAATCTAAGGGTGTGTGTGTGCAGAATTGGATGTTGCTGATCTAAGGATACTTAAAGCTAATCTAATTCAAACTTTTAAACTAACTTTATGCTATTGTAATCTAATGAAAAACAACACATCTAATCTATGCTAACCCGGGATGTATTTCTTCTATTATGCGATCTAAAAAGATTTCAAACAATAACTGGTAATAAAGATCATTCAACTATCATAAGAATGGAAATCAATTAAGATAAACCACTTTGCATAAAAAGTTAGGCAAAACAGTTGTGAACAGCATATCGCATAATAAGTTATTCATATGTCAGACATAAATAAATGGCTCCATCGTACAAAAGTGCCAAATGGTAACTCACACATTCATGCAATAACATATAAACAACAAAAAACTGTATATCACTTTAAGAATATAAGCAGAAATGGTCAAGAGATAAAAGTACCATTTATGACTGGTTCTACTCATAAGCTTCAAGCAACAATGATTTATCTCTCCTTGCTCTAACATCTACTAAGAGTACAGAAGTGCAACATCAGTAGCAGATATCAAATGCAAACATTAATAAACCTTGATCCATCCATTCATCAAAACCCCCTCCGAGGGTGCAAAAGTGCATGTTCTGAGGACAAGTTTTTTTGACAAATTTCTGGACCCTTCTCCAAATGCATGAGAAGGGTTTAAACACTGCTAACTAATTAACTTAATTACATAAATTTAGGATATGGTTTAAATGACCGCCCTTCTTCTAAAGCAAACTTATTTCTAAAAATTGAATCTAATTCCTAACTACTTCTGTATTTGCTCCTTAGTGTTGCGAGCATGCAACAATTGCCTGGGAAGAGTTGGCTGGTTGCCTTCTGCTTTTGTTTGAGTTACGAAAATAGAAATGGCAAGTGCTGGCACCACTTTTTAGTACACTAGAAGATATTTTTGAGAATCATCTTCTAGTTGGGCGAATTTACTGCGTATATACTTGGCAACAACCCAAATTTCTCTCAAACTGCTTCTGCTTTTGCTATCTCGGTTTCCGGATTCGTGGATGACTAAGCAAGTTAGGGAATTCACTTTCTGAACAATTTTCTCAGCGATGCCCGATTAGCACTAGGCACTAATCGCACATCGAAAACTACCTCTGTTCTTTGATCCGGGCTTTCTGGTGCATTTTCCTCCTTTAGCGCTTTTTCCTTCACCAGGTAGAAGTTTCAGGATTTTTCGTAAACATGCTGCTTTTGTGAGCTTTCTGACCCTGAATGTTGAATCACCTATTGACATCAGCATCTGTTGAGTGATACTCTGGAATCTGTGGTTCTGTTGCATGCGGAATCCGTTTATGAAGGCATCTCTTCTCTGTTCTTCGAGCATTGACGCTTTCCCCTTTTCCTTAGATGTTTCCTACTCATTGCTTCATATTGTTTCCTGTTTTTCATTCCTGTAGTTCACGCAAAGGAAAAGAGTAATGATAATAAATACTGATACGAAAGCTCTAACCTCTATGAATGTATAAAATCATGACACTCATCGTGAACTGACTCTTCGAAAAACACAAAACTGTCCTTCATTAACACTTTGGCGTACGATCATTAATTTCCTTTAAGGCACGTGCCCAATTTTGGTTTATAGATAGATTTTCTTGAATGTTGAGCCGAGGAAATTTGCGATGGGTGATAGCAGCATCGCGTCATCACATTACCTGGATGTGTCATCGAAATTTTTTTCAGATTAGATTATCGTAGATCGCAGATCGCGTTTATCGCAGATCGCAGATCGCGACGAGTGATTAAATCATTGTGTGTTGCTTATGCGATATTGCGATATGCGACGTCACATATCGGCCGTCGGAGATTTCTTAAGATTTTCATTTAAGAGCGCTTCTTAATGATGCGATGAATTTCGCATTTTTCGCAGTTTTCTATTATGCTCATAAGGGAATGTTTTATCTTCTCCGCGCGATGCGACATAATTTCAAGGAGTAGAATACAAAAAGTTTTATAAAATGTTTTTTAATTTTTTTTATTAAGGGTCCCCCTTTGCTTAGTGTTATTGCTAATATTAAACAAAGAGGGGGGTTGTTGATGGCCACAACATGGCCATGGCCTCATGGATGAACCATGAAGAATTGAGGGCAGCAGAAATAAAAGATTGATGATAAAGGAGCATAATGAGCCATTAATGATAAGAGCTGAGCCATCAAATCCTATGGCACTCATCAACACACACAACCTACTTGCCAATGACCCTTAGATTTCTCCTAGATATCTCACCAATCAGGCACAAGCCATTGCACACATTGAGGATATGCAAAGGCTACTTGGGGATGAATGTGTGCATGCATGCATGAGGAGATGGAGCACCTTACCAAACAGGTTGCAGATCAGGGAATATCATTCCCCCATGATGCTGAAGGAGGCATTGAGAAGAGTGCCAATGTACAAGCGCTCCATGCAGAGGCTGAAGGTCAATTGGATTGTCCTCAAACTGAGTCCCCCACTGCTGTTAGGCATGTTGAAAGGTAGAAGAGAAGAAGAAGATTAGGAGTAGTGGAAGGACATAGACAGGAAGGCAAGATTCTATGGTGAAGAAGAACAGATCACATCAGAAGCCTAGGATTCTAGGGAGGCCACTAGGGCCATAAAAGATGAGGAGATTGACTAGGTTGCTCAGAGGAAGAGCAACACCTTTAGTAGGGGGTGATGATGAGCATCATAAATGGGTAATTATATGGGCTCATTTTACCTCCTAACCTAGTGAAATCAACCATTCTCTTAGCTTATTATATGATTTTCTGATTATATTTATGCTTATAAAGTGAGTTGAATTAATTATTGTGCCATGTGGTCTAACATGTATTTAATGCAGATTATTGATGGATTTCGAGGTCAAAGTCAAGGATCCAGTGGAAAAATGGTAGCAATAACTCGAAGTGGACAGAGGAGAGGACTTATAGGAGGGAATCCCCCTCATTTATTACTCCTCACTTCGAATTCCCCTTCATTTAGCTTGGAGTACAAGCAACTGAATCATGCACTAGAAGGCAGCCAAGCAAGTGGAGGATCACTGATGATTATCTCGAGTCTTGGGAGCCAAGCCTCCCTGATTTTAAGGAAGTTGTTGGTAGCTTCATTTGTATAAGTATAGAGGCCTAGGGCCTCACTAGGGTGGGATTTTTTTCTTATGTAAACTCTGCTCAAAGTTCGAGCTTATCATTTTTGTGACAGTTTCATGTAATTGTGCTATTGTTTTGAAAATAAAGATGGAATCCTTTTTGAGCTAGCACTGAGTTAAATCAGAGGGCTAAAGCTCTTGGTTTAGGGCCCAATCCAAGTAGACAAGCTTCTCTTTACTTGTATTTGTATGTTTACTTTAGTTTGTGAATCAATTTGTTGTTAGATGTATTTCTTTCATGGTTAAGAATAGGTTGCTTTTGATGATTTAGTAGTGTGATTTCATTTGTGCTTTTTGTAGCAGGTTAAGAAGTGATCAAAAAGGATTCAAAAGGCTAGCAACAGTTCCTTAGCCTCTCTTCCTCCCTCTGGGACCATGATTTGAGGCAAAAACTCTCTTGCTGCCCCAAAAACATAGATTTTCCTCATTCATAGGAATTCTATTGTTTGCAGCTTTTTAGTAGGTTAATAGTCCAACTTTGCTTTGCTCTAGGTCTTCTTTATCATGCTCACATCCTGATTTCCAATAGTATTCTTTCATGCTTTCCTTTCCTACGTCATTTCTCAACTTTTCCTTCCATAGATCATAGTTTAGACTATTTTGAGGCAAAACTTTGTTTTTCTAGATGCACTCATTTCATTGTTTTCTTGATCTTTTTGGTTGACTGTTAGTTCCTCTATAGCAGATCTCTTCTAGCATTAGACCAGCTTATTAGCAATCACACCCTCCATCTGATCCATGCCCTATAGTTCTCCCAAATCTCACCTCAATTTTGCCCTAGTTTCCTCCATTTTTCCATAGAACTTCTTCCTCTCTCCTTGAGAAAACCCAATCATCTTTCTCTCTCCTGGTGATCCATGGTAGACCTTAGGTGCCATAACACCTCATTCCAACCTTCATCCACCATTTTCACCCACTCTCACACCATCAAAACAGTGAAAACTGCTCTTGGCCTCCTCCTGTAGGCCTCCTGTAGTTTCCCCGTTTTCCTCCTGTAGATTTCCCGTGTCCTCTTGTAGATTTTCCTGTAGACTTTCTTTTGAAGGTCGAGTGTGGGAAAAGCGTCCAGAAATCCACCTGAGACATCCTAGGACCCATCCACACCATCCTACACCCTCTCAAGTCCCAAAACCACCCTTCAATGCCACCTATTCACTACCACATTCACACACAATAAATTACATGCATGTCAAATTCACATACAAATACATAAAAATCCAAAAATATGTTTTTTTTGCTTATTTACTTCCAGAAATGGCTTATTTAGATGTTGTTTACTTCCTTGAGTAGGTAATGGCATTCATTTCATGGTTTTCATAGTGCTTCCTGCAAAAGTAGAATTAGTTGGTTAATTAGGGTTTACTAGGTTTGCTTTACATTTCAGTCTTTCTCCTTTCTGCAGTTAGAATAGCATCTGTAGAGCAATATTTCTTTCCTTTCATCACATATAGAGCTTCTTCTGGAATCCATAGAAGTTGGCTTGAGCTCCTAGTGATCCTGCGCTAACTGACCAAGTGACAACCTGCAATAACAACTAGTACTTGTGCATACAGCACCGACACTTCCAAGTTTGTTACAAACTACCGGGTTGATAAGAGTAAAGTAGGCAGCCCAGGAGTTACAGCATTATTGCTGCAATACTAGTGCTCACCGCTTACCCCAAAATAGCTGAGTTGAATGTGCCGATGACTCCTAGATGCAATGTGGGTTGTCAGAGCTGTAAGGTCGATGTGAGGAATGCGATCTGCAATATCCGGTTGATGAGTTTTGATCAAATTGAGATTGTGACACGCACGCCACAAATATAGGAAAAGTGACACTTGGTGAGGGGTTTCTGAAATGATCCTTGCATGTATCCTCTAGCTGCTAAAAATAGATCCCTAAATCAAGGGATTCCCTTGCATGCTGCCTTGGGAGAAGCAGTCCATGCATGCAAATCAGGTTTTCTCGGTCTCGAAGGGAACCAGTCAACCTAAAGGCACGTGCAATGATCTGTGAGCCTTAGATGAAAATTTGCACAGTTTCTGGGCTAAGCAGAGAAAGTTGTCCCAGAAGGATTCTGTAATTTCTAGGAGCAGCAGGTGACTGTCTCATAGGATTGTGCAATTTCTTCGCTGAGCAGCTGCCCTGGGTCAGACTACGCAATTTTCTCAAGGATGCATGTCTGACAGTATTGCACAATTTCTAAGCCCAGAAGGCTATTGAGCTGGATTTGCACAATTTCTGCTAGTTGCTAGGCTGCCTGTCCCAGAGGGATTGCACAATTTTTGGGAGCAATAGGTGACTGCTACCCTGAATTGCATAATTTCTAGGCTGAGTAGCTGTCCTGGGATGAATTGCGCAATTTTTGGGAGGAAGACCGTCAGGAAGAATTTTGCAATTCTGAAGCCCAACTGGGTGTCCAGCCGGGTTTGCGCAATTTCTAGAGGGAAGGTTGGTTCCCCTCAAGAAATGTGCAATTCTAAGAGGGAGCTTCGACCAGCAACTGAAACTAAGTCCGGAAAGCAGCCTGTGAAGGGGGATGCAACAAGCTATCATGCATAGGCTGGCAGTCTACTAGAAAATCACTGAAGCCATGTTGCTGAGGAAGGTTGGTAGGGAGGATCCAAAACGAAGCTAAGGAAAAATTTTGTAGGGTGGTTGTAGCCACTACAACACTATTGAATGGGGATTGCTTCTATATACAATCTCGCCATTTGGGTTGAAGAATGCACCTGTGATATTCTCCAGAGTTGTTGTTGCAGTGTTTAAAGAATACATCCACAAATTTTTGGAGGTTTACTTTGATGATTAGATTGTCTTTGGACTATTGAAGAAGCATGTTTTGAGTTTGTTCTCGATGTTTGATACTTGCAAGAAATATCAAATATCGTTGAACATGAAAAAGTGTACTCTTTGTGTATGATATGGAATATTACTGGGACATGTTTGCAAGAAGGGGCTAATGGTGGAACCTGCAAAATTTTTTGTTACTATGAATCTGGATCCACCAAAGAACATGAAGCAGCTATGTGCAACTCTAGGACTATTGGTAATTCTCAGAATTTAGTAGAGGCCTACATGTAGATCATTGTGTCGATGGAAAAATTACTGAAGAAAGATGCCACCTTCTGTTGGGATGATGAATGTCAAAAGACCCTCAACATATTAAATGAAAAAATGGTCATTGTGTCGATCTTGGTGTTTCCAGGTTGGAAGAAGGAGTTCCACGTTTATGTAGAAGGGGACCTTGATCACCCCATCACATTTGTGATTAAAAAATTATCTAAGCTAGAAAGGTATTATTCCACGACAAAATGAGAGGGCTTGGCTATGGTGTATGTGATGCAGAAATTCAAGCATTACTTATTAGGCATGCACTTTAAAATGTTTACAGACCATTCTATGTTGAAGTACTTAATGAACAAGCCTGTGTTTGGGAGGAAGATTTGGAGGTGGCTATTGTTGTTCCAAGAGTACCATTTTAAAGTAATACTCATGCTAGGATGACTGAATGTTCGGCCTAATCATATGTCTAGAATTGAGACCGACGAAGAACCATCGAACATTAAAGAAGGATTTCCTGATGTGCAACTCTTTGCAGTAAGGGTTTTTGATGATCATTTCATCGTTGTCATTTACTTTTTTTCTAATGGAGTAGCTCCTGTAGAGTATACAACTCAACAGAAGAAAGAACTCATAGTTAGAGCTGTAAATTTTTCTCTGATTGTCATACATTTGTATAAAATGGGCTCCAACGAGACATTGCACAGATATGTCCCTGAGCACAAAAGACACAGTATTTTGGTAGAAGCACATGGTGGTGTCATAGGAGGACACTATCCAGGAAAAGCCACCTCATACAAGATTTTAAGAGCAGGACTATGGTGGCCCACAGTGCAAAAGGATTGCAAAGAATATTGTAGTGCTTGTGATGTCTGCTAAAGGACCGGAGGACCGTCGAGAAGGGATGAATTTCTGTGAAATCCACAAGTCACATTGTAGGCTTTTGATAAGTGGGCGATTGAATTTGTTGGGCTGATCAATCTGCCGGGAAAGAAGACTTGTTGATGATACATTATTACTGTGACAAATTATCTAACTAGGTGGATTAAAGCACAACTAGTAAAGGATTGCAACATAGACATTGCTGCATGATTCATCTTCGAATATATATTTTCAAGATTTGGGTATCCAAAGATCTTGATGAGCGACCGAGGATCTCACTTCCTGCACAACACTATTGAAGCATTGACGAAGGAATTTTAGGTATATCATCAAAAGAATGTTAGCACTCAGAATGAACCTCAAGGCTGAGAAGAGGCAATTCTGAGGTAACCACAAACCAAGCTTTTGATCTGGCATCTAGCCCTTCCAGACCAGAGAGGGATCTATCTTTGCCAACTTAGGGTGGCTGAAATAAGTGAATCTTAGGATAGTTATGAAGAATGAGGATTTGGTTGAAAATTGTTGGTCTAAAACAACAAGAGAAGGGACCATTGGGCTATTGAATCGAGGCTAGCTTTTGCCAGAAAACTTGGGGCAAAGTAAGCGCAACGTTCAGCCAGATTAAAGATATAATGAGAGAAGAAAAGAGGAAAAGGACCATTGCTCTGCAGGCATCAATCAGGGGATGGATCTACAGTAGCAACTTTAGAAGAAAGAGAAGCATAGGGTTACTCAACAGAGCATCTAACAAAGAATGGATTCTGAAAAGATAATCACTACATTAAACAACATAATCATTGTGAAAGGAGCATTGTGCGTGGATGGATTCCTAAAACTTCCCCTAGACAATGCTGTAACAAAATTAGTATAAAAAACAAAGCATGGAAATTAATTTACAAGAAAAACATGTTGCAAATTAAACACCATGATGGATTCTATGTTTAAAGGGTAGAGACTACTCCAATAGAATAATATTTAGAAAAGTTTAAGCTTTACACAGTCTAATAGCAGTTTTCCTCCGCTGAAAAATTTGAACCCTTTACACTCTGAAATTCATAAAATATATACAATTAGCTCATCCCTGGACTAAGGGAGTCGGGCTCAACCATCTCCCTAAAGATAGAAAAAGTTACATTAAATTTGGCATTCCCTCCTAAGAATAGGGACTGAATTTATGAAAATAGGGGTCAAAGATGAACTCGTATCTCTTGAACCATAACACTTGTTACAAAACTTAAAGAGGTTTTTCTAGATAAGGTTATTTTTGAGAAAAAAAACTATCAAATTTTGGAAATTTGGTTCTAGTTGCTCAGGATCTGTGCCACAAAATAATCTCTAAAACAGGAAATCATTAAATATTTAGATCTATAAAAATAGGCTGTAAAAATTTAGTTAAATATTCCAATTCACGACACCTATGAATAAACTGAAAGAGGTTTTTGTTATATTGCTCGTGTTTGAAAAAAATCCTTGGGTTTCTCAAAATTACTTTTCATCTATTATAAAATGGTGAAAAAATACAATGACTAAAACAGTAAAACAAACGCAAAATTTGTTTTGTTTTAATGTAGGCTTCTAATCTTACTACATATCTCCCACATAGTAATCCCTGTGCATAAAATAAACAAGGTTTTTGTTATTTGGTATGTGTTTGACAAAAACCTCTTTCACTTCTGTAAAATTCATGTCCATTACTTTAGAAATTGATTTTGTAGTAAACTTGTCCCTATGTGCAGCAAATGACCATAAAACCCCAAAAAATCATGCCAATCACCTCCTTCATAAATCAATAAGATTGAAACTAATGCTTCCACACATTATAGCTCACATAATCGACCATAGTTCAATGGATTGCTATAAACCATGAAAAAGGTGAAGGAAGTGTTCACAATGTAAAATTATAAGAAAACATGCATCACGCATGACCAAGAATCAATCATTCATTTCGATCATATCTTCTAATCTAGGAGCTGGTTTTTGGTGTGCAATATACCATTGTAAAGCTTTTTATGAGCTGCTTCTGATGAAAATACTTAGGATAATATTTGGACTAAAACTCATGTGCAAAACATCTCTGAAAAATAGACATAGTAAGAGCCCATTTTGATCCCTGGTGATAGGCTGCGAAGACTGGAACTATCATTGGCCTTATTGGGGATGGAAACTCCTTGGAGGTGTCAAGAACACCATAGACCAAGTGCCTCATCCATTGGGCGATATATTCACAAACAGCTACAAACCTTAACAACTTATACCAACCAAAAAAACACACATACTACAACCTGTACATTAGGAAACCAAAACAAATGTCGAAAACTGAAATGCTGCTTTGGGCAGTTTATTTATGTACAACCCTATCCGATTTTGTTGTAAATCACTAGGTCAAGTGATCCTGTAATGCCAAATTAACCAATCAGGCAACTCTAGTAATGATGATTCTAGGGAGTGCTTGAACCAGGGCACAATTGGAAATGCTGATAGCCATACATGCACACAATGCTTCTGGCTCTATAAAAGACAATCTGGTTTTTCATTCAAACTGAAAAAATATTCCATATATGCAACAATAGGATCATAGAAACCAGACCATGTCTGCTGCCTTAACTCCTCAACATATGATTTTAGCTGCAAACTATCAATGCAAACATCCAAGGGTGGCCTTACCTTTCCTTCCTTTTGCTGAAAAGGTCCCCAAAGAATGGGACTTGACAGTCCAGATCCTGGGATTGTATTTGGGTCTCCAATTCAGTTAGATGTTCTTCAATTTTGATGGCAAAATCTTGCAAAAAATTCATCTTAACTTCATGGCTACATCGACAAGACTTCAAATAAGAAGAAAGAGATGAAGCAAAGTTCTCATATACCTCATCATCTGTGCACATATCTTCCCATTCTCTAAAGCCTTGAATAGAGGCCGCCTCTATTTCAAATTCTTCCTCTTTCTCCATCCATGTTTCAAGAAAGAGATTCCAAAAATCAGCAAATGACTTAATAGATCTGATAGGAAAACTTTTGATCCATTGTCTACATTTCCCTTAAAATGATCATAGAACATTATGATAAAAATATCCTCTTCTTTTACTCTAAGAGATTCTATAAATGTTTTGAAATTTGCTACATGTTCAAGAGTCAAAGTCAGATCTTCACCATTGAATTTAGGGCATTGCTCAAAAAATATGCATCTCTTGGTAATTGATTAGGAAAAATAGGAAGATAAGAAAAATCGATACATGAATACCTTGAACAAATAGAAACAACATCTAAGTCCTTCATTTAGCTAGTGGAGCCACCATCAATATTTTGAAACTCAGGATTTCAAACAATGGAGTCATTAGGTAGATGATTTCAGCCTTCATATGTGTCTGACTGTTGTCCACCATCAACAATAAGATTTGCAACTTGAACAATCTTTCCTGGAGAAGATCTGTCACCTCATCCCCGGCAACGGTGCCAATATGTTAGCACTCAAAATGAACCTGAAGGCTGAGAAGAGGCAATTCTGAGGTAATGACATACCAAGCTTTTGATCTAGCATCTAGCCCTGCCAGACTAGAGAGGGCTCTCTCTTTTCCAACTGAGGGTGGTTGAAATAAATGAATCTTAGGCTAGCTATGAAGAATGAGGATTTGGGTCAAAATTGTGGGTTGAAAACAGCAAGAGAAGGGACCATTGTGCTGTGGAATCGAGGCTAGTTTCTGCCAGCAAACTTGGGGCAAAGTAAGCACAATGTTCAGCCAGATTAAATATATAATGAGAGATGAAAAGAGGAAAAATATTGTTCGGCATGGGATCCCCCGTAGCAGTTTTTGGGGCTTAAAGCCCGAGTTTTGGTCAATTGTACTATAAGACTCCGCGAAGTGCGAGTGTGAAGCATGAAAGTCTAGGATGAGTCATAGGGTTGTCCACCCTAAGAATTGTAAAATAATGTAAAGTTGTGTCGGCCTACCCATGGTCTGCAGACCATGGGATTGTATAAATAGAGCGAGGCTCTAAGTGTAAAGATAGTTTTTGGGTGAGAAAAGCAAGTAATAGATAGATGCGAAGGCATGGTCAGAGCATAGGGGGAAAGTTGAAGTGTATTGGGTTGTAGTAGTAGGAAGAGGCTCTGCAATTGAGTGCGCAAAGGCCTAGCAAAGTCCGCAGCTAAGTGTGCAAACCCTTGCAGCTGAGTGCGTAGGGCGGAGTCAAGTCTATAAGTGGGATTGTACTTGGATTTGAAAAGATAAGTGTATTCTATGCATCTATTCTTGAATCCGTGGTGGAATGTTATGCCTTACTTTTATTCTGATCATTTATTACGCGCACTTGATGAATATTTTTATGAATGATTATATGTGAAGTTAATCTAAGTAAGCAGCTAACAAAGACTAATTAAGGGAGACTTGGGTGAATAACATGGGTTGCGCTGCGGCTAGACCTGCGTGAAGATAGTATCACAGGGCGCGAGGTGCCCTAGGTGCACGTAGTATAGTAAGTGCGAAGGTTGGACCACGTTCCACTCACCTCATATCAGACATCCCCAGGGTGTGGAAACTTGGTTCCAGCACCCTCCCATACTACTTCTCGTGAGACCTTAGTTTGCGTTTCGTGGACTGTTGCCGAAAGGGTCGGTAGTGCCGAGATTTGCTTGGCTAAATCACTTCTGAACCTGGGTTAGGCCCCACTAAGCCAACAAATGGTTCATTGCTGGGACTGGGATCTACATAAGGGATGTCTGATGTCGTCCACTGGAACCCAACAAAGAAGGAAATTGAAGAGTGGTTGGATAAGAAGATTCACGAATTCGGGACACAAGAAAATAGAACTCTGCAAGTATCTGAGAAGAAGTGGTTGGATCGCTACGTGTATATGGAAATTTATGAGATTTTCTTGGCATCCTTTCCTTCTGAACTGTATGAGTGGATCGCGAGGTTAGTCGATAGCCAGGGAAGGTGTAGGCTTGACCAATTGATAGTGTGGACTCCGAAATTAGTGTGCAGACTGGAAGCTTCAGAAGATAAGATAGCACGAGCTATGGACCACTAGCTTGGCTGAATAATAGGAGGATTTATCACTGAGTTCGTGGTGGACACGACTGTCAGTTATAGTGAGGCAGAGCGACATTTTCTCAAGGGACCGCAAGCTAAGTATATTAAATCTTTGAATACCTAGATTAAGATGCTGTTATGTGAAAAGTGGGTTATGCGAATAAATTAATGTTTGGGACTACGTGGAGTGGAAGAATCTATAGAAGCGGAAGTAGTGAAGAATTAGAAAACAGTCCCTTAATTTCACCCTCGCAAGAGAGCGAGGACTAGCTCGCAAAAGTATCTTCGAGAAGTGCGGTTAGTTTGATAAGGTAGCGGATTCCTTGGTTACCACCCACACCATCACCCACTTCACCTCCTTCTGCTCCATCTCCACCCACTCCACCTTCACCACCTCCACGGTTCAGTATGGCGAGCACGATCAAACTACCAGTATTCAGAAGAGTAGGGAATGAGAATTCGGACCAATTTTGGTTCATGGTAAGAGCACTGTGGGAAGCACAAGGTGTCAAAGATGACAACATTAAGAGGGCTACATTGGTGAGCGCGTTGTAGGATCGCACATTAACGTGGTACATCAAGCACTATAACAACCACCTAAATGCAGGGATAGCAGAGATCCAGAATGCGTTGAATAAAGAATTTAGCAGGCCAAAATCAGAGACACAGTCAATCATCGGGTTTAAAGAGATTGTGATGCTTCTAGGCGAGACCCCCTGGGATCTGGACCAAAGGCTGAAGAGTATGATCCACGAGGCCAACATGACGCTAATGGATGCATAGCATCACGCATGGTTTGTAGCATCTCTGACACCACACTTGAGGACAGTGCTGTCACAGCAGAGACTTTCTACCTAGGCTGAAGTGTTGGAGATGGCGATGAGATTACATGAGACCCCGATATAGGACCCTGGGTTGGGAGTTCAACAAATCCATGTGCAACTATAGAATCTATGTTTGGAAATGAAAAGCTTGAAGCAGGATAGGGCACTGCAGCTAGAGGCATGCGAGGAAGTATGGTTCATAAAATGAAAAGGCCAGGGTCATGACAAGGATCATTGTCCAGTGTTCGTGAACTACTTGGCAGGAGGAGGGCCAATGCCATTGAGATCGGAGGCGTAGGAAGGGTCGAGCGTGACACCCGCTTTATGGTGCAGATCTGTCAGATAGGAGGGAAACACATGACAGACAATTGTAATTTGCTGCAAAAATATACACAGACACCCTAGCAATTGTTTTGTAATTTCTGCAGGTTGGTAGGCCACGATGAGTGCACTTGCCACAGTTATGAGCTAATGATGGATTGGACCCCAGCTTATAGGATGCAGACCAAAACGTGAGCCCTTGACCCAGATACGGGGATGGAACATGCTGGATTTCAGGGGCAAGGTCAAGGATGAGGTGGAATGGGACCAGGAAGGGGTCGCGGACAATTAATTTGTTACAATTGCAGAGGACCAGGGCACTATGCCCACGACTGTACCAACCCGACAAGGATATCCTGTACGTATTATGCTCAGTTTGATCATGAAACAATAGATTGTCCTACGTTGATCACAAAAATCCACGAAAAAGGGGTATTCCAGCCTCCCCTGACTTAGAATATACAAATGATGAGGTTTGAACTGTGCGAAGAGGACCCGAATGTAAACATGATGCTCAAAAGTGTTGTGACCATGGGAGAAGATAAGGGAAAGCAACCAGAGGAAAGTATGTTGGTTCGCAAGGCTCCTGCAAAGGAACCCAAGTTTGACTTAGAACGTGCAAAGGAGACATTCATGGAAGCTAAGAAGAGCTTTGTAGAGGCGTCCAATTCAGGTAGTAAGGATGAACTAGAGCTAGGAATGGATCCTTCAATGCTTACTACCTTTCTAAAATTGCTGCGCGACAACAAGGTGGTTAAAGGACTACAGGAACTGATCACCAGGTGCACGGGGTTAGGGAAACCACACGTCATTTGGAAATTGGGGAAGCATGCATTGTGCACTGGAAGAGAAATGAGGTTGACTGCACAGATTGGGGAATATGAAATGGATCAGGTAATCCTAGATCTGGGTTCAGACGCGAATGTATTATCGAAGCAAACATGGGAACGTATGGGCAGGCCTGCATTACAGTGGTCCCCTATTCAATTACGAATGACGAACCAACAGAAGATTTTTCCCATGGGAAGGTTGCAAGGGGTAAGAGTTGATATTGAAGGCACAAGCACACAGACGGATTTCGAAGTAATAGAGATTGTCGACGACAGCAATCCTTATCCCGCATTGCTAGGAAAAGACTGGGCCACCGATATGAACAGAGTCATCAACCTGAAGAAGCGCAAGATGATCTTCGAGAAAAAGTCATTATGCGTAGTAGTCCCACTGGACCTAGCTGAAGAAGCGTGCTACACTAAATGATCTGATAATCACCCTATGAGTGACCTCAGTTTGAAGATTTATTAAACAAAAGGTATTACAGACTCATGTGCTAGTGTGTGTGTTCTGTGTTATTGAAGCAACGGATCAATCAGATTGCTAATACATAGAAAATAAGTGGAAAAACAGCAGAGAAATACAGTAAGCAACACAAAGACACAAGAATTTTTAATAAGGAGTTCACCCTATTCTCGAGGGCTACATCTCCAGTCCAGATCTCAGTGGTGGCCTTGTTTTATTGTGTCTTTAAGCAGAGAATTACAAATATAGGGACTCAATGTGAGTTCTCCTAAAGCAAGTTTGCTTGGCAGGGTGGTTCTTAGATTCCCCAAGCCACTCGGAGTACAGAGACTCTTGTTCTTCCTACCAGCTCTGTGACCCTTGGTCTACAGTGGAAAGAGCCAACTGTGATGCTCGATCTGGACAGATTCCTCTATGGGAAGGCTTGAATCTTAAAGCTCTTTGGTGCTCAATGCTGCCTGTGGTCAACTCGGTCCTCTGTCTCCTCTGCTTGGCTTTACTTCTCTCTGTGTTCACTGTCTCTCTTAGTTGCTTGGACTCCTCTCCATTTGGGATCCAATTAACTCTTCTCTCCCTTTTTTGACTGTCTTTGTTCATGGCTTTAGTCATTCGATCCCTATGCCTGTTCGGTTCCTCTCCCGCCTGCATCAATTCACCTTCTGCAGCTACGCTTGGAATTCCTTGTTCGGCGTCAGCACGAACTCTCAGGAAGTGGCCACGTGTCTCCATCTAACTATTGCCAACATGCTTCATCGGTTCGTTTCTTCCGTTACGTCGTGTATGCATTCTTTCTCCACTGTGGTGGTCAAACGGACTCCAAATCTCTTTAGAATGCGGCTTAATCTCCTGTCAATTCCTCTTCCTCCATTGGGCGCAATCTCAGCCGTCCGATTTGGGCTCCTCCAGATCCAACGTCATACACACGTCGAGCGCGGTTGACTTGCTTGACTGATAGCACGCGATCAACGACGGTTTTTCTCTCACCTTCGCTGCCACGCGTCGATCGCTGAGTGGGATCGCTCTGCTCTCCTCCAAAACCTCTTACTGTTCAAGGGCGCCCCGATCAATACTGCTGGTTTTCCAGAGCACAGGTCCCGCCTTTGTCCTTTAGCGCTTTTTGTTTCTCCACCCGCGGTTCTCCGGCTCCCAACGCGACCGAGTGCTTAAGGCTCTTCCACTTTGGCCTTGTTTGCCCAACGATGCGCGATTAGCGCTAAGTGCTAATCGCGCATCAAAATCACCTCCTTTTCTCGATCTAGGGCTCCCAGGGGCTGCTTTGGCCTCCCGCGCAGTCTCCATGGGCCTCGGTCAGTGCGCTTTGACCGAGGTCCTCGTCGTTCTATGTTGGCAGCCATTGCCACTGGTTCAAGGCATTTTTGATCGCTGTTTTGGAATTTTCAAGGATTTTTTCAACTTGATACAGCCAAGGTTCTCAATAGTATTTTGTGGATCCGATTCGGATCATGGCCTTCTCACTGAAAGAGCTTTTGGACCACCAAAAGTTGGTTTTTTTTTCAAGCATCGACTAAGTGAGGAAACTGTTGTCTCACTTGTCCAATCTCAATCCACTTCACACTGCTCAGCTTCGAACCCTTAAACCCAATCTTGAGGTATTCCACTTGTCCACTGTGCATCGTCCTTACCTTCCTGTCCAGCACTGTATCTTCCTGCAACTCATTAAGATATTCAGGTAGCAGGTCATCAACAGAAGGTAATTGACTCTGCTCTTCAGGGTCCTCAATCATTGAAGGTTCAAACAACCTCAAACAGTCTGCATTTACGACTGAGTAGATGTGCATGTAAGCTGGTAGCTCAAGGCGAAAGGCATTTTCACCAATCTTCTCAAGTATCCTGAAGGGTCCATACCTGATAGGTTTTAGCTTTTTACCTTCACCTTGCATCCTATCCTTGCTGATATACAACCAGACTTGGTCTCTAACTTGAAAACTATGCTCCATTCGATGCTTATCATGCTTAGCCTTGTACTTGGCCTGGCTCTTTTCCAGCTGTTCCTATACTGTCTGGTGGATCTCCTGGATCTTTTCAATGAACCTAGTTGCCTTGTCCACATCACTGTGTCTATCAACCATGGTATCTTTACCAAAGACAAAATCCAAAGGATACCTTGGTATGAAACCAAAACAGGTCTCAAAAGGAGATCTCTGTGTAGAAGAGTGTTTGGCTCTATTGTAAGCATGCTGCACATAACACAAGTGTTCATCCCAAAGCTTAGGGTGTTTGCTACAATATCCTCTTAGTAATTGGATCACCGTCCTGTTAACTACTTCTGTCTGGCCATCTGTTTGTGGATGAAAAGCTGTGCTTTTCTTTAACTTGGTGTCCATTAGTTCCCACAGACTTGACCAAAACTTCCCCACAAATCGGGTGTCTCGATCAGATACAATAGAAGTGGGTAATCCAAAATGAACCCATACATGTTCGAAGAATAATTTTTCAGTCTGTTCAGCTGTAATGTGTTTACTACAGAGTATCAAAATACACATTTTGCTGAATCTATCCACAACAACATACAGATAATCATGACCTTTCCTAGATTTAGGCAGTCCTCCAACAAAATCCATGGAAATGCTTTCCCAAGGGTGAGAAGGAACTGGTAATGGAGTGTATAAGCCTAGTTTCTGTTGTTGGGCTTGCTTTTTGCACACATAGCACATCCCTTTACATATCTAGAAACTGTTTCATTCATTTTCGGCCAATAGCAGAACCTTTACAGCTGTGCAACTGTTTTACTTACCCCAAAGTGACCTGATATCAGAGAAGTGTGTGCTTCCCTAATTATCTTTACTCTCTCAGTTTGTGGAATGCAGAGTTTCCCACAATGATATAAGAGTTGGTCGTTCACATGATAGTCCAATTCTTCTACTCTTTTGCCTTGACTCAAAGTTGCATATACATCTTTAAAGTCCATATCTTGAGCATACTGTTCTATGTAGCCTTCATGCAACACAGAATTATGCTTAAGTAGGGTAGATGCATTTATAATGGGTCTAGATAACATGTCTGCAACCTTGTTATGTATGCCCTTTTTATATCTGATGACTAAATGGAACTGTTGTAGAAAACCCATCCATCTGTAATGTCTTGGTTGTTGAAACTTAGTTTGGGAGTGTAGATATTGAAGTGGTCGATGATCAGTGTGTATTACTGTTTCTTTTCCCATTAAGTAATGTTTCCACTTTTTCACACTCTGAACTAATGCATACAATTCTTTATCATAGGTAGGATAGCTAACTACTGCAGGATTAAAAGTCTCAGAATGATAACATATGGGTTTACTGTGCTATGTCAACACTGCTCCCATGGCATAGTCACTGGCATCAGTTTAGATCTCAAATGGTCTTTGTAGATCTGGCAGTGCTAGTACAGGTGTTGTACTAATCTTTTCTTTCAAGGTGTCGAAGGCTTTCTGCTGTTTGCCTCCCCATTGGAACACCTTGTTCAATCCTGTCAAAGCATGTAAGGGAGCTGCAATTGAGGAAAAATTTGAAATGAACTTCCTCCAATATTGTGCTGCTCCTAAGAAGCTTCTCACTTCTGTAGCAGACTGGGGTTTAGGCCAGTTTACAATGACTGCCACTTTAGAGGGATCTATTTTCAATTTACCTCCCCCTACTATGTGACCCAAATAATTTAGAGAGGTTTTGCCAAATTCACATTTGGAGAGTTTAACATAAAGTTTTTCTCTTCTCAAAACATCTAATGTCTGCTTAACATGCTTTAAATGTTCTTCCCACGTTTTACTAAAAATCAGAATGTCATCCAGATACACAATAACAAAATCATCAAGAAAAGGTCTGAGTACATCATTCATTAATCTCATGAAAGTAGCAGGAGAATTAGTTAGGCCAAAAGGCATAACCAGCCATTCATACAATCCCTGCTTTGTTTTGAAAGCAGTCTTCCATGCATCTTGCTCTGTAACTCTGACCTGATGGTATCCACTGTGCAAATCCAGCTTGGTGAAATAAACAACTTCCTTCAATTGATCTAAAAGATCATCTATGCGAGGAAGGGGATAACGATTTTTGATTGTTATCTTATTCAGTGCTCAGTATTCAATGCACATTCTCCACAAGCCATCTTTCTTTCTCACCAAGACAATGGGTGACGCACATGGTGATGTGTTAGGCCTGATGAACCCTTTCTCGAGCAACTCCTGCACTTGCTTCTTGATTTCAGCATTCTTTAAAGCAGACAACCTGTACATCCCAATGTTAGGCAAAGGAACATCTTGCTGCAAAATAATATCATGTACTATTCTCTTTTTGGGTGGCAGACCTTTAGGTTCTTGAAATAAGACATCATACTCTGAAACAATCTTTTCTATATCAGCTTGTTGATCAGCATTACGGCCCCCAAATACATTGGTTTTATCAGATTTCGTTTCCTTTACAAGCATTAGTAAGAACTGTTTGCTTGAATTTATCATTCTTTTCATCTGTCCTGAGTTGATGAGAGTATAGTTATTCTTGAGCTTATGAGCCCTTACAAAGTATTCGATTCCATCTTTAACAAGTAGATACTTGTTCTTAGCTCTATAGAAAATAACTTTTCTATCATACAAGTAGGGACTTCCTAAAACAATTCCACATATATCTAAAGGAATTACATCTAACTCAACCTCATCTACAAATGCTGACCCAAAAAAAAACTTGAGTTTGCATTGTCTAGTCACTTGTAGTTGTGCTTTATCATTCAACCATCCTAATGGGTATGGCTTCTTATGAGGTGTAGTTGCTAATCCCAATTTCTTTACAATTGCTTCAGAAATCAGATTTACTTGTGAGCCACTATCAAACAAAGTATCAATCTTTTGATTTTTGGAAATAACTCGAATATGGAAAAGCTCATGCCTTTTTCTCTCATGTTCTTCATCAATAACAGATTGAGCAGAATCTCTAGTAGATGCTTCAGAATTCTTACCTTTTATACTTGTGGCTGAAATGATTTTTTCATCTCCTGAGTCTGACCCCAAATCTTTCTGAATAGCTGCAGCAGTCTTCTTCTTCTTGCCCTCAGACTTCTTAGGTCTCAGCTCTAGATGCAGAATCCAACAGTGCTCATCATCATGCCCCTCCTTTTTACAATGAGTGCATGAAGCTTTGCCTTTTTGTGTAGTGTTAGCCTTCCTTGCTTTCCACTTCTGCTTCCTTTCCTCCTTGCTCTTGCTTACAGTGGGTTGGGATGGCCCCCCAACTTCTGGATTTCCATTCTTTCCTCTAGCTTCTAGATGAGTAGCTTGTACAGATACCTCATCTATACTAGTGGGATTAAACATGAGGATGGTATGCCTCATGTAGCTATGTAGACCACCAATGTACTTCAAAAGAGTCTCTAGTGAGTCTAATGAGATACCCAACATCAATGGTCTCTTCCTGAACTCTTGAGTATACCCTTGTACACTTTTCCCTTTCAACTGGCGAAAAGTTTGCCAACTCATCATGGCTTGTTGCATGTAGGCCAATGAATAGAACTGCTTTTTGATTGCAGCAACAAATTCACTCCAGACAGAGATGGTCTTACCATGCTTCTTCATATCAGCTTGGGTTCTGCCTTCCCACCAAACCAAGGCAGTGCCTCCTAGGTGTAGGCTTGCCAGCTGAATCTTACTCTTGTCTGAGTCTATGTTTCATACCCTGCAATACACATCAATTTGTCTTATCCAATTGTCCAACTTTTCAACATTTAGCTCTCCATCATATATAGGCAAATCAAATTTGACATCTAACTTAATCAAAGATGCTTTCTTATTACGCATAGGGCTATTAGGAGGTGTGAGAAAGCTTTCCTCTTTCCCCTTTCCTTTGGAGTGGTCATGGGAATGAGACTCATCTTTTTCTTTATCTTGTTTAGAACTTGATGAATCTTCATCCCTATGCTTTCTAAAGTCCCTATACATTTCTTCTACCATAGAATTTATAGCTAGGAAACCTTTTATGAATTGAGGGTCTTGCCCCATAGAACCTTCCTCTGACATTGTCTTCCAAGAATAGACTCTCCCAATTTCAGGATTAGTTTCCACCAACTCTCCTTCTCCTAATTTGAGCTTTGATCTAGTGAGCATTCATAGCTAACCCAACACAAGCTTGTCTAACCTTACAACCTAGAGCTCTGATACCACTTGATCTGATAATCACCCTATGAGTGACCTCTGTTTGAAAATTTATTAAACAAAAGGTATTACAGACTCATGTGCTGGTGTGTGTGTTCTATGTTATTGAAGCAATGGATCGATCATATTGCCAATACATATAAAATAAGTGGAAAAATAGTAGAGAAATACAGTAAGCAACATAAAGACACAAGAATTTTTAATAAGGAGTTCACCCTATTCTCGAGGGCTACATCTCCGGTCCAGCTCTCAGTGGTGGCCTTGTTTTATTGTGTCTTTAAGTTGAGAATTACAAATATAGGGACTCAATGTGAGTTCTCTTGAAGCAAGTTTGCTTGGAAGGGTGGTTCTTGGATTCCCCAAGCCACTCGGAGTACACAGACTCTTGTTCTTCCTACCAGCTCTATGACCCTTGGTCTACAGTGGAAAGAACCAACTGTGATCCTCGATCCGGACAGATTCCTCTATGGGAAGGCTTGAATCTTCAAGCTCTCTGGTGCTCGATGCTGCCTATGGTCAGCTCGGCCCTCTGTCTCCTTTGCTTGGCTTTACTTTTCTCTGTGTTCACTGCCTCTCTTAGTTGCTTGGACTCCTCTCAATTCAGGTTTCCAATTAACTCTTCTCTCCCTTTTCCAACTGTCTCTATTCATGGCTTTAGTCATTCGATCCCTATGCCTGTTCGGTTCCTCTCCCACCTACATCGATTCACCTTCTGCAGCTACGCTTGGAATTCCTTGTTCGGCGTCAGCACGAACGCTCAAGAAGTGGCCACGTGTCTCCATCTAACTAGTGCCAACATGCTTTGTCAGTTCGTTTCTTTCGTTACGTCATGTATGCGTTCTTTCTCCACCATGGCGGTCAAACAGACTCCAAATATCTTTAGAACACGGCTTAATCTCTTGTTGATTCCGCTTCCTCCATCGGGCACAATCTTAGCCGTCTGATCTGGGCTCCTCCAGATCCAACATCATACGCACATCGAGTGCGGTTAACTTGCTCGACCGATAGCGCGCGATCAACAGTGGTTTTTCTCTCACCTCCGCTACCACACGTCGATCGCTGAGTGGGATCGCTCCGCTCTCCTCCAAAACCTCTTACCGTTCAAGGGCGCCCGATCAATACCACCGGTTTTCCATAGCATGGGTCCTGCCTTTGTCCTTTAGTGCTTTTTATTTCTTCGCCTGCGGTTCTTCGATTCCCAACGCGACCGAGTGCTTAAGGCTCTTCCACTTTGGCCCTGTTTGCGCTAATCGCGCATCAAAATCGCCTCCTTTTCTCAATCTGGGGCTCCCAGGGGCTGCTTTGACGTCCCACGCAGTCTCCATGGGCCTCGGTCAGTGCACTTTGACCGAGGTCCTCGTCGTTCTACGTTGGCGGCCATTGCCACTGGTTCAAGGCGTTTTTGATCGCTGTTTTGGAATTTTCAAGGATTTGTTCAACTCGATATAGCCAAGGTTCTCGACAGTCTTTTGTGGATCCGATTCGGATCACTAAACCAGTGCGCGATGACGACATCAACAATGATCTTGATTGTATTTACAAGATAACTGCGCGAGACCAGGATTAGGTGAATCCGACTGCAGATGGGAGGATCTCGTGGGAGTGTGAAAGCTCCTGCACTTTGGATTCAAATGAAGAAGTAGAGTGCTGGCAGAATCTGTTGTAGGAAGTGACAATGCTGAATTGCAACATGATGATTAGATCACTGCATTGTGTGACAATAGAGGCACGAGAGCTGCCGACATATGATGGATTGACAGTGTTGGATGAATTCTTGAGAAAATTTGAAAGCACAGTACTGGAACAACATTGGTTCGATGCGTTGAAATGGGCACTGTGCATAGCACTCGCACTATGGTGGGGTACACATCAAGGAAATTTCGAGGACTGGCACAGATGTAGAAGGATGATGCGCCTACGGTTTGGGAAGTTGTAGCTACAGTTAGAAGACAAATATGATGGATGAGATGACCCACATATGCACCTCACGAAATGGACCAAGGTCTACGGGGAAGAACCACAGCCTGAATGGGTACACTTATTCTACCATACCTTGGATGTCATACCCATGAATTGGTATACTAAGATAGAACTCCGACATGGTATGGGTGAATGGGATGTCTTGCACGAGGGATTTTTGTTAATATTCACATTTGAAGACCGATGGTCAGATACTATTGATGGTGTGATGCAACCAGTAAAAGCCACCATTTTCAAAATACCACAAAAGCCATTGGAAATGCTACAACCAGTATGGGCAACCCAGTTAAAGAGCACTCTAGAATCTTATAATGTGCAGGTGGAGGAGGATGATCACGATCCCCAAAATATTGATATCCAAGAAACCGAAGGCTATCGCAAGGTTCGAGGACCATCAATTGAGGATCCTGACATCACCGCACCACTAAAAACAAAGCAGGTAAACATTGGCACAGAAGTGGAGCTGAAGTATGCAACGCTTGGGGACTATTGGGACGATGCTACGGTAGATAAGGTTACTGAGTTACTATGCGAATACCAATACTTGTTCCCGACCAAAATCACGAACTTAAAAGGGATCATTGGCGACTTAAGGATGATGAAGATCACTCTGAAACCAGACGTGAAGCCAGTTAAGCAACGACCTTACCGCTTGAACCCAAAGTATGAAGAAAAGGTCTATGACGAACTAGATAAAATGATCGCAGCCAAAATTATCGAACCTGTTAGTGTCAACCTTTGAAGCCTTCCATTAGTGATCAAATATGCTCTTACAAAGTGTTCTCAGGGTGTCAAAATCAAATTTTGTCATTTCAGCGAGTCTTCAAGTCAAATTTGGTCACTAGGTATTAGGTCTAGGATTTGTTTTCACTCCTTTCAAGGTTTTCCAAATGCCAGTCCATGTCACCATTCAACTTAGTGTACCATCATTCAAAGAGTTTTCATCATCATTTCAGGTTCCAATGGGTCATTTTACACATTGTTCATGCTTCAGTTGTACTTGGGTAAGCCTCATTTCCCTCTCCTAGGGTTTTGAAGGTAATTTTTCTTGGATGGCCAAATGATCAACAAAACTTGTATCCTGATGCTCATACACCTTACCCTATCCTTAATATACCTTCTTAAATGCTTCTCATCACTCATATCCCTCAAATTCATCATTTTCCCATAAACCCTAGTTTATTGCTACAATTTGACAATTTTCTAGGCTAGGCCTATGTTTTGCCCTTTTGGACCCCTTCCCCTCACTCAATTTTTTAAATTCCACTTTACCCTACTTCCTAACATCCCTGCCTCCTTCTCGAAATTTTCTCAATAATTTAGAAGCCCCTCATCCCCTTCATTTCCCTTCATTTCCACAAATCCCCTGTTCGACACATCGGGATAGGTTTCTTCAAACTATGTTTCTGAGAAATAAAAGATGAATTTGACAAAAGTGAGAGAGGTTTTTGTCCATAATTGACCCAAGAAGAAAACATATTTCAGTTTTTACAAAGGTTTCATGGATTGGGATAAATGTCGAAAACATCATTGGCCTCGAGAGGATTGATGCACTTCTGGAGTGACGTTAGAAAAATCAAGATTTCACCTAGCTGGAATGTTTAAACGACTTTCTTGATGAGTCAAATGATATCTAGAGAAAGAGATATTTCCAATGAGCTAGCATGAGCTCAATTTGGAGTTGAGTAAGACCTTCAAAAGTTGACCGCAACAACACTCTACATCTAGGCAACCTCATTCTCCACATTTTGACTAGTCTTGGGAGATTTGATGTTTGATAGGGCAAATGAACTCCAAATTGAAAAATTCAAGATGTTATGGAAAGTAGACTCAACAAGATTTCCAACGAGATATCACACATCCAATTTAGACATCACGAAGGCCTCCAAAAGTCATCTGTAACAAGGTGTTGTGCATCAGGGAGGCGCTGCTCATTAGAGGGTTGGCACTACGCATTGTAGGAGCGCTGCGCATTAGACAGTGTTTGACAGTGTTAAATTACACAGGCACTGCGCATCAAGCAGGCGCTATGCATTGGGCTCAGTTCATTGTCCAAGGAGGTTCCAAAATCACTCAACTTCATCCCAAACTCTCCCAAACGCTGCATTTCACTCCTACCAGTAAGTTTTCATCGATCTTGAGCTAAATTTAGTCTTCTTCACATTTTCTTCATGAGTTTTGCTTCTTAAAACCAAAACCCTAGCTTGCCTTCATACTTTTCACTTCATTGCGAAATTCTCACCTCATTACAAAACCATCATCTTTTTTCTCTTTTCCCAAACTTCATTGCCCTAAAACTACCCATTGATTCCATTTTCCCTTTCCCTTTTCCCCTAAGAAACTAATTCCCTTCATTAAACCCTAAGTCCCTCATAAGTCAGAACCCTAGTTTCATAAATCTTTCCCTTCATTCCCCTACTCCACTTCACATCTGAAAAATCTCTTCATACTCATCTTCTTTGTCCCCACCCATTATCATTGTTCACCATACCATCATCACATTACATCATTAAGACAAGCATGGAAAGAGGCAGTGAAGCAGATTTTGAAGAGGACACGCTTAGTGATAGCTCAAGAGAAAGAAATTTGCAGCAAAGGAAACCTCACAAAGGTGGAAAAAATTATCAGGGAGGAACCTATTAGCATGAGTGAACTTCTTGCTTGCCCATTAGCCATCACATGTTTCAGACATCAGTCATGTTTTGATTTTGTGAAATGGTAGAGAAGCATCAGGTTCCCTTGACTCCAGTTGAACAAGAAGTGGTGAATGAGAGAGAAATATGGCTTGAGAGGGTAAATATCCACCTTGAGGGTCTTCTAAAGAAAGCCAACAGAGACAACAAGATGCTAAGGCATATGGCACATCATTATTTGATCCGGAATAGAATATGCAACAAGAGGATCAAGCACCTTAAGGCAAGATTAAGGAGGGCTTTAAGAAGCAAAAAGAGGGGTGAAAAACTTGAGATCATGGCTGATGTTGCACTTTCCCAACAAAGTAACCAATGAAGTAAATTTGAGCCAAAATTGGGCAAATTTTGAGACAATTTTGTCATTTTCCAAATTTTGAAAATAGAAACAAAGGAAATTCCGGTTGATGCGTAGTGCCACCAGCTTTGCGCATTGAATTGGTGCATCCTCTTGACAAATGGCTTATAGATTTGGATTCAACATCAAAAAAATAAGCAAATCCAGAAATTTTCATCAGTTTTGGAGAAGATCTGGGCCACCTAAAGGGAAAAAAACACTCAAAAAGTGCCCTCTCTGCCACTTTTCGGACACATAGGAACCAGTCTTGGGAGAATCCACTTTTGAGGTGGGAAATGACCTCCAAATCAGAAAATTCAAAGTGTACCAGAAACTAGACAGGTAAGGCTTTTAAAAAAGCTATTTTTCACTTGATTTGGACTTCAGGAAGCCTTCCAAAAGTGGCCTAGAAAAAGCGTTGTGCATCAGGGAAATTTTTGCCAATTTTGCGCAAAAACTCAGAATTTTGCCCAATTTGACTATCACCTGACTTTTTCTCTTCTCCTTGGTAAATTTGTGATTGTAAATGATGTAATATGATGTAAATATGATGAAAAATGACTTGAGGGGGTAGATACATCAGTTAGAGGTGGTTTGAGGTTGAATGAATCAGTTTCCATAATTTATAGAGGCAAGCTGTTACACTGCCTATTTTCTAGTTCCTAGTTTAGATGTTGTTGAAACAGCTCCTTGACTCATGGATTCATCCCCTTATGGCTAGCATAGGTGGTTTGAAGCCTATATTATGTACTTTCTTAGTCATTTGTAAAGGTTGTACTCTTTTGGATGCATTGAGCACTATTCTACATCACTTCTGCAGTTTGGCAACGAAATGAACCAGAGTTTTGTAGAATTTTGTGGGATTCTTGTGGTAATGTGAATAAGCATTGTTTTCTCCTCTATTATTCAGTTTATCTTATCTTTATATGTGCCATCGTCTATCTTTTTCTGCTTAACTAAATGCATCAAGTTTAAAGGGTGGAATCCATTAGTGTTTCAGTGCTCTGCCTTGGGGTTTATTTAGTTTTAAATATTTTCTATTGTTTGAAGAAGACTCATGACATTTGCATGCCCTCTCCAACTCCTCACCAGTCTTTAGAATCAAAATTACATTCATTTCAAAGTGCTAAAACACTTGCTTACCTAGCCCCACAGAAACCTCTGCAAATCTGTGTTGATTTCCCAGACCCAAAGCTGCCTTCCTCATTTGATCCAGCAAACAACCATTAAAATTAATCAAATCCTCTGAGCAAACATACCTAGCCTAAAATTAGTATTCATATCAGTCATCTCAAGCATTACTTGCCATATTTTCTTTGAGATTGACAAGGAGAGAGCCCTCTCCCAACCTGGTAGGGCTAGCTACCAAGTTAAGCGTGGTTTGATGTTACCCTAGACCTACCTTTCTCAGCCTGAGGTAGATTTAGGCTATAACAGAACCAGTGGAAGAATCCGATTGGGTGAGTCCTATGGTAGAACAAGAGAAAAAACACAAAGGCGAAATAATAATATGCATGGACCTCAGGAAGTTCAACGACGCCTGTGTTCATGATCCATTCCTGATACCATTCACAGATGAAGTGTTGGAGAATGTTGGCGGTTAGGAAGCTTACTCAATTACGAATGGATTCTTAGGGTACCATTAGATTAAGATCACGTTGGAAGATAGGAGAAAAACAACCTTCGCAATAGAATGGGGCTGCTTTCAGTACACTGTTATGCCATTTGGACTAAAGAATGTGCCAACGATATTCTCGCGCATAGTGGTGGTGATGTTCAAAGAATACATCCACAATTTCTTGGAGGTCTATCTAGATGATTGGACTATCTTTGGATTAGTTAAGCACCATGTAGTGAGCTTATGGTTGATGTTGGACACTTGCTGCCGACACCAGATTGCGCTGAACCTCAAAATGTGCACCTTCCTCATTCCCTTTGGAAACCTGCTAGGTCATGTGGTCTACAAACTAGGCCTGATGGTGGACCCTGTGAAGATTGTTGTTATTCTAAATCTGGAAGCACCGCGCAATTGCAAACAATTACACGCTACTTTGGGGCACACTAGCTACTATAGGATGTTTATCAAGAGTTATGCCCAAATAACCATGCCGATGGAAAAGCTATTGAAAAAATATGTGACATACCGTTGGAATGAGGATTGCATGAAGAGTTTGGATGTCCTAAAGGGGAAACTGGACTCCATGCCAATTTTGGTCTTCCTAAAATGGGACGTGGAATTTCATGTGCATGTTGATGTGTCGTGTATCGTGTTGGAAGCCGTACTCACATAGGAAGGCATGGAGGGTGTGGATCACCTGATCACATTTACGATTTGAAGATTGTCCAAAGTAGAAAAGAACTACTCTAACACCAAACACAAGGGGTTGGCAATGGTTTACATGCTCCAGAAATACGACACTATTTACTTGGATGACATTTTAAGATGTATACCGACCATTATGCGTTGAAATACTTGGTGAACAAGCTTGTGTTGAGGGGGCGCATATGCAGATGGCTCTTACTGTTTCAAGAATATGATTTTGAGGTCATAGTCAAGCTGAGATGCTTAAACACAAGACCAAACCACTTGTCATGAATTGAGACAGGTGAGGAACCAAAAAATTTGGAGGAGGGACTACTGGATGCACAACTCTTTGCAGTACACGTCACGGATAGGCACTTCGAAGATATAATCCATTTTCTAACAATAGGGACTACACCGAAGGAGTACTCAATCCAACAAAAGAAGGAATTGGTGGTGCACGTGGTGGAATTTTTTTTCATCGCGGGGCACCTCTACAAGATGGGCAACGATGAGATATTGCGAAGATACGTACTTGAATTTGAGCGAGGTCAGATCCTAGCGGAAGCACATGGGGGTGCTGTAGGATGACACTATGCAGGACGTGCGACCACACAAAATATTCTTCGCGCAGGGTTATGGTGGCCGACCCTACACCAGGATTCAAAAGCGCATTATAAGGCCTATGATATATGTCAAAGGACGGGAAAACCATCACGAAGGGACGAGATGTCGTTAAATCCCCAAATGAAACTGCAGCCATTTGAGAAATGGGAAATCGAATTTGTAGGCCCAATCAAACCATAGGGAAAGATAGGTGCATGCTACATCATCACCGCAACAGAGTACCTAACATGATGGGCGGAAGCGCAACTAGTCAAGGACTACACGACGGCCACGACTGCAAAGTTTTTGTTCGAAAACATGTTGACACGATTTGGCTACCCGAAAATCTTAATGAGCAATCGCGGAACACATTTCTTGAATGAAACCATCAGTGCACTCACAGAAGAGTTCTAGGTTTATCACCAGAAAAGTACACCATACCACCCACAGGCTAATGGAACAGTAGAAGCATTCAATAAAATACTGGAGACTATGTTGACCAAAATATGTAACATGCAGCGGAATGACTGGGACCTACGCGTACCCACTATGTTATGGGTGTACAGGACAACGTGCAAGAAATTGATGGGATAAACACCATTCCGGTTGGTCTATGGTATGGAAGTAGTCATGCCAATGGAATACATCGTACCTAGTCTACAAATAACAACGCTCACAAGTATGACGGACCGCGAAGCTCTGGAAGAAAGGCTCGCGCAATTGGAAGAAATTGAGGAAGAACGATTTTTGGCCAGATTTCACCAGCAGGTACAAAAGCAGCGTGAGAAAGTCTGGCATGACTGCCATATCAAGTTGCGCACCTTCAAGGTAAACGATTTAGTGCTGCTGTATGATAGCAAGTTCGAAAAATTTCTCAGAAAATTCAGAATGCACTGATTGGGACCATATGTGGTAAAAGAGGTCACAGATGGAGGCATGGTCCAACTAGTCAAACTTAATGGAGAACCCTTCCCAGGAAATGTAAATGGAAGTTGCCTAAAGCCCTACACTGGTGGGCCAATGATCTGACTAACCAACTGAAGCACAGTCTCCGTGACTCGAGAAGTCAGACAGGGGTGCGGGACTATAAACACAAGCATTAGAATCTACTACCCAAGAAGAGAATCAAGTTAGATGCAGATGATTCAGAAGCAGAAATGGAGCAGATCCAGTAGATGGCAGAGCAGTGCACTACAGACCTTCGTGCAAAATAGGCACAGTTGGAGGGGCTCCATGCCAAGATCACTACACCAGCAGAGTGACTCGGGACGAGTCACAATGATTGTGTTGGGGGCTTGTTGAGCATGGGATCCCCCACAGTAGGTTTTGGGGCTTAAAGCCCGAGTTTTGGTCAATTGTATTGTAAGACTTCACGAAGTGCAGGAGCGGAGTGCGAAAGTCTAGGATGAGTCATAGGGTTTTTCGACCTAAGAATTGTAAAAGAATGTAAAGTTGTGTCGGCCTACCCATGGGATTGTATAAATAGAGCAAGGCTCTAAGTGTAAAGATAGTTTTTGGGTGAGAAAAGCAAGTAATAGATAAATGTGAAGGCATGGTTAGAGCATAGGGGGAAAGTTGAAGTGTATTGGGTCGTAGTAGTAGGAAGAGGCTCTGCAACTGAGTGCACAGAGGCCTAGTAAAGTCCGCAGAAGAGTGTGCGGACCATTGCAGCTGAGTGAGTAGGGTAGAGTCGGGTATGTAAGTGGGATTGTAATTGGATTTGAAAGATAATAAAGAGAGGTTTATTCTGTGCATCTGTTCTTGAATCCATGGTTGAATGTTATGCATAAATTTTATTTTGTTCATTTATTACACTTGACGAATACTTGTATGAATGATTATATGTGAAGTTAATCTAAGTAAGCAACTAACAAAGACTAATTAAGGGAGACTTGGGTGAATAACACGGATCCCGTTACGGCGGGACCTGCACGAAGACAGTATCACAAGGCACGGGATACCCGCAGGTGCACGTAGCGCAATAAGTGCGAAGGTTGGACCGCATTCCACTCACATCATATCAGACATCGCCAGGGTGTGGAAACTTGGTTCTAGCACCCTCTCATACTAATTCAGGTGAGACCTCAGTTCGTGCTTCGCGGACTGTTGCCAAAAGGGTCAGTAGTACCGGGATTTGCTTGGCTAAATCACTTCTGAACCTGGGTCAGGCCCCACTAAGCCAACAAAGACCACTTCCTTATAGGCATCAATCAGGGGATGGATCTACAGTGGCAACTTTAGAAGAAAGAGATGTTGGCATTATCACACAGGTGTTGTCCTTGATGGCAACTATCTCATATGACAGTTCATAGTGTAGCAGGTTAACAACAAAAGATTACATATTAGACTCCAAAGAATGAAGAGAGGTATATGCTGGTTCACTTTGTCCAAGAAGTGTATACATGCGGGTTAGTAGAACAGAAGAAGCATATAACATATACACGCACTTTCACAGGAGGAAAAGCGCGTACATGTTGGAAAACTAGGTATTGGTCCAAGGTATTTGGTCCTAAGTGGTTTTAGTCCAAGGTATTGAGAAATGCCTAAGAGTATATAAGGAGGAGAAGATCATTAGGCCAATTGTGCAAGTAATAAGATTCTGAGGAATACTTCTATTTGAAGTATATTTTATGTTGCAGGGTTATGTTTGGGACTAGATCTGAAATATTCATGTGCACCTTGAGTTGAATATTGGATCAGGAATCATGAGACTTGAAATGACTTATTCTTGAATGATCTGATATTGGGTGAGACTAGATCTGATGTTTTTCACATGTTCTATTTGTTATCTATCATGACCTGGGTTTGTCTAAAGTATGAAATTGCAGCAAAGTTCTGAGTCAATATTTTCAGATCTGTACACAAGTTCATCTTAGCCAAAGAGTGTATACATGCAGGTTTGGTTCTTTCAAGTAGCGTATAAAAAATAAAAGCTTCTTTTCAGATCTAATTGATCTATTTGATAAAATTATGTTATTTTACTATTGTCTATCAATGAAGTCTTCTTAGATCTGAATGTAAAACTAAATGCATAAGGAGGCTAGCATTTTATTGATTGATTGTATAAGTGAGAAGAAGTGATCTCTGTCCCCGCCTGTGTAAAGCTCTAAAAATTGATAGTAGATATTCAGAATATTGATAGTTGGTAAAGACTAGATTCAAAAGTTTATGTTTGTAGTAGTTTTGAAGGTATACATAGGTTCAATTAATGGAAATAGTGTATACACGCAGTTTGGGTGCAGCCAAGAAGCGTATACACTCTAATGCATGTTTTTTAAGGTTACAACTAGTTTTGAATGATGATGCAGGGTTTTGGTTTCAGCACAGTGTTCTAGTGTCAGTGATCTGATTTTTCAAATTATCTGAATATTGGTTGATGTAGTTTAAGTTTAAAAGTTATGATGGGTCCAGTGTGAAAATTTGATGAAACATGGCCTTCAGATTGTGGTGTTGTGATCCAGGAGTATCCAGTCTAAAAATTTTTGAAATATGGTCCTTGGACGAAGAAAGAAGGTTGTAGCCTTCTATAGGCTGGCACCTATATACTAGTAAACATATTGGCTAGTACAAGAGCTAGGGGGTTGTAGCTCCCTTCCAGTAGAAGCTGGAGAACAAGAGAAGGTTGTAACCTTCTGCAGGTAGAAGCCTGCGTACTGGTATGGGTCTGCACTAGTACAAGATTGTAAACAGATTTTCTTATTATTAAAAGGAGACAAAGATGACAGTAGGTGGTTTTTACCCACATTGGGTTTCCACCTTACATCTTGGTGTTCATGTGTGTTGCTTATGTGTGATGCTTTATTCTAATTTTATTGCACTGTCTAATAAATTTATGATATACTACTTTAAGATCAACACATGATAAATTGTCTAAATCACAAGTTCTCTGGATATACGTTGGTTTCCTTAATCACAATCGCGTGTACACACTTGTTCACTTCACTGAAGTAGCATATATGAATATGTTTGGGAAATAAAATTATTGATCTGAAAATACTGATTCACACCTCTCTCAGTATTATTTCCAACAAGAGAAGCACAGGGTTACTCAATAGAGCATCTAACAGAGGATGGATTCCGAAAAGATAACCACTACATTAAACAACATAATCATTGTGAAAGTAGCATCATGCGTGGATGGATTCCTAACACTTCCATTAGAGAATGATGTAATGAAATTAGCAGGAAAAACAAAGCATGGAAATAAATTTACAAGAAAAACATGTTGCACGTTAAACATCGTGATGGGTCCTAAGTTTAAAGGGCAGAGACTGCTCCAATAGAATAATATTAAGAAAAGTTTAAGCTTTACATAGTCCAATAGTAGCTTTCTCTGCTGAAAAATTCGAACTCTTTACACTCTGAAATTCATAAAATATATACAATTATCTCATCCCTGGACTAAGGGAGTTGAGCTCATCCATCTCCCTAGAGATAGAAACAGTTACATTAAATTTGGCATTCCCTACTAAGAATAGGGACTGAATTTTTGAAAATAGGGGTCAAAGAGTAACTCGTATCTCTTGAACCATAACAATTGCTAAAAAAATGAAAGAGGTTTTTCTATATAAGGTTATTTTTTAGAAAAATGGCTCTCAAATTTTGGAAATTTGGTTCCAGTTGCTCAGAATCTATGCCACAAAATAATATCTAAAACATGAAATCATTAAATATTTAAATCTGTAAACATAGCCTGTAAATATCTAGTCAAATATTCCAATTCACGACACTTGTGAATAAAATGAAAGAGGTTTTTGGTATATTGATCGTGTTTGACAAAAACCTCCTTAGGTTTCTCAAAATTAATTTTCATCTGTTATAAAAGGGTGTCAAAATACAATGACCAAAAGAGTAAAACAAATGCAAAATTTGTTTTGTTTTAATGTGGTCTTCAAATCTTACTGCATATCTCCCACATAGTAACACTTGTGCATAAACTGAAAGAGGTTTTTGTTATTTGTTATGTGGCTGACATCATACTCCTTCACTTTTGTAAAATTCATGTCCATTACTTTAGAAACTTATTTTGCAGTAAACTTGTCCCTGTGTGCAGCGAATGACCTCAAAACCACAAAAATTCGTGCCAATCACCTCCTTCATAATCAATAATATTGAAACTAATGCTTCCACACATTATAGCTCACATAATCGACCACAATTCACTTAATTTGCAGCTATCATGAAAAAGGTGAAGGAATTTTTCATAATGTAAAATTATAAGAAAACATGCATCATGCATGACCAAGAATCAATCATTCATTTCAATCATATATTCTGATCTAGGAACCAGTTTCGGGTGTGCAATATACTGTTGGAAAGCTCTTTCCGAGATGATTTTGATGAACATAATTAGGATATGATTTGCACTAAAACCCATGCGCAAAACATCTCTAAAAACCAGATATAGTAAGAGCCCATTTTGATCCCTGGTGACAAGCTGCAAAGACTAGAACTAACATTGGCCTTATTGGGGATGGGAGCTCTTTGGAGGTGTCAAGAACACAGTAGACCAAGTGCCTCATCCATTGGGCTATACGGTGACAAACAACTGCAATCCTGAACAACTTATACCAACCAAAAAAACACACATACTGCAACGTTACGTTAGGAAACTAAAACAAACGCTGAAAACTGAAATGTTGCTTTGGGCAGCTTATTTATGTACAACCCTACCCTACTTTGCTACAAATCACTAGACCAAGTGATGTTGTAATGCCAAATTAACCAATCAAGCAACTGTAGAAATGATGATGCTAGGGAGCACTTGAACGAGGACATAATTGGAAATGCTGATAGCCATACATGCACACAATGCTTCTGGTTGTGTAAAAGACAATCTGGTTTGTGACTCATTCAAATTGAAAAAATATTCCATATATGCAACAACAGGATCATAAAAACCAGACCATGTCTGCTGCCTTAACTCCTCAACATATGCTTCGAGCTACAAACTGTCAATGCAAACATCTAAGGGTGGCCTTACCTTTCCTTCCTTCTGCTGAAAAAGGTCCCCAAAGAATGGGACTTGATAGTCCAAATCCTAGGACTGTATTCGGGTCTCCAATTCAGTTACATGTTCTTCAATTTTGATGGCAAACTCTTGCAAAAAATTGAGCTTAACTTCATGGCTACATCAACAAGACTTCAAACAAGAAGAAAGAGATGAAGCAAAGTTCTCATCCACCTCATCATCCGTGCACATATCTTCCCATTCTCTAAGGCCTTGAATAGAGGCTGCCTCTATTTCAAATTCTTCCTATTTCTCCATCCATGTTTGAATACAGATATGCCAAAAAACAGCGAATGACTTAATAGATCTCATAGGAAAATTTTTGATCCATTGTCTACATTTCCCTTGAAACGAATCATAAAACAATCTGATAAAAATATCCTCTTTTTTGACTCTAAATTTTTTAAAATTTGCTACATGTTCAAGAGTCAAATTCATATCTTCCCCATTGAATTTAGGGCCATTGCTCAAATAATATGCATTTTTCGGTAATTGATTATGAAAACTAGGAAAATTAGAAAAATCGGTACATGAATACCTTGAACAAATAGAAACAACATCTAAGTCCTTCATTTAAATAGTGGAGACACCATCAATACTTTGCAACTCGGGATTTCGAACAATGGAGTCGTCAGGTAGATGATTTCAGCCTTCATATGTGTCTGAATACTATCCACCATCAGCAATTAGATCTACAACTTGAACAATCTTTCCCAGAGAAGATCTATCACCTCATCCCCGGCAATGGCGGCAACATGTTAGCACTCAGAATGAACCTCAAGGCTGAGAAGAGGCAATTCTGAGGTAACCACAGACCAATCTTTTTATTTGGCATCCAACCCTACTAGACCAGAGAGGGCTCTCTCTTTGCCAACTGATGGTGGATGAAATAAATGAATCTTAGGCTGGCTATGAAGAATGAGCATTTGGTTGAAAATTGTGGGTCAAAAATAGCAAGAGAAGGGAGCATTGGGCTATGGAATCGAGGCTAGTTTCTGCTGGCATTCTTGGGGCAAAGTAAGCACAATGTTCAGCTAGATTAAAGGTATAATGAGAGAAGAAAAGAGGAAAAATACCGCTACCCTGCAGGCATCAATTAGGGGATGGATCTATAGTGGCAACTTTAGAAGAAAGAGAAGCACAGGGTTACTCAATAGAGCATCTAACAAAGGATGGATTCTGAAAAGATAACCACTACATTAAACAACATAATCATTGTGAAAGGAGAATCATGCATGGATGGATTCCTAGAACTTCCATTAGAGAATGATGTAACAAAATTAGCAAAAAAAACAAAGCATGCAAATCAATTTACAAGAAAAGCATGTTGCACATTAAACACTATGATGGATCCTAAGTTTGAAGGGCAGAGACTGCTCCAATAGAATAATATTCAGAAAAGTTTAAGCTTTACACAGTCTAATAGTAGGTTTCCTCTGCTGAAAAAATTTGAACCCTTTACACTCTAAAATTCACAAAATATATACAATTAGCTCATCCTTGGACTAAGGTAGTCGAGCTCAACCATCTCCCTAAAGATAGAAATAGTTACATTAAATTTGGCATTGCCTGCTAAGAATAGGGACTGAATTTATGAAACTAAGGGTCAAAGATGAACTCGTATCTATTGAACCATAACACTTGTTACAAAATGGAAAGACGTTTTTGTATATAAGGTTACTTTTGATAAAAACCTCTCTCAAAGTTTGGAAATTCGGTTTCAGTTGCTTAGAATATGTGCCACAAAATAATCTCTCAAACTAGAAATCATTAAATATTTAAATCTGCAAAAATATGTTTTAAAGATCTAGTCAAATATTCCAATGCACAACACCTGTGAATAAGCTAAAAGAGGTTTTTGTTAAATTTCTCGTGGTTGAAAAAAACCTCCTTAGGTTTCTCAAAATTACTTTTTATCTGTTATAAAAGGGCGCCAAAATACAATGACTAAAACAGTAAAACAAATGCAAAATTTGTTTTGTTTTAATGTAGGCTTCCAATCTCATTGCATATGTCCCACATAGTAACACCTGTGCATAAAATGAAGGATATTTTTGTTATATGGTAAGTGATTCACAAAAACCTCTTTCACTTTTTTAAAATTCATGTCCATTACTTCAGAAACTGATTTTGCAGTAAACTTGTCCCTGTGTGCAGCAAATGACCTCAAAACCCCAAAAAATCATGCCAATCACCTCCTTCATAAATCAATAATATTGAAACTAATGCTTCCACACATTATAGCTCACATAATTGACCATAGTTCACTGGATTTGTAGCTATAGACCATGAAAAAGGTGAAGAAAGTTTTCACAATGTAAAATTATAAGAAAACATGCATCATGCATGACCAAGAATCAATCATTCATTTTGATCATATCTTCTGATCTAGGAACTGGTTTTGGGTATGCAATATACCCTTGGAAATATCTTTCCAAGATGCTTCTAATAAAAATACTTAGGGTGTGATTTTCACTAAAAATCATGTGTAAAACATCTCTGAAAACCAGACATAGTAAGATCCCATTTTGATCCTTGGTGACAGGCTGCGAAGACTAGAACTAACATTGGCCTTATTGGGGATGGCAGCTCCTTGAAGGTGTCAAGAACATTGTAGACCAATTTTCTCATCCATTGGGTAATATGGTCGCAAATAGCTACAAACATGAATGATTTATACCAACCAAAAAAACACACATATTGTAACCTGTACATTAGGAAACTAAAACAAATGCCGAAAACTGAAATGCTGCTTTGGGCAACTTATTTATCTGCAAACCTACCCTACTTTGTTGCAAAACACTAGATCAAGTGATGTTGTAACACCAAATTAACCAATCAAGCAACTATAGCAATGATGATGCTAGGGAGTGCTTGAACCAGGACACAATTGGAAATGCTAACAGCCATACATGCACACAATGCTTCTGGCTGTGTAAAAGACAATCTGGTTCGTCATTCAAACTAAAAAAATATTCCATATATGCAACAACAGGATCATAGAAACCAGACCATGTCTGCTGCCCTAACTCCTCAACATATGTTTCCAGCTACAAACTGTCAATGCAAACATCCAAGGGTGGCCTTACATTTCCTTCTTTCTGCTGAAAAAGGTCCCCAAAGAATGGGACTTGACAGTCCAGATCCTGGGACTATATTTGGGTCTCCAATTCAGTTAGATCTTCTTCAATTTTGATGGAAAACTCTTGCAAAAAATTGAGATTAACTTCATGGTTACATCAAAAATACTTCAAATAAGAAGAAAGAGATGAAGCAAAGTTCTTATCTACCTCATCATCTGTGCACATATCTTCCCATTCTCTAAAGCCTTCAATAGAGGCCACCTCTATTTTGAATTCTTCCTCTTTCTCCATCCATGTTTCAAGAAAGATATGCCAAAAATATGCAAATGACTTAATAGATATGATAGGAAAACTTTTGACTCATTGTCTACATTTCCCTTTAAACGAATCATAGGACAATCTGATAAAAATATCCTCTTTTTTTACTCTAAGAGATTCTATAAATGTTTTGAAATCTGCTACATGTTCAAGAGTCAAAGTTAGATCTTCCCCATTGAATTTAGGGCCATTTACAAAAAATATGCATCTTTCGGTAATTGATTAGGAAAACCAGGAAGATTAGAAAAATCGATACATGAATACCTTGAACAAATAGAAACAACATCTAAGTCCTTCATTTAGCTAGTGGAGCCACCATCAATACTTTGAAACTCGGGATTTTGAACAATGGAGTCGTCAGGTAGATGATTTTAGCCTTCATATGTGTCTGACTGCTGTCCACCATCAGCAATTAGATCTACAAGTTAAACAATCTTTCTTGGAGAAGATCTGTCACCTCGTCCCCAGAAACGGCGCCAATATGTTAGCACTCAGAGTGAACCTCAAGGCTGAGAAGAGGCAATTCTGAGGTAACCACATACCAAGCTTTTGATCTGGCATCTAGCCCTACCAGACTAGAGAGGGCTCTCTCTTTGCCAACTGAGGGTGTTTGAAATAAATGAATCTTAGGCTAGCTATAAAGAATGAGGGTTTGGCTAAAAATTGTGGGTCGAAAATAGCAAGAGAAGGGACCATTGGGCCATGGAATCGATGCTAGTTTCTGCCGGAAAACTTGTGGAAAAGTAAGCGCAATGCTTAGCCAGATTAAAGATATAATGAGAGAAGAAAATAAGAAAAGGACTGCTGCCCTGTAGGCATCAATCAGGGGATGGATCTACAGTGGCAACTTTAGAAGAAAGAGAAGCACAGGGTTACTCAACAAATCATCTAACAGAGGATGGATTCTAAAAAGATAACCACTACATTAAAAGAAGCCATATCCATTAGGTTGGTTATGTGATAAAGCAAAGCTACAAGTGACTAGACAATGTAAACTTAGGTTTTCTTTTGGGTCAGCATTTGTAGATGAGGTTGAGTTAGATATTGTTCCCTTGGGTATATGTGGAATTGTTTTAGGAAGTCCTTACTTGTATGATAGAAAAGCCATTTTCTATAGAGCAGAAAACAAGTATCAACTCGTTAAAGATGGAATTGAATATATTGTAAGAGCTCATAAACTCAAGAATAATTATACTCTCATAAACTCAGGGCAGATGAAAAGAATTGTAAATTCATGCAAACAATTCTTACTGATGGTTGTAAAGGCAAAGAAACCTAATAAAACCAATGTATTTGAGGGTTATAATGCTAAACAACAAGTTGATTTACAAAAAGTTGTTTCAGAATATGATATGCTATTTCAAGAACCTAAAGGTCTGCCACCCAAAAAGGCAATAGTACATGATATTAATTTGCAGCAAGATGCTCCATTGTCTAACATCAGAATGTATAGGTTGTCCGTTTTAGAGAATGTAGAAATCAAGAAGCAGGTACATGAGCTGCTCAAGAAAGGATTCATAAGACCTAGCACATCACCATGTGGGTCTCCAATTGTCTTGGTGAGAAAGAAATATGGCTCATGGAGAATGTGCATTGATTACCGAGCACTGAATAAGATAACGATAAAAAATCGTTATCCCCTTCTTCGCATAGATGATCTATTAGATCAATTGACAGAAGTTGTTTACTTTTCCAAGTTGGACTTGCATAGTGGCTATCATCAGGTCAGAGTTGCAGAGCAAGATGCATGGAAGACTGCTTTCAAAACAAAGCAGGGATTGTATGAATGGTTAGTTATGCCTTTTGGCTTAACTAATGCACCTGCTACTTTCATGAGAGTAATGAATGATGTACTCAGGGCTTTTATTAATGATTTTGTCATTGTATATTTAGATGACATTCTTATATTTAGTAAAACATGGGAACAACATTTGAAGCATGTAAAGCAGACTCTAGATGTTTTGAAAAGAGAAAATCTGTATGTTAAGCTCTCAAAATGTGAATTTGGCAAAGCATCTTTGAATTATTTGAGTCATATTGTAGGGGGTGGTGAATTGAAGATAGATCCCTCTAAGGTTGCAGTCATCGTAAACTGGCCTAAACCAAAATTTGCTACAAAAGTTAGAAGCTTCCTAGGAGCAGCACAATATTAGAGAAAGTTTATTTCTAACTTTTCCTTGATTGCAGCTCCCTTACATGCTTTAACAGGATTGAACAAGGTGTTTCAGTGGGGAGGCAAACAGTAGAAAGCCTTCGACACCTTGAAAGAAAATATTAGTACAGCACCAGTACTAGCACTACCCAATCTTCAAAGACCATTTGAGATTGAAATGGATGCCAGTGACTATGCCATGGGAGCAGTGTTGATGCAGCACGGTAAACCCATATGTTATCATTCTGAGACATTTAATTCTACAGTAGTTAATTATCCCACATATGATAAAGAATTGTATGCATTAGTACAGAGTGTGAAAAAGTGGAAACATTATTTAATGGGCAAAGAGACAATTATACATACTGATCATCAACCACTTCAATATTTACACTCACAAACTAAGTTGCAGCAATCAAGACACTATAGGTGGATGGGTTTTCTACAACAGTTTCATCTTGTCATCAGATATAAAAAGGGCATACACAATAAAGTTGCAGATATGTTGTCCAGACCAATCATAAGGGCATCTACTATACTTAAGCATAATTCAATATTGCATGAAAGCTACATTGAACAGTATGCTCAAGATATATATTTTAAAGATGTATATGCAACTTTAAGTCATGGCAAACAAGTAGAAGAATTGGATTATCATATTAAGGACCAACTCTTGTATCATTTTGGAAAGTTATGCATTCCACAAACTGAAAGAGTAAAGATAATTCGAGAAGCACACACTTCTCTAATATCAGGTCACTTTGGTGTAAGTAAATCAGTTGCACAGCTGTAAAGATTTTGTTATTGGCCAAAAATGAATGACACGGTTTCTAGATATGTAAGAGGGTGTACCATGTGTGCTAAAAGCAAGCCCAGCAATAGAAAACTAGGCTTGTACACTCCACCACCAATTCCTTATTATCCTTGGGAAAGTGTTTCCATGGACTTTGTTGGGGGACTACCTAAATCTAGAAAAGGTCATGACTATTTATATGTTATTGTGGATAGTACAGCAAAATGTGTATTTTAATACCCTGTAACAAACAGATTACAGCTGAACAAACAACAAAATTGTTCTTTCAGCACATATGGGTTCATTTTGGATTACCCACTTCCATTGTTCTGATCGAGATTCCCGATTTGTTGGAAAATTTTGGTCAAGTCTGTGGGAATTGATGGACACCAGATTGAAGAAGAGCACAAATTTTCATCCGCAAACAGATGGCCAAATAGAAGTGGTCAACAGGACAGTGATCTAGTTTCTCAGAGGCTATTGCAACAAACATCCCAAGCTTTGGGATGAACATTTGTGTTATGTGCAACATGCTTACAACCGGGCTAAACATTCTTCTACATAGAGATCTCCTTTTGAGACCTGTTTTGGTTTCACACCAAGGTCTCCCTTGGACTTTGTCTTTGGTAAAGACAATGGTTGATGGACACAGTGATGTGGACAAGGCAACCAAGTTCATTGAACAAATCTAAGAAATTCACCAGGCAGTACAGGAATAGCTAGAAAAGAGCCAAGCCAAGTATAAGGCAAGGCATGATAAGCATCGGATTGAGCATAGTTTCCAAGTTGGTGATCAAGTCTGGCTGTATATTAGCAAAGACAGAATGCAAGGTGAAGGTAAGAATTTGAAGCCGATAAGGTATGGACCTTTTAAGATACTTGAGAAAATTGGTGAGAATGCTTTTCACCTTGATTTACAAGCTTGCATGCACATCTACTCAGTTGTTAATGCAGAAAGCTTGAGACTATTTGAACCTTCATTGATTGAATATCCCGAAGAGCAGAGTCAATTGCCTTCTATTGATGATCTGTTGCCTGAATATCTCAATGAATTGCAGGAAGATACAGTTTTGGATAGGAAGGTGAGAACTACACGCAGAGGGGATGTTGAGTACCTCAGGATTGGACTCAAAGGTTCAAAACCAAGCAGTACAAAATGGATAGAAATTTGGCAAGTGAGGAATCTATATCCTCACTTGATTGATACTTAAACCAACTTTTGGTGGTCCAAAATCTTTTTCAGTGGGAAAGCCGTGATCCGAATTGGATCCTAGAACACTCTCTAAGTTTTCATGAACTCTTTAAAAATCATGCCAAAGTTTCAAAGTCTTATAAAGATCAAGCTTATCAAAGGTATCCTCGTAACAGTTTCAATTGGTAATCAACGCGGAGCAATGAGGACCGTTGGTCAAGTGCGCAGACCATCAGCCCATGGTAATGTGCACTGCCACAAATTAGCAAAATCGGGGGTCAGTTCAAGAAACGGGGGTAGTTTCTGATATGCAATTAGCGAAAATTCGCTAATCGCATATTGCAGGGCAAACCCCTCAAAGAAGGAAAGGGTCGCAAGCACCCGGACCTAAAAAATTATAAAATGCAATGAATATCATACCGATTCCGTCAGAAGCGGGGTCCCACAAAAACCATCAGAATATCGGAAGGGCCTTGAGCGGTAAGCGGTTTCAACCGAGTCCCGCCCGATGCCACACAATGGGTGCCACGTGTCCGACGGAAGAGAGAGAAAACTGCTCACATCAGACAGATAAACATCATGTTACTTATCCGCCCGATATGGAAAATGAATGTAGAATTTGGAGGCCCCAAATCAACAATGGAGACGCGTTCCAATGGATGACCAGATTTGACAAGGTTAACAGGCAGAGTGTATAGGATTTGAAGTCCGATGTGGACGATGTGTTGGCAAAGGGTTGTGTTTCGCGGGCATTCTTGGAACTAACGGAATAAACGGTCATTTTGAAAACGTCCCAAGAGAATTGACACTCAGTTCGTTATGGAATAGGTGGTCACCTCCCTATGAGGTGTTATACAGTGATGATTACGTAGGACAGGGGGATTCAAATGGACAGAGGCAGGGGAACCGGAAAGTCGGGAAGCGGAAACGAACAATTAGAAAGCAAATTGGCTTTAAAGCCATGAACTGACAGAGAGAGAAGCAAGCAAGTTAGGAAAGTAGTAAGAAAGAAAGCTACGAGTAGAGAGAAAAAGTCGAGCTGACCTGCAGAAGCAAAGACAGCATTAGGCCAGAGTTAAGACATAGCCAGAGAGAGTCAGAGACTCTGTGTACTCTAGAGAAGGCTTGAGAGGTTCAAGCGAACTCCTCTATATATGCCTATCATGTATGAGTCTCAGATTGGGCTCATACGACTGTGACCAATAGAGGTCAAGAGTTCAGTGAGAAGAGTCTGTGTACTCCAGAGACTTGGGGGATCCAAGTCCAGTCTTGTTGATTTATAGTTGCTGTGTGAGACTCAAATTGAGCTCACTGTTGCAAAAACTCTGCTTGAAAACATAATAGAGAGGCCACCACTAAAGGCTGGACCGGGAGACGTAGCCCAGGAGTATTGGGTGAACTCCTTATTAAACTTGTTGTGTTTATATGTTTGCCTATTATGTTTTCTTTAACTACTTCAGTGCCTGTGTATCTCACAATATTATTGATCTGTTGCATAAAATAACATAGGCACATCCATGCACATGAGTCTGTAATACCTTAATTGTTTGTCTTAGATCAATTTTAGATCACTAGTCCATATCCTTTGGGATGGTTCAACAAGGAGGTAGAGATAAAAGTAACTAAATAGTGTATAATAAAATTTTTTATTCTTGTTGATTTTATTGATGTATACATAATCACTCATTCCAACATTCTTTAAAACTTAGTGACATGTAGAAGGAAATGGATTCCAATCCTCTTAGATGAGAAGCAACATCATCACCCAACTCCAAACTTAAAGTCCTCTAGTTCTCATGAATCCTACTAAAGAGTTTCTTTTCATAAATCATATATCTCAATGCCTCATTATCCACATACCATCCAATACCTCATGCAATGTCAGAAGATAAAAAAGAGACCATGGTGAAGGTTGTCTCAAGATGAGATGCTAACTCATCCAATCTAGTTATAGTGCTTGAAATCTCCACATCATGTATTTTTTTCTCAACCTTCCCATTCTTCTTCTCTAAACATTGGTTGGCATAATGTACCATCTGATAACACCTATAACATTTTACCTTACTTAATTCTGTCTTTATTATACCTTCCTTCTTACCCTTTTTCTTTCTTTCTTTGTCTTCCCAGTGAAGGCTACTTATTTTGTTCCATTATGTCACATTGAAAGTGTCTTCAACCTAATTTCTTTCTGCATAAATTATCCCAAAGCTCCAAAAAACATTTGCAAGATCTCACAAAACACAAACACTTGGACAAAAGGCATCCAAAAAGGAATAATTTGATTCAAAGCAATGGACTTCAACTCTCAATAGTCCACTTTTGTCCATATGGAAATGAATTGATCCTTCAACTCAATGACCATGGTAAGGTAACTAACCACTTTATTTGGCTTACTCATGAGGACCATATAAATCTTGTTCTTCAAGTATTTATTGAAAAAAACAAGTATTTTGAATTAACCCAACCAAGTGTCAAACATATTGATCTTCTTCTTTACAATGTGAAGGATGAAGTGATCCTTCCTTGAATCAATAATGATTCACTTTTTCTTTCTCTCCTTCTCATGAGAAACCAACAATTTTGGATCAATTAGGATAACAATAACTTTATTAGCATGCTCCCAAATCTCAACTTCCTCATTAAGCATATGTAGCCTTGCCTCCCAAGGCATGGAATTGGAAGCATCACCTGCCCTATCACACTCTCTAAGACCAAGAAAAGTCATTGTGTAAATCCAAAACACACCTTAATAGAAAAATCAACAACAAATTAGTAGAGACAACTCGTTAAGGCTTCAAGTACTTATCTCAAGTGATCGGGGATATTAAACCCAACACCATGTAAATAGGTCAAGTACATGATTTGAACTTAAATAAGAACACAAAAAATTATAGATATAACCATAAATAGAGAAATGCAGCAGAAATAACACTTCATTTCATTAATATCATAATACTGAAATGTGCTTACAAACAAGATGGAAATAGACTGGCTCGGGCGATGGTAGCTTATCTCTAAAAGAGATGTGGTGGCTACATGCCTCTGAACTGTGTTACAATGAGGCTCCAAGGACTATTTATTATTTAGAAACAATGGAAAACACTAAACATCCAAAAACTAGGAGATGAAGCGTCAAAACAGTGGGCCTTGTTTGGGTAAATTGGTACGTAAATTTCCCAGGGTTATAACTTTGGCATACGATATTCATTTGGCTACCATAATACCTCTTTTCAAATATCTTAAAGAAGAGGCCAAAAAAAAACCAACAAACTCATTTGGGAAAATTTTGGTCTCTCCTTTTTCCCTAAAAACGTCATTTAGGGCCTCAAAACAACTCCGAAAGTTCAGGACCCGAAAAAATGTTAAAAATAGTAAATTGTGCTACAATTAAGGAAACTGAAAAATTGAAAGAGACAGTGTTGGGGGTCCAAGTGGAATAGGAGGGTGGCCATCAATATCCACCTGGATCAGTCCTCCCCCTAAGAAAGGAATGATCCCCATTTCATTGAGTGCCTCTATTAGATGGGGAAACTTCTACTGAACTTGGTCCCTAGTGAGCCACTTGCCTTGGTGCAGGAGTTGGCCAGCTTTGGCAACCCAATACAGTTGGATCTTCTGCTGGCGAGTTTTCTTGATATGTGTCCATGATCTAATCAGTTGTGTCCTGTGTTCCATGCAGTATGGGTTTAGCTCTATTAGTTTGAGTTGTTTTGCAATGTTGGATGTGTCCAATAATGGTAGAAAGTATGGTCAAAGGCGGTCTACATTGAAAACTGGGTGTAGACCGAGGAATGGTGGAATGTTGAGCTCAAAGGAATTGTCCCATACAAACTTGGTGATGGTGTATGGCCCAGATAGGATCAGGCAAATCTTGCGATGGGGTCCAGCGAGGCGCTCCTTCTGTAAATGTAGCCAAGCTTTGTCGCCCACCTGGAACTTGTGCAACACCCAATGTTGATCATCGAGCATCTTGTATTTAGCATTAGCTCTATCCAATATATCATGGACCTAATGGCATATGTGTTGAATGTGCTCAATGAATTTGTTAGCCCTATTGACTTCAAACTAGACATGAGCTGAATTTCCTGAGTAGTTTCAAATCGTATGGCTACATCAATGAGACATAATGGCTGAAATACCAGACCTACCTGAAAGGGGCTATGGCCCATTGAGTTGTGAAGAGCTCTATTGTAGCTATGCTATACATAGGGGAGGCTTTAATCCCATGTGTGTGGATGCTTCGAGTTAGACACGTAGAATGTGTATGATCATTCTATTCACAACTTGTGTTTTGCCATCAGTTTGGTGATGGAAATACGTGGACTTAGTGAGTTTGGTATCCAACATCGACTAGAGACTTGACCAAAATGAACTTAGGAATCCATTTTCTTGACCAGAAACAATGGATTATGGGTGTTGTCTAGGTAAATCCTCTATGCGGACAGAGATGATCCCTCTAGCCCAATGAGTGGGTCTACCAACCTAAGTGAAATCTACCAAACACTTTCCTAGGTTAGAATTGAAAAAAGAGACAAAGAAGATGGCCTACCTCGTTTTGATGCTATCAAGTCATCCTTTGTTGAAGATCTCAGATTACTTGTGCCGCGGGCTTGTTCATACTGCTCACAACGTTTATGCACCTGCACAAGAGATCAAGACACAACAAGGCATTCAAATACAAACAACATATTCAAAGGAAACCTACTTAACTGATCAAGGAATGTTAAGATAGATGATACATGAGCATACACATCAATGAAAAATGAACCAACAGTTTTATATTAATAGAAAATAAGGGGAAGAATACAACCAAGCCTTGAAGTTGATAGGCTCTCCTTGAAATGAATATCCAAGTCCAAGCTAAGCTCTCCAATCACTCCTCCAAGCCAAATGAGTGGCAACCTACTTAACTGATCAAGGAATGTTAAGATAGATGATACATAAGCATACACATCAATGAAAAATGAACCAACAGTTTTATATTAATAGAAAATAAGGGGAAGAATACAACCAAGCCTTGATGTTGATAGGATCTCCTTGAAATGAATATCTAAGTCCAAGATAAGCTCTCCAATCACTCCTCCAAGCCAAATGAGTAGCATTGGGGCATAATCTTAGCATAAGGGTGCAAATAGACATAGACCAACCATTTGGGAATGGGAGAGGATGAATATATAGGCTAGGAAAGGGAGTTAGGATCTCTACAAAGATAGGAGTAGGCCCTTATCTCAAGGAGGTAGCTCATAGGGATAAGACCAAGAGGCCAAGTTGGGAGAATTCGACCTCATCTATGTGGAACAACCTCTAACTTGCCGCTTTGGAAGCTTCTAGATCACGAAGCTTTTCATCCTCTTTGGGAAAATTTCCTTTTTGCGAGCATCACAAGTATACAAGTGAACAGAGTGATGCCATAGCGGGTTAAGTACAATGCAAGAGGCGATCATCGTTGTTTTTAGTCTCATAAGGGCAATGATTCTCAAATTAGGGTTTTAGAGCTATGTCCTTCAAGGGAAGCTCAAGGAATTTTCCAATCAAAGTCTTAAGAAGGATTTGAACTGCATATATGAATGAGTACAATACATGATGGTCATGTTTTGGGCACTTCAAGGTATGTCACAGGGAAGTGCAGGAGATGTGACAAAATATTGTGTAACAAATGACCCCTAAAGCATGAAGACAAAATGAGGAGTGATGACTGAGATGCTTTATGAGCTTTTGCAAGGACGAGGACAAAAACTGTCAGGAGACCTTGATGAGCCTCATCATTGGGTAATTATATGGGCCTTAATTCACCTCCTAGCTTAGTCAAACCAACTTTTCTCACAACTTATTACATGTTTTTTTATTATATTTTGTTTATGAGATGAGTTAGAGTTGGATATTATGCCTAGTGGACTAATATGCATTGAATGCAGGATTGAAGGAGAAAATCAAGGAATTTTGGAAAATACTAAGGTTAAAACTCAAATGGGACAAGGGAGAGGGATTTTAGGAGGTAAATCCTCCTCATTTACTTCTCCCCCATTCGAATATTCCTCCATCCATCACACTAGCTCGGAGTGCAAGCAGCCAAGCCATGAGGATTAGAAGGCAACCAAGCAAGTGAGAGACAAAGAGCTAGTTTATCTCGAGTTTGGGAGCCAAGCCTCCCTAATTTTAAGGAAGTCATTGGGGACTTTAGTTGTATAAGTAGAGAGGCCTAGAGCCTCATTAGGATTCGAATTTTTGTTGTAAAACTCTAAGCTATTTTCGAGCTCCAGACTTGTGAAAGTTTTATTGATGTAATTTTCTATTTTGGTAATAAGAATGAGTTTTGTTTTGAGCCAGCACTGAGTTAACTCAAAGGGCTGAAGCTCTTGGGTTAGGGCCCAACCTTAGCATCCAAGGCTCCTCTTTCTTGTATCTGTATGTTTAGATCAGTATCATAGCTTCATTTGTAATTTGCCTTTAGATGTATTTTCATTGTAAGTAGTGTGGATTCGATTGGTTGTTTATTAGTTTGCTTCCATTTGTGCCTTACTTCAGTAGCAGGTTATCAGGGATAAAAGGAGTACCACAAGGCTGTCAGTAGGTGTCTTGGCCTCATTTCCTCCCTTTGGGATCATGATTTGAGGAAGGGACCCTTATGCAGCCCCAAAAACACAGATTTCTATTTCTTGCATGAGCTTTAGAGTTTACTGTATTTAAGTTAGCATTTGATCAGTTTTTCAAAGTAGGATTTCATTGCCATCTCTTCTATCTTCATTCTTGCAGTAGATATCATCCATGCTTTCATTCCTTTCAACAACTTTCCTCATGCATAATGTAGGTAGTTAGTTCATTAATTATGCTTTTCTAGCTTATGAGAATGCTTCTTGTTTACATAGATTTTTTGAAATTATACATGTTTTATGCAAAGCAGGTGCTTCAGGAGTAGACAAAGACTTCATAGCTAGCAACCACCTTCCACTTCATCCACCATAGTCATTCCTTGTTTTCACCATTTCCTTCACTAGTTTTCATCATTTTACATAGAAATTCTTCCAAGCACATTGACTTTTGAGTGATCCTAGACCTTTCCTCACTTCATTCCACCCATCTACCACCTTCCCTAAGCCTTCCATCACCTCCAACACTTTCCATTTTTCTCTCGGCTGTATCTTGTAGGTTTTCCTGAAATGGCCTGTTTTGAGGCCGAATTGAGGGAAAACCTCTAGGAAGTCACCAAAGGTCTCCCACACCATCCAACCATCTCCTAACCCTTCCAGCCATCCTCCAACATCCTTAATTCACCTGCCACATCACCAAAATAAATTAGTTTGCATACTTGATTTTGCATGAAAAGACAAAAAGACAAAAACATATTTATTTCAGTCCCTTGCACATTAGTGATGTTTGATGCTTTTTACTTCCATGCTTAGATAGTAGCATTTGGTTCATGTTAATTTAGCATTATTGCAAAGCATAGTTTCTTGGCAGTTAATTAGGAAATGGTGTGATTTAGCATTGAATTTCGGTCTTTTTCATTATTGCAGTAGAGTAGCTCTCCCTTAGAGTAGATTTCCCTTTCTTCCATCAAGAAACCAAGCTTCTTTTGACTCCATAGAAGTCTAGCTTGAAAACCCTAGTGGTCTCTTGCCAGCTGAACCATGACAAAAGGCAGAACCATCACTTTTACTTGTGTATACAACACTGTCACCTCCAAGTTTGTATGAACCCCAGGTTGATAAAGTAAAGCTGGTAGCCCAGGAGTTGCAGCATTCTTGTTGCAATACTGGCGCTCATCACTTTTTTGCATCGTTGCTGGGGAGGTGTCTGAGTAATATGTGAATATTTCTTCTTTCTTCTATTTCTTGTCTCTAATATTCTGCCATTAGTTTATTTATGCAAAAGTAATTTAGTTGCTTCCTTTTTCATTCTACATTTTCTGCTTTCCTTTCCATTTTGCAAGCAAGATTTCAATTCAGCAAGTAGTTTTTTTCATTCAGTCAATAGTTTTCATTTAATCAGCAATTTCAATTCTGAAAAGTACTTTCCAAGTTTGAAAAAACACAAAACCAACCCAAAAACATTTCCTTTCATGCCTCATAGGAATAGGGATAACTTAGGGAAATTTTTGCCAAATACCCCCACTGCATCAAACAACCAACCTTCCCTCTTCTTTGGTGGTTGTGAACTGGAGGAACCCTTAGGTGAGCAACCTGACATATTTGAAGAACCTACAGGGGAAGAAGAAGAAGAAGAACCCATTCCTACTAAACCAATGGTTGAAAACAGAAATGACAAAGGGAATAGAGAGAGAGTCGAGGGTGCCTTCCCCATCAAGGAAACCAATGGGGACACTAAGATGAAAAATATAAGCCCCTCTACCCTACCTCATTTCCATGGCTTGACCACAGAAGATCCCAACACTTTCCTATTTGAGTTTTCTGTTATATGTCGAACCTATGACTATACAGATGATGAGCAAAAGTTAAAACTATTTCCATCTACCCTCAAGGATGCAACATTGCGCTGGTTCATGGGTTTACCTGGGGATAACATCACAACTTGGGCTCAGATGCAGTAAGCCTTTAACAACAAGTATCGATACTACTGTCGGTCAAAGGATACTAAAGAGGAAATTTTTAGGATGACCATAGGCAATGATGAATCCCTAGAGGATTATGAAGAAAGATTCCAGCTTAGTTACAAAAGGGCTAGGTGCACACTTGACCCTGAGTCACTAAAGCTGGTCCTGCTTAGGGGAGTAAGGGAAGATCTTCTAGATATCCTACGCCTGTTAGCAAGAGGAGATATGTACCAATTACCCTATGAGGATATCAAGAATGTCTTTAGAAACCATTCTAGGGCAGCTAGGAAGAAGGGTAGGGATAGTCAACCTATGGTCAGTACATCCTCTTCCAACTCATCCATCAAGGGTGAAATTGGAAACATGTTGGAAGATTTCAAGAGTGAGATGCTGCAAACCCTTTCCTTACAAATGGACACTATGCACATTAAGAGAAAGTAGGAGGAAGCAGAGAGAGCCTTGGCCATTTTCTGTCCTAGATGCACCAGGAGGCATCCTAAGAATGAATGTCCATTGAATTCTATTGAAATTTTCTCAGTCTGTGAATAAAACCACTCCATAGACAAGTGCCCTTCTTTGCCTGGACTCAAAGCTGTATATCAAGGAGCTAAAGGGGTCACTAAGCAGCTCTACTACATAAACCAAAGGAGACCTCATGGGCCTAGACCATACCAGCAGGGCATGAAAGGGTCATCCCATGCATATTACAACCACAACCAGACCACATCCATACCTTCTTAGGGACCCCCTGCTCATCCTTCTTGGTCTACACCTCCTCCTTGGTCCTTTGCATCTTAGTATCACTCCCAGCCAGTCATTTCAACCGTATGCTCCGCCACAACCTCAATGGAATGCACCACTCAAGGGGTGGAGGCCCCAATACAACAATGCTCCAACTTTATTGCCTCCACCACCAGCCCAACCATAGCGGTTACATTTTGCTCCACCCAAGCAACCCTAGATGCTTGCGCAGCCAAATCCGAATCCAAACAACAGACGGGCTCAACAAGTATACAGTGGAGAGACATCATATATAACTTATGTTGTGGAAATCCAGGAGATTAACCCAAGACCTGGGAGAGTTCTCCCGAATAACCAACCTCCACCTCCACCTAGTGAGGTTGAGGAAGAAAAAGAGGAAAACATTCTTAAAGTGAATCCACCCTTTCCTGAGATATTAACCCAACCACTCCAGTCTACCCCAGAAGAGACTGAACTTCTGGGAGAATTGAAAAATCTATGTGTAAAGATTCCACTTCTCCAAGCGATAAAAGATGTTCCTATTTACAATAAGTTGATTAAGTAGAAGTGCTTCAAGCATCCAGGGAGGCGAAGAAGAGATGCCCCTACCATTAATGTCATTGGAAAACTTTTCGACTTAATGCTGGGGAAGGTAATCTGTCCAAAGTATTTGGACCCTGGAAGCCTTGTAGTAGATGTGCACATCAATGGAACCATTGTCCCACACACTTTGATTGATCTTGAGGCTACCAGTAATGTGATGACCAAGGACACCATGCTCAAGCTCAACCTCCAAGGTTCATTGAGGAAGACCACAACAGTTCTGTAACTTGCAGACCGCTCCACCGTGACCCCTGAGGGGATTGTGGAGGATGTGATGGTCTCCATTGACTCTTGGGAGTACCCTGCAGATTTCCTAGTTCTCCAGCCTAAGGCTAAGCTTACTGGTTACCCTCTCATCCTTGGGAGACCCTGGTTGGCCACTGCCAATGCTTACATCAGCTGCAGAGCTGGGAATATGACCATCAAGAATGGGAATATGTCCAAGAAGTTAGTCCTATACCCTCCTGCTCAGCCATCTCTAGAGCATGATTTACCTTTATGGTTGGAGGAGGAGGAAGAAGATGAAGTTTATTCCGCCCAACTTTATACTTTAGAAACAACCATGGGAGGAGGACAACAGGATGAAGATGATTTGATTGAACACCTACTCCAAAGTCCAACTCCCAGTACATTTCCCTTAGAAGATGTAGTAAAGGAAACCACGAGCAATCATCCAATTGACCTATTCTTGGCCGATTCCAACCCCCTCCATGTCAAAACCATAGAATTCAGCCCTGAGAGAACCTTGAAAATCAATCCTTCTATTTCTGCTGTCCAAGAAGAGAAGTTAAGCAACATGCTAAAGGAACATCTAGATGCCTTCGCTTGGAGTTACAAAGAAATGAAGGGAGTGCACCCCTCAGTGTGTACTCACCACATATACATCAAAGAAGGTTGCAATCCAGTCTGACATCCCCAAAGGAGGATGAACCCAGCTCTTAAAGATATAGTAAAAAAATAACTACAAAAACTGCTAGATGTAGGATTCATTTACCCTATCTCTGATAGTGAGTGGGTCTCTCCTTTGGTGTTAGTTCCAAAGAAAAATGGTAAGTGGAGGATTTGTGTCGATTACAGGGAATTGAACAAAGCCACAAAGAAGGACCATTTTCCTCTACCTTCCATTGACCAAGTGCTAGATGGCCTAGCAGGGAAAAAGTTTTTCTCTTTCCTAGATGGATTCAGCAAGTACAACCAAATCTAGATCAGTGTGGAAGACCAGGATAAAACCACCTTCACTTATCCTTGGGGTACTTTTTCCTATAGGGTCCTTCCTTTTGGCCTATGCAATGCTCTTACCACTTTCCAGAGAGAAGTCCTGAGTATTTTTGCCGAGTTAGTCCATGATGCGGTAGAAATTTATATGGATGATTTTACACCTTATGGCTGTGATTTTCAAGAGGCTTTGTCCAACCTAGGAAAAGTACTGCACAAATGCATTGAAATGAACCTGTCTCTCAGTCCTGAAAAATGTGAATTCTTGATGACTGCAGGGACTATGCTAGGTCATTCAATATCTCAACAAGGACTACAGGTGGACCCAAACAAAATAGCTATCATCCAAAGGGTCCCACCTCCTCAAAATAGAGAGATGTCAGAAGTTTCCTAGGGTTAGTTGGATACTACCAAAGGTTCATAAAGGACTTCAGCAAGCTGGCCTCTCCTTTATTTGGTTTTTTGGCCAAGGACTTTGAGTTTATATGGTCAAAAAGCTGTCAAGAGGCCTTAGACACCCTAAAGAACAAGTTAACCACTGCATCGATTCTCCGAGGCCCAAATTGGGCCCTTCCTTTTCATATTCATGCTGATGCCTCACACAAAGCCATAGGAGCAGCCCTAGGTCAGATAGATGAAAAATTGCCTTATGCTATCTACTTTATCAGTAAGAATCTGTCAAAGGCTGAACTAAATTACACAGTGACCGAAAAGGAACTCCTGGTTGTTGTGCATTCATTGAACAAATTTAGGCATTATATTACAGGCTATCAAACATTTGTACATACTGACCATGCTGCAATCAAATATTTAATGAATAAACCAGATGTGAATGCTCGAATTATAAGATGGTTACTTTTATTACAACAGTTTGATCTAACTATTGTTGATAAGCCTGGTAAGGAAAATGTTGTTGCAGACTTTTTGTCCAGATTAAATTTTCCTGTAGGTGAAGAAGGAATGGTTGATGACCAGTTATCGAATGAGCACTTATTTGCTATTTCATTTCTCTCTCCATGGTTTGCTGATATAGCAAACTATTTGGTATCTGCATAGTTCCCACTAAACTTGTCCTCCAAAGAGAAAAGAAATATAGTAAGGAAGAGCGCCCCCTTCACTTGGATTGGGGGAAATCTCTTCAAACTTGGCCCAGATCAAATCTTGAGAAGGTGTGTCAAGGAGGAGGAAGTCTTTGACATCCTTCAGACCTGTCATGATGGGCCTTGTGGAGGTCACTTTGAAACAAAGAGGACAACATTCAAAGTGTTACAAGTAGGCTATTATTGGCCCACTCTTCATTAGGATGTGAAAAGATATACTGGTCAATGTGATTGGTGCCAAAGGATGGGAAGGCCTACTCCAAGAGATGAAATTCCTCTGCAGCCTCAAGTGACTTTCGAGCCATTTGACAAGTGGGGCATGGACTTCATTGGACTTATTGACCCTCCTTCCAAACAAAAATAGTACATCATTGTGTGCACTGACTATCTGATTAAGTGGGCTGAAACCAAGGCAATCAAGGCATCAACACAAGGGAAGGTAGCTGAGTTCCTAAGGGAGAATGTATTTTACAAGTTTGGGTACCCTAGAGAGCTGGTCATAGACTAAGGCAACTAGTTCATCTCCAACATGATTGAAGACTTGCTTAGCCAGCACAAGGTCAAGCATAGAACCTCCACTCCCTATCATCCACAAGCTAATGGACAAGTGGAGGTGACCAATAGAGCGCTGGAGGGAATCTTGACCAAAGTGGTAAGCAACAACAGGAAGAATTGGGTAGATAGACTAGATGAGGCCACCTAGGTCTATAATACCACCTGGATTCACTCCCTATGAGTTGGTCTATGGGAAAAAGGCCTTGTTGTCCACTGAATTTGAGTATAACACATTAAGGATGGCAACCCAACTAGATATAGATCTCAGCAGTGCACAAAAAGAGATATTTCTCCAGTTGAATGGTTTAGATGAATTCAGAATGCAGGCCCTCTTACATACAGAGGTAATTAAACTTCAGAGGAAGATCTGGCATGATAAGAACATCAAGGAAAAGCAATTTCAAGAAGGTGATTAGGCTTTGTTATATGATTCTAGGTATAAAATCTTCAAGGGAAAGTTAAGGACAAGATGGCTAGGACCTTATGTTGTAGAAATATGCCATGATAATGGTTCAGTACAGATTAGAACCATAGATGAAGAGACCATTCCTCTACTTGTTAATGGACACTGATTGAAAATTTACAAGAGACCATTATCAAAATAGGAGTTCATTAATGGTATCAATAAAACATTGATGGTAGTGGAGCAAGTTTCAGCTCCTACCTCATCAAATCACTGAGCAAAAAAATAAAGACTCAGGTGAAAACCTCCATGAGGCACCTGAGTCCCACTATCAGGTTGAAAACCTCTTGGGGCGGCCTAATAGTGTCAAAAAAAAATATGAGAATAAAAAAAATCCCTGGGTGAAAACCTCTCTTTAGGCGCCCAGGGCAAACAGTTAGGATGAAAACCTCTCAGAGGCAGCCTAGTTGTTTTCAAAAAAAAAGGAGAAAAAAAGGAGAAAAATCATGAAAGTTTCTATTTTGTAGGTCAGCAGGAAGGAAGATCACAGAGAAAAGGAGGATCACAAAGAGACCTATTTCACTCAAAATTTTATTTTTCCACTCATTGTCATTCATCACTCTACCATTTCTTTCATTTTTTCCACTCCTTTGCTTTAGTTTACAAGGGGACTGTGTTTTCTATAGGATCCCTTGTAAACCTACAGGATCCCCTGAAAACCTATAGGATGATCCTGTAGGAATCACAGTGACCCAGAAATCCTACAGGAAGCGACCTTAGGGAAAAAAAATGACCTGCTATGTCAATAAAATAGCACCCCTACATCATCATTCCATTACCATACCTATGTCCACCTTCATCACCCCTGCATTCACCCTTAAAAAATATCAGTTTCAAAAAAAAAATTAAAAAAAATTCACAGTCTTCGAAAAAGAAGGAAACAAAGAGCAATAGGGAGCATCACCTAAGTATTCCTCATTCTCCACACTCCTAGTCTCCCTCTCCATCCATGTCACCATCCTCAAACTCCTAGCAGAATGTATGATTAAGAGTTCTGAGGGAGAAGCAGCTACAGGACATCCTGTAGGAAATCCTGTAGTAGCCTATCCCACAGAATACAAATCATGAACAACAAGCTTCAAGCACGATGATCCAAGAGCAGAAGGAACTCCAAAGCAACAACAACACCATCATCTTCAACACTAGGTACCTGCACCACAAAAGAATCATCAGAGAACAACAAAAAGGGAAGAAGAATAGCATGCAGCCAATACACACAACAAGCACCTCTGATCTTCAACAACTGCAGCAAGGTATTAGCACCATAGGTAAGTATCCCATTCACTCTCTCATGTGCATTATGTAGTCAAAATATGTAAAGGTTATGAGTAAGTTGGTTTATAAGCAAAAGGTGGCCAGTTAACTTGGCCACCTTCAATCAGTCAACAAAGACAAAACAATTTGTCCTCTCACATGTGGCAGTAGTCAACTCAAAAATAGAAAGGAGAAGGACAAAAGCAGTTAAGGCTACGGAAGCATGAAGTGGGAGTTGATTACGAGAAAGTGGGGAATGATGAGGTGGTAGTGGGGACCAACGATCCAAAAATGGAAATCGTACCTCAGCTGCCAGCACACCACCTCACCCCAAATGACCATAAGAGGAAATAATCGTCATCTCCATGCATTCATGCATTCATTTCCTCAAGACTCGCTCTCACAATTTGCTCTCATACCTAGGCAACCTACAAAAGGAAGACTCCATCATTTTTATGCACAGGAATTCCTACAGGATTGCACAGGAAATCCTACAGGATTGCACACAGGATTCCTACAGGATACACAGAGACAGTCTACAGGATAGGCCGAGAGGAGTTTCAGAGGGGAAAACACAGGGGTTGGCCACAACAAACACTATGAAGAGGTAGGCTCTGTAATTACATCCCTCTTTCCAAGTAAATTGAACAAAAAAATCCTCTAGTTTGAGTGAATTTGGCAGTTGTGCAAGAGAATTGTCCACACAGTCATCTCAATTTTTACTTCTGCATTTGAAAATTGTATCAACCATCTCATCTCCTCAAACCTCACCAACCAAGATGACAGGAGGGTTTAATAGAAGGGAGCCCATTAACACTGTGAGAATCAAACAACACCCTCAGGTACTAGAAATTTTCATAAGGCATAATTAGATGGGGTTTTTCGAAAAATTAAGGGATATGATGATGAGGTGGCTCGAGATTTTGATCTCTCCCTCATTCCACTTACTAGAGCCCATGCCACTATTGTTGTAAGAGGCCTCTCCAAAGATCTCACCCCTGAACTCATCAGCAAAGTTACCATACTTCCCCTAGGAGTACCATGGACAAAGGAAGACAAAGGAGATAGCCAGATTGCCAAAAGGAAATTCCTTTTAGAAGGTGAGGAACCCATTGAGGACAAGAATGGAGTAAGGAGAGAAAGTCTACCATATCCCTAGAATGATGTGAGCTACCAACTTATCAAATACATATCATGTGAAGGTAGGTATAGTGTGGTCTATGGATGTCATTTTAGGCTTCTTGAAGAGTTGATATTTGGAGCAAAAAAACCCCCTCACCACAGGCTGAACATACCATACTTCTTGTTGCAATCACTGGTAGATACATGCATCAAGGTGCAAGAGGGAAATTCCCAACAGTTAGCTCACCATGGGTTAATTAGAATCCTTATAGAAGATTCCCTCCAAAACCTCAGAATTCCTATACAATGGTCAGTTTTCAGAGACATGTAGGCAGAGGAGGACATCAAAGCTCTCACATATGATGTTAGTCCTATTGTCAGTGGAAAGGATGAGGAAGAGACTGAAGCAAAGGAAGAAGAAGTAGAGAAGGAAGAAGAAGATGCAGAAGGAGATGAAGATGAGATGGATGAAGAAGAAGATGAAACAAAAGAAAATGAGGAAGATGAAGAAGAAGAGGAGAAAGAGAAGGAGGATGATGAAGAAATAGAGGAGGATGTTAAGGAGGAAACTGATAAAGAAGATGAGGATCTACAAGAGGAAGAAGAAAGGAAAGACATAGGTGAAGAAAGCAATGGGAAAGAGGGGGCAGAAGACAAGGAGGAGTCACCTAGGGTGTCTCCAGAACCCACTGAGAGAGAGGCAACAACTGCCCTCACTGCTCTTAGCACCCCCATCAAGCAAAAAGGCAAAAGACAGAGGCAGACCCCCTTATATTTCAGGACAAGGAAAAGCACAAGAATAAGGCAGGGGAAACCCCAAACACCAACCAAAATTCCCATTGTGATTGAGGACTCACCTAAACAACAGGAGAAAATGCCTTCTCCTAAGTCTCCTATCACCTATGTGAGAAGGCCTATGACTAGATCCACCTCCTCCAAGGGAAAAGCAATCCTACAGGATACATAGCAGGATCTACAGGAAGCAGAAGCAGTCCTACAGGATACTCTGTTGAACCTATAGGAGACACAAAAATTGGAAAAGGAGGTAGGAAAACAACAAGAAACTAAAGAAGAGGACCCAGAGTCAAAAGAACCTAGCCCCCAACCTAACCTTGACTCCTACTATAGGTTTATTGAAGGAGGCAGGGTCATTCCTCAAAAATTTGTTATTCCACTGTTCTTCGAGCTTGAGAAGGAGAGAGCTAGAACTCATCGATGGATGCAGATTGCCAAGTCCAAGGGGGTGGAAGACATTGGGCACATGGAGGAGAAGCTCAAGGAGATGGGCAGAGAGCTAAGTAGCTTGAGAGACAGAGAGGCCATAATGAAAAATCAACTAGAAACAGAAAATTCATGGTTGAGAGGACAGCTACAAGAAAGAGAGAATCAATTGGCATGTATGACCAATCTCTCTTTGGAAGCAATCCAGTGTAGGATTCCAGCTAAATCCTATGCCCTATACCTCAAGGAACAATGGTTGCAGTTCCATATCAAGACCCTAGCATAGAGAGGCACCATGCCATTTCAGGACTACAGGCAGTTCATTGATATTTGTGATCAAAGCACACTAGAAGATAGGGCCAAGATGTCTGAGTTTTATTTGCATAACATGGCCTTAACGGGCATGAATGTATGGGACCCTAATGCCAAGCTAGGAGATTTACAGTTGATGGATTTGGAATCATGGATGAACCATGAGGAATCAAGGGCTGCAGAGATGAAGAAGATATTGGCAAGAGAACAAACTAAACCTCTTATGATCAGAGCTGAACAGTCAGATCCCATGGCCCTCATCAGTACCCATAATTTGATTGCAAATGATCCTTAGCTTGCACCTAGGTATCTTGCTACCCAAGAGCAAGCAATTTCACATTTTGAGGACATGTTCAGGTTGTTAGGGGATGATAGCATACATGCTTGCCTGAGGAGATGGAACACATTTCCATACAGCTTAAAGATAAGAGAGTACCACTCTCCTCAAAGATTGAGAGAAGCACTAAACATGACACCCATGTACAAGAAATCTATGCAAAGGTTGAAAGTCAATTGGATTGGCCTGAAACTCAATCCACCACTACTCTTAGGAATGCTAGAAGGAAGGAAGGAAGAAGAAGAAAAGAGGCAGTGGGAGGAGGTAGAAAATAAAGCATGCTTTTGTGAACAAGAAGAGGAAACCATAGCAGAGGCATGGGATGTCAGGGAGGCCACTAGAGCTATGAAGGATATGGATATTGATTGAGTTGCTCAGAGGATGAGCAACACTTTCAGTAGGGGGTGATGATGAGCCTCATCATTGGGTAATTATATGGGCCTTAATTCACCTCCTAGCTTAGTCAAACCAACTTTTCTCACAACTTATTACATGTTTTTTATTATATTTTTTTATGAGATGAGTTAGAGTTGGATATTATGCCTAGTGGACTAATATGCATTGAATGCAAGATTGAAGGAGAAAATCAAGGAATTTTGGCAAATACTAAGGTTAAAACTCGAATGGGACAAGGGAGAGGGATTGTAGGAGGTAAATCCTCCTCATTTACTTCTCCCCCATTCGAATATTCCTCCATCCATCACACCAGCTCAGAGTGCAAGCAGCCAAGCCTAGAGCCTCATTAGGATTCGAATTTTTGTTGTAAAACTCTAAGCTATTTTCGAGCTCCAGACTTGTGAAAGTTTTATTGATGTAATTTTCTGTTTTGGTAATAAGAATGAGTTTTGTTTTGAGCCAGCACTGAGTTAACTCAGAGGGCTGAAGCTCTTGGGTTAGGGCCCAAACCTAGTAGCCAAGGCTCCTCTTTCTTATATCTGTATGTTTAGATTAGTCTCATAGCTTCATTGTTAATTTGCCTTTAGATGTATTTTCATTGCAAGTAGTGTAGATTGGATTGGTTGTTTATTAGTTTGCTTCCATTTGTGCCTTACTTTAGTAGCAGGTTAGTAGGGATAAAAGGAGTACCACAAGGCTGTCAGTAGGTTTCTTGGCCTCATTTCCTCCCTTTGGGATCATGATTTGAGGAAGGGACCCTTATGCAACCCCAAAAACACAAATTTCTATTTCTTGCATGAGATTTAGAGTTTACTGTATTTAAGTTAGCATTTGATCAGTTTTGCAAAGTAGGATTTCATTTCCATCTCTTCTATCTTCATTCTTGTAGTAGATCTCATCCATGCTTTCATTCCTTTCAGCAACTTTCCTCATGCATAATGTAGGTAGTTAGTTCATTAATTCTGCTTTTCTAGCTTATGAGAATGCTTCTTGTTTACATAGATTTTTGGAAATTATACATGTTTTATGTAGATCAGGCACTTCAGGAGTAGACAACGACTTCATAGCCAACAACCACCTTCCATTTCATCCACCATAGTCATTCCCTGTTTTCACCATTCCCTTCACTAGTTTTCATCATTTTACATAGAAATTCTTCTAAGCACATTGAGTGAATTCAACCATCTTCTATCCTTGTTATTGACTTCTAAGTGATCCTAGACCTTTCCTCACTTCATTCCACCCATCTACCACCTTCCCTAAGCCTTCCATCACCTCCAACACCTTCCATTTTTCTCTCGGTTGTATCCTGTAGCTTTGCAGGGAATCCTGTAGGTTTCTAATACATCTTGTAAGTTTTCCTGAAATGGCCTGTTTTGAGGCCGAATTGAGGGAAAACCTCTAGGAAGTCACCAAAGGTCTCCCAAGGGTCTCCCACACCATCTAACCATCTCCTAACCCTTCCATCCATCCTCCAACATCCTTAATTCATCGGCCGCATCACCAAAATAAATTAGTTTGCATACTTGATTTTGCATGAAAAGACAAAAAGACAAAAAAATATTTATTTCAGTCCCTTTACTTGCACATTAGTGATGTTTGATGCTTTTTACTTCCATGCTTATATAGTATCATTTGGTTCATTTTAATTTAGAATTATTTCAAAGCATAGTTTCTTGGCAGTTAATTAGGAAATGGTGTGATTTAGCATTGAATTTCAGTCTTTTTCATTATTGTAGTAGAGTAGCTATCCCTTAGAGTAGATTTCCCTTTCTTCTATCAAGAAACCAAGCTTCTTCTGAATCCATAGAAGTCTAGCTTGAAAACCCTAGTGGTCTCTCGCCAGCTGAACCATGACAAAAGGCAAAACCATCACTTTTACTTGTGTATACAGCACTGTCACCTCCAAGTTTGTATGAACCCCGGGTTGATAAAATAAAGTTGGTAACCCAGGAGTTATAACATTCTTGCTGCAATATTGGTGCTCATCAGACCTACAAATCAAGGACGCATATACATATACATATTTGATATTAAAACATAAGTCCACGGTATGGATGCAGCCATATGAATGATAAGGACTATATGAAAGGATCCATGGTATGGGCGCAACCATCCAAATGAGAAGGATCATCTGTGAATCTAAGATCCAAGGTATGGTCGCAACCATTTGATATAGAAGGATCATCATAAATGTAAAGTCCCATGGTATGGTCACAACCATTCGTATAGCATAAACATGTGTACAATCATGAATAACATATAACTCCACGCAACCTGAGTCATATCAGACAAGACTCAGGATCTTGCGCTCCATCCCGACCTGATCAAAGTACAAATTATAACATGCGAATGAATGTGTTGAAGTCGAACATGCTAGAAAACCACCTGATTACCGGCCAATGATGTGGATTGTTAACAGGTACGAGAGAAACCACCAATAATGATAATGGCTCTCAAGGTATGATAGTACAATCTGTGAATGTGATAATGAAACTGAAGTCGAACACTCGTGGAATCATCCAATCGAAGGCCAATGATGAAGACCTATCGTTGGATGCAAATAACTTGCCATTAAGGCATGCAAGCTCTAAGGTACTGAAAGGGAGTTTCTAAGTCATCTTCATAGATAATGAGTTGAAGTCAACAGGAAGCGACCTGTCAAAGGAGGGAAATAATGAGTTCCCCGTCATCGACACAAAATAAGGAATACAGTGGAATGAAATGAATAAGATCCAAGACTGTAACAATGGGTTAGACAATGTATAGTTAAATAACTGTAGATAGGACTTTTCTTGAACACTGGCAACACGACTCTGGAATGTGGCAACATTTGGCTCAACATAGGACTAAAGGTCATCATGACAAAATGGAATAGTCAAATGAGAGGAAAAAATGGATCATCCAACCCGAGAGGACAAGTGACAGAGTGAGGATATCCCAAACCCGACACGAAAGCAGAAGAGTTTCATGTTCAAGAGTGACATGCTGCCTATACAAAGGATGTTTCATTTTCATTTTTCCCTGCTATTTCTAGCGAGTACCCCAATTTTTTTATCACAAGCTTGAAGGGGGTAGCATATGCTTGTCATGTAAGTTCATTCTTCAAATGAATCCATCCTAGTAAGTTTTATGAGTTCTAGGAAGGATAACTCGGTATCTTTTTCATATTTAGAAAGTTTGAAAAAGTGACAAAAAAGAAAACTCCATCATGTCCCTTTTCATAATTTGTCCCTCAAACCTAAAAAGGTAGAAAACAATATTCGAGAGAACCTCTTAACCATATCGACCAAGGTGTACCTTTCTTGTAAATAGTAAATCTCAACCCCAAAAAAGGGGTAAGCGTATAAGGAGACAACGTTAATTCATTTAATTTGACGAGTTCGAAATGACAAGTTCTCGACGATCTTTTCATGTTTCGAGAGTTAGAAAAGGGCTTAAAGATGATTTTGGGGGGGTTCCTTTTTCGTTTATTTTTAACGAGTCTGAAAAAGAGATAAAACAAAAACTCATTTGAATCAGTCAATGATAATCACATGTTCACCAAAAAGTACCTGTAACTGCATAAGGAAATTCACCCATCACTGATATCGAGAAATAATAAAAATATTAATAAAATATGGCAAAAAATGAACTCAAAAGTTATAAATAGCTCACAAGTAAAAATATTTTTACCATTTCACCAAAGTAAATTTTGAGAGTGCATTTGTGCCCTATTTTTCCCGATTTTCAAATGACCAGTGCGGGAGATCCGGTGCATCATTCCTTGAACCGTCTGCAACAGGTAAGAGCTCTGCCTGTACTCTTGCATTTCATTGTATTTTTAGGCTTTTTCATGTAGTTTTTTCTTGTCAGTAGGAGGATTTTCATTTTTAAATCACGCTGGAGATCATTGCGGGTTTCCTCATCAGACCCATGATGATCACTCCTAAGCCTAAAGGCCCTCACGATGACATCGCTCTGTTAATAAAAACAGGCACGATGGCACCGAGGCAGATTTTTTTTGAAGAAAAACCCTCTTTAAAGAAAAAATTCTTGATTTTGATCCATGAAAAAGTTTCTAATTTATGTTTAATGATGTTTTGCAGGAGATCATGGTTCTAGAATGGAAAGAAAGAGGCCATGAGGCCGAAGACCACCAAGCAGCCCAAGATCCAGAATGTATCAATGCTTTGAGAAATTGTGGGTTGCTGAAGTTCTTCAGGACCACAAGATTGAGAGCTCAAATGGAGTTGTTGTTGTATTTGATCAACTTATGGGATGTTGATCGGGAGCTCTTCATAATTAAAGACCAAGAGCTAGTGTTGGAAGAAACAGATATTTATTTCATCACCGGATTGTCTAGGAGGGGAGAGAGAGTCCAACTCTTTGGATCTTGCCCAGGAGGTGAAAGTACTAGTAGTCTAGTCAGGAGACATTGCCCAGGTTCAGAGATGACCATGGGCAGGAAAGTAAAGACAAAAACAGTCACTAACCTTCCCTTGAGAACTATATTGTTCACCATAGCTCATGTATCTGGCACGCAAGCTCTCCACGAAGCTTCACAGTCACAATTTCGGTATGCAATAGATTGTTTGACTCCCACAATCTTCAACTGGTGTGGAGGACTATTGGATAATATGAAGAGAAAACTAACCAAAGGTAAACGAGGGAACCTAAAACAATTTGGTTTCGGTTCAATACTGGTTACTTTCTTCCTAGAGCGGGTGCCCTTGTTTTGGAACCAGTTTGTAGAGGTACCAGATCCTCTCCCCCAGGATCCGAGGCTAGTGCGGTGGAGTCAGCTCATGCCCCGAGGAGGAGGGGGCCAACAGATGCATTTCCCTCCACATTTTTTCAGTTGGCTACGTTGCCAACTACTTGTTGTGGATGATTATTCTTATGCTGACACGAATTTCAAATGGGATCTGGATCTACCTCTGCCACCGAGAGAACAGTGGACTGACGTAGGTAAAACTTGTTTTTTTATTTTTTCAAGTTTTATGAATTTTTTGTAAAAGTGTAACTGAGATGTAACTTGTGATAAATGTGTAGATGTTGGACTGGAAAGACTGCCTGGCATGTCTCCAATAGCACGATGAGCAGCCCATCAGATAGTAGGTGCTAACTATGAGGAAGGGGCAGACCCCTTGGTAGAGATGGAGCGCAACCTGGACGTGATTACCTGGGGGATACCAGAGTATGCTACCATAGACGAGGTGCCACTGTGATGGCAGAGGCACACTATAGGAGTATCAATGAGACTGTGTCGGCTGTTAGGCCAAGTGATCAGAGTAGTCTCATGCTACCATGAGCATCGTGCAGGCTGATAGCATTTCACGGGGGCTTCACTCGATGAACCTTTGACATAACACGTGCGTTCATGGCATATTAAATAATACCCTTAATTTGACTATATATTGCAAAATACCTATAAAAAAAAATAATTTAACCCCCTACCAATATGTACCCAATACACCTTCCCAATTAAAAAAACCCCTACTTTCACTAAATATTGTAGGTATCCATTTTTTCATTAATATATTTTACACCCCTTTATTTTTTTCATTAACTTTGGGCTCCATTTTTTTATACCTGCCAATATAAAAACCTTTTACCCCCTATATATCCCCTAATATATTATGTGATTTTCACCTCAATATATATCCCCCAATATGAACCGATGTGGTATGATATTTCTCCCCCAGTGACGCCCCCTTGTAGCCTTTCTAGTTACGTTTACACATTTTGTAGGCTTTGAAAGCCAAGTGTCTCAAAACACTTTATTTTTTGAGATTTTGATGTAAAAACTCTGATAGACACGATCTATATATATATATATATATATACGTTTTATTTTCTACTTATGTGTCCATGTATCATGATGATGTGATTGGTTTTATAAATTACACAAATGTCTATCAAGAACATAGTTTGCTAATGCATCTGTTAATGTATTCAAATTATGTGGAATATGTTGATATGTGATAAAATCAAAATTTCTTTCCAGTAATCAAACACGTAGATACATACATAATATCAATGGATTTCTTATCGAATAATGATTGTTTAACTGTAACACAATGAGTTGTGAATCTAACTTGACAATTAAATCTCTAATGCCAAGACAAACTGCTTCTGACAATAGTTCAATGATTGCACTGTATTTAGCAATATTTTTAGTTATTCGACCGAGGCATATACCTTGTAATTCAATCAACGTGCCATCAGGGAAAAAAAGTGCCCAAGCTACATAAGACAAATTTCATGTGCTACAACAAACACCATCAACAAAACTGAGATAATGACTTGATGACATCTACAAACCGAGTGGAACACAAGGTAAGCAGAAAAACACATGTCTGCAAAGCAAATAAACACACCAAAAATCAAAAAGTGCACACTAATGGATTCGCACACTAATGTACAAAAAGTAATTACACAAATTACCTCATGCAAAAAGTTCAAATGGAGTCAATTTTCAGACTCGGGTAATCGATCAACAGAGAATAAAAACTGAGTTTCACCATTGGCATGACATGTAAGCATCAACTCAACCAAATAATAGAGTAAAATTCATAGAAGGCGATGCACCCATGCCCCCCGAGTGAGTGAGGGTTACGAGTCATAAGATGAAAACCCCATTGCGATAATGGGAAAATGGTAGAGACTCAGTGAAAAAATCTCATGAAAGGAGGCAAGAAAAACTTGATCTCATGAGGAGGAAAAGGTGCCCCCAGTTGAAATATTTTGACGATTTCAGGTTGGACTAAAATGTCAATGGGTAGGGTTGCAATAATGTTTCCCATATTACCCTCAGACAAGACTTCATGCACCAAAACAGGTGTTTGAAGTGGATGCATTGGGCAATGAGAAATGAACGCTTCAAGACACGAAGGCATCTCACTAAGTCTAGGAAGAAATGAAGAACGATGATGGAAATTGTTCCAAGGAGTTTCATCCAGAGACATAACCTCAACGATATTCTCGTCGGTGGGTAATGTCTCGTTCAAAGGATCTGGAGAATCCCAAGAACCAATACAAGGAGATAGCACATAAGTATATGGGGTCATATTGAAAACAACATGACTTTCTAAAGTGACCGTTGAAGCCAAGACAATTTCTTGATAGTCTAGCTCTAATGGACTTAACGACATAGAATCACCAAATGAATCAATTTGATCTGGAGTAGGAATAATCCAAGGATCCGTAGAAACCGAGATCATATTGATCAAAGTGAAATTCGAAGGTGGGAGAGTAAAAGTACCCATTAAAGAAGAATCTTTGAAAAGACCTGCCCCCACACTCTCATAAGGAATTTCAGTATTTCCCACATATGGGACATTGTTGTTTGATGAACCGGAAGAGAAAAAAGACAGTTGGTCGACGGTGACAATTTTTCCTTTGTGAGGAAATGAAGCACCTGGAACAAAGAAGAAACCACACAAAACATAGCGTGGGTCCAACTTCACCCGAGAAGAAGGTTGTAATTGAGATTCACATCTACAACTTCCACTTCTAGCTCAATGGTCTTTCCTTCCAACGTGATCAGAAAGTTTGTGAGAATACCATATGGACGGGAGCCTCTACCATCAAAGGCCTCCAAAGTGTTCAAGGACTGATTGAGAGGAGGAGAGCCAATGGCCTTCCAGCATGAAACAAACATGATGCAGGTGGAAGCACCTTCATTAATAACAATCTAATGAATCGTCTTTCCTTTAATGATAACTTGAATCAGAAAAGCAATCTAATGAGGAAGATGAGGAACATGGTTTTCAAGATCAAAGGTAATTAAACTCGAATCAACAAGATCAATAGTGCCTATAGTAGACAACAATTATTTCCGTTGCGTTGGACATGTTTGGAGAACTTCCAAAGAAGACATCGCCAAAGGTGCTTGAGATAAATCTTCAACAATATTATAATGTTATGCATCTCTAGCATTCAGATTATAAGATGATTTTCGAAGCACACCCTTGGGAGGTGGTCGGATTATGGATTCATTATTAGGATGCTCAATATGGAGCAGACCAGAACTAGATGGAGTAGAAGTAGAAGGTATATCAGTGACTTCTTTCTCCACCGTCTACTTTTGCAGATTTTGATAGTCCTTTGTTCGAGTAGCAATCAAAATAGGCGATGAACCTTGCATCATGAAAAATTGGGAACCAAAGGAGGCAGAGGATTGCGGTTGGTATACCAGCTGTGTCTGCTAAGATGGAAAATATTTCTTTCAAAATAGTCGGAGTCCCTTTCAATAAGCGGTTAACTTCAAAACGTCAGGGAAAATCCTTGGTATAATGGTCTTCCTCACAGAAGAGGCAAGGATATTTTGGTTTTCGTTTAGAAGCATCATCAACAGATGATTTGGGTGGATCCTATTTCACGGTATCGGCTTTGGCTTTATATTTACCTTTTTTCTTACCTTTTGAGGCCTTATTTGCTGTGATAGATTGAACAACATGTACCTCGGAGGTTTTACCAAGATTTGACGAATTTTTTGAAGGATTATTGGAACCAGTGTTTGAAACATATTTTTTCTTCGAAGAAGTCTTAGTGGAAGTCTGAGACACTGAACCAATTACACCATCAACAGGTGGTACATCATGAGACTTTGAGGTTGTTGAACACATCTAGATACTGAGGTACTAAGTCTAGATATTGAGCACGTGCAATAGCTTGGTCCTTGGTAACACATCCACCCATTGCTATATCTGCAACAATTTTGTTTACAAATGATTTTGTGAACCATTCAGTTAACAACTCATCAAGAATCTCAAATTTGATGAGGCGACGTCGATGTCTCCATTCATGGATATGATCATAAATGTGGGTCACAGTATCTTTCTTCAGGGATGTGAGCAATTGAGTGTCAGTTTCATATCAAACCGACAATTGGAAGTGGGTGAGGAAGACCATAGCTAAAGAGTTAAAGTCAGCATAAGTAGCTCGAGGTAACTCGATATACCATTTTGCGACAACACCTGTTAAGGTTCTCTGAAAGAGGCGGAGACGGATAGAATCGTTAACATATGAATTTGAAGAGCACCATAAGTGATATGTCATCACATGGTCTTGCAAGTCGCCTTTAGAATTTCCTTCGAACTTAGGGAAATCACTTTGAATTTTAGTTGGAACTGGAGGCGAGTAAGGCGAATGAAATATAGGATCATTTGTGAGCCTTGGGACATCAAGCAGTTCCAACGTAGACAAAAATGGAAATTGCAGATTGAATGACATGTAGGGCCTTTGAGGAGGCGCAAAATACAGGTTCTAACCTTGCTTATAAGGATTCTGCCCCCACATTAGAGGATTTTGACCATATGGGATTTGATTTTTCCCCCACTGAGGGTTACCTTGACCATAAGGTGGATTTTTTCTAAGGTAGGTTTGATATTGACCTACCATAGGCCATTGATAAGCATTATACACGACATACAGATTGTAAGGTTGTTGGACCTATTGACCCTGGACCTGAAGAGATTGGCCCTACTATTGCAGGGGTTGACCTTGTGCTTGCAAGGGCTAACCTTGTTGATATACATATTGAGCTTATTGCAGAGGTTGACCTTGTTGTTGCAAAGGCTGACTTTGTTGTTGTAAAGGTTGACCTTGCTACTGCAAAGGTTGGCCTTGCAGATACAAGGGTTGAGTAGGTTGCTGAACAAATTGAGTTTGTTGCTACAAAGGCTGCTGATACGGTTGCAAAGGTTTCCCCTACTGTTGCAAAGGTTTCCCTTGCTGCTGCAAGGGTTTCCCTTGTTGTTGCAAGGGTTGTTGGACAGTTCCTTGGGATATACCTTGAGGGTATTGGTAATTTCTGAATTGAATTTGACCATATCCACTAAGAATAGTGGATTGACCAGGCTGGACATAAGCTCCTGCTTGTGGAGTGTAAGGTGGATTGACCAAGGCTTGCGAACCATATGGGACATAAGCCTGTTGGAGTGGAATCTAAGCCATAGAAGGTTACTAACACTGGATATTACCCAACCTGGATGGACCAACATGGTTAGGAATACTACTAGAATAAGGTTGATTGACACCAACCATGTGATTTTTTAATCCACTCACATTCGTTTCACCTAACACAAGAGGAATGTTCATATCCCCCCCCAGGCGGTGGCACATTCTGTTCACTTGACAGAGGGGTGGAAGAACTAACTGAAACCTGACCTGAAACAGTCAGTTGTACCAAAATGGACGGTTGAAATGACGGTACAAGTTGCGATGGAATTGTAGGTTGAATGGGAACTGACGTAACAATAGTTTGTACAGAAATTTGAGAGGTTGCATTTGGAATAAACGGACTAGAAGTAGGCATGGAATTGGAAGACCAAATGGGATTTTCATACAAAGATGAAGCACTAGGAGTTCCTAAAACTAACTAGGCTAGGGTTGTATAACTAGGTGGAAACATGGGCCCACTGGTTTCAGGAAGTGTGTGAGATGGGACTCTTCTTGTAAAAGGAAAGCCTTAGGGAGGAAATTCATACCCTTGTTCATCATCGACATGAGGAGTATGAGTAGTGGAAACTTTTGAATGACCCAGAGAAGAGGTTGGGATCTCACCCTCTAAATCCATGGGTGGAAACAATTAGCAAGGAGGAATCCAAGATGTACGAGGAGATAACTCCAAAGGAACACCGGACCAGTCGTAAGGACTGTAAAGACGTTGAGGATATATCACAACCGGATCGAATAACAAATTCGGTGGATATAAGAAAACCTCTATGGACTCTCAGGGGTTTCTGGATGAGATTCTTAGGGTGACAAGGAATACAATGGTGGTGGACAAGAAGAAAGGGGTTGCATGCTTGGGACAATCTCAAGTTCAAAACCTTGAGCTTCAAGTGATTGAGGAAGTTCTGGGTGAACTCCTTGTGAAGACCCTTCAGTATCAGACAATGAAGGGGAACTTTGGGGTGAACTCAATGGTTCAACCATGATGACTTTCTCTCAAGAGCAGAAAAGGAAAGGAGATTTGTTGAGGGCTGATTAAAAATAAAATTTACAATGATTTACTCAAGATTGGGCCAAGAAGCAACTGCATGGGTTTGACATGTTATCGTGGGCAATTATTTTTAGAAACAAAAACTTTGCCTTTTCATGTTTTAAGAGTCGATAAAAGGATGAAAAGGTGACTCTAGTCGCTTTCGTTGGTTTAGCGAGCTTGAAAGGACAAGTGCTCAATGATATTTTCAAATTTAAGGAGTCAGAAAAGATCGAAATGACTACTCAGGTAACTCTAGGCAAAAAGGAGTACCAAGTAACCGTGAACTGCAATATACACCTTAGCAAATAAATTTACCAAGGACTTGACGTACGTGCAGGAAATCTCCCCAAATGTTGTGTTCGGTGTATCACATTTATAGGGTGGCAGACTCAGCTTCCTATGGATAAAGGTTTGCAACCTATGAGGGTCTCCCTTTATATACTCGACGGTATGGGGAGCACAAGTCCATGCTAGCATTGAATAATGCAAGAGTATTACGAATGACAACTACTAAGTTTTATAGATGCTGGAACACGCCTCTATCCTAGACCACTAAGTATGAATGTTAATGTTTTAAATGATCCTTAGATTCATTGAGGTAAATTTTAAGTTTATCTTTGAATTAAGTTTCAGTTTTGAGGGCTCAACGATGTCACCTACTCCTAGAATGCAACTAAATGATGAAAATGAAACTTTTCATTCGATGAAGGCTATTCTAACAAAGGAAGAGAAACAACCAATCAATGCATCAAACAATCCAAAAGCATAAATACAAACTTTTCAATGCAATAAAATGAAATCTAATCTTTCATTCTACTAACAAATGCAATGCCATAAAGATGAAAATATTTTTCTTTTCATTAAAGATGCAATCAATGCAAACTAGTGCAAAAGAGCAAAAGAAAATGCAAATAATTCACTAACCATGAAAATATCCTTCACTTTCTAATTTGAATGCAAGAAATGTTTCGAAAATACTTCAATGATATTTACTTTCACTTTCCAAAGCACAAGAATAACAACAAACACTTCCTTTTGATTCAATACAAAATAAACAATTTTGTAATCTATTGCTTGCCAACAGAACTAAAGTGACTTTCAAAGCATCTACTTGATTCGACACTAATGAAAATAACTTTATACCAAAGAACCAAAAGTGACTTGCAAAAGATGTCCAGATGCAAAATAACTCTTTGAACAAAGGTAATTGATCTCTAAAGAGCAAACCAATGAGTGAATGAAGGGTGACCTAGAAACCCTAAGAACCCTAGAAAGCAAATTAAGCTCCAAACACTTAAACCAAATCAAGAGGCAATTGCAGTCAAACAAACATGTTAACCAAGAAAATGGCATTGTAATCACACTGGAAAACCACTATTAGAAGGCCAAAAACTGAAATTAAGAAGAAAAACCCTAATTTTCTTAAACTTATGGGAACATCGCACCTATCAAGGAATAACTAGCGATAATTGTACTGTAATCAAAACATCCACAATGTCATCGTGATTGTCAGGGAGAAAACTGTGATGGTCGAGAAATATGAGATAAAACTAAAGAATCTTCAAGATCAACAAAAAATAAAGAACCTTGAGGCAATCACCAGTAAGAGAAAAATGTTACAGACAAACAAACAATCTTGAAAACGAACAGTTGGTCAAACTCAACACAAAATCAGGATGAAGGATTGAATGGAAAGGATCATAGCTTCCCCAGCGAAGTCACCATTTTTTTGTCTAGGTAAATCCTCTCTGTGGACAGAGATGATCCCTCTAGCCCAATGAGTGGGTCTAACAACCTAAGTGACAATCTACCAGACACTTTCCTAGGTTACAATTGAAAAGAGAGATGAAGAAGATGGCCTACCTCGTTCTGATGCTATCAAGTCGTCCTTTGTTGAATATCTCGAATCACTTGCGTCACGAGCTCATTCCTACTGCTCACAACGTTTATGCACCTGCACAAGAGATCAAGACACAACAAGGCATGCAAATACAAACAACATATTCAAAGGCAACCTACTTAATTGATCAAGGAATGTTAAGATAGATGATACATGAGCATACACATCAATGGAAAATGAACCAGCAGTTGTATATTAATAGAAAATAAGGGGAAGCATACAACCAAGCCTTGATGTTGATAGGCTCTCCTTGAAATGAATATCCAAGTCCAAGCTAAGCTCTCCAAGCACTCCTTCTCTAAGCCAAATGAGTAGCATATAGGCACAATCTTAGCATAAGGGTGCAAATAGACATAGACCAACCATTTGGGAATGGGAGAGGATGAATATATAGGTTGGGAAAGGGATTTAGTATCTCTCCAAAGATAGGAGTAGGCCCTTATCTCAAGGATGTAGCTCATAGGGATAAGACCAAGAGGCCAAGTTGGGAGAATTCGACCTCATCTATGTCGAACAACCTCCATCTCGCCGCTCTGGAAGCTTCTAGATCACAAAGCTTCTCATTCTCTTTGGGAAAATTTCCTTTTTTGGATCATCATGGGTATACAAGTGAATAGAGTGATGCCATCGTGGGTCAAGTATAGTGCAACAGGTGATCATTGATGTTTTTAGTCTCATAAGGGCGATGATTCTCAAATTAGGGTTTTAGAGATATTTCCTTCAAGGGAAGCTCAAGGCATTTTCCAATCAAAGTCTTAGGAAGGATCTGAACTGCATATATGAATGAGTACACTGCAATATGGTCAAGTTTTGGGCACTTCGGGGTATGTCATGGGGAAGTGTAGGAGGTGTGACAAAATATTCTGTAACAGTGGGATCCCAAAGTGTACCCACACTCGCTCAAAGAATAGCTTAGTAGTGGCCTCTATTGTGATACTCTTCTTGTAGGCCACCATAATGGCCATCTTAGAGAATTTGTCGACGACCACAAAAACGTAGTCATTGCCATGCTTAGTAGAAGGAAGGCCCGACATGTAATCCATGGAGATGGATTCCCAAGGTCGACTAGGACTAGGTAGAGGAGTATATAGGTCTTGCCTCTTGATGGTTGGTTTGGAAATGGCGCAGGTAGTGCAGAATTTAATGTACCTCCCAACATCCCGACGAAGGTTCAGCAAATAAAAATACTTTTGCAGTACTGCCACTATTTTCTCTACTCCGAAATGTCTAGCGACCCAACTGTAGTGCGCCTCCCAAAATCATCTTGGTACGTTTGCTTGAAGGAACACAGATGTGTCCCAGGTGGCATAACAGTGCATCCTAGAGGTGAAAGTTTGGAACTTTCTTACCTTCCAAGAGTGCTTAGTATGTGCCACCGAATTCTGGATTTCTCTCGTAAAGATGTGTCCACCCCGGAGTCTCGTGCCCATAGGAGTCGAGCACAGTGATCAGCACCATGACTGGTGGTCAACTGAGGCAGTCTGCAACATTGTTTATGTTTCCCTTCTTGTGCTTAATGTTAAAATGGAATTTTTGTAGGTATGTGGACCATTTCTAATGGTGATCGTTCTGCAACTTCCCTTGTGTCTGTATGAAGTGCAAGGGTCGTTGGTCTGTGTGGATGAACATTTCCTTCCCCATAATGTAATGATTTAATTGATGACAGGATTGCACAATGGAATACATTTATTTGTCGTAATTGGGATACTTTTATACTTTGTCCAAAAGTGTCTCATTGTGGTAAGCCACTGGATTCCCCTACTGAGTAAGAACTGCACCAATAGCATAATCGGAGGCGTGTGTCTCAATCTCAAATGGTTGTTGTAGGTCTGGTAATGTGAGCACTGGTGCAGAGCAGAGGCGATGATTCAACTTGGAAAACTCTTTTTGTTGGGTTTCGAACCAAAAAAAACTTTTCTTTTTCTCTGCCCTTGGTGACTTGACTTAAAGGCCAAGTGATATGAGAGAACCCCAACATGAACCTGCAGTAGAAATTGGAAAGACCCAAAAATATGTAGAGCTCTGTTAGAGTGGTTAGGGTGGGTCAATCCCGAATGACTTGTATCTTGGTTGGGTCCACATGCACACCCTGCTCATCAATGATGTACCCCGGATATTGAACATGGTTCATGCCAAAAGTGCATTTCTCCAAATTGGCACACAGCTTGGGTTGTCGCAGGGTTTGAACGACGTGTCAAATATGGTGGAGGTGATCTTCCAAACTCTAGTTGAATATCAAGATGCCATATAAATACACCACCACTAATGCATTGGTGAAGGGTCACAAGATGTCTTCCATCAATCTCATGAAGGTTGCGGGGGCATTCGTCAACCCGAAAGGCATGACCAACCATTCAAAAATGCCCTCCTTGGATTTGAAGGCAATCTTCCACACATCAGAGGGTTCGATAGGCACCTGGTGATAACCGAACTTCAAGTCAATCTTGTTGAAATATTTGACCCCCTTAAGTTGGTCCAAAAGGTCATCAATCCATGGGATTAGGTACCTATTGTAGACAATGATCTTATTCAGCGCCCGATAGTCAATACAAAGTCTCTAGGTCCCATCCTTCTTCTATACCAATATAATCGGGTTCCCACAGGGTGTTGAGCTTGGCCTTATGTGCCCTTTCTGTAACAACTCCTGAATCTGCCTCTTGATCTCATCGTCCTCCAGAACAGATCATCGATAGATTGGTCCATTGGGTAGCAGAATGCCCAGGGTCAGGTTGATGGAGTGCTTGACCTGACAATGTAGAGGTACCCGTGCAGGTGAGGTAAAAATGTCCCTATACTCCTCCACGACCTTGTCCATCTTCTGCCGTTGTGCAAAGGAGCCCTGTTTAGAAGTCATGGCCAAAACCTTCTTCTTGCCCTGAGAGTGAATCATAAGGAAAACACATTTCTTGGTCTGGGAAATGATATTACTACAACACTTTGTAATGATCAAAGAGATGGTGGTAGGTGGGGCTACCACCAGTATCCTGTACAACTTATTTCCCAAAGTAATAATCACAGAGCAAGGTCTAGACTCATAGACAGCATGTCGCTTCCACAAGTATGGTTTTCCTAACAATACATCACAAAATTCAAGAGGAGAAACATCACACAATACCTCATCTATGAAGGGCTTGATGTTGTAGGGAAGGCGGCACTGTTGGATGACACAGAGGTCTCGTCCTTGGTGAAGCCACCCGATGGTGCACAACGGTGGATGTGATGTCGTCGGTAGGCCCAACTACTTCATGACCTCTGCTAAAATGAGGTTCTTTTGGCTCTCGTTGTCAAAAATGAACTGCATTGGAGAACCTTCCAAAAACACCTGTGAGTGGAAGAGGCGTTCCCCCTCCTCTGGATGTTCAGGCTCATTCTTCTGTATTTTGGTGATGTCCATGGTGGCACTGGGCTTCGTGTCAATGATCTGCTTCCCTTTTTCATTCCCCTTGTCAGGTTCTGACTCAGAGTCGATACCTGCATCTGATTTAGAAGCCTTAAATTCAGCCACGAGTCACTGTTTGGCCCGACACTCACTTGTGTTGTGAGTGGAGCTCTTATGGAACTCGCGCCATGTTCCTGTATCCCTCTTTGTCTTTGTCGTGTTGTTCTTTTCTTGTGGCTTCAGTGGGTTGTCTTGGTCAGCCCCTTCTTGTCTTTGGCCTTTTCTCTGTGGTTTGGGGGAACCTTTTTGTTACTTCAGATTCACAAATCCAAAGTCTCTCTTCTTTTGTTTAAACTTCTGCTCAATCATGACAGTGTATCGGTATCTTGTACCGAGCGAGGAGATGTCTAGGAACTCCATCTCGTCCTAGATGTACTTGTGTAGACAGTCGTGGTACTTGAGTACCAAATGCCACTCAGAATCCTTGATACCCAACTTATTGCAGAGGGTATGAAGATATTTGTGAACTCAAGCACATCTTGGTCCCTTCCCTGTCGTAGCACGGTCCACTTTATGTATTTATCTTCATAGCTCCCGACAGGGTAATATTGTTCCTTGCATTAGGGGAATTTTGAGATCTAAAATGGGCCTCCTAAGAAAAATGTATAATCAAAATAAACTTTATAAGAACCAATAGGATTCAAGATGATGATGTCAACCATGGGGGATGATTCACCATTTTTGGAGTAAAAAAGTAAAATATTAAAAAATAATAAAATAATAAAACTATTTTTTCAACTCATATTTTCAACTTATCTCCTTAAGGTTTTACTCAAATTTTGAGCACGAGTGCTCTTTGTTGACAAGGTTAATCCTCTTTGCGGACAAAGATGATCCCTCTAACCCAATGAGTGGGTCTAGCAACTGAAGTGACAATCAACTAGACATCTTCCTAAGTTATAATTGAAAAGTAGATCGAAAGAGATGACCTACCTCATTGTGATGCTATTCTAATTTCCTTTGTTGAGGGCCTCGAACCGCTTGTGTCACAGACTCATTCCTGCTTCTCTCAGCGTTTATGTACCTACACAAGTGATAAAAAGACAACAAAGCATGCCAAAACCAATAGCAAATCCAATAACAACCTACTTAACTAATCAAGGAATGTCAAGCTAAATAAATACATGAACATATATATATTTTGGGAAGATGAACCAACAGTTGTATATTATTAGGAAATAAAGGGAAGCTTACAACAAAACCATTGATGTTGAAAGGCTCTCCTTAAGTGGTAATCCAACTCCAAGCCAAGAAACTCTCCAAGTACTACTTCTCCAAGTCTAATGAATAACCTCTAGGCACAAGCTTAGCATAAGGGTGCAAATAGACATAGACAAACCATTTGGGAATGGGAGAAGAGGAATTTATAGGCTGGGAGAGGGAGTTAGGACTTCTCCAAAGATAGGATTAGGCCCACATCTCAAGGAGGTAGCTCATACGGATAAGGAAAAGACGTCAAGTTGAGAGGATTTGACCTCATCTATGTGAAACCACCTCCATCTCGCCACTTTGGAAGCTTCTAGATCATGAAGCTTCTCACCTCCTTTGGGAAAATTACCTTTTTGGGTTCATCGCGGGTATGGAAAGGAACAAAGCGATGTCATTGCGGGTCAAACACAAGGAAATAGGCGACCATAATTTTTTTAAGCCTCAGAAGAGCGATGCCTCTCATTTTAGGGTTTTAAGAGCTATTTCTTTAGGGAAAGCTCAAGACATTTTCCAAACAAAGTCTTAGGAGGGATCTGAGATGTATACATGGATGAGTATATTGTATAATGGTCATGTTTCGGGCACTTTGGGGTATGTCACAGGGAAGTGCAAGAGGCGTGACAAAATACTGTGTAACACTCTTTGGATGAAAAATTTAATTCATCATCCAAGGAGTATCCATGTTGCATACTTTCGATGGACCCTGCTACACGAAAAATGAGAAATACATGAAAAAACGTGATTGCAATCACTTTTTTCATGTATTTCTCATTTTTCATGTAGTAGGGTACATCAAAAGTATACAACATGGGTACTCATTGGATGGGGAATCAAATTTTGCATCCAACAAATGTTTCCGCTCGAAATTTGAGTAAACCCATAGGGAGATAAGTTGAAAATATGAGTTGACAATTTTTTTTCTTTTTTCCCTCTAAAATTTGATGATGTAATCTAATCTTATTTTATTATTTCCACTATTGTTTTATAATTTCCTTAGGAGGCCCACTTTAGACCTCAAAATTACCCTAATGATTGCGTCTCGGAAAGAATCCCAAGTGGGTGTGGCTGAAAACAGTGAGGATTCCCTCTTGTCCTTTTGTTCATAGTAGGTTTCCCACTAGTCCTTGACGTGTGGGGCGGCTTTGAGAAGTGAAAAAGTAATATTTTCTCGATTGGAAAAGTCATGAACTAAAAAATATCCTTCCAACAGATTCAACCATTTATCTACGACGTCTACATCTATTTGGCTCTCAAATATGGGAATATCAATTTTAACCTGTACCTTAAAAGGAGTGGCACCTCCAAAGTGGATGTTGGATGAAGATGCCTCACTTGTGGATAGCCTTGGAAGGATCTGGGCAAATTTATCCATCATCGCATTCCTCTATCACTCGAGGGATTCCTCAAGCAATATTGTGAAAGGATCTCCTGCCCCCTCATCTTTCTTTTCTTCTGCCATGGGAGTTCATCGGGGTTTGCGAGGCTAGTCTTGTAAAGGTTCAACCAGATCGAGCCCTAACTCCTTATACCCTGACCTCGTTGGGGACATGCAAAGAAAAACAGAGAAAGAGAAGACCGATACCATTGATCCGAACTTAAACAAGAATGCAATAAATTAAAGATATAACCATAAATACATAAATGCTATAGAAATAACACTCCATTTCATTAATATCAGAATATTGAAATATGCTTACCAACAGAATGGAAATAGACTGGCTCGAGCAATGGTAGCTTATCTCTAAGAAGAGATGCGGCAGATACATGCCTATGAACTATGTTACAATGAGGCTCCAAGGCCTATTTATTATTGATAAACAATGGATAACCCTAAACATCCAAAAACCTAACCCTAGGAGATGAAGCGTCAAAATTGTGGGCCCCGTTTGGGTAAATTGGTACATCAATTTCCCGGGGTTGTAACTTTGGCATACGATCTTCGTTTGGCTATCATAATACCTCGTTTCAAAAATGTTGAAGAGGAGGCTGAAAAAAAACCAACCATCCCATTTGGGAGTTTTTTAGTCTCTTTGTTTTCCCTAAAAACGTCGTTTAGGGACTCAAAATGGATCTGGAAGTTCAAGACCCAAAAAACTGCCAAAAATAGTAAACTATGCTACAATTAAGGAAACTGAAAAACTAAAAGAGACAATGTTGGGGGTCCAAGTGGAATATGAGGGTGGCCACCAATATCCACCTGGATCATTCCTCCCCCCCTTAGGAAGAAATGGTCCCCATTTCGTTGAGTGCTTCCATGAGATAGGGAAACTTCCGCTGAACTTGGTCCCTGGTGAGCTACTTGCCTTGGTGCAGGAGTTGGCCAGCTTTGACAACCCGATACAGTTGGATCTTCTACTGGCAAGTGTTCTTGATTTGTGTGTCCATTATCTGATCAGTTGTGGCTTGTTCCATGCAGTCTGGGTTTAGCTTTGTTGGTGTGAGTTGTTTTGCAATATCGGATGTGTCCAGCAATGGTGGAAAGTATGGTCGAAGGTGATCTACATTGAACATTGGGTGCAAACCAAGGAATGGTGGAATGTTAAGCTCGAAGACATTGTCCCCTACAACCTTGGTGATGGTGTATGGCCCATATCGGAGCGGGCAAAACTTGCGATGGGGTCCAGTTAGGTGCTCCTTCTGCAAATGTAGCCAAAATTTGTCACCCACCTGGAACTTGTGCGGCACCCGATGCTGATCATGGTGCTACTTGTATTTAGCATTATATCTGTCCAATATATCATGGACCTACTAGCGGATGTGTTGAATGCACTCAATGAAGATGTTAGCCCTATCGGCTTTGGACTGCACATGAGCCGAATCTGTCTGAGAAGTTGCAAATGGTATGACTACATCAATGGGACATAATGGCTGAAATCCCAACCCTACCTAAAAGGGGTTGTGGCTCATTGAGTTGTGGAGAGATTTGTTGTAGATGTGTTGGACATAGGGGAGGCTTTCATCGCATGTGCATGGATGCTTCAAGTTGTACATGCGCATAATGTGTAAGATCATCCTGTTGACCACTTCTGTTTGGCCATCAGTTTGGGGATGGAAAGTCATGGATTTAGTGAGTTTGGTATCCAACATCGACCAGAGACTTGACCGTAATTCACTTATGAATTTTTTGTCTCGATCGGATACAATGGATTGTGGGATCCCAAAGTGTACCCACACTCGCTCAAAGAAGGGATTAGCAGTGGCCTCTGCTATGATACTCTTCTTGCAAGCTGCCATAATGGCCATATTAGAGAATCTATCAATGACCATGAAAACACAGTCGTTGTCATGCATAGTAGAAGAGAGGCTCGACATGTAATCCATGGAGATGGATTCCCAAGGTTGACTAAGACTAGGCAGAGGAGTATATTGTAGGAATTTACAGGGTAAGTTCCTCAGATAGAACACGAAAGGACACCGCTCACAAACAGATCACAGATCAATACACCAGTATTCTTGATGTGGTTAAAACCCTCAAAGAGGGAAATAGTCCACGGCCTGAGCCAACGTGACCACTTCAAGCAATTTATTAATAAAATAAAGAAAATTTACATATTCTTTTCTCATGAATAGTCACACTACAAATGACCCTCCATGCTCTTTAAATAGAGATCATGGACCAATCGGGTGTTAAACCATGGATCAAGTGTCGGTAATACCGAGGAGAGAATGAACCGTCAAATCACTTCATGTCTAGAACATATTGTGACCGTCGGATTGTAAGTTACAAATGTACATAGTAAAGAAACACACTTTACCTAACTCTACACTAGACCAAGTTATATTTAACTATATCCTATGTGTCGGAATATCCTAACATCCCCCCTTAAGAACAACTTGGGATAGGATTGGAGGATGTACAAATATGACACAATAGTAGAAGGAAGGAGGCATTAGAGCCTATCCCCCCTTAGTGACAACTTCCTGAACTCCAACCATAAATCGAAGTTTAGCAAACTTCGCCTCTGTGAGAGCCTTTGTAAAGATGTCTGCAACTGATCATCCGTTGAACAATATTGCACTTCAAGAACATGGTCATGAATGAGCATTCTGATGAAGTGCTGTGTATTTCAATGTGTTTTCTACGTTGATGTTGGAATGGATCTTTGCATAGTTGAATGGCACTTTGATTATCACACCAAAGTGTAGTCGGATGTTGCCGCTGAAAGCCAAACTCTGACAGGATCTGACGAAGCCACAAGGATTCCTTACTAGCTTCTATGGCGCCACGATACTCTGCTTCTGTTGAAGAAAGAGAAATGGCACTTTGTTTCTTACAAGCCCATGTAATAGGTCCAGAACCAAGAGTGAAGACATAACATGCAGTAGAATTCTGATCATCAGGGTCACCAGCCCAATTGGAATGAGTGAAACCAACCAATAGAGGAAATGATTCTACACTGTAATGAATCCCAAACTGAACTGTACCTCGAACATAACAAAGTATTCTTTTAACTTCTTTCCAATGACTTTCATGTGGGTTTTGTATAAACCGAGCAATAAGGCCAACAACAAAGGAAAGGTCAGGACGGGTATTAGTCAGATATAAACGTTTTCCTACAAGCTGATGACATAAGGTAGCATCAACTTCAAGGGAAGTACAAGTGACTGAAAGGTTGGCTCTAGACAGAAAGGGAGAAGGGGTTGGCTTATAGTGTTCTATGTGAAAGTGGCGTAGAAGATCACAGGCATACTTGGACTGGGAAATGGAAATACCTTCCTTGGATTGCAAGACTTGAAGACCAAGAAAATAATGAAAGTTTCCTAAGTCTTTCATTTCAAACTGCTTTTTAAGGCTAGATTTCACATGGTTTATAAGGTTGCAATCACTACCAGTAAGGATAAGATCATCAACATAAAGAACAAGAATGATAAGGGACTTACCCACTTTCTTGGTGTAGACAGTATTGTCAAAATGACACCTAGAAAAGCCAGTATCTAAGAGAAAGCTATCCATTTTGGCATACCAAGCCCGAGGGGCTTGCTTGAGTCCATCATATGGATGTTAAATCCGCCTTTTTGCATGGGGACTTGCATGAAGAAGCGTGGTGGGCCCATAACCTAGGCTCTAATGCCTCCTTCCTTCTCCTATTGTGTCATACTTGTACATCCTTCAATCCTATCCCAAGTTGTTCTTAAGGGGGGATGTTAGGATATTCCGACACATAGGAAATAGTTAAGTATAACTTGTCTAGTGTAGAGTTAGGTAAAGTGTGTTTCTTCACTATGTACATTTGTAACCTACAATCTGACGGTCACGATATGTTGTAGACATGATGTGATCTGACGGTTCATTCTCTCCTTGGTATTACCGACGCTTGATCCATGGCTTAACACCTGATTGGTCCATGAACTCTATTTAAAGAGCATGGAGGGTCATTTGTAGTGTGATTGTTCATGAGAGAAGCTTATGTAAATTTTCTTTCTTTTATTAATAAATTTCCTGACGTGGTCGCATTGGCTCATGCCATGGACTGTTTCCCTCTTTGAGGGTTTTAACCACGTCAAGAATACTGGTGTATTGATCTATGATCTGTTTGTGTTAAAATTGGCAACTAGGGCCAAACTCCATGTGGGTCATCTTATTTATGGCAGCTAATATTTTTATTGAATCCCTTTCATCGATAGGTGATTGATCTAAATATCATCCGATTCGGATAAGTATTCATGGAGTTATGAATTTATTTGTATTATAAGACTAATTGTCAAGTCGGCCAGAATCTTATGTAGGCTCGGAAGCCCAATAGTCATGTCCATTCATCACCTACGTTTTAGTATAAATTGAAGAGGACTTGAGGTCATTTGGAAATACATACATTCTTCATGTGATCTCCTCTCCACGTCTCAGGTGTTTGGAGAAGGAGAGACACTAATGAAGGATGCCCTAAGACGATGCCTTAATCCAATGCAGTATTGAAGACACTTAGTCGTAGTAAAGAAGACATTATTACACTGTTCATGATGGAGACTATTACGTTGTTAATAGAGAAACATATACGCTGGAAAATAATGAGGATATTACGCCGTTAATAGAGTCACATATACACTAATCACGACACTGATACGCAGTACACTTATGCACAGGTCATGGCATATATATATCATCATATATGCTGGCAAATTAACACAGCAAAATATATTACAACGTGGGCTAGTCTAACTCCAGATTATAAAGGTTTGACATACACATGACAGGAGGACGAAGTCTTGGCATATCTAGGAATGAAGAGACATAGTCTCGGCATAATCATGACAAACAAAGTCTCGGTGAATATCTCGGTGAAAAAGATTCAGACTTGTCTCCTAGCAGTGGATATCTCAGTGAAAATATCCGGACCTGACTCCTAGCAGCCTCATTATATATGTATAGAACATCCTCGCATGGATCATAGTGACATAGTCTCAGCATAGCTACATCAGACATCGAAGCAATGAAATCTTAGTTATAGTTCTAAATTTTCATGATCTCAATTGTACTCATGGTCTTGATGGTAGTCTAACGAGGATTTCGGTACGACGTATAACCCAGACATAAACATGTTCTATGCATAATTGCATTCATAGCAAGGTCAAGATCTCAATGAAGCAGTGATGAATGATGATGAAAGATGCAACATCGTGGGCAAAACATGATGAAGATCATGGGCAGCATGATGTATGGGCTACATGATGTAGATCATGGGCAACATGATGTATGGGCAGCTCAGTGATGTATGAGATCATGAGCAGCATGATGATGCATGATGGTACTACACGGTAAGGTGCAGCAAATGGATGAGATGCAGCACTATGATGGGTGAAGGAGTCACCTTAGAGAATCAGTTGAAGCAATATGTCTTCAACTGATCTCTGCCGATATCAAAAGTCAAAGTGTTGACTTCTATTGTAAATGTACTATCTCTCTCTCTCTCTCTCTTTCTCTGCTGAACTTTGAAGAACATAAAAGAAGAATTGATCAAGGGTTTCCCCACATTGGGGTTTGTCCCTAGCTGGCGCCACATCTTGTGTCCTCTTGTCTTGGCTTCTCTTCTGTGATTTATATTTATGTTCTATCTGCAGTTTACCTTAATGCTGATGTGATTTCTAACTGTGTAAATTTAAATAAATTGCTCTAGCATAGAACATACCTAAAATTAACATGGTATCAGAGCTGAGGTGAAGAAAATTCCCAAGCAAGAGTGAAAGAGCAATCACTGAAGACAGTTGGGACAAGACAAAAGGATCAATGGGTTCCTCATCCCTCTTCTAATTCACTTAGGGTGAAATCGAAGCAGAGAATATTATCAGAATGGTGCAACGGAATTTATGATGGCCCACCTAAAGATCACTTCATTGGGAAGTTCGGATCTAAGGGTGGAAGGAAAGGCAGATGCCTTGGTTATAAGTTCAGCCCTTATGCGAAGGAGTGTCCAAATGGCAGAGATGCAACTTATCAAGGACACGACTGACTCTTCATAGAAAGTAAGGAACCCCAGGTATGAAGAATCAAATGTTGTTTCTGATAAGATAAAGAAGTGTTATCTTATATTGGCCCTCTCCTTTAGATTCTTTGGAAATCTGGTTTATTGATTGTAGTGCTTCAAGGCACTTCATCAGATAGAAGGGTGCACTCTCTAATTTGGTAGAGACAGAAACAACCGTGGGATTATACTTGGAGCCGATGCCACCTATCCCGGAAAGGATGTTGGGAATGTTATCCCTCAACTGAATGGGGGTAACTCAATTCATTTACAGAATCTCTTTTATGTACCTGATCGCAAGAAGAACCCGGTGTCCATTTTAGCAATGGAAGTCAAAGGTACAAGGTGGCACTCATCGATGGAAAGGGATGCCTGAATTCAAAAAGAGTGTGAAGGTACATGTCTGAAATGTACACAAAGGGGGACCATTCCCCTCATGCAGCAGGTCCACAGGTTTGGAACAACCCGAGGAGTTTGAAATTGATGATCAGGAATCTCACGTATGCAGGTGGAAGAAAGCCCTCTATGGCTTGAAGCAAAACACCTCGGGCGTAGTATGAGAGGATTGATAGTTGTCTGATAAAGTTGAGATTCACTAGGAGTGAAACCGATCCAAACCATTACTCGAAGGTTGTGGATGATAGACCTCTCATACCGGCACCTATGTCTGACAGGTGCAGACCCTCTCATTTGTAGGAGACAGAGGGAGTTGGATTCCGAATGTGGAAAGATAAACTGCAAGCCTGTGACTACCTCGAGGATCTTAATTTTCAGAAGTTATATGGTGGTGATGTCGGACCAGATTTGGGAAATGCCTCTGAGTTTCATAAACTCATTCGCGTTGATGTTCTTGGTGAACCTTCGTCTGGACATATGTTTTGCAGTTAGTATGGTGAGCTCATATTTGGTTGAGCTTCACTGGATTGGTGCCTAGAATCTTCTGAGATATCTTCAGGGCACAATCTCTCATGGATTGAGATACACTGCCAAAATATTTCAAATGCTGAGTGGGCAGGCAGTGTGGAGGATCACTAGGGCACTTCTCAATGCTGGTTCTCCTTGGGATCCTAGATGAGCAGGAAGCAGAAGTCGGTGGCTTTGAGCACCACCGAGGCAGAGTATATTGCTGCTAGCATGGCTACCTGAGAGGTAGTCTGGTTACGAAAGCTCTTCAGTGAGCTGTTTGGATACCATTATGTAGCAGGATGATTAGTTCTCCTGTGAGGTCTGGATGATGTGTTCTCCATGACGACTATGTAGCAGGATGATTAGTTCTCCTGTGAGGTCTGGATGATGTGTTCTCCATGACGATTATGTAGCAGGATGATTAGTTCTCCTGTGAGGTCTGGATGATGTGTTCTCCATGACGATTATGTAGCAGGATGATTAGCTCTCTTGTGAGGCCTGGATGATGTGTTCTCCATGGTGATTGTGTAGCAGGATGATTAGTTCTCTTGTGAGGACAAGATTGATTAAGTTCTCCTGTCGAGGCATCCTACCCATGCAGTTTGGGACTCGTGGGAAGTACCTCTCATCTGATCAATGAGAAGGGAAATGAGGATAGGGACCATAGTAATACTGATGGATGCATCGTTGTATCTACCGTACTCTCTATGCTAGGATGAACTTCATTGATCTGGGATCAATGATACTATTCTGGGACCAGTTGTAGGAGTTGTACCTACTATGACGCTGACTTCGGGTCGGTTGATACTAGTTTGGGACCAACGGTACATACTATGAGACTGATTTCGGGTCAGTGGAGGACTGGTCTGGGACCAGTGAGAGTGGTACATACTATGATGCTGACTTCGGGTCGGTTGAGACTAGTTTGGGACCAGTGGTACACACTCTGAGACTGATAATATTGGTCTGGGACTAGTGGTAGGAGTGGTACCCACTATGACGCTGACTTTGGGTCGGTTGAGACCAGTCTGGGACCAGTGGTACACACTCTGAGACTGACTTCGGGTCAGTGGAGAATGGTATGACACATTCTCGATCAATTCTTCTTCTTCATGGTTCAACAGAGCTAAGCAGAGCAGAGCAGAGCCAGCAGAGCTAAGCAGAGCAGAGCAGAGCCTATAGAGCTTAGCAGAGCTGAGTAGAGCCAGCAGATCTGAGCAAAGTTGAGTAGAGCTGAGTAGAGCTGAGCAGAGCCAGCAGAGCTGAGCAGACCCAATAGAGCTGAGCAGAGCCATCAGAGCTGAGCAGAGCCAGCAGAGCTGAGTAGATCCAGTAGAGCTGAGCAGAGCTAGCAGAGATGAGCAGAGTTAAGCAGAGCAGAGTAGAGCGAGCAGAGCTGAGCAAAGCAGAGCAGAGCTAGCAGAGCTGAGCAGAGCCAGCAGAGCTAGCAGAGTTGAGCAGAGCTGAGTAGAGCTAGCAGAGCTGAGCAGAGCTAAGCAGAGTAGTGCAAGGCAATGATGGCAAAGATAGTACAGCCGGACATATGGATCAACGGATGGAGTTCTCCCTAGTTGAGAGGGAGTGTTAAAATTGGAAACTAGGGCCAAACTCCATGTGGGTCATCTTATTTATGGCAGTTGATATTTTTATTGAATCCCTCTCATCGAGAGGTGTAGGATTGATCTAAATATCATTCGATTCCGATAAGTATTCATGGAGTTATGAATTTATTTGTATTATAAGACTAATTGTCAAGTCGGCCAAAATCTTATGTAGGCTCAGAAGCCCAATAGTCATGTCCATTCATCACCTACGTTTTAGTATAAATTGAAGAGGACTTGAGGTCATTTGGAAATACACACATTCTTCATGTGATCTCCTCTCCACGTCTTGGGTTTTTGGAGAAGGAGAGACACTAATGAAGGATGCCCTAAGATGATGCCCTAATCCAACATAGTATTGAAGACACTTAGCCGCAGTAAGGAAGACATTATTACGTTGTTCATGATGGAGACTATTACGCTGTTAACAGAGACACATATACACTAGCAAACAATGAGGATATTACATTGTTAATAGAGTCACATATACGCTAATCACGACACTAATACACAATACACTTATGCACAGGTCATGGCATATATATATCATCATATACGCTGGAAAATTAACGCAACAAAATATATTACAACGTGGGCTAGTCTGACTCCAGATTATAAAGGTTTGACATACGCATGACAGGAGGACGCAGTCTCGGCATATCTGGGAATGAAGAGACACAGTCTCGGCATAATCATGACAAGCAAAGTCTCGGTGGATATCCCAGTGAAAAAGATTCGGACCTGTCTCCTAGCAGTGGATATCTCAGTGAAAATATCCGGACCTGACTCCTAGCAGCCTCATTATATATGTATAGAACATCCTCGCATGGATCATAGTGACACAGTCTCGGCATAGCTACATCAGACATCGATGCAATGAAATCTTAGTTACAGTTCTAAACTGTCATGATCTCAATTGTACTCATGGTCTTGATGGTAGTCTAATGAGGATTTCGGTACGACATATAACCCAGACATAAACATGTTCTGGGCATAATTGCATTCATAGCAAGGTCAAGATCTCAATGAAGCAGTGATGAATGATGATGAAAGATGCAGCACCATGGGCAAAACATGATGAAGATCATGGGCAGCATGATGTATGGGCTACATGATGTAGATCATGGGCAGCATGATGTATGGGCAGCTCAGTGATAGCAGCATGATGATGCATGATGCAGCATGATGGTACTAAACGGTAAGGTGCAGGAAATGGACGAGATGCAACACTATGATGGGTGAAGGAGTCACCTTAGAGAATCAGTTGAAGCAATATGTCTTCAACTGATCTCTGCCGATATCAAAAGTCAAAGTGTTGACTTCTATTGTAAATGTACTATCTCTCTCTCTCTCTCTCTTTCTCTACTGAAATTTGAAGAACAGAAAAGAAGAATTGATCAAGGGTTCCCCACATTGGGGTTTGTCCTTGGCTGGCGCCACATCTTGTGTCCTCTTGTCTTGCCTTGTCTTCTGTGATTTATATTTATGTTCTATCTGCAGTTTACCTTAACGCTGATGTGATTGCTGACTGTGTAAATTTAAATAAATTGCTCTAGCATAGCATATAACCTAGGCTCTAATGCCTCCTTCCTGCTCCTATTGTGTCATATTTGTACATCCTTCAATCCTATCCCAAGTTGTTCTCAAGGCGGGATGTTAGGATATTCCGACACATAGGAAATAGTTAAGTATAACTTGGTCTAATGTAGAGTTAGGTAAAGTGTGTTTCTTCACTATGTACATTTGTAACTTACAATCTGACGGTCACAATATGTTGTAGACATGATGTGATCCGACGGTTTATTCTCTCCTCTGTATTACCAACACTTGATCCATGGCTTAACACCTGATTGGTCCATGATCTCTATTTAAAGAGCATGGAGGGTCATTTGTAGTGTGATTGCTCATGAGAGAAGCTTATGTAAATTTTCTTTCTTTTATTAATAAATTTCCTGAAGTGGCTGCATTGGCTCATGCCGTGGACTGTTTCCCTCTTTGAGGGTTTTAACCACATCAAGAATACTGGTGTATTGATCTGTGATCTGTTTGTGAGCAGTGTCCTTTGGTGTTCTATCTGAGGGACTTACCCTGTAAATTCCTACATATATAAGCCTTTCCTCTTGATGGTTGGTTTGGTAATGGCACAGGCAGTGTGGGATTTAATGTACCTCCCAACATCCCGACGAATTTTTGGCCAATAAGAATACTTCTACGGTACTGACACTATTTTCTCTACTTTGAAATGTGCAATGACCTAGCTATAGTGTGCCTCTCAAATCATCTTGGCACGCTCGCTTGAAGGAACACAAATGTGTCCTAGGTGGCATAATAGTGCATCCTGGAGGTTAAAATATGGAACTTTCTTACCTTCCAGGAGTGTCTAGTATGTGTTGCTGAATTCTGGATTGCTCTTGTGAAGATGCATCCACCCCAAAGTCTCCTTCCCACAGGAGTCGAGCATAGTGATCAACGCCATGACTGGTGGTCGACTGAGGCAGTCTGCAACATTATTGGTGCTGCCCTTCTTGTACTTCATGTTAAAATGGAATTGTTGCAGGTATTTGGACCATTTCTGATGGCTATTGTTCTGCAAATTCCCTTGTCTCTATATGAACTGCACGGGTTGGTGGTCTGTGTGGATGATCGTTTCCTTCCCCATAATGTAATGCTTCTAGTGACGACAGAATTTCACAATGGAATACATTTATTTGTCGTAAGTGGGATACTTTCAAACTGTGTCTGAAAGTGTCTCACTTTGGTAAGCCACTAGATGCCCCTACTGAGTAAGAATTTCACCAATAGCATATTCTGAGGCATTTTTCTTAATCTCAAATGGTTGTTGCAGGTCTGGTAATGTGAGCACTGGTGTAGAGCAGACGCGATGCTCCAACTTGGAAAATGCCTTCTATTGGGTTTCAGACCAAAAAAACTTTGCTTTTGCTCTACCCTTGGTGACTTGATTTCAAGGCCAAGTGATATGAGAGAAACCCAACATGAACTTGCGAAAGAAATTGGTATGACCAAGAAAGTTGTGGAGCTCTATTAGAGTGGTTGGGGCTGGCCAATCCTGAATTACTTGTATCTTGGTTGGGTCCACATGCTCTCATCAATGATGTACCCCAGATATTGAACCTAGGTCATGCCAAAAGTGAATTTCTCCAAATTGGAACACAACTTTTGTTGTCACAAGATTTGAAGGACTTGTCGAATATGGTGGAGGTTCTCTTCCCAAATTTGGCTGAAGATCGTGATGCCATCTAAATGCACCACAATGACTGCATTGGTGAAGGGTCACAAGATGTCGTCCATCAATCTCATGAAAGTTGTGGGGGCATTCGTCAACATGAAAGTCATGACCAACCATTCGAAGAGGCCCTCCCTGGATTTGAAGGCAGTCTTCCACACATCAGAGGGTTCGATAGGCACCTGGTGATAACCGGACTTCAAGTCAATCTTTCTGAAATATTTGGCCCCCTTGATCTAGTCCAAAAGGTCATAAATCTGTGGAATTGGGTACCTATTCCGTACAGTGATCTTTTTCAGTGCCTGGTAGTCAATAGAGAGTCTCGAGGTATCATCCTTCTTCTATACCAATACAATAGGGCTCCCATAGGGTGATGAGCTTGGCCTGATGTGCCCTTTCCACAACAGCTCCTGAGTCTGCCTCTTGATCTCATCATTCTCCATAATAGAGCGTCGATAGATTGTTCCATTGGGTAGAGGCATGTCCGGGGTCAGGTCGATGGAGTGCTTGACCTGAAAATGCAGAGCTACCTCTGCATGTGAGGTAAAAATGTCCCTATACTCCTCCACGACCTTGTCCATATGCTGTTGATGAGCAGAGGGGCCCTGTCTAGAAGTCGCGGCCATAACATTCTTCTTTCCCTTAGGGAAAATCATAAGGTAAAAAAATTTCCTGGTATTGGAAATGATCTTACTGCATTACTTTATAGTGATCAAAGAGATGGCAGTATGAGGGGCTACCTCTAGTATCTTGTACAACTTATTACCCAAAGTAATAATCACAGAGCGAGGTCTAGAATCATATAGAACATGCTACTTGCACAAGTATGGTTGTCCTAAAAATACATTAAAAACTTCAAGAGGAGTAACATCACACAGTACATCATCCATGAAGGGCTTGATGTTGTAGGGAAGGCGACACTGCTGGCTAACGCAGAGATCTATACCTTGGTGAAGCCACCTGATGGTTTACAGTTGTGGATGTGTTGTCGTCGATAGGCCCAACTGCTTCACAACCTCTGCTTAAATGAGGTTCTTTTGGCTCCCTTTGTTGGCAATGAGCTGCAGCAGAGAACCTTTCACCCATATCTATGAGTGGAAGAGGCATTCCCCTTCCTTTAGATCTCCAGGTTCATTCTTCTGGATTTGTTTGGTGATTGCAGTGGCACTGGACTCTACGTCAATGATCTACTTCCCTTTGTCATTCCCTTTGTTGGGTTCTAACTCAGAGTCGGAACCTGCATCTGATTCAGAAGCCTTCAGCTCAGCCACCAATGACTACTTGGCCCAACACTCACTTGTGTTGTGAGTGGAGCTCTTATGGAACTCACACCATTTTCATGTGCCCTTCTTTATCTTCGTGGTGTTTTTATTTGCTTACAGCTTCTCCAGGTTGTCTTGGGACGCCCCGCCTTGGCTTTGGCATTTGCTCTGTGGTTTGGGGACGCCTTTTCCTTGCTTCGAATTCACAGATCCAAAGTCTCGCTTTTTTTGTTTAAAATTCTGCTCAATATTGACAATGTATCGGTATGTTGTGCCAAGCTAGTAGATGTCCAAGAACTCCATCTCATCCTGGATGTACTTGTGTAGACAGTTGTGGTACTTGAGTACAAAATTCCACTTAGAATCCTTGATACCCAACTTAGTGTGGAGGGTATGGAAAATATTTATGAACTCAGGCACATCTTGGTCCCTTCCCTACCATAGCGTGGTCCACTTTATGTATTTATCTTCATAGCCCCTAATAGGGTAATATTGTCCCTTGATGGCATCTCGGAAAGAATCCCAAGTGGGTGCAGCTGAAAACAGTGAGGATTCACTCTCGTCCTTTTGTTCACAGTAGGTTTCCCGCCAGTCCTTGACGTGTGGGGTAGCTTTTAGAAGTGCAAAAGTAATATTTTCCCGATTGAAAAAGTCATGAACTAAAAAATATCCTTCCAACAGATTCAACTATTTATCTACAACATCGACATCTATTTTTCCCTCAAATATGGGAATATTGATGTTAAATTGTACCTTAAAAGGAATGGTGCCTCCAAAGTGGCTACTCGATGAATATGTGTCGCATGTGGGTAGTCGTCGAAGGATCTGGGCAAATTTATCCATCATCGCGCTCCTTTGTCACTCGAGGGCTTCCTCGAGCAATATTTTGAAAAGATCTCCTTCCCCCTTGTCTTTCTTTTCTTCCGCCATGGGAAGTCATTGGGGTTTGCGAGGCTAGTCTTGCAAAGGTTCAACCAGATCGAGCCCTAACTCCTTATACACTGACCTCGTTGGGGACATGCAAAGAAAAACAGAGAAAGAGTAGAACACTCTCATACCACTGATCCAAACTTAAATATGAATGCAACAAATTACAGATATAATCATAAATGCAAAAATGCAACAGAAATAACACTTCATTTCATTAATATCATAATACTTAAATATGCTTACAAACAAGATGGAAATAGGTTGGCTCGGGTGATGGTAGCTTATCTCTGAGAAGAGATGTGGCGGCTACATGCATCATAACTGTGTTACAATGAGGCTCCAAGGTCTATTTATTATTGAGAAACAATGGAAAACCCTAAACATCCAAAAACCTAAAACTAGGAGATGAAGAGCAAAACTGTGGACCCCATTTGGGTAAATTGGTACATCAATTTCCTGAGGTCTTAAATTTGGTGATCTTCGTTTGGCTATCATAATACCTCGTTTCGAAGATCTCGAAGAGGAGGCCAAAAAAAAATTAATAAACTAGTTCGAGACTTTTGAGGTCTCTCCGTTTTCCCTAAAAACATCATTTAGGGCCTCAAAATGGCTTTGGAAGTTCAGGACCTAAAAAACTGCCAAAAATAGTAAAATGTGCTACAATTAAGGAAACTGAAAAACTGAAAAAGACAGTGTTGGGGGTCCAAGTGGAATAGGAGGGTGGCCACCAATATCCACCTGGATCAGTACAGGTCTTAGTTAAAAAGCAACTGAAATATTGATGCCCTCTTCTCCAAAATAATGATTTTAGCAAGATAGTTTTGACACCATGTAGGAATTTATGTGTTTTTTTTTTACATTTAATGCTAAATAGAAATTTCAACTTACAATAAAGTTTCCCATGTCTAATCTTGTGAATTTCAATTTTAGGGATGATCTTAAACATTAATTTACAACAAACATTGTTTCATCTCACTTCAACCCAACACATCAAACATGCCAAAACAAGAGATATCAAACATATGTCAACAAGATTTAGCACTACGGAACCCTTTTCCAAGCATGAATCAGATCTAAAAGTCACTTTATCATAAGATGTTTATAACAATAAATATATTATATTAGCTTCTAATTATATGTTAAATCCCTCAACAATTTTGACATGTAAATGTGTCAATCAATATGAGCAATAAGTGTAGGAAGATATTGATGAAGGAGATAACAATCACTAAAATATATACTTACACAAGTATTATATGTGGGTGAATGTGTGTGAAATTATTGCACATACCACAACTTTATAAAAAAACTAGCACAATCTTTCAAGCTCTCCAAAACCCTAGCTAAGAAAAACCAATAAAACCATAGCCACCATTAAAGAACTCCAACATGCAAACATCAACATAAGAAAATCCTCCTTGACTTCAGTGGTTCACTCCCACGAGGTCAAGTAAACGCCTCCTCTCATCCTCAACATTTCCTTCTTCACCCCTACGATTCCAAGAAAACCATAGCCACCATTAAAGAACTCCAACATGAAAACATCAACATTAGAAAATACTCCTTGAATTCAATGGTTCGCTCCCACAAGTGCAAGGAAACTCCTCATCTCATCCTCAGCATTTCTTTCTTCACCCGTATGGTTTTTACATAACCTAGAATTTTTCTAAACACTACAAGAACCTTAATGATTAGGGAAAAGAGAGACTAAAATAGAGTATAAGAGAGAGAAAGATATACTCCACTATTCACATCTCTAACACAAAACAATAAATGAATGAATGATGAAAGGATTGTTTCATTCCTTCAATTATATGACAGGTAAGATATACATACAATAGAAAGTGGTTCTAACCCTTACAAAGAACCTTTCTCTAACAATAAGTTCCACAAATGTAAAATACTCCTTTACAAAGGACACATGTCAAGATCCAAGGTAGGGGTCCTCTTCACACAAATTCTAGCACTACTCCTCCAAGGTTCCAATGCTCCTCCAAAGCTATGTTCTCCTCTAGGTCCACCATACCTACATCATCACTTACTCAAACCAAGCTAGGACAAGTTAAGTACAAGCCTCGATGCAAGCAATCCAAATATGCCTATGACATCTAAGGGTCAACACCCTACTCTAAAATGGTAAGAAACCCTCTTACAAAATCTAAATGAATGGATGTGTTATCACAAAACCTAGTATCTTAGTGCAAAGCCCTGACAAGGTTATAACACTCATGAAACATTATAAATTTTACTACTATCATCTAATAACTTCAATTTCTCTAGTGAAATACAAGTCTAACACAAGGGAGGCTTCCCTGGTAGGACTTAGGGTTCCTAATGCAAGACACAATCAAGTCTAAGTTCTCCTAAGTAGCTACCCAAATCATCACCAATGGAATGTATCAAATATGTTAAATATTAGGTGGTCAATCGAGATGAGTTTCATATTTGTTTTAAATATTTCTAAGGATAATCTAAGAGGTTGATAAAGTAACAATCTCATTGATCCAAGTGGCACTCTATAATATAGTATGGGGGAGATGTAGTGGTTGTAAAATGAAGTGTCAGATCAAATAATAATAATAATAAAACATAATTTCGGCTCAATTAAAAAATAATAAAAATAATAAATCAATTCAATTTTTTATATTGTAATTGTGCTTTTATTGATAAAATGACAAACTATTTTTGGAGCATAAAATTATAATATGCATATCACATATATATATATATATATATATATATATATATATATATATATATATATATATACATACATATATATATAGATATATATACATACATATATATATATATATATATATATATATATACATATATATATACATATATATATATATCTATATATATATGTATATATATATATGTGTATATATATATATATGTGTATATATATATGTGTGTATATATATATATATATGTATATATATATATATATATATATATATATATATGTATATATATATATGTATATATATATATACATATATATATATATATAGATATACATGTATATATATATACATATATAGATATATATATACATATATAGATATCTATATATATATATATATATATATATATATATATATATCTATATATCTATATATATATGTATATATAAGAGCACTAATGTTACAATTGCGCGCTCTACTCCCGCCTAGACGAATTCAAACTCTGTGAGCGACCTCTTCCTTCGGCTCCCGGGGCCTCCTGCTCCCAGGGCTTGCTGCCCTCGCCTGGTACATGATGGATCATGCAGAGCCTCCTCTTGAGGGTGCATCGATCCCTGTCTCATATGCTGGAACTTCAGCTCAGCTAGGAGAAAATGTGGAAGCCTTTGCCTCTCTGCTCTCCTCCTTGGGATTGTCTCATCCTAGACCGTCCATATCAAAGTTTGTTAAGAAGATCGATGAAATTCCTGAAATAATCCTTCCTCCCACTCTTCCTTGCCGCGCAACTCTGTCTCTCTCTAAGCGAGGTTTGGTGGGTCATTTCACTGGTCTCTGGTCCTCTCCCCAGTCGGTCCTCAAATGGGTAGAAAGAAACTAGGCCTCATCTATCATGGGGAAATCTCCATCAGATTCTGCGGAAGAGGAAACTTTACCTTCCACTTTGAAACAAAAGAGGACAGAGACTTCATAAATGGGCCATATTTCATGGACTCAAGAGCGCTTTATCTCAACAGATGGACTCTGAACTTCGCTACAGAGCTGGATGTGCCAAATGCGGTGCGAGTATGGGTGAGGCTTCCCCATCTTCCTCTTCATTGCTGGGGAGATGAATCTGTTAAAGCAATAAGGAATGTTGTGGGGAAATATATTGACAGAAGTGAGCCAAAGGAAAACATGCATGCCTGCGCGAGAATATGTGTAGAAGTAGATTTGGGGAAAGGACTTCCGGAAGCAGTCAAGATCAAAGTGGATAACTGGGTTCACATTCAACAGCTAGACTACAAATAAATTATGTTCAAATGTAAAGTATGTCATGAATATGGTCATTTTGCAAATAGATGTACTAAAAATAAGGATACAGAAGAAACCGGAAACTAGGAACCAAAATGGGAGTAGGTCAAGAAGAAAAAGTCAGCAACCAAACCCAAACCCTCTACTATTTCCAATCTTCCTCCCTCCCTCGTCGCTCCCCCCGTCTTCCCCCCATCCTTTCCTTCCAGGCCTATTTCATCTAAAGACCCCCCCCTCTCCCTTTGCCCCCCTCCCTCCATCTTCTATCTGTCCCCCCTTATTGGATCTATTGGTCTCTAATCCCTTTGGCTCCCTTTCGGACATTGATCTCTACTCCCCTCCCCCTTCATCCCCCCTCTTCTTCCCTTCCCCTCTAACCCCTCCCCTTCCACGCATATCCCCTCCCAAAGCCATCTCCCCTCCTCCTTCGACCGAATAATCACTCGTACCCTCTCTAAAGAGCTCCTCTCCTCTCTCGACCACCCTAAAAGGGTAGGCCGAAAAACCAACAGAGAAATTAGAGACGAAGCAATGGAAGAGGAAATGGCTTTGGGCACCCAACAACCTCTAGATGCTTTCCTGGAAATAAGGAGAAAATCTCCCACCCTAACAGAGGGAAAGGTCCCTCAACCCATAACATCAAGTGATAATGAATATAGCCTCCTGGAATTACAAAGGAATGGGAAGTATGCCAAAAATTAAGGCAATGAAAGATATCATAACTTCAGAGAAACCTGATATCCTTATGATTTAGGAGACAAAGACAAATGAAAAGGAAATGGAAACAATGATAAAAAAAAAAAAAAAACTAAAAATTATCAAGGAACTTCAATTTCAGTGACCGGAAACTCAGGAGGAATATTCACACTATGGAAAACCAAAAATTGGGAGTTCATTCAGCAAAAAAGAGAGTTGCACTAGATTAAAAACATAGTTGGAAAAGAAAAAGAGAAGTATTACATTATAAATAGTTATGCCCCAAACCATTACAGGGACAAGGAAGTCTACTGGTCCACCCTAAAAAATTATCCTATGCAAGACCAAAATAGAGGCATAATCGTAGGAGGAGATCTCAATTTGGTATTGAGCGCAAAGGAGAAATTTAGGGGAAAATACAATGTTGATCCTTATAGGGAAATGTTAGAATCTATTATTGAAGCATGCAAATTAATGGACATGCCTCCTAGCAATGGAAAGTACACATGGAGCAACAAAAGAATTGGGAAAAATAACATAAAGGAAAGGTTGGATAGATTTCTAATACAAGACAAAGTTGCCAATGCGTTCAACGAGATAAAATCCAAAATCATCCACAATATAGCATCAGATCACAAACCGGTGGCTCTCACCCTTGGGAAGTTAGAAAATCTTGGCCCAGTTCCTTTCAGATTCAGCTCCACTTGGAACGACAGAGAAGAAGTCAAAAAAATCATTGCTGAAGTATGGACAACACCAATTATTGGCTCTCCTAGCTATGTTTGGGAAACTAAATTAAAATCCCTGAGGAGAGAGCTAAAACATTGGGCAAGGATTAACCAACTAGAAACACAAAAAACAAAGCTAGAAATAACAAAAAAAAATTGATAGAATCCAAGTGGAAAAAGAGCAGCAAGAGGAATCACAGGAGAGAATATGGCAGGAAAACAAGCATATTGGGAGATGTATAGACAAAACAGAAAGGAAGAAGAAGAGTGGCGACTAAAATCGTGAAGTCTATGGCTCAAAGCAGGAGACAAGAACACAACTTTCTTTCATAATGCAACCAAGATCAGAAGAAATCAAAATCAAATAGACAACATAAAAGATAATGAAGGCAAAGAAGTCAAAGGTCAAGAGGAAATAAAGAAGGAGGCTTACAGATACTATAAAAACCTATTATCATCCCCAACATCAAATAACGAGTATGAAGAATATCTTCAACATATACCCAGGAAAATCAATGAAGTAGAAAATAATGAACTCACAAGAACAGTTGAAGAAAAGGAAGTTGTAGATGTTGTTTGGGATTTGCATCTGGATAAGGCTCCTGGCCCGGATGGGTTCCCTATTTCCTTCTATAAAAACAATTGGATCATTATTAAAAAATATTTTATAAGAATGATCAGAAATGTTTTCGGGAAATTCAAGGTTAGAGGATTCACAAACTCTTCCTTCCTAGCCCTTGTTCCAAAAGAGTAAAAATCTAACTCCTTTAGAAGATTCGGGCCCATTTCTCTGTGTAACTCCTCCTACAAAATCACAACAAAAATCCTAGAAAATAGAATAAAAGTATTGCTCCCATAAATAATATCATAAAACCAAGGAAGATTTGTCCCAAAAAGACAAATTTTGGACAACATTCTAATAGTGCAGGAAGCTTTGCACTCTAGCCTAATGAAAAAAGAAAAAGGAATGGTTGTCAAGCTTGACATGGCTAATGCATTTGATAGGGTCAACCTGGGTTTTCTTGCGGCTGTCCTATAGAGATTTGGTTTCTCAAAAAAGGCAATAGATATAATAAAAGCCTCTATTGTGGGTCCTTGGATTGCACCATTAGTCAATGGAAGACCAATTGAATATTTTCAGAGTTCAAGGGGGCTTCGCCAAGGCTGTCCTCTCTCTCCTTTCTTATATATTATAATGGTAAACTCACTGAGCAGAAGTATTGAGAAATGCAGACAAGATAGGACTATCACAGGATTCTCAATCTCTCCTAAAGTAAAAAGCATAAACCACTCCCTATTTGCAGATGACACTTTGATTATGGGAGGGGCCTCCTGCATAATGGCAAGAAGAATAAAAAAGGTACTAAACAGTTTTTTGGAAGCCTCTGGAGGGATTCTAAATAATAAGAAATGCAAAATCTTTGGATGGAACACTCCATCTCGCACTCTCCAAAAAATATCAGAAATTTTGGAAATCCCATTTCAAGAAAAGTGGAGCCACTTCCAATATCTTGGACTCCCGATCTCAAAAGAAAATTTGAAGACCGACATATGGAATAAGTACATTGAGAAAATGAAACAAAAGGTCCTTAATTGGGCATGATTTGGCTCAATATGGCAGGAAGGTTGGTACTAATAAAGGCCCTACTCACAGCTCTCCCAATCTATCAGTATGTTGCAATACTAGCCCCGGCAAGTATACACAAACAAATTGAGCTAGTAATCAAGGGGTTCTTATGGCAAGGAGGTAAAGTGGAGACAAAGAAGCACAACCTTGTGAAATGGGATGAAGTAACTTAGCCATATAAGAAAGGTGGGTTGGAAATAATACTACCAGGAATAATGAACCTAGCTCTAGGAGAAAAAATAACATGGAGATTTATAACAGGAGAGAGAAGTCGGTGGAAGCAAATCCTGAAAGAAAAGTACATGAACCACAATAGAATCCTCTTATTGAGAAAAGGTTATCTAATTAGGCCCTGCTCCCAGGTCTAGAATCTAATTAAAAAAATTGTTTCCCTCATCAAAGAAAACTCTTCTAAGATCCCTGGTAATGGTAAATCCATAAAAATATGGAAGGATAGAATAATGGGAAATCAACCCATAGCCTACCAAGAAAATCTTCAGGATCTGAGAAGATGGATGAAAACAAAAGGAATCACTACTCTAGATGATATATCTCTTTGGAGAGATGGAGAATGGGGAGACTGGAGGATTCCCAACCTCCCTCATGGCCTTGTCCCTCAATGGAAGTCCCTAATCTCACATCTTAAGGGGGCTGCTCCACTAAGTATAGATTCAAAAGATTCCCTTCGATGGGATCCTGATGGAGGAGATTTTTCAGTCAAATCCAGTTATGCTACTTTACATCAGCATGGAAATCGAGACTGGGATTACTGGAGGGAGGCATGGAAAATCGAAACACTGCCAAAAATCAAAGTTTTCATGTGGACGTTGCTCAAAGGAAAAATATTGACCATTGATAATCTTAAAAAGAAAGGATATGAAGGCCCATCGTGTTGTGCTATGTGTCAAGGAAGTGAAGAAAATATTCAACATCTTTTTGTGGAATTCCCCTTTGCTAGGGACTGTTGGAAAGGGCTTGTCAGTCCCTTGGAAGTTAGCATACAAAAATCGCTACTTTTTTCTTGAACTTCTATCAACCTGGGAAAAAATATATCCATATTCCTTCAACAACAAAGAAACAGTAAAAATATATTGGTTGAGTTTTCCCTCATTTATGTGTTGTCAAATTTCGATAGCAAGAAATTAGAGGATCTTTAAAGATTGCACTCCAAATACCAGAACAATCCTGGCCAAAACTTGGAGCATGTCATCTGAGTTCATCAAATCTAAAGGAGTTAAAGCAATAGATGCCAAACATCTGTAGCATGAGGAAAGAGTCTGGGCTGAATTCGCAATGAGCAAGCAACAAAAAAAAACAAATCAGCAGATCTCTTAATAATATGCAGAACTAGAAAATAAGAATTAAACAAGAGGAGTTCAAAACATGGACAAAAAATTTAAATAGGCCCTGCTTACTGTTTGATGGTGCTTAAAAGTCCAACCCAGGCAAGGTTGGAGCGGGAGGTATACTTTTTGACCCAGGAGGCAAAAATCCTAATACTTATGAACGGGGATTAGGAGAACTATCCAACAACAGGGCAGAATCATATGGCCTCCTCTTGGGAACGAAAATCTTAAGGCAGCAAAGTATGAAGAATCTGGTCATAATGGGGGACTCTTCAATAATAATCCAATCGATGGTGGAAAGAAGAAGCCCCAAGAATAAGGCCCTGAGACAAATAACAAAAAGGGTGGGAAAAAACTTTTTGTTTCTAGGTGAAGTCACCTTCAAGCATATTCTTAGAGAAAATAATCATACCGCCGACATGCAAGTGAATCTGGCTGTCAACCGTCCTATGGGAGAATCTAGAATTGATAATGTGATTTCTCATAAACCAATTCCATAGGAACTCTCGCCACAATGTGCAGAGAATAGCAATCAAAGAGAGAACATCAAGGTGGGAAACAGTCACTTTAGCTCGAATGAATAGATATCAGAAGATCAGGAAATCCAAGGAAATCCCCAAGAACAGACATGACAGTCAGTCTTCGGCTATCAAGCGATCGGCAACTACTCAAGCTTCCCGTGAAATGCATTTGTTCTCTTCCCTGAGGTGGCAAGTTGCACAACTATATATTCTCCCCCTCTATTCGTCTTATTTTATCTCTGCCATCTTCGCCCTCCCTTTCCTTCCCCTCAGTCTCAGTAGTAGTCATCTTTTTTCAAGTATTCGTCGTTGTGCCCCTTTGGGGATTGAGCTTATCTGCTCTGATTTTGCCTTGCCTCTTTACTTCGCGCAACTCTGGTGGTTATTTTCCAGATCCAATTGCCTCCGCGTTGCTCTAGTGGCCCCGCCTTCGTGCAGCTTTGGAGGCAACTACAATCCTTTTTCCTTCGCGCAACTCTGGTGCCCCCGCCACCACACAGTTCTTGTTGCCCCCGCCTCTGCGCAGCTCCTGTTTCCCCCGCCACCGTGTAGCTCTAGTGGCCCTTGCCTCCCAGTTTCTTCAGCTTTCGCGCAACTTTTTCCGCTTCTCCCTTTAGGTAGTTGTGGGTCTTCGCGGGACTGTCTAGTGACTGCTTTTGTCTCTTCTCTCTGTTTCATATTCCCCCCTCTTTTCTCTGTTGGATCGATATCCCTCTACCTTTAGGAAATATGGACCGAAATCCTCTTGCAAATATTCCAAAGTGCAAAAACTGCATAGTTTGTCAAGCAAACAAATTCATGATTGAGCAGGTCAGAGAAATGGTCAAAGACTACAAATTTGAAGCAAAATCTGAGAATTCCTTTCTAAAGAGACAAATGGAAGAGAAGAGGAAATAAATGTTTGCGCTAAAACACACATGCAGGCATTTGGAGGAAACAATCAATTATCTAAAGAGCTTACTTATTAATCAAATTGGAGAAAACTCCAACGTTCAGAGTAGCAAGAATTGGCCTCAGCCCCATCAGGAACCCTCAGTCAACAAAAATTAATTGTAAATGCCTCATTCATCTTAGTATTGTTAAGTCTTTCTGCTACTAGTTCTTTATGTTATGTAGGTGTAAATTGTTGTTGAATCAGTATGTAAGTATTTATAAGGATAGTGCAATTAGTAATCTCAGAAACAAAAGGGGAAGAGCTTGGAAGATAAGGATTGTTGGCCCTCTGTTTCTCTTCCAGGATGCCTTCTCCCATTTTGGCTTGATGTAATGGGAGCATGTCTCCCTCCTTTTCTTTTTTTGGAATAGAAATCCAGTAACCGACTTTGTTATATATATATATATATATATATATATATATATATATATATATATATATATCTTATGGTTTACATAACACTTCATAACAAGATAATTGTTGATTGAGCTATCCCCATGGGCTTTCAAAACATATAATTAATAAACATATAATATTTATATATATAGAGATGTGAAATATATATATATATATATATATATATATATATATATATATTATATATATATATATATATATAGAGAGAGAGAGAGAGAGAGAGAGAGAGAGATATACAATAGTCATAAATTAAGATCCGTTTTACCATAAATTAATCGTTCATTTGCAAGCATTATATTTCAAAACGTCATATTTAAATTTAATTAGTAAGCTTATAAAAACTTAAAATTTACAATAATTTTTTTCCAAGCTATATATATGCATATCACATTAAAAGATTAAATTAAAAAAATTATTAAACATGTCAAAGAAAAATGTCAAGCTCATATATCTGTAACAATAAATATTATTAGAGTTTTGTTAAAATTAAAAAGTAAGAATATTTCTATATATAGGGATGTGAAATTTATATAAATATAAATAATATTATTAAGAACACCCATAAATTCATCTTAACTGTGGATCCACCAAGTGCTTATAGGAATCAAATATTTCAAGTTGCAAACATGTCCTTAGATTTTTCACTCAAAAAGAGGTCTGCATATTGAGAGATTTGATCCCTCTTGGTGCTTGGTACGTCTAGAATTAAGATGGATCTATGTTGGTGTAAAACAATACCCAAACCACTCAAATCGATTTTTTTTATAATTGTTAATAAATTTGCATATAAAATAGGAAATTACAATAACAAACAAGTTACAACAACAATACAATTTAGCCCTCAAAATGATTTATAAACCAATATAAAATAGGGCTAAAATAATGAATAAATCTAGGGATTAATTAAATTTTAAAATCTAAAGAGTATAGGGCATGTAAAATCCAATTAAAGTATGTCTAATCCTAATTAGAAGGGAAAATTTGCTACACTAAAGTGGTTTTAGGTCAAACATTCAAGAAAATCTTAAAATTTTAGGTTCATAATATGCAAGAAACCCCTAGATATTTAGGTTAAAGATATGCATGAAAACCCTAAATATCTATGGTTTTTTATGGCTAAAAATTAAATGTAAGGTAAATAAAATCCTAAACTTACTCTAAAAACAAAATTTGAATTTATAAAATATGATTGACTAGGTTGGGATAAGATTAGTGTCTAATATTTTTTGGGCATATAGGTTCAACTAAATACTCCCTTGAGAGGATATAAGTAAATCTAGGGTGATATCGAGGCTCCTCTACTACAAATGATAGAATATCCACCTTGTACCATAAAACTTCAAGACAATTAAAGGAAAGATACTCCACTAGCAATATTCCAGGGGTTTAAAAAAATGGATTTGTACAAAAAAATATGAAAAAATTGCACCATCACCACTAGGAAATTACATTTACAATTACTCAAGAAATCATTTTCATCTGTAAATCATTGTCATGAGATTTCATATAGGAAAACCATCCACAAAACATATCCTCAAGAAGTCGCTCTAGGAAAGTAAATGTAGATAAGTAGTTGTTCTCCACAAGTTCTAGCAATGAGTTATAAATGAGAAGTGCTTCTCTTATATATGAGATATCTAGCACCCTTCTAATTAAATTGACAATATTTTTGTAGTAAAAGTCCTAGAAAATTTACAAAAAAAATGTCTTTATCTCTTTTCAAGATTTAGAGATCAGGACACGATACATAAAATACCCTTCGTATAAGAGTGGGTAGGTTTAAGGACCCCCAATAATGCTTTCAAAATGAAGTAAATTTTCTCATAAAATAAGATATCATCCATAAATTAATATTCCAAATCACAATTGGCGTGTGTTCTCCCCTAAAGTAGATGACCTGCTCAAAGTGGATGACTCACTCAAAATATGTGTGGGGGTTCCAATATAAGTGAAGCATTCCCTCCAGAGGGTGCAACATTTTATCCTCCAACTGACATATCATCTCCATATAATGCAACATCATATTAAGAAGGTAGCATGTCTCCTTTACAAGGGTTCCATTTCAACAAAAATCCCAACATCCTCTCCAAAATGTGGAACAACCTCTAAAAATGGGTGGGATGAATGACCAGATTAATGTTGTTGGTCAAGAATATCACTTGTCTATTGAAGATTGGATGGAGTTTGTGGAGAAAATCCATAATGTGAAGACACTTCAATCTTCTTACAATGTGAATAATTTCAATTATGAAAGAGACATGGTCACTGAATTATATGGTGAAAATCCTTCTATGTACTAGATTGTGGAGATTGCAAAGGAAAAGGGATTGAATTATTAGTGGAAGAGTACAAACAAAAGTGAGACCCAGATTACCCCTAAGGTTTTTAATTCTGGTTTGAATATTGACTTGGGAGGATGGATAAATAATGCAAAAAATTTGGTTCCTGTAAAAGAGATTTGAAAAATCCCCTCTGAGAAGTCTAAATTGATGAAAGCCATTAACACTCCTCTTAGAAGGTAGCTTGAAGTTGGTTATCAAGATGCTATGGTAAATCCTCAGAGCATGGATCATCATAGAGATAATAAATATCATCAACCATTCCTTATTACCTTGCTTGTTAATGGTTTTCATCTATATAATTGCATGTTGGATTCAGGTGCGTCAGCTAGTGTCATGACCAAGAGGGTCATGGAACAACTTAACTTGAGAATATCTAGACCATATCACAACATTTGTGCCATGGATTCCAAAAGGATTGAAGTTCATGGTTTGATTAAGGATTTACAAGTTCATTTATCTGCCTACTCGAATATCATGATTACTATGGACATTGTTGTGATTGATGTACCTAATACTTGGGGTATGTTTCTATCAAGGAAGTGGGCCCTAGACCTAAAGGGGAGTATTTAGATGGACCTATCCTATGCTACTATTCCCTCACCTAGAGGTAATGGTTTTGCCAGAATTTATAGGCAGATTGAAAGGATATTTCATGTGGAGGACCCCAAGATGCCCAACAATGAGATTATATACTTGCAAGGAGGGAACTATGCTATCATTTCTAATTTTACATTTCCTTTGGATGAACGCTAAGGTTTTGAATAGTAAAAAGGTGGGGTATCACATAGAGTACTTGGACACTTTAGAGTTTGTATCAACACATTTCAAAGACGTTAAAATTGGAAACTAGGGCAAAACTTCATGTGGGTCATCTTATTCATGGCTGATAATATTTTTATTAGATTCCTCTCATCGAGAGGTGTAAGATTGATATAAATATCATTCGATTCCAATAAGTATTCATGGAGATATGAATTTATTTTGATTATGGAATTATTATCAAGTCGACCTACAACTCATGTAGGCTTAGAAGCCCAACAATTGCATCTATTCAAACACCAACATTGTGTATAAATACAAGAGAAATTTTCCTCATTTTCACTCACTCATCTCATCACATCTCTCTCTCTCTACTGCGCAGAAAAGAGTCTCTTCTCTACTGCACAGAAAAGAGTCTCTCTCTCACACATGTGAAGCCGGAAGCTGCTGAAACTAAAGCTGCAACTGCAGAAGTAAATTTTGACCTGCGTGGACTAGAAGATCTCCTCATATGAACTTTGTTGTAGGTTCATCTGAACCTACTCTGAAAGCTGCAACATTTGGTGGTGGAATCAAGTCAATCCGATGGACGGTTTGCAAGATATCGACTGCCCTAGTTTGAAGGAAGCTGCGAAACTGAAGCTGCAACTGCAGAAGTAAAGTTTGACCTATGTGGATTAGAATATCTCCTCATCTGAACTATGTTGTAGGTTCATCTGAACCTCCTCTAGAAGCCACAACTTTTGGTGGTGGAATCAAGCCGATCCGACAGTCAGTTTGTGAGATATCATCTGCCCTAGTTTGATGATGAAGCCGCTAATGCTGATGCTGCTGATCTAGGGTTTGCTACTGCTAATATAAATCAGATTTATTTTACTATTTCTCTCTGCTGAATTATTGAAGATAAAAGAAGATTTGATCAAAGGGTTTCCCCACACATTGTGGGGTTTATCCCTGGCTAGCCACCACATCTTGTGTCTCTTGTCTTGGCTTGTTTTCTGTCGATCGTTTAATGTTCTATCTGCACTTTACTTTATGTACATGTGATTGCTAATCCGTGGGATATAATAAGAAAAAGAAGTAAACTGTTATAAGCATAGAACATACCATAACTTAACATGGTATCAGAGCTGAGGTGAAGACAAAGCCCAAGCAAGAGCAAGAGCAATCACTGAAGAGAAGATTGGCAAGGCTATCCTAAAAGAACTATGGGGTCCTCAACACTCTTTCCTGCTAAAGACAAGCTCCATGAGAAAGCTGACTATCACGGCTGGAAGATGTCTATTGGTCTAACCCTAGAAGATCAAGGAGTGTTGGACCATGTAAGAGGCAATATTGTTGAGCCTCCATCAAATGCATCCACTACTGCATGGAACAAATGGAAAACCATAGAATTCAAAACAAAGAAGATCATCCGGGACTCTATCAACAAGCACTTGGTGGCCTACATCTCTGATCTGAACACCTCCAAGGAAATCTACGATAGACTGGTGAGTTTATTTAAAGTTAATGATGCAAATCAAGTTTTGTTTCTTAGAAATAAGCTGAGGGAAATCAAGAAGGGTAAAGATGAGAGTATGCAAGCATACTTCTTAAGAATCACCGAGATCAAGAACGATCTCCTATCTATTGGGGAGACTATTGCTGATAGGGAAATGGCACTCACGACTCTTGGAGGATTACCATCCGAATGGTACGTGTTTAGGACTACTCTTCTGAACAATAATGTAATTCCTGGTTTCGAGAAATTAATGGCTAGATGCATTCAAGAAGAAACAAGGGTAGAAGAGCAAGAAATGCCCATGCCTAAAGGTCCTCCTGCTACCTTTTCTTCTCATGCTAAGAAAAGAAATAATTCCGGGACTAAATCAAAAGGAAAGGTTGGACCTAAGGGTGGAAGAAAAGGACGATGTTACATCTGCAATAAAGCAGGTCACTATGCAAGGGAATGCCCTGATAGAAAGGACTCACACCGAGACGATGATCAAAATCCCTCTGATGGCAATCAAAGGAATGACAAATTCAATAGCAAAGGTAAGAGGAGAGCTGGGAATCAAGGAATAGGACAACCATTCAAGAAGGCTAGAAATTCCAGGATGTATTAAATGCACCTGACCTCAAAAAGAACCTTGTGTTCATCTCGGCAATGGAAGACAAAGGCTACAAGGTAACCTTCAACGATGACAAGGTACATATATGAAAAAATAATGTTAAAGATGCCTTTACTCTTGTCTTTCGTGTTGATTCATTATATCAAGTCAATGGAAGTCCACTAGGTGTCATGTCTTATGAAACATCTCTTTAGTCTGAACTTTGGCATAAGAGGTTTTCCCACCTTCATTATAAAGCTCTACTCGATGTAAGACAAATGGTGATAGGGATGCCCGAATTCCAAGTAGTGAAAGAAGGTGTATGTCTAGGATGTGCCGAAGGAAAGCTCAAAAGCGGACCATTCCCTCCAAGCCAAAGCAAGACCTCTGATATATTACAGTTGGTTCACTCAGGCATATCTGAGGCTAGCATTAAGAGGGAGACTACTACACCACATACTCCTGAGTAGAATGGTGTGGCGGAAAAGAAGAACCATACGATTATGGAAGCTGTCTCTATGGGTAGATGATGTAACAATGCTTGATGTGGAGGAACCCATGGATCCTATTTATCCACCTGAATATTCCTCTTCTAAGAAGAGGCCTTCATGGCTTAGGGGGATACTTGATGATGCTGAAGGACATGCTGCACCCCAAGGAACCTTCCGTGAAAGTAAGAAACCTAACAGGTATTAGGGATACCTGACCATCATGAGCACGATCATACTAAATGAGCCTCCATCATTCTCAAATTCCGTCAAGCATCAAGTATGGAAGGATGCTATGACCAAAGAATATGAGTCTATTATGGATAATGATGTCTGGGAAGTAGTTCCCAGAACCCAGGACAAGACAATTGTCACTTTTAAATGGCTTTACAAGATAAAGCATGCAGCAAATGAAAGTATGGAAAATTTTAAGCCTCGTTTTGTTGCTCGTGGTTTCTCCCAGAAGGAAAGTATAGACTATGATGTGATACTTGCACCTGTTGCCAGATATACGACCATCCGCTCGATCATAGCCCTTTCGGCTTCATAAGGATGGAACCTACATCAGATGGATGTCAAGACCGCGTTCTTGCACGGTTCGATCAAAGAAGAGGTCTGCATGGAGCAACCCGAAGGATTTGAGATTTATGATCGAAAATCTCATGTATGCAGGTTGAAGAAGGCTCTCTATGGGCTAAAGAAAGCACCCCGAGCATGGTATGAAAGGATCCATAGCTACTTGATGAAGCTGGGATTCACTAGGAGTGAAGCCGATCCTAACCTTTACTTTAAGGTTGAAGATGACAAGCCTCTCATACTAGTGTTGTATGTGGATGACCTCTTTCTAATAGGTGGAGACCCTCTCATTCACAAATGTAAGAGGGAGTTTGCTTCTGAATTTGAAATGAAGGACCAAGGACTTGAAGTGTGGTAGAAGCCAAGGGAAATTTTCCTATCTCAAGGAAAATATGTGGGGAAGATTCTGAAAAGATTTGATATGATGGACTGCAAGCCTGTGACTACCTCGAGAATCTTAACTTTCGGAAGTTATATGGTAGTGATGTCAGACCAAATTTGGGAAATGCCTCTGAGTTTCAAAAACTCATTCACGTTGATGTTCTTGGTGAACCTCCATCCGAACATATGTTTTGCAGTTAGCATTGTGAGCTCATATTTGGTTGAGCCTCACTAGATTGGTGCCAAGAATCTTCTGAGATGTCTTCAGGACATAATCTCTCATGGATTGAGATACACTGCCGGAAATACGAAACTGCATGATTATTCGAATGATGATTAGGCAGGTAGAGTGGAGGATCACTAGAGCACTTTTAGTGCTATTTCGCTTTGGATTCTGCTTCGATATAATGGATGAGCAGGAAGCAGAAGTCGGTTGCCATAAGCACTGCCGAGACCGGATACATATCTACGAGCATGAACTCGTATAAAGTTGCCTGGTTGGGGAAGCTCTTCAAGGAGCTGTTTGAACACATACCATTGTGATTCTCTGTAACAACCAGAGGTGGGATTCAATTATTGACAAATCCTGTATTCGTCGATTGCTCCAGCAGATAGACATCATCTGGGATATGGTAAGTCGATGAGCAAGGAGGCTCCATTGCATTAAGATGATGTTCAAGTCGATACACCTTGTCAAAGCCCCGAGGAAAGATCTAATCTGTGATTTTCCCAAATGACTTGGAGTCATCAAGAAACCCTTGCACAAGGGTCCTGCATGTTGCATACATTGAGCTTTGGGAGCTCTGAGGGCTTGCGGTTCTTACTGGAGCAACATACGACCACAGGGTGACTCACCCTCTCCTAGTGGTGCGCACTGGAACAAGATGATTCGCTCTCCTGTGGGACAAGATGAATCTCTCTCTTGTGGAACAGGATGATTCGCTCTCCTGTTTAGCAGGATGATTAGTTCTCCTGTGAGGCTTGGATTGATGTGTTCTCCATGGCGATTGTAGCAGGATTGATGTGTTCTCCTGTGAGGCCTAGATTGATGTGTTCACCGTGGCGATTGTAGTAGGATTGATGTGTTCTCCATGGCGATTGTAGCAGGATTGATGTGTTCTCCTGTGAGGCCTGGATTGATTTGTTCTCCATGGCGATTGTAGCAGGATTGATGTGTTCTCCTGTGAGGACAGGATTGATTAGTTCTCCTGTTGAGGCATCCTACCCATGTAGTCTGGGACTCATGGGAAGTACCTCTCATCTGATCAATGAGCAGGGAAATGAAGTTAGGGACCATAGTAGTACCGATGGACACATCATTGTATCTACCGTACTCCCTACGCTAGGATGACCTCCATTGATCTGGGATCAATGATACTGGTCTGGGACCAGTGGTAGGAGTTGTACCATACTACGACACTAACTTCAGGTCGGTTGACACTGGTCTGGGACCAGTGGTACATACTCTGAGACTGACTTTGTGTCAGTGTAGTACTAGTCTGGGACCAGTGAGAGTGGTACATACTATGATGCTGACTTCGGGTCAATTGAGACTGGTCTGGGACCAGTGGTACACTCTCTAAGACTGTGATACTGGTCCGGGACCAGTAGTAGGAGTGGTACTTACTATGAAGCTGACTTCGGGTCGGTTGAGACTGGTCTGGGACCAGTGGTACACACTCTGAGACTGACTTTGAGTCAGTGGAGGATGATATTGGTCTGGGACCAGTGGAGTTGTACTCACTATGACGCTGACTTCAAGTTGGTTGAGACTGGTCTGGGACCAGTGGTACATACTCTGAGACTGACTTTGAGTCAGTATGATACATCCTCGATCATTTCTTCTTCTTCATAATTCGGACAAAAGCAGAGCAGAACAGAACAATGCAAGGGCAGAGCAAAACAGAGCAAAATAATACAGATTAGTACAGGGCATAACAAGACAAAGCAGAACAAGCAGAATAGAGTAGAGCAGGGCAAGGGTCAGGCTATACAGGGCAGTGCATTTGATAGATGAATAGTAACGACTGATAGACAGATTGCAGGTAAAGTTCTCCCTAGTTGAGAGGGAGTGTTAAAATTGGCAACTAGGGCCAAACTTCATGTGCGTCGTCTTATTCATGGCTGATAATATTTTTATTAGATTCCTCTAGTCGAGAGGTGTAAGATTGATATAAACATCATCCGATTCCGATAAGTATTCATGGAGATATGAATTTATTTTGATTATGGAATTATTATCAAGCCGACCTACAACTCATGTAGGCTCAGAAGCCCAATAATTGCATCTATTCAAACACCAACGTTGTGTATAAATACAGGAGGACTTTTCCTCATTTGCACTCACTCATCTCATCACATCTCTCTCTCTCTACTGCGCAGAAAAGAGTCTCTTATCTACTGCACAGAAAAGGGTCTCTCTCTCTCACATGTGAAGCCAGACGCTGCTAAAACTAAAGATGCAACTGCAGAAGTAAAGTTTGGCCTGCGTGGACTAGAAGATCTCCTCATCTGAACTGCGTTGTAGGTTCATCTGAACCTCCTCTGAAAGCCACAACTTTTGGTGGTGGAATCAAGTCAATCCGACGGACGGTTTGCAAGATATCGACTGCCCTAGTTTGAAGGAAGCTGTCGAAACTGAAGCTGCAACTGCAAAAGTAAAGTTTGACCTGCGTGGACTAGAAGATCTCCTCATCTAAACTGCAATGTAGGTTCATCTAAACCTCCTCTAAAAGTCGCAACTTTTGGTGGTGGAATCAAGTCGATTCGACGGTCAGTTTGTGAGATATCGTATGCCCTAGTTTGATGATGAAGCCGCTAATGCTGATGCTGCTGATCTAGGGTTTGCTACTACTGATATAAATCAGATTTATTGTACTATTTCTCTCTGCTGAATTATTGAAGATAAAAGAAAATTTGATCAAAGGGTTTCCCCACACATTGTGGGGTTTGTCCCTAGCTAGCCGCCACATCTTGTGTCTCTTGCCTTGGTTTGTTTTCTATCGATCGTTTAATGTTCTATCTGCACTTTACTTTATGTACATGCAATTGCTAATCCATGGGATATAATAATAAAAAGAAGTAAACTGTTATAGGCATAAAACATACCATAACTTAACAAGACTCGATAGAGAGGTCTACATTAGTCACATCATCATCAACATCACAACCTATCAGAAAGAAAATTAGGAAGAAAAAAGAGAAAAAAGAGGTTAAAAATAAGCCACCAGTTTTGGACAGAGTTGGTAGTCAGAGGAAAAAGAAAAGGGATATAAAATATTAATCATGAGTGGTAAATAGGGTCAAGTCTCAGTAGGTTAAAAGTCATAAAAGAAAACATAAATGGCTTGGTAAATTTGATGTCCATATACAACACATCATTGGGACGAGTCATTGTCCCAAGATGATCAAAATGGTACAAGGCACATCAAAGAAAGAACCCATGGATCTGCCTGTGAGTAGGTAGGTTCTCAAAATGGACTTCATTAAACACATTTTATGCCATAAGTCATCTTATGCATTTTATCTCTAACCATACTCTCGTAGAGTAGATTTCATTTCAACATTTCCATTTCATGCTCACAGGTTAGATTTTTATTCCTTGTTATTCGATTATATTTTTATTTCAACTTCGGTACTTGATTTTATATAATGATTTATGATATATATGTGAATGGATGTTTCCTGATGTAATTTGTGTGGCTTGGATGTAGATTGTAGATTCTCGCAAGCTTTCAAGAAAGTTTGTGTCTCCATATGGAGCTGGATGTTAACCACTCAAATGTCAACTAATGAATTATCAAAGACTCCATGCTAGAGCACATTTCAGAGCATTCCATCATTGTCAGAAAAATCAGAATTTTAGAACTTTATCATCATCTTGTAGCAAATTGTTAACACTGTGTATTCCAAATTCTGCAACCTTGTGGGGTTATTGTAAAAAATGATTCTAGTTTGATGAAAATTGAGTCATGTAATACACCTAGGTAGCTTATGATTTTGCTATAAAGTTTTCACTCTAGGGATTTTTTTTTTCCTTAGCTCATTATTTGTGTTTTTCTTCAACACTTATAAGTAGTTAATTTTTTCTCCCATATATTCCCCAAAGATAGAGTGAGGCTTGATGGTAAAATATTAGGTGAGTCATAGTGTATAAAGTCAATGTATATTACCATACTAGATCATGTCTAAAGTTTCGCAGAATTTGGTTGTGTTAAAATGTCAGTTTTTTAATTATTAAAATTTCCCACTAGTCGGGATTTTTAATAATTATTTGATGTAAAATGTAAAAAAGGTTGTTGTCTATAGAATTTGTAGCAGGTACGAGTAATCAAAATTTGACCTCGATGCCTCAAATTTCTATCTAGACACATTTTGATGGTCAAAAAATGTGTCTTTACCCCTCATTTCCTATTTTTTCCATTTTTTTGGAAAAATTGGCAATGAATTAGCGAGAAATTACCCAGAAAATAAAAATTCTCTCCAAGTGGAAAAATGATTAAAAAATGAAGTGGACCTTCCCAAGAAAGAATTCAAGTCAAAAAGTGAAGGAATCTTCACAAATCAAGCGGGGAAAATAGCAGGGAAAAAATTGATGGTCCAAAAAAGAAGTCAATGACCTAGCAAAATCGATTTTTTAGAGGAATGGTCCAAGATTGTTATTTTGAATGAGAGATTATCAAGGAGAAAAATGAAGAAAAATATTTTAGTGGTCGAAACCACTTCGGGATCAAATTTTTAGGTCAATCCAACATCTCTTTCATGGAAAACGTCTACCCTCCTAGAGATCTGCACAGCTTATTAAGGGATCGAAATTTTTTGGCCTAGACCTAGCCATTGTCTCCTTGGATCTAGTCGTTTTCAATTGGAGAGGGGTCTCTATCTCTCATTTTCTATTTAAGAATACTTCAAGCTCTTCATTGTATGATCGGCACATCATGTAATCGAGCTCTTGGATATTGAAGCTCTATTGGACAATGTGCTAGATATTTTCTGAATAATAAAGAAAGCCTCTAGGGTTAAAATTTTTGTGGTGTTATTCTTCCATGACTATGGTAATATTTTACTGACTTATTGTGCTTAATATTCTACTAGTGCTATTAATTTTTATTTCCATTTTCCATTGTGGATTTATTGGTGTATAGTTATCTTGCATTGATACTTGGATTGGGGAAATACTCTAGATCTAGAAGTGCTAGTGGGTTTTCGGTTGAACCCCTAGTCTTCCTTTTCATTGTACTATCCAATCCCATTTGGATCTAACAATATATTTTTGGAAGTGTGTAGAAATTATTATTTTTGAATCAGATCTTGAGCATTTAGGGACATTTTCAATTGAACCAACCAACTCTCAAGCATAGAAGTGAAAGAACCCACATTAATCTCTTCCAAAGGCTTATCAATCAAAAAAAACTTGAAGGGAGTTTCGTTGTTGTTGCTTGAAATCATTGTATATTTCAAAATTTAACTCTATATTATTGTGATTTAACTAAATAATCTAGTTATTTAGAGCTTGTATTTTTTCTACCCAAGAATGGAGTTATGCTCACACTCTTTGGGCTAGTAAATCTGTAAATTTTGTATATATTTTCTAACCCTATTATATATGCAGTCCTTTTGTATAGATATTGTATATATTTCTCGGATATCCTCTCTATTTTTTGCAGATTTGAAAGGAGGAGAAAGGGATTGTCATGGAAACATTTCATTAAATTTTTGTTGCAGGTGGAAGTTTGAGGATCAAAGATAAATTAATTTTTTTGAAGCTAAACACTTGTTCGATTGATCAAGCCCTCTCCTCTCTCCTAGATAACTAGGGTTTCAAAGAGACTGATTTTTTTAAGAGGTCGTCTTTATCCTTCCATCAAGATTTATTTTGGTTTGGGAGGTCATCTTCAATTAGGCTCATCTCTCCTAGCCGCAAGCATAGGAGAAGTCTCTCCTCCTTCATGAGTGAAAAATATTTGAAGAATTTGGAACAAAAATTAAAAAAAATTGTGGAAAAATTCAAGATCGATTTGGAGATAATTCACATAAGGCTTTAATTATTTCAGATCTAATTTTTTGTGGAAGTCGTATTCAAAATTTTGAGCCATTTTACCCTTGGTCGGGAGCATAAAGAGGATCCCTCCCTCTTCTCTCACATATTTCTATTACAAAATTGGACGTCTATCTTTAGCATGAGGCTTCTTAGAGGAAAATTGATTTCCTCATTTGGGGAGATTTTCAATGAGAATTTTAGTTAAATCATTGTAAAATCTTCCTTGTTTGTAATATTGTCATATCAAGAGAGGGTATTTCCTTATGAATCTATTTATAGCTTGTAAACCCTCCCTAGATATATCAGACTCTCATTTTTAACTAAGAGGGTCTCTTATAATCATAATAATAAAGGACATATTTTTCTTGAGGGAGATTGTGGTTTTCCCCATGGTATCCTTTCTCCTCATTTGGTAGGAGCTCTTCTTGATTAATTGATCATTAACTTGTTAGGTTAGTTTAGTTTCTTGAATTATCTAATTCCTAATTCTCATTTTACAAGTAGTTCTAAATCACTCATCATTTTAGTTTGCTTTGATTTTATTGAGTAATTTGGTTAGCTACTTGATCTAATTGTTATAGTTTTATATCTAACTTGCGTCAATTTACATTTGAGTAGCTCCTGTCTTAATCTCATTTGTATTTTATTGATTTAATTCACATTCTTCATTTGAGTATTTTTATTCTCTTGATCAATTGTCATTTGCTTCATTAAAATAAATTGAATTTGCTTTATTGATCTAAGCATTATAAATGCATATTTATTGGATCATCTAAATGAACCAATACTTTTACTATTTTGTTTCAGTTGTTGTAACACCCTCCAAAATTTTGGATTTCACTCAATTTTGGAGCCTTCCTTGGTATTTTTCATTGTTGTTGCAAACACTATAGCTCATCTCATGAGTGTTCTTGTAGTGCTTTGGTCCCTTTGGCATGTTGGGTAAATTGTTGTTTTTTGGCATGTTTGGTTGTCGTGCAATGTTTGCAAGACTTTTTTGATGGTTTCGATGACTCAAATTGGGAGCCATCCTCTTCCTCTACACACTCTACTTTGTGTCCCAACATGCTTCGAGAGCAACATCGTATCCTTGGCATGGTTTTGATCTTGTCGTTTTTGTATCTGTGATATTTTTGCATTTCTATTGATTAATTAGCTTGCTTATTATCTGCTTTTACTAGAGTAGTGATAGAAGTTGCTTTTGCACTCCCATTTTTTATTCACAAAGGGTGTACTTTTGAATCCCATGGACCCACTTTATGGTCACTTGTGGGACACTAATAAATTATCTTAACTTACCACGAGCTCTAGAAATAAAAGTGGAACTAGGAAAAACTATTTCACTCCAAAAAAATGTTTACCCCTTAAATATTCAAATACCTTCCTTTTTAATGCCAAAAAGTACCTTCCAATTGATGTCAAAAAATAACAAGCTTGTTTGCCAAAACGGTAGCCTAGGGAATAGATCCTTGGTGTCCCTCGTGCTACACAAAATACTTCACCAACTCTCTTTCAATTGAGATTTAATAGAAATAAAAACATAATAGTTTTCAACTAGGTCCCAAATAACAAAAAACATTAAGTCAGCCTATCTATCTGATCAATGAGAAGGGATGCTTGGGCAGCGAAGAGACATGCTGGTCCTTCATAGCCAAGTAAAGATACATTGGAAGACTATAGCAATACACAGTTGCAAGGCACGGTAGAAGGGGCATGTTTTGGAAATTGAGAGGTCTAATCAAATGAAGATCACTGCCATTGGAAAAATGATGGATCAGGGGTATTACAGCTCCAAATTTCATATCTTGAAGTGCTACAGGTGCTGAGAGAAAGGCTGTACAAGTTAGCTCTCTCAAAATTGGGTCATTATTCAAAATAATGCAAAAACACTTTAAATGGACAATTTGCAAAATGATCCTTTTTTCAAAATAGCATTTAAAGAGAACAGTGTCAAGGAGGCAACGCCATCCATTAGAATCTGTCACAGAGCATCAGTGCTAAGCATAACTGTCATACTTGCAAATATGGAAATAATGCCCATGGGTCAAGTAATCAGCTCAATATTCAACCATCTCACATTGACAGCATATTGGCCAATCAATGCTCCCCTTTCTTATGAATATTAATGAGTACTCACAAGTATGATGACTATATCAAGTTCAAACAAGTATCGGTCTTCTGGTTTTCCAGTGGAAGTTAGTTACCCGTGTTAGTGTTGATGTCCATTTAGTGTTAGCCCTTAGGTATTGGGTGTTTAGGCTATAAAATTATGTTATGGAAACATTTAGTGTTAACCTTTAGGTATTAGCTGCTTAGGCTATAAGATTACGTTATGGAAACATTTAATGTTAAGTGATGTCTGTCATTAATTGAACGTGTTTATATAATATAGTCAATCAAGTAATCATTATTAGGTCAGCAATTAAGAAAACCACAACATTAAGCAAATGAGTAGGAAACATTGTCATGTTTATGTATGCAATTCACAATTAATAAAAGCATCAAACAAGTATTCTCTTCCCCTTCAATATTCCTCTCTCCTGTCTTGCTCTTTCCTCTCTTGTAAATTTAACATGGTACCAGAGCACAAGAAATGAAATTCCAGGAAATTTGTACCAATATGTATGACCTAAGATTTGAACATTGGCTAAATAGATTTATAGAAACTAAGAGCAGAAAAAGCATCTTGCAGACTATGAAAAGTACGGATATCAGCCAGAAATCGTATACACATGTACGACTCTGTATCCATGTGCAGACCTGTGCCAAATAGGATTGTATGGCTGCAGGCATGTACAGAAAAATATAGTGATCACAGCGGTCAAAATGGACACTGATTTTTCTAGAGGAAATGGCAACAACACAAGAAGATTTTGCGAGATGAAATAATGTCTGAAGGAAACACAAAAATTGTATGGTGGAAATGTGAAGTTTTCCTCGGCCAGCAGTTATGTCAATATCTATATATCAGTTTTGAGGAAAGAAACCCAATTTTTAAGCAAAATAGGTATTAATTGAATCTAAATTTTGAAAGATAGATTTGTATGAAGTCATTTTGTAGCTTTCATCTCTCTACAATGAAGACAATAAAAGATACAAAAGTATGTCGTTTGGGCTGTCGACTAGTGGTAGATTGGTGAGAGAAACACAATTGCTCGGGTTTGATTGTCAGTGCACCCTTTCCAGGCTCTGCCGACATAAATGGTTCACTTACGAAAAGAAAAAGAAAAGAAAACAAGTCTTATCTCCAACGGCAAGGAAAGATTTTTGATAATACTCACGCTGGTAATCAGTAAGGAACTCTGATGTCTATGCTGTCTGACTGATCTCGCAGTAGAATTTTGCCCATGAAGCATCTGTTGGGAAATTTTATGATAAATTCCAAAACAAAATGATTGAACAAAGAACAATGCTCTGTTTTTTCCACAGGGTCTTAACACAGGGAGGCTATAAACAAATTATTTTCTGAGTACAAAGTATTACACACACCCACAAAAGCTTTGTATTCATTAATCAAAGACAACTGCTGTTACAAAAATATTCTTCCTCTGCCTGAGGGATTACACCAAGAACATTTCAACAAAATTACTCTGTCTCATTTTGAAAAGATTTACACTGTTGTGTGTAAATTTTTCATTTACATTTACTGCTGTAAATAAAAAAGATTCTTACATACCCATTCTTCACATTACATTTCAATCAACAAAAATACATATGCGCTGCTGCATATATTTCCCTCACGCTGCTGCGTTTACACAATACATTTCATTGCTATGCGTTTCAATGCATATGCTCCAAAAAAAAAATTCCACGCCGCCCCTATTCTTTTTTTTGTTCGCACTGCTGTGCGTTTCACAATGTGTTTTTAATACAAAGTCAATGAACAACATAAAAAAATGACACACGAGCTTTTCTATTTTTTACATATTACATTGCGTATGTTTTTTTTTAACAAAAATGACCATACCTATCTTTTAATTTGCCATACTTCCGTGCATAAAAAAAACATTAAAATTGAAACATTTCACCTACAATCTACGAACCAACGTAAATACCATTAATTACTTCACTGTAGTAAACGGTGGTCAAACAAAAACTTCACGCAATGTATTTGCTGCAGGCTTGTACGCAGCTTTGACTTTAATCAACGGTGGATACCCTTCATCTCAATCCAATGGATATCGCTTGCCCAAACTAAACGAACAATACGTCCCGATAAAAAGCTGTTTTGCAAAACGTACTGGGGACGCGTCAAATTTTGATTGTATCGGGGCCGTTTGAGAGAATACCACTCCCTCAGCAAAAGCGGTCCGATGGGAAACTGGTGGTTTTCAGAAATTAAATGTGGCAGGTGAAATTATTATTTCAACACTCCCTTCTAATTTCAACTGCTAGGTTATCAGTCATACCCAGACATTTCCTCAAAAATTCAAAGCTTTTCTGGTCCAATGGCTTGGTCAGAATGTCTGCAACTTGTTCTTGAGTCCTGCAATGTTTTAAAACAATTTCTCCATTGCTTACCAATTCCCTGATGTAATGAAACCTTGTTTCAATGTGTTTCGTTCTCTTATGAAACACCGAATTCTTGGATAATGCAATAGATGAGCTATTGTCACAAAAAAATCACCGTTCCTTTTGCCTGCTCTTGGCATAAGCTCCTCAACATCCTTCTCATCCAAACTGTTTGACATGCTGCTGCTGTAACTGCCACATATTCAGCTTCTGCTGTAGACAATGCTACAATAGGTTGTTTCTTAGAAGCCCATGAAATGGCTCCTGAACCCATGTGAAAAACATAACCGGATGTGCGTTTCTGATCATCTACACTTCCAGCCCAATCTCTATCAGTGTATCCAACTAAATCTGAACATTCTGAGACAGTATATAAAATGCCAAACCTTTTAGTACCTTTAACATACCTCAGAATTCTTTTTGCTTCCTGCCAATGTGCTTCTTTTGGCCTCTCCATGAATCTGGAAATTAAACTAACAACATGCATTATATCAGGCCTAGTTGCAGTTAAATACATAAGGCTACCAGTTATGCTCTTGTACAAGCTATGATCAAAATCCTTGCTACTAAAAGGAACATCGGCCTTCACAATTCCTTCTTTGTCCACCAAAACTACTGGAAATGTTTCGAAAAAGGTAGGCATACGACGTACAAAAAGCTCATTTCCCTCCTTATCTTTGAAGATAGGGTGATGATCCACATCTCCGGGTCAGGCGCTGATGAGCACATTGAACTATCCATGTGACTGAGAGCCTTCACAGCCCAGGCACAACGACGCGATTATCAGGGGCGCGCTTGAACAATGGAAAGGGCTACTGGCTTGTCTCTCCATCGAACTAAATTAGCTAAAGGCGTGCGTTCATGGGCCCATGCAAGAGTTTCGATCAGTTCCTGCCAATATCCACGCCAGGAAATAAGGAACATAAATCCAGTAGCCCAAACAAGATGCCCGAATAAGAACATCCACGCCTCTTTGCTAAGTTTTAATCCCATCACTGTGGGAGTGATTGCTGCTTTGATGTCCTACATATTAAATCTTTCCAATACTTCATTAACATACTTTGCTTGTGAGATAAAAATCCCATTTTCATTTTGATCTACTTCTATTCCTAAGAAGTATCTCAGCAAACCCATGTCAGTCATCTCAAATTCTTCTTTCATGACTGATTTGAAATTTTCAATGAGGTAGTCATCATTACCTGTAAAAATAATATCATCAACATACAACACAACAATTAAAATTTTACCATCTTTTTCTTTGATGTAGAGGGTGGGTTCTCCCTCACATTTTTCAAATCCATTTTCCAGTAGATAGGAATCTATCCTACTGTACCATGCTCTTGGCGCTTGCTTCAGCCCATAAAAAGCTTTCTTCAATGTGCACACTTTGTGCTCTTGGCCTTTCTTCTCATAGCCTAGAGGTTGTTCAATATAAACCTCTTCCATTAACACTCCATTTAGGAATGCTGACTTCACGTCCATTTGGTAAACTTTCCACTTGTTTTGTGTTGCTATGGACAGCACTGCTCTCACTGTTTCCATTCTTGCAACCGGTGCAAAAGTTTCCTCATAGTCTCTCCCATACTGCTGCTTGTATCCTTTGACAACTAGTCTTGCCTTGTGTCTTTCTATTTTTCCTTCAACATTACTTTTGGTCTTGTAGACCCATTTAACTCCAATGACTTCTTTTCCTTTTGGTAGCTCAACCAAATCCCATGTCTTGTTTCTCTCTATGGCATTGATCTCCTCATCCATAGCTTCTATCCATTTCCTATCCTTATTTGCATCTTCGAAATGAATAGGGTCATCAACATGACAATATAAAGTAAACAAAGAATTCATACCTTCATCATAAATGTCACTTAAATTTCTGAACTTCTTACCTCTTTCATTTGGTGTAAAAGTGCTTGAAGAAGCACTTGAATTTCCTCTTTGTGGTGTGCTTGGAGAAGCACTTTCATTTCTCCTCAAGGGTGTCTCTTGCTGCCCTTGTGTTGGCGCTGCTGTTTGGGGATGTATTTTAGCCATCTCCTCATCATCTTCATCATGAGACAAACAGTTTTTAACATTCAGTGTTTTCTCTATGTTTCTATCCCAAGCTTCCTCCTCAATGAACTGAACATCTCTGCTCACAAAAAACTTCTTGGTAGATGGGATATACAGCCTGTAAGCTTTGGATTCCTCACTGTATCCAATGAAAATACATTTCTCCCCTTTGTTGTCCAACTTCTTTCTTAGCTGATCTGGAATGTGTGCATAGGCCACACATCCAAAAACTTTCATGTGGGTGACTCCTTGCTTTCTCCCACTCCATGCTTCTTCCGGCATTCTGTTCATGACTACTTTTGTATGGCACCTATTCAAAATATATACTGCACAGTGTACAGCTTTAGCCCAATAATCATTTGGCAAATGCTTTGCCTTTAACATACTCCTCGCCATATCCATGATTGTCTTGTTTTTCCTTTCAGCGACTCCATTTTGCTGCGGGGTGTACCTAGCTGTAAATTGTTTGTGAATTCAATTTTCTCTACAAAACCGTAGAAATTCCTTGAAGATATACTCACCTCCTCTATCAGTTCTCAGAACTTTGATATGCAGCCCGCTTTGGTTTTCCACAAGTGCCTTGAAATTGCGAAATTTTTCAAACACTTCACTTTTGTTCTTTAGAAAGTAAACCCCAAGTTTTTATAGTAAAATCATCAACGAATGTTAGAAAATATTGGCTGCTTGCTAGTGATGGAGTTTGCAATGGTCCACATAAATCTGAGTGGACAATTTCTGAGGGTGCTTTTGTCCTGATGCCTTTCCCTGATGGAAAGCTTTCTCTGTGTTGTTTCCCCGAGATACAACCTTCACAAAGGTTATCTGGTTTCTCTATCAATGGTAATCCTCTTACCATTCCTTTTCTACTCAATAAGTTAAGACCTCCAAAGTTGAGATGTCCAAATCTCAAGTGCCACAACCAATTTTCATCCTTCGGTATGCTTTGGAAAGCCTCTTGGGTAACTGTTGCAATTACTTCTTTATTTTTCAAATCTGCCTTTATTCTGAGAGGGAACAACCTGTTCCTTGTCATCTTCACTTCAGCAATGCATCTTTTGCTGGGTGCTCTATCCATGATGGTGCATACATCATTCTCAAAGAAAACATTGTAACCCTTTTGAACAAGCTGTCCAATACTTAAGAGGTTACACTTCATTCCAGGAACATAATAGACATCTGCTATGGTTTTCTTTTCACCTTTCTTTGTAAATATTTGTACTTCTCCTTTTCCATAACAGAAATTTTACTATCAGTCCCAAGTGTGACTTGTGATTTCACATTTTGATCTAAAACAGAAAACATGGCTATGTTTCCTGTTATATGGTTGCTGCAACCGGAGTCTAGAAACCATATATCATCACTGTTTGTTTCAGCCATGTTACAAGCTAAAAGCACATTATCTTGGCTGATATTTTCTCTAGTGATATTTGCACTAGATCTACTATTCATATCATGCTGCTTCTTCCTACATTCATTGGCATAATGCCCATATTTTTTACAGTAATAACATTAGACATTGGATTTTTCATACCTTTGTCCTTGAGCATGATGTTGTCCACTTTGTTGGTTGCTGTCTTGGCCTTGATTCTGATTTGGATTGCTGCCTCTTCCTTGAGTGTTTGCTGGACTGTTTCTTCCACCTCTATTTTGGCTTCTGCCTCTTCCTCTCTTGCTTCCTCTGCCTTGACCTCTTCCTCTTCCAAAGGACATCTGGGTCTTGAAGGTTTGCTCTAGAGATGAGTTTTCATTTCTACTCAACCTCTGCTCATGTGTTATTAGTGATGCATGAATTTCATCAACTGAAAAGTTTGTGAAATCTTTTGTCTCTTCTATGGTGGTGACAATCACATTGAACTTTGAGGGTAGGACCCTCAATAGTTTCTCCATAATCCTCCTTTCTTCAAGAGTTTCTCCATGAGACCTTATCTGGGTGACAAGACCAATCACATGTGAAGAATGAGTCAATATTATCTGACTCCTTCATGCACAGGTTCTCAAAATCTCTCCTCAACAACTGTAGTTTTGTTGTCTTCACTTTCTCCATGCCTTGATAGGCTGTCTTGAGAGTTTGTCATGCTTCTTTGGATGTATTTGCTGCTGCTATCCTTGGAAACACACTCTCATGCACTGCTTGATACAAAAATACAAGGGCTTTTGAGTCCTTCTTCTTATTGCTCTTCAATAGATCTTTCCCTGCCTGGGTTAATCTATTAAACTCATCTTCATCTCCTGGTTCTTCAAACCCATATTCAACAAGTTCCCATAAGTCTTGTGAGGCAAACAGGGCTCTCATGGTTATTGCCCAATAGTCATAGTTTTTCCCATTAAACTGTGGGAGCTGAGTATTAAAAATACCCATGCTAGTGCTGGTGCTGGTTCCACCCATTCTTGCACTCTTAACTATGCTTCAAATATTTGACTGTGTATTTAGAATAACTGATTGTTTCTTCAGCAGCAACACAAAAAAACTTTGAGAAATACCTGGATCCTTTCTTGACTGTGTCTTCACTCCGCTGGAGAAGCTGCTGCAGCAAAAAGAACCTTCCTTCAGCTTCTTTAACACCTTCAAAGAGCCTGAACCAGCTCTGATATCACTGTTGGGAATTTTCTGGTAAATTCCAAAACAAAATGACTGAACAGAGAACAATGCTCTGTTTTTGCCACAGGATCTTAACACAAGGAAGCTATAAACAAATTATTTTCTGAGAACAGAGTATTACACACACCCACAAAAGCTTTGTATTCATTAATCAAAGACAACTGCTGTTACAAAAATATTCTTCCTATGCCTGAAAGATTACAACAGGGTCTTAACACAGGGAAGCTATAAACAAATTATTTTCTGAGAACAGAGTATTACACACACCCACAAAAGCTTTGTATTCATTAATCAAAGACAACTGCTGTTACAAAAATATTCTTCCTCTGCCTGAGGGATTACACCAAGAACATTTCAACAAAATTACTTTGTCTCCTTTTGAAAAGATTTACACTGCTGTGTGTAAATTTTTCATTTACATTTACTGCTATAAATAAAAAAAGGTTCTTACATACCCATTCTTCACATTACATTTCAATTAACAAAAATACATATGCGCTGCTGCATATATTTCCCTCACGCTGTTGCGTTTACACAATACATTTCATTGCTATGCGTTTCAATGCATATGCTCCAAAAATAAAATTCTAAACTCAATACATTTCATTGCTATGCGTTTCAATGCATATGCTCCAAAAATAAAATTCCACACTGTCCCTGTTCTTTTTTTTGTTCGCATTGTTGTGAGTTTCACAATGTGTTTTTAATACAAAGTCAACGAACAACATAAAAAAATGACACACGAACTTTTCTATTTTTTACATGTTCTTTTTTTTGTTCGCATTGTTGTGAGTTTCACAATGTGTTTTTAATACAAAGTCAACGAACAACATAAAAAAATGACACACGAACTTTTCTATTTTTTACATATTACATTGCGTATGTTTTTTTAACAAAAATGACCATACCTATGTTTTAATTTGTCATACTTCTCTGCATAAAAAAAACATTAAAATTGAAACATTTCACCTACAATCTACGAACCAACGTAAATACCATTAATTACTTCACTGCAGTAAACGGCGGTCAAACAAAAACTTCACGCAATGTGTTTGCTGCACGCAACTTTGACTTTAATCAAAGGTGAATACGCTTCATCTCAATCCAACGGATATAGCTTGCCCAAACTAAACGAACAATACGTCCCGATAAAACGTTGTTTTGCAAAATGTACTAAGGACACGCGACAAATTTTGATTGTATCAGGGGCGTTTGAAAGAATACCACTCCCTCAGCAAAAGCGGTCCGATGGGAAACTAGTGGTTTTCAGAAATTAAATGCGGCAGGTGAAATTATTATTTCAACAGCATCTTGCCACAAGAATCACTTTCGTAGTAGAATTTTGCCCATGGGACATCTGGCGGCAGGAATCAGTGTAAGGATGTGATGAAAAGGGTTTACATGGAGGGTTTAAAAGGGTTTATATTGGACATACCAAAATGGTTGATTCCCTATGGGATGAATGTGTACTTGCTACGTGTCCTCTCGTCTATAAGAGTTGTATGGTTGCGCGTGTTGACAATAAACAAGATAATAGACTGTCAGATACGCCATGTTTGCATCTTGGAATATTTTCTACCACTTTAAAATCTCTGGGCACTCTAAATTAGGCTTATCACAGACTAATTTGAAACATAGCTACGAAAACATACCGAGAGTAGTAGGAGTGTCGTAGAAGACAGTGGAGGCCTGAACAACGCTGGCTCGAACAGTCCTGGCATCAGTCCTCGCGTTGGGCGATGCCGAGCCCATTTCAACTTCCACTTCAGGGATGCTTGTAATAGACATTGCTGCTGAAGATGATAATAATTACGATGATATACTCACAAGAAGATGATAATTCTTCTTGTGGGAGACCTCACCCAGATATATACCATCCTCTCCCATTTTCATTTTGTGTATCCTTTTCTTCGTCGTCCAGTCATGAAATCTGCTGTTCTTTTTTCTAATCTTCCGTCATTTTCCACAAACCACTCCGAGCTCACTTGTCCACATCCAGGAATGAATTAGTATCGAACCGCTAATATAAAAATAGAAGCATGGATCCATTCCACTGCATCATCACATCCGACCCTGCTGTACTATTTTGCTTAATCTCTTCAATCGCTATTCTGTAATATGAAACGCGCGCTGAAACGCATCATCTGTTTTAAAATGCTTTGTGAGTTCCGTTGAGAGTATAAGTTCTGATAGTGATGTGCAATCATTTTTTATTTGAATTTTTAATAATTTTGTAATGTATTTATTACATTTAAAAAAAATTAGAGTTGGAATTCAAATTCAAGATGTAAATTTTAATATAAAATAAAAAATCTTTAAATATTAATAATCTGTGAGAGATATGGTGAAAATTTCAACAAGTTATTGGGAGTTTGTTTTAACATGCATGTATTTTTATTGGTTTTAAAAAATATTTTATTTTTTCTTATTTTTATTTTTTATTATTAAAAAACAAAGAAATTAGTATTTTTTATTTACTTTAAGTTAGTATTTTTTTGTTTTTTATTTAATTTAAAATAAGATTAGTTTAAGTAAATAAATTAAATGTTAAATAAATAAATAAAAATAGAGATCAAAATATATTTCTCTTATTTTATATTTATTTTGAATTATTATTATAATATATGAGTTAAATATACATATTAAAAAAAATTATTAAGAAAAGTATAATAAATAATATAAAGCATTAAGAGTTTAATGACATTTGTGCATATCACATTTTTTTATTAAATTGAAGAGCAAAAAGGAACAATTATATTTAGATAAATTTTAATATTTTATTAAAATATTTCATGGAAAAAAAGTAATAAACAAGAGTAGCTAGTGTCGTTTCATTTTAATATAGTTAAATCAAAGTAAAAAACAATAAATAACTAAAATTGCATGTCTCATATTATAACAAGAAGACAACTACATTTAGGCAAAAAAAAATGTAATAGCTTTTGATGTATTTATTATTTATTATCTTTGTTCTTTTATGCTTACCTGATGATAATAAATGAAATATTTTAATAAAAAATTTGTTAAGCATCCTACTATTGAATATAGTCATAATAATTTTGGATATAACCCCATTTTGAAATTCATTTGTTTCTAAAACCACCACTTTTCGTCTTCCCTACTTCAATGATTGCATATTATTGATTTGATTAAAATGGTTCACCATTTTCTTAATTCTTAAAATGCAAAACGTACTTCATCTAATCTAGCCTTGTTGTGAGATTGATGATGGAAATTAGGATTTATTTTGCATCTAGATTGATGATGGAAATTAGGACCTATTTTGCCTCATCATTTTCCAAAGAAAAAAACTTAAAAAATGCTTACAATTAAGAATAACATTCCTAATACCATATTAATATGAACAAATACATCTTATCTAAAAAACAAACAAACAAACTACACTAACATTGAAAACTAGCATATTAATATAAACAATTATATCTTATCTAAAAAAAATTAACTTTACGATAGATTTTTCGGCATAAATCACATGGTATTTCATTTGTCGACGCGTTTCGAACCAACGAGTGTGGTTTATCATCAGGACAAGTTGAGGAGCAAATCAAGCTATGCATGTTAAAACACGTTGACAAATGAAATACCATGTTATTTATATCGAAAAATCTATGGTAAACTTGATATGGATCACAGAAGCCTCAATTCAACAAAAAAAAATAACTTATAAATAAACAACTATTGAAGTAACCCGATTGATTATTCCTAATTTTTATAGATATAACATAATTAGAGTCTTTGTGTACACAATGACATTGAAAACCAACTATGGAAGTGACTTCCCTACTTTTATTTATATATATAATGTGATTTGTCCTTTGCATTCACAACAACATTGAAAACCGACTATTGAAATGACACTTTGACTATCCTAACTTTTATATATATAACGTGATTAAGGTTTTCTATGCTTTAGTTTGACCTATATGGACATCATATAATAATAAATATACTTTGAAGAAAAGTAGAGCATTGCATTACATGCTATGTTGTATAGGATAACTATATAAACAAAAGAAATAGTATAATAATATGAATATATTTATACTTAATAATTATTATTTTAAATAAAATTTAAAACAAATATATAAAATATTTATAAAAAAAAGTTGTTAATTATTATAAAGATTAATATCAACCAAAATTGTGCCCACAGGGCTTTGGATTGATGGTGAATTGGTGCATTGTTAAGGCACTCCTTGCGATAGGTTGCTGGTTCAAATCCCCCGTGGGTGCTTACCTACCAAAAAAAATATTAACCAAAATTGTTTCCAAAAACATATACTATGAATTTGATACTATAAGTTAAATTATATTTAACATATAAAGCAAAGTAGTATATACTGATTCAAAAGTTGTATATAAAGCAAAATAAATATATTAAATTACATAAGTGTCCAAAACGAGGAAGGAAAAAAATTCAAGCCAAGGTTAGATATGGATTTGTCATGACGCTTTCTACACATAAACACACAAGTGATGATACCTACATTATGTATAACATTAATATATTGCACGAGATTCAGTTAAAGCGCCATTTTCACTTTAGTCAAAGTTGCCTAGAATTGCATGTATTCATTAATTATCCCATACTTGAAGCCTCCTGGAATTGCAAATATCAAAAAATTACCCCACATTGAAAACTAAAAAAAACACGCCTTAAGCATTTGATGTTAATATTTAACTTTACAAACCGGAAAATGAAGATAACGACCTTGAAATAAATACATATTTGACCGTGCAAAATTTCACCTCTCAATGTAACACCTTCCTCCCACATCTACCCAAGTAACCGACCAACCGAGGTAAACATGTGACGAGAAGTTACTATGATTAGATTCAACCTCCCAGGTGACTTTAGGGAAATGGAATTGATGGAAACACATCATACAAACCTTCCACATCAGTTACAAGAACCCTAAGAACCATCCCAACATTTCTAGTAACCAACCCCTTGTGTCCCACTGAGATTTTAGACCACTTGACCTTTGGACCTTTGGACGCCATGTTATTAAAATAGCTCGGTAATCTTAATATGCAGCAAAAGAAAAAAGTGAAATATTTCAACCAGAGGTTCAATCACATCTTCAAAAAAAATTCAGAAGACACAAAACCTTGTGACTTCATCACCATATATCACTACACCTATGTCTTGCTAGAAAGCACTGTGTAGTTTATGAAGAGAACTGCAAAACAAATACTAACATAAAATTATGAAGAGGTTATCGTTATTGAGAAGGACTTGCATGCTATGGGAGTCATCTCAAACAATGAACCAAAAAAATACTCCAAGGACACAAGTAAGAGGTCTTAGGCCACTGTGAATAGGGCTAAAGAGAAAGAACCATCTGATCTAGAAAGCTTGACTCATCTTGTCAAGTCTCTGTCTAATGAAATGGCAGAGCTCAAACAAAGGTCAAGCGAGACCACTGTGAGTAGCAAGCCTCCCAGATTTAACCTGTTCAGAAGGACTGCAACTTCTAGCAGTAGCAACAACCAACCAGCAAAGTTTGCACAGGGCTCCAATGTTGTGTTGAACATTGAGAAGATGGGCACATATCAATATTGCATGTTTCATCAAGAACATCATTCAGAGAAGACCATAGTGGAATCAAGCCATGAGCATGGTCGCTACACAACTTGTTGATTTAGTCATGACTGAAGAGAAGACTAGGCCTGCTGAAGAAAAGGAAGAAGCTATTGTAGCCAATGAAATCCCAAGTGTCGGGCATGCAATGAACTTGTTTAATTGTATACTCACAGCCCAAAAGAGTACTTTTGATAAGCAGCTTCTGAGTGACGGTCCGGCCCAAAAGCATACCAACCAATACAAATTGAGAAGCCAAGGTCCAACCACTACAATTGAGTTTCCGAAGCAGAGATTCAAAGAAATTATGTTAAGGAAAATCAACCCACTGGTCAACTCACCTCTTAACACTCAAAGCAAGTCTGGTAAAGCAATATCAATGAAAAGTGTTTTCGATAGCAGTAAGGATAGTACCATCACTCTAGAGACGACAAACCAAGTTAAATCCTATTGACGGTGTTGGACCTGCCAACATTCAGGGGATATCCCTGGTATGAAGTCCCAACTAGACCTCACATAGTTTGGTGTAGGAGTCCCATCCGATATGATGGCCTAGTTGCCATTATCTTAAATATATGCCTTAGATCTTGTTTGTCAGCACGTGAGAGTGGTTTGCTTTGTCTTTGATCAGCGAGGTTCACGTACCTAGTGAGTGCTTAGTGTTGCTTGTGTCAAAGTTCTTTCACTGTAGAGGGAGAGGGTGGAAGTGAGTCTCAGGTTGAAAGTGAATAGTCCCAACTCTGCTAAAGGCACACAACACATCAGGACATGTGCAGCTTCCAGCGGAGTAGTCCACACGGATGTTGTAATCATAAACACAAGGTGAACAGATAGCACGCACAACACCCAACGAAATAGTCCACACGAGTGCAATGGGCGTTATAACAATTTTACAAGAATGAACCTGTCGAATGTCCAGCGGGATAGCCCACACAGGCAAGACAATGTTAGCAACTAATACAACACATTTCCAATAGCATATATACTAAAACAACTAAAATAGTTCAACTTTCTTAATACAGGTTAAATCAACATGAATTACAAGCGTCCAAAGAATAGTCTTACAAATGAATACAATACATGTGTGAAAATTTGTTGGCCTGTTAACAAGCTTCTGAATTAAGCGATAGTTCCAAGACACATGCATACACCATTACATCACTAACCCTGATAGCGATGCTTTGGAGCCATTGCTTGCTCCTCAAAGAAAATATTACAATCTACTCTCAAGGCTATGTAGGAGGAGCCAAGGTGAAAAGTCTTTTGCATGTACAAATGAGGGGTATCTATAGCCAAGCGTAAAATTGGCCCTTGTGACTGTTCGACTTCCCTCATGACTGTTTGACTTACATGACTATTCAACTTTACATGACTCCTCAGATTTACATGTGGGTCTCTTGGACTTCCACGTTACATTACATTGATTACAACAGTATGGCCCACAATAATGATGTGGCCGAGATGACTCATGACATGACTCAACATGGCAGAGATGGTATGTTCACGTTGTTGGTGATGTGCATGTCAAGTTCTAGTGCTACTAAGTGATGGATGTGCTCTTGGTGTATCATAGCTTCACCTCCACACGGCAAGGTGTGCGGAGTCTTTGATGGTCTTCATGTTCGCTTGATGTTGCACGTGCATGTCTCTCCTTCATTTGTACTTTGGCATGCTCCATGTGTTCGTTCATTCGCGAACAAGTCTCCTTGCATGTGCTCCTTGTTCATCTCATTCGTTGTTGCACCATGTCTCATCCATGTACCTATATCTGCAATCACTCATGACGAGATGACATCAAATCCAGAAATCTAATAGTCTACCATGATGCATTGTATTTCACTTTCGGATGAGGTGATCAGGAGAGAGGAAAAGGATCTGAAATTGCGCGGACCACATTTCAGGTCGGGATGTGGGCTCTAGGCATTGTCCATGAAAAATGTGCAGGGGTCACTAGGAGGCTTAGATGGGCAATCCAGGTTCAAGGAGACAGTGTAGGCAACAAAGGAATACTGGTGGTGAAAACTGCACAATTTCTCCTGGGAGGCTGGCAGCGGACTGCGGGGGGCTACTATAAAAAACTGCACAATTTCTCTGGGGAATTAGCAACGGGCTACGGGAGGCTGCTCGAAAAAAACTGTGTAGATATGGGAGGCTAGCTTGGTGGACATCCCAACACATTTTCTGAGCTGAGTGGGATGTTGGGTAGCTGGGAGACTGCTCATGAAAACTGCACAGTTTTTAGGAGGAGCTGTAGGTCGGCTAACAAGGTGACTGGCTGGAAAAACTGCGCAATTTTTTAGGGCAGTGAAGTGATAGGCATCGGGTGTCTATCTAACATGTTTGCATAGTTTATTTAGTCAGCAGAAGCGGGCATGCTTGGCGGCTTCTGCGCAATTTTTTGGACGAGTGAGATCGAGGGTCACTGCCCGGTCAAACTCTCTGGTTGACCAGCTGGAGGCTTTGTTGATGTTTCTTGCAGGCACTGCAAATTGAGATGGCTTGTTGAGAAACTTCTGCATTGTTCTAGGTGACAGTCAGCCAAGTCGACTTAGGATTGTGCAATGTACACTGTCTGGGAAGCAGCCTGAAGCTTTATGTAATTCTGGGCAAGAGTACATGTCCACTGAGGGTTGAAACTACACAGTGCAGCTCAATGGAGTTCCGACTATTAAGGTTGTTCCAGTCAACATAGCTTCATCAAAATGATTGAGTGTGTGAATGAGTGACTTCATACATGCATGACCTTGCGAACACACACTCAACGTGACTTGAAAACAAGACACCTCGAACCATCAAGACAACATACACTAACTGTGACTGACCGATGGTGTGTTATGAAACCAGCTCAAGAAAAGATAGAAAAGATAGATCAACGCCTTAGAATTCAGCCTCTTCGAGGGGGCAACCTCCTTTACATTACATAAATGAACAATTCTTTGGTGATTCAAATGACAAAACCTCCTTTCTATATATAGGAGTCTAAGGAGTCACAATATAATCCAGCCGACCTAACAATAATAATATAAAGCCACAAAAATAACAATAGAGGGATTCTATGGGGCACAGTAATAACAATATGGGGGCAATAGGGGCACAACAATATTAATAAGGGGTATAACTACAATAGTAATGGGGTAATCACTAGTATTATAGGGACCCAACATGCCCCTCTCCTTCAAAAAAGTGTTGTCCTCAACGCTTGAGTAGTTCTGGATACTTCTGCATAAAATTCTCATCCTCCCATGTGGAATCTTCAGCGGATAAGTTCTTCCACTTGATAAGATACTCTGAAATTGATCGATTTCGTAGCTGTCGAGTTCTTGTTTCTGTGACTGCTTCCGGTTCCAATATAATTTTTCCTTCCTCGTCAAGTTCTGGCAATATTGTTTGAACTGGGAGCTTGTCGCCTATAACCTTCTTTAAACATGAAACATGGAAAACTGGGTGCAATCGAGAAGCTGCAGGAAGCTCCAATTTGTATGCCATAGTACCAATCTTTTGCAACACCTTGTACGGACCATAATACTTTGGTGATAATTTATTATCCTTCTTAGCTTGCTTGAGGGACATTTGCTTATATGGTTGTAGCCGTAGGAATACCCAATCACCTACATCAAAACTTCTTTCACTGCGATGTTGATCTGCCTGTTGTTTCATTCTATTCTGTGCCAACACGAGGTTATCCTTTAAGAGTTGGAGGACTTGTTGTTGATGTTCGATGTGATGTTCCACTGCCTGAACCTTAGAATTTTCTCTTAAATATGATGTGATGGATGGTGGTTGATACCCATAAAGTGCCATAAATGGGGTCATTTTTGTTGCTGTATGGAAGGAAGTGTTATACCACCATTCAGCCAGAGGCAACCATTTGACCCATTGTGTCTGTTTATCAGATACAAAGCAACGAAGATATCCTTCCAAACATTTGTTTACTATCTCAGTTTGCCCATCAGATTGAGGATGATAAGATGAGCTATGAGCTAACTGAGTACCAAGACAAGAAAATAATTCTGTCCAAAAATTTCCAGTGAAAATGGGATCTCTGTCACTTACAATAATCTTTGGGTTTCCATGTAGCTTTTGAATTGTTTCCATAAATGCAGTAGAAACTGTACTGGCTTTAAATGGATGTGATAATGCACAAAAGTGTGCATACTTGGTAAGTCTGTCAACTACCACCATGATGACACTCTTTCCCTCAGACTTGGGTAAACCTGTGATAAAATCCATTGAAACCTCCTCCCAACGTTGGCTTGGAATGGATAAAGGTTGTAATAGACCCGGTGTCAACTTTATTTTGTTGGCAAACCAAACATTCCGCCACAAACTTTTGAATATCTGATTTAAGGCCATCCCAAAAAAATTCCTTCTTAACCCTGTGGTAAGTTTTTAAAAATTCGGAGTGCCCTCCTAAGGGAGAAGTGTGAAATTCCATAAGAATCTTTTGTTTTAGCTGGGAATTCTTACAGAGGTATAAGCGATCTTTGTACCATAACGAATCATTTTGCCAGCTAAATGTATCAGAAGTACTGGAATCTTGTTGTAACTTTCGAATAAGTGCCCACACTTCTTCGTCATTCTTCCATTCCTCCCTTGCTTCGTTTATCCAATCTGGTTGGATAATAGAAATGGCGCACAACAATGCTTCCACATCCTCATCCTTTCTTGAGAGTGCATCTGCCACCACATTTTGCTTCCCTTTTTTGTAGATGATTTCAAAGTCATAACCCAACATCTTTGTGACCCACTTTTGTTGCTCTTCAGAGGATAATCTTTGTTCTAAAAAGTATTTAAGGCTATCATGATCCGTTTTTACCTTGAAGTGTCTTCCCATTAGGTAGGGTCGCCATTTCTTAAGTGCATGGAGTATTGCCAACATTTCCTTCTCATAAATAGCTTTGCTTAAAAACTTTCCCTTGATTGGACGACTTTCAAAAGCAATGGGTCTTTCATCTTGCATTAGAACAACACCAATTCCATTTCCTGAAGCATCACATTCCACAATAAAGGTTTTTGTGAAGTCCGGTGTAGCTAAGACCGGTGCTTGGCACATTGCCTCTTTAAGATGTTCAAAGGCCTTTGTTGCTTCCGGAGTCCATGAAAATGCATCTTTCTTCAATAATGTTGTTAGAGGTGCTGCTATTCTCCCATAATTCTTAACAAACTTGCGATAATACCCTGTCAACCCAGAAATCCTCGCAGATGCTTTATGGATGTGGGGATTTTCCATTCCTTAATGGCTTTAATTTTGCTAGGGTCTACCTTAACTCCTTCATGAGATACAATATGACCCAAATATTCCACCTCCTGGACTCCAAAGAAACATTTGGATCTTTTTGCATATAATTGTTTCTCCTCCAATAGTTGTAGCACCCTGTCAACATGTTCAACATGATCCTTCCAAGACTTGTTGTAGATTAGTATATCATCAAAAAATACTAACACAAATTTTCTAAGGAATGGTTTGAAAATTGAATTCATCAAACCTTGAAATGTTGAAGGTGCATTGGTAAGGCCAAAAGGCATGACCAAAAATTCATAATGACCCTCATGAGTTCTAAATGTTGTTTTCGGAATGTCTTCAATCTTCATTCTGATTTGATGATATCCTGAACGAAGATCCAACTTGGTGAAGTAAATTGATCCATGCAATTCATCCAGTAATTCATCAATGACAGGAATGGGGAACTTATCTTTAATAGTGAGCTTGTTGAGCTCCCTATAATCCGGACACATGCGCCATGATCCATCCTTCTTGTGCACCAATACTACTGGAGCAGAGAAAGAACTTTGACTCGGTTGAATTATACCAGCCTCTAGCATTTCTGCAACCATACGTTCAATTTCACTCTTTTGGACATAGGGATATCTGTACGGCCTGATGTTTGGAGGAACACTTCCTGGAATCAGATGAATAGCATGATCATGATCACGCATAGGTGGGAGACCTTTGGGAGTCTCAAATACCTTGGAATGATTGTCCAAGACTTTTTGGAGATCTGGAGAAATAGATGATTCCGATGTGGAAACATCTAGCGAACATAATTGTGCAATTACACCTCTTTGCTCCTTTTTTAGAAGCTTTGTCATACCATTAGAGCTGATTATCTTTCCTGGTTTCCCTGCAATACCCCTTAATTCAACTTCCTTTCCTTCCTTAGAAAATTTGATGAAAAGTTCTTGAAAATTAAAAGCTATTGTACCCAAGGATTGTAGCCATTGGACTCCTAGTACAACATCAGCACCTCCCATTGGAATGGAAAGCATTGGGCTAGTCAATACATATTCTCCCATGGATAGCTTGATATTATGGCACTTTCCAGAGCAATTTATTGTTCCTCCATTTGCAATCATCACTTGACACTCTGGTGCTGGATATAGGAAGCAATTCAATTCTTTTGCTACCTTACAATGAATAAAATTGTGGGTGCTTCCTGAATCAATCAACACTATTACCTTTTTCTTCTTGATTTGTCCTTCTATCTTGATGGTTTGAGGAGTGGTAATTCCCGCCAATGCATTACAAGATATGGTCGGATTTATTTGTTCTTCATCTAGGCTTTGTTCCTGGAGTATATCCTCTTCTTTTGACCTTTCTTGCTCCTTTTCTTCTTCCTCTTCACAATCTATGTAGAATAATTTCTTCTCAGCACACTTATGACCTTTAGTGTATTTGCTATCACAACTGTAACAAAGCCCTTTTGCTCTTTTTTCTTCCAATTGTTGTGGTGTCAACCTTATAGGTTGTGGAAGACTAGGGGCAACAACACTTCCGTCTTTATAGTTGTGAGTGGTATGCTTCCTGGTTGCCATAATTTTGCTTTCCATTTTTCTTGCTAACCTGAATGCCTTCTCTAATGAATCAGGTTCCCAAAGGCGAACATCATGTTGGATATTATCCTTTAAAGACCCTATGAACACATCAATCCTATGCTCCTCTGGAATATCTTTTACCCTTATGTTCAATTTTTGGAACTCCTCAATGTGCTCCATTATTGAACCCTTTTGTTTGAGACTTATCAATTGGCTAAAAAAAGTGTTGCTTTTTGTATCCTCATAATGTGCTATCAATTCTTCCGTAAAAATTGCCCAAGTGATAAATTGTTTACGAGAGCAAAGCCATTGATACCATACAAACTGATTTGGTTCCAAATATAAAGTTGCCATACGTACCTTTTGTGTGTTTTGCACATTATTGAGATCGAAGAATTGCTCCATCTGTAATATCCATGTGGCGGGATCCTTGCCATCAAACTTCCTCATATCGATTTTTGGAACATGGTGAGTCTTCGATCCAACATTAGAGTCTATGGAATCATGATTAACATTTCTTTTGTTCTCATCATGAGTTTCCTTTAGTACCCTTTCACCATTAGTGACCATTTCTTGTAGCAACTTATTCATATTTATCTTCAATTCTTCCATCTTATCATCCATGCCATCAATTTTAGCGTCCATGCCATTCACCTTAGCTTCCAGGCCATCCATCTTAGCTTCTACACCTTTCTTTAAACCATCCATCTTAGCTTCTACATCTTTCCTTAAACCATCCATCTTAGATTCTGTTGCTTTTTGTGCAAATGACACTTGTTGCACTTGTTCTTGTAATTTTGATATATCATATAGCATTTCTTCTTCTTCTTCATGAGTCATGCTAGAGCTTTCAGGTTCCTTACTAGGTGTTTGCATTTTCTTTCCTCGGGGCATCAGTTACCGATAATAATGCTCTACTATGCCCTTTGAATTCCTTCAAAATAAATTTTCAAACCAAGCTTAAGCAAAAATTTAAGAAAATCTACACACCTTTTTTCACTTTGTAGGAGCTCGATATTGCCTCTGATGTATCTCTGTACTTTTCGATCATCTAGTTCTGAATTTTTGACCTGCAGTAGCCCTCTGTGTCCTCTTTCCAATGCCACAAGTCTGACCCAAATTGGATTCTCCAAGGAAGAGTTATGCGAAATCTCCCACAGTGACTTGATTGTAGACTAGTTCAGTAGAGCGAACTTGTACGACGTGCCACGAGTCACTGTTTCGATCTTTGGATCTAAAAAATTCATACAAGAAACTACAGTTCGTCCTCTTTCTGTACCTTCTTATGAAATTTCAATCCTATCCCCAGAGAGAAAGTTATGACGATTTTCCCCAGGTCACCTGTTTGGAATGTAATTCAGGAGTCTGCAAAAAGACCAACTTCCTCAGATCATATCTCCGCAAATATAGCGCGAAAGGCTCTGAAATTTGGACCCAAGGTTCAACACGATTTCTTCTCAAATGGGTTTTTTTTTGCAACTTCTGAAACATCGTAGAAAAAAAGTTATAGCGAAAATGCCACGATGACCTGTTTGGAGCAGCGAAACCCTAGAATCCAAAGCTCTGATACCAAATGTTATGAAACCAGCTCAAGAAAAGATAGAAAAGATAGATAAACGCCTTAGAATTCAGCCTCTTCGAGGGGGAAACCTCCTTTACATTACATAAATGAACAATTCTTTGGTGATTCAAATGACAAAACCTCATTTCTATATATAGGAGTCTAAGGAGTCACAATATAATCCAGCCGACCTAACAATAATAATATAAAGCCACAAAAATAACAATAGAGGGATTCTATGGGGCACAGTAATAACAATATGGGGGCAATAGGGGCACAACAATATTAATAAGGGGTATAACTACAATAGTAATGGGGTAATCACTAGTATTATAGGCACCCAACATGGTGCAAGTGACAAGTGCGGCACTTGTGATAGACCGTTGAACAACCGCAATGACACTTGCGCGACAGTGCATACAACTTCGTGTGTGAGTGAAATGGATGTTTAAATAGTGAATACAACTTGCACACATGAAGACGAACCTTGTGCATACCCAGAACATGGATGCAAGCATGACATTGTGACTAACATGCAAAAAGATGTCCGATCAATGGTTAAGCGAGGGGGGTGAAAAACTCAACACAAGCTCACGAGATGAGCCCGAGTGCTTGCAAACATCAAGGAAAAACCCAAGGAAGGCTCCAAAATTGGATGCGGGCCAAAATTTTGGAGGGTTTTGTAGCCTCTACAACACTTGTTGACACACTGTTTGAACTCCAACTTCTCTGTTTTGGTTCATTGACAGCACAGGAACTTGGTCTTTCAAGGAGTATTGAATCGTTGTACGGGTTACTTCGGCTTCCCCACTTACCCCATGGATAGACCTGGTTCACCTTTCACCAACTCAGTCGAGCACAATAACTAGCTTTAGCTTGATCATAGTGTTTCGAAATTGGGAAGGGTAGTTTGGCTCACGAGTTAAAAAAAATCAGATTATCAGTTTTAATCTCTGGTGTTGCTCTGCTGCCAGTAGGCCTGGACGATACCCTGGTGGAGTCACGCAGGAAAACACGCATTGCTCCACTTCCAGCGAGCTAGGTTAGTACCCCAGTGGAGTTGCATGCTTCACCTCTCTGCACAGGAAGCCTTTCTCTTCTTTGGCCTTTGTATTTTTTAAAAGAGGATTGTGCATAGGCACTTATTTATTTTTGGGGTAGAAGTGGGATCTTGACTTATCAAGAGCAGGAGAAGTTGTTCCTTTAGAGAAGCATGTAATACCTCTAACATAGGTTTTCTCATTTAGATTTTTCCCTTCTCAGTTTCTACTAGTTGGATGAGCTTGAACACACAGAGTAGGAGGCTGACTACAGGAATGGGGTTTCCTAGCGTAGACATAGGTTCATAGTTGGACCCAAGCTTCCCTTGCAGATGGATCGTATTTTCCATCATGACTTCATCAGCTGAAGGTTATAACCAAGCATGAAGAAGACAGACATAGGACTGGCTAAATGCTACAGTGTCACAGGACTCCTTAGATCTTAGCCACATACTCATTCAAAAGCCAGAACTCAATAGAGGGTGGCACTTATTAGCAAAACCAAAAATAGCAGGATATTAAGCAAACAAAACAAAACGAAGCAAAAATAGCAAAGTAAAGTGAAAAGACAACAAAAAAGCAAAGCGAGCAAGCAAACAAACCAAACCAAGTGAGAAAGTAAACAAACATGCAAACCAGAAATAAAAGGCAAGCAAGAAACCAAACAATACTCCTACTCCTATGCTAAACAATTGAGGTTATGTGAAATTAAATTTCCAGTGAAGCCACTGTAGATGTACCCGACCTACAACCACAAAGATACAAGTGATTAAGAAAGATAAAAAATAGTGTGCAACAGAAAATACAAAAAATAAACAAACTTGCACTCGGGAGAGAAGGTCTCGCTTGTGGGAAGAAAGATGTGTCACAACTACCCAACACACATGCTTACCTCTTCGGTGACTACAGTTTTTCAACAAACCTTGGAGGCCTCTTGCGAGTGTGTGTTCTTCTGCACCAAGTTTCTTAATGAGTGCGAGGAAGGACTAAATTTTGTTACCTGCAACACGACTCACCAAGTAAGATTGTTCCAACCATTCATCGATTGGATCATAAAATTTGTGATGGTTGCTTTGAAAGACTCGTGATCTTTGAGAAGACGGGTTCCTAATTTGAGAGATGGGATCATGATGGGAATCTAGTACGGATAGATAGATCTGATCATTCTTGTTGGTCATGCCAAGATAGTGAGGACCTTCCTGTTGTAGCGGCTACAACCACCCTCCAAAATTTTTCCTTAGCTTCGTTTTGGAGCCTCCCTACCAACCTTTCACGACAACATGTCTTGCTTCATCAAGTACACAATCTTCAGTGATTTTCTTGCAGAATGATAGCCTTTCCATCAAAGCTTTTTGCATTCCCCTCACAGGTTGTTCTTCCGAACTTGGTACAGTTGTAGGTTGAGCAAATCCCTCAAGAAATTACGCAATTCTAGAGGGAAACCAACTCTCTCTCCACAAATTTCACAATTCTATCTAGAAGCCTGCTGGGCTCCAGAATTGCCCAAATATACCAATCAAGCTTCATTCAGAAAATTTCGCAATTCTTCCCAACAGGGTTGCTCAGCCAAGGAATTGTGAAATATTGGACAGCAGTCAGCTATTCTGCCCAGAAATTGCACAAATCTCCTGGGCAGCTAGCCCAGCCCCCTCCCAAAAATGCGCATTTTCTCCCAAGTTGAGCAGGCTCTTGCATGTGCAGTGGAGTTGATCGGTTCCCTTTAGGACTAATCAAAACTTCTTTTCATGCATGGTCTACTCCTCCCAAGGCAGCATGCAAAGGCATCCCTTGATTCAGGGATCTATTTTTAGTAGCTAGAGGTTACATGCAAGGATCATCTCAAAAACCTCCCGCCAAGTGTCGCTTTTCCTAGATTTGTGGCATGCACGTCACAACCTCGATCTTATAAAAAATCATCAACTAGATGTTGCAGATCTCATTCCTCACATCGACCTTGTAGCTTTGGCATCCCACATTGCATCTAGGAGTCATTGGCACATTCAACTCAGTTGCCTTGGGTAAGCTCGTTGTTCATGACTTGTGCTGTGTTTCTTCTCATTTTTTGTGTTTCACTTTGTGTGAGTGTTGTCTGCTTGATTTCAATGAGTGCTTGTTGTCATTTACATGCATACTAGCTTGTACTAGCACCATTTCAGTTTTCGTTTGCATCTCACTGTTGTTGCATGCATGGAACTGTTTTTGCACGGACGGTCGTCGTTGTGGTGACTCACTTCACACACTTGCATGCTTTCCCGTTTCCTGAATCCTGCACTTGTTGTTTGCATGAATGATCATTCACTCTTTTTTTCACTCATCTCCTCATGCATTCACACTTCTCATATTTTCAGTCGCCCGTGGGTCAAACCAGGCTGCCTTGGCCCGGACCGTGCCTTGCCCAGCTAGCACTACGAATTTCTGGAAGCAAAGGCTTTATTTTCCCTCTATAAATTGCACAAATCTAGCCAGGCATTGACCTCCAGGCTTGCATTGTGCAATTCTTAGAGGTAGTGTCTTGTTGGCCCCAGAAACTGCACATTGCAATTTGTTAGTTGCATGTCACTGCTGACTAAAATTGCACATTGTGCAGTTTTAGTCCTCAGCAGGCCAGGCTGGACTGTGCATTGCGCAGTTCCAGTAGTCAGTCAGCCTCCTGAGAGCTCAGACTGTGCCTTGTGCAGTTTTAGAAGTCAGTCTCCCAACCTCCCAGCAGAAATTGTGCAACCTTCATGATCAGTCACAGAGGTATGTTGCAAGTCAGTTCTCAAGTTCATTTTGGTTTTCGACTGACAGATTGCTTTCCATGAGTTTTTCCATGTCTCTAGGTATCGTAGGTGTTCATCTGTCTCTCAACAGCACAGAACAATGGCTTCCAGGAGAGTAGAGTAGAAGTCACCATTCAGAGCACACTTGGGGACACATTCGATCAAGTGTTTATGAATTTGCCTACCCACGAAGACATCAAGTCGTTCGTGACAAGGACATCAAGCGATGACAACAACAGCATCACAACAAGAAGCACCATGAACAATAGTAGAAGGAAGCATACCAGATGCAAGGAACGCAAGAGGAAGGCTATTGACAACACAAAAGAAGAACAAAGTTGCAAGCTCAAGTAGATCCAATTGTGATGAAAGAAACTTTGGAGACTTAGGCTATGAGGTGGCGATGCGACATGAAGATCGAGCGAAGGTAGAGAATGGAACAAAGAATGAGTTGCATGTGTTGAAGTAGCAACTCAAGGAAGAACAGGAGCTGAATATACGAGAGAATGAGTTGCAACAGGAACAGGTACAGTAGGGGGCACAACATGCACTCACAGATGAAACTGTTCTCATACAAGTTATAGCTCCATCCCAGCTGCTGACACGAAGCAGACAAGGTAAGCAGTGTCGTTGATCGCATGCAAGGGAATGCAACAACATGCATGTCATTGTGCGCATGCATGCGATCCCACCCATTTGGCACACTCACCAAGGCGAAGATAAGAAGCAAGTATGACTGGAGCTAAACATGTACCTCGACAAATTGATGTGCACAGCCACCAGCACAAGCTTGGAGAGCATCATAGACACTATGCATCAACATGTTGTCGGTCCAGTCGCACCACGATGACCATGCGCATGCTATCAGACGAGTTGGATAGAGGAGCCATATCAGTGCACTCGGATGCAATGAAGGCAAGAGTTCACCATTGAGCGCACGGACACCATCATGGACAACCAAGCTTGGCATCAACTCATCACCTTTGACCATCACAAGCATGTCAAAGAGTTGGTCTCATGAAAACGGTCCGAGTGTTAATGATGTCTTGCATGGCTTGCTCAAGATATTTTGTCTCACATGGGCACATGTGCATTGTAATGTAACGTCTTGTCAAGTGGAAGTTCAAGTGTCAATTGTTGAATGTAATAGTCATAGAGTAGTTGAAGAGTCATGAGGGTAGATGAACGGTCTCAAAGGGGAATGTCAAGGGTCACCCCAACCTTTGCTATAAATAGTACCTCACAACTCATTGTATAGGCTTTTGGTTAGCCAAGCTTCCGGTAAGACTATCTTAGAGAGAGCTTGGATAGTATTGTAACGATCCTTGGCTTCTCCATTGCACAGAACTAGTACATCTATTTGGAGGAGCAGTCGGTTGTGGCTGTAACGTTCTGCTGTCAGGACTAGTGGTTGGACATGGATGTATTGTATGACTAGAACTTACACTTCTTAATATAACAGAGCCAACATGTTTCATGCATATGTCATATTGTATTCCAACTATCTTATTTACTCTAAATAGTATATGTATCTATTTGCTTACGCATGCATGTATCAACTATTTTGTATAAGTATGTATGAATCTTATTGAAATGCGTTGATTGGTTTAACCATCACTTTGGATTGTTCGCTAACATGCTTTCCAGTTTGTGATGCATCTTTGCTCATGTGTTCCCTTCCAAGCTATGTGCTGCCATAGGTTTCCAAGGGGCGCACTCACCCAACTCTCCATGTGTTAGAACCATTCATGCACCTTCCTTGTCTTACTGCAGCTATCACACCCTTGCTACCAACAAAGTTATCTTACTTACCTTTGTGCAAAATCATGGTCAAGGAATTACCATGCAACCCACTGTTGTGACTCCTACACCAAACGGTCTGAGGTCTAATTTGGACTTATTACTGGATATATCCCCTGACATGTTGGCAGGTCCAGCATCGTCAACACTTCCATAGCCATCAACGCAGGCTGAAGTGCCTCACCTGCTTGACAAAAGTCTGAGGAGAAAGATGTTACACAGTGAATATCATAGTGTGTGAAGCGACTGTCATTGGATGTAATGTTGGGAAAATGATAAACTACATGACAGTCACCCAAGATAGAAGAAAGATCAGACGAGTTGGTCGAGATGCTAGATTCCCAGTTTGACATGAACAAAGAATATTTTTGAACAATATTGTGAACGCTCTGAATGATGGAACCAAGTTCGTTGTGTGCTAGACATGACAGAAAACCCACCTACAACTGGTGAAAAATTTTGCAAGCATCATGATCATCATAGGAATGTAGGAAGGATGTTAGTATTGTGACTGTGTGAAGCCACTTGGGGTGTGGTGAAATGAGAGGAACTTGATTTGCGTGATATCTTGTGCGCTCGTCATCACACAAGGAGATTGTTGGTGTGATGAGCGGGCAGATTTGAAGTGCAAGATTCACAAGAAGACCAAGGAGTTGATCATGAGAGAGAACATCTGATAAGTATGATTCCACGCAAAGATAGTCTTTGAGGTTATCAACTTCATAGTTACATGATTGCATGAGAGACAAACACTCCCAACCAGAATTGGATGTAAGAGAAGTGTATGAAGATGGACACGCTGTAACAGCTTTGTGGGTTCAGTCATTAGTGAAAATTTGAAGTTTTGAAATATCACACCTGGAATAGTAAATATTTTTTACATGGGGATCCACATCGAGTGCAACCCTGCAGATAGATGGATTGTGCGTGAGAAACTAGATTTGATTTGGTTCGGGGGACCTACCAAAGTTGCGAGGTCATGGCATAACCATCAATGAACATTGAAGTGTCTCGACTCCCTGGCACATCCTAGAACTTTACAGAATTGAAAATTTGCATTTTGAGATGTGAAACAGATCATGCATCGCTTAAGGATAGTTGTTGTTTCTGATTTCAAAACTTCTCTTAGGATGGCAGCCATCTTTGTCACAACTCTCATCAAATTTTCCAGCTTCGACAAACTAACTTGACAAGTTGTCTTCATGCAACACACAAGATGATGATGAGTGAGAAGAGTCCAGTGAATTGAGACTGTTATCATCATGGACAGTCTCACTGCTTGGTATCGATCGAGGAGAAAACTCATCAGATGAAGTAGTAAGAGAACAAAGAGTATCTCCGCCGCATGTAAATTCACTGTGAATGGTAGGACATATGAGCAAGTTAGGTGCAAAGGATTTTTGATACAAACATCTACTTTGACTGGTGTGCATTCTAGGTCTGAGTTAGAGTGTACATGAGAGAACAACAGATCACATGATGTGCTTGGGAATTCATCACAACATACAGAAGCATGGGAGTGATGACAACCCAAGACTGGAGGTTGATCGAAAGAATTAATTGTGCATGATGTTTCACCAAGAGTAGCAGTTTGAGAATCGATTAAGAATGGAATCTCAATGTCTTGATGTGAACCATTTTGAAAAATAGAAGAGGAACTGATTGTGTCTTCACCATTTTGCTCCTCTACATGTTTAATGAGACTGCCCTGCACGTGACTACAATTTGAGCCATCAGCTTAAGAATCAAGTGAATGCGCACAACTGGCTAGTTAAGCCGATTGATCAAACGAGTCATGGTACAAGGATTCATGTCTTGTAGATGATGGAGAACAAAATAGATGAAGATTAGACTTGAGACTTAGGTTATGAATGGTGAGGTCCTCTTGCGGAATGGAGGAATGGGTCTTTGCCATATGCTTTCTGATCCATTCTGGAATTTCCTCCATTAGAGTGGGAGACGACTGAGTAGACGAGTTGGGAACATGTTGCACAGATTTCTCAGCTTTGCGACTGCTGCGAGGGGGTACCTATTCTGCATATTTATTAGCTTTGCGGCTACTGTGAGGGGGTACCCTCTTGGAGACCAGAAAGGGAGGAGGACAAGGAACAAACGGGGTGATGGGCTCCTCCTATGCAAAATGAGGGTCTCATGATCCACAAGAGTCGAGGAAGAAAGGAAATCAGGCGGTTCACCATTTCGGGAGACATGAACCAAGTGTTTTAGCTATTGGCTCACGAAGTCAAGGTCCAAAAATTGTTCAAGAATTTCGTGACAAAGGTGAAGGAAAAGGGTAGCAAAGTCCTCAACTGATTTTTCAAGCTTCATTCTCAAACGAGAGATTCTTTCATGGATATATTGGTGGTTATACTTGTCGAAGCCTGGATGGAGCTCCTTGAGGAGAGTGAGAACAGAATGGATGAAAGCAGGTGGTAGGGTATGATACCAACGATTAGCACGACCTTTAAGGGTGAGGAATAAAAGTATGAAAACAAGATATTCACTATCGATTTCATGAAATTTGCAGAACTGAAGAAAATTAGAAATGTGCTTGGTTACGGACATTTTTTCCTGACCGTCAAACTTTAACAAGGAAAAGTGATTGAGAATTTCATCGGATATTGATAGTTGATTAAGGGAAAAATGAGAGAAACACCCCGGGAGAACAATTTCTGTATGATGCATTTGGTAAGAGATTCAAACCAGATGTGATAGGCTCAACTTGTCATCTGGCCCTCCTTCTAGAACCATAAATGTTTACGGTGTTGGACCCACCAACATTTTGGGGATCTCCATGGTATGAAGTCCCAACTAGAACTCACACCATTTGGTGTAGAATTCCCATCTGGTACGATGGCCCGGTTTCCATTATCTTAAATATATGACTTAGCTCTTGCTTGTTAGCACGTGAGAGTGGCTTGCTTTGTCTTCGAACAACAAGGTTCATGTGCCTAGTGAGTGCTTAGTGCCGCTTGTGTCATAGTTCTTTCACTGCAAAGGGAGAGGGTGGAAGTGAGTCTCAGGTTGAAAGGGAATAGTCCCAACTCTGTTAGAGACAAACAACACAGTGAGTGTAGCTTATGACGGAGTAGTCCACACAAATGTAGAAATTAGAAACACAAGGTGAACAGATAGCATGTACAACACCCAATGGAATAGTCCACACGAGTGCGATGGGTGTTATAACAAGTTTACAAGAATGAATTTTCCGAGTGCACGACAGGATAGCCCACACGGGTTAGACAACGTTAGCAATTGATACAACACATTTCCAATAGCATATGTACTAAAACAACTGAAATATTTCAACTGTCTTAATATAGGTTAAAGCAACATGCATTACAAGTGTCCAAAGAATAGTCTTACAAACGAATACAATACATGTGTGAAAACGTGTTGGCCTGTTAACAAGCTTCTGAATCAAGCAAAATTTCCAAGACACATCCGTACACCATTACATCACTAACCCTCATAGTGGGGCGTTGGAGCCACTACTCGCTCCTCAAAGAAAAGATTACAGACTCTCAAGGCTATGTGGGAGGAGCCAAGAGAAAAGTCTTTTGCATGTACAAATGAGAGGTATTTATAGCCAAGGGTAAAATTGGCCCTTATGATTGTTTGACTTCCCTCATAACTATTTGACTTACGTGACTCTTCAACTTTACATGACTCTTAAGATTTACATGTAGGTGTCTTGGATTTCCATGTTACATTACATTGATTACAACAGTATGGTCCATAATAGTGATGTGGTCAAGATGATTCATGGCATGACTCAACACAAAAGAGATCATATGTTCATGCTGGTGGTGGTGTGCATGTCAAGTTGCAGTGTTACTGAGTGATGGATGTTCTCTTGGTGTATCATAGCTTCACCTCCACATGGAAAGGTGTGTGAAGTCTTCAATGGTCTTCGTGTTAGCTTGATGTTGCACGTACATGTCTCTCCTTCGCTTCTACTTTGGCATGCTCCATGTGTTCGTCTGTTTGTGAACAAGTCTCCCTACATTAGTTCCTTGTTCATCTCATTCGTCGTCACGCCATGTCTCATCCATGTACTTGTATCTACAATCACTCATGACGAGATGACATCAAATCCATAAATCTCCTAGTCTACCATGATGCATTGTAATTTTCTTTCGGATGCAGGTGACTAGGGGAGAGGACAAGGCTTTCAAACTACGCGGAGCGTATTTTAGGCTGAGATGCGGGCTCCAGGTACTATCCATGAAAATTGCGCAGAGGTCACTAGGAAGCTGAGGAAGCTGAGATGGGAAATTTGGGTTGGTAGTGACTATTTGTGGGATCTAGCTCAATTGGAGGGTAGATCTCTGCAATTTTTTCAGGGAGACAGTGCAGGCAGCAAAGGAAAACTAGAAGTGAAAACTGTGCAATTTCTCCAGGAGACTATGAGTGGGCTGTGGGAGGCTGCTAGCAAAAACTGCGCAATTTCTCTTGGGAGCTGGTAGCGGGCTGCAGGAGGCTACTGACAAAAACTGCACAGAGATGGGAGGCTAGCCTGCTAGACATCCCTGCACATTTTCTGAGTTGAGCGGGATATTGGCAACTAGGAGACTGCTCATGAAAACTGTGCAGTTTTTAGGAGACACAACAAGCTAGATGATAGGGTGACTAGCTGGAAAAACTGAGCAATTTTTTAGGGAAATTCAGTGACAGGCAGTGGGTGTTTGTCTGGCATGTCTGCATAGTTTCTTCAGTCAAGGGAAGTAGGCATACTTAGCAGCTTATTCGTAATTTTTTGGAGGATTGAAGCCTGCGGTCACTGCCCGGTCAAACTCTCTGGTTGACCAGCTAGAGGCTTGATTGATGTTGCTTGTGGGCGATGCATATTGAGATGGATTGCGAAGAAACTTTTACGTTGTTATGGGTGACATAACTCGAGTTGAATCAGGATTGTGTAGTTTAGAATGCTTGGAAAGTAGCCTCAAGCTCTGCACAATTTTGGGTAGCAATACATGTTCACTGAGGGCTGAAACTGCATAATGCAGCTCAACAGAGGTTTGACTGTTGAGGTTGGTCCAGTCGACATAGCTTCAAAAAAATGACTAAGTGTGTGAATGAGTGATTTCATACATGCATAACCTTGCAAACACACACTCAACATGACTTGATGACTAGACAACTCGAACAACATACACTCAGTGTGACTGACCGACAATGTGAGTGACAAGTGCGACACTTGTGATAAATCGTTGAACGAACACAAAAACACTTGCACAACAATGCATACAACTTCATGTGTGATTGTGACATATGTTTACACAACAAATACAACTTGTACACACGAAGACGGACCTTATGCATAGCCAGAACATGGCTACAAGCATGACATTCTTACCAACATGAAAAAAGATGTCCGATGAACGGTCAAGCGAGGAGGGTGCAAAAATTCAACACGAGCTCATGGGATGAGCCCGAGTGCCTGCAAACATCAAGGAAAAACCCAAGGAAGGCTCTGAAATTTGATGTAGGCCAAAATTTTGGAGGGTGTTAACACATCCCCAGACACCTCGGCAAGTTTTCTCGATGTGGACTATAATATTGTTGATGACATGAAGAAGGTTCGTGCAAGCATTTCAATGTTTGAATTAAAAAATATCACGAGCCAACGGGACATCCTACTAACAGCACTTGGGAAAACCTCGATAGGTAATGCTACCTCTTCAATCAAGGGATCTAGTAAGTCTCATGGTTTTCTTGAATCTTTACTCAATGCACTTATTGTGGATGTGAATACACTCTACCCACCTTTCTTGTTTACTTTCAAAATCCTCAATTTCAATGTACACAATTTCTTGGTTGATTTTGGCACATCTGTGAATATAATTCCATTATATGTTGCCAAGAAAGCAATTGCTAAATGGGACAAAACAAATGCACAAATTATTCAACTAGACAAGACTCTTGTCCAGGAAAATGGTGAACTCATAGATGTCATCATCCACTTATCATCCAATGGACGAGTCCACCAATGTATCAACATAGTGATTATGGACATTTTGGAAGCATATGGAGTGTTGTTGAGCAGAGATTGGTCTAGCAAGTTGCAAGGGTACTTTGCCACAGACTAGTCACACTTATGGCTTCTGTATGTGAAAATTTCTGAATCTTTACAAACAGAAATCCTACTGCAGTTACTGGTTTAGCATCTCCTACTTGTTATTTCATTCAAAAAGTTATTTAATTTATAAACAGTGATGGAAAACACTATTGCAGACTACACTAACGTACAGATCATAAACTAAAACAATAGATGAGACAAACACACAAGGGAAACTGTTATTTTTGGACAACACGTCCCCGGAAAAACCCAATACGGGAAAACCAACGTAGCATATAGAGAGTTTGTATTATTAAGAAAATAGAATCTAAGTACAACTAGTTGCCTCTCACATTGGCTAACCTTACAGAGAAATCATGGTAGCAAGAAATACATACGAAGGTTTACGTCATTCTCCAAGTCACAATTGATTCAATGGGTGATCTAACTCCTATCAAACACTATGAAATCTATGAACAAACACTGTTTGGGCCAATGTATTGCCTCTAGGAGACCGCGTCACCCCTTCTGTTGGATCAATTTGCTGGAAGAAGACTGTTGTTCAACTTTCCTGACTTTGAACCTCACTTCTCCAACAATTATCTCAAACTTCTGACAAATACTCTGCACTACCACTGTAAGAGACCCTCCTGGCCTACGTCAGCTTTGAGTTAACCCCTCCTCGGCTACATAGGCCTCTGTGTTGCCTCTCTAATGCTACTTTTTCCTCTCTGCCATGTACTCTTTGGCTTGAAACTCCTTTCTGATCCAAATCTCTGCTTCTACCCCTCTCATTGCAACTCAGAGCACTGGTTCGATTTTCTCAGCAAACCACGCCCCAAAAAAATCAAACTAATTAATCAACTTGGTGTATCTCCAACTGACCGTCAAGCCTCCTCTTATACTTTTCTTCTTAATGAATCAATAGTTTAGATTAAGTCCCTAATCAATGATAGTAGAATCCAGGAAGATGGCCATCGCAGCGAGCTCTTCCGGTGCCGAAAATGGAATCCACGACTGTGCGATCGTTGGAGGCGGTGTGGCAGGGACGACCATAGTCTCTGGCCTCTACAGGTTCGGATTCAAGCATGTGATGATGGAGCTCCCGGAACCCCTTCGCTTAATCGGTATGGACGCGTTTATGCGGCCCAACGCCAGGGAAGCACCCGACGTCCCTGGCACAGCAGACATGATTGAAGGGCAAATCATATCAAAGGCAGAACGGAAGGAGAAGCCCGGAAAGCTGAACGAGGACAGAGATCGGCAGACAATTTTCGTTTTTGGGCTCAGAACCCATTTCGGGGGCGGAGAATCGTCAGGGTTTGGCCCGATTGATGCAGGCCATGCCAGCCGGCTGATCATCAGGCTAATCTCTCTACTGCCGCCTTTTGCATGCAAAGTTGGGGGACTGCATGTAGCAGACCTACTCCATCCCACATCTGCATGGCCCAAATTCTACAAATCCAGGCCGGATCTAACTGATCTGAGCAAGCTTCATGATTACCCAGAATCCAGGCAGCAGATCGGCGGGAATAGACATCGATTGAGCAGAGGATACGCAGATCCCGTCATACAAAAGGCAGATCGACGCAATAGGAGGCAAGATCTGGAAGAATACACACAACCAGACCATCTGGTAACCAGCAGCGACACCGGTTCAGGCAGAGCTCAGTCAAAACGCAGACAACAGGTAACCAAAAATCGATTTCAGATTTTTATTAAAACCCCTGAGAAGAAATCTGTTTTAGTATGGGTACATGCAGAAAGCTCCATTTCGCAGCTAAAGCAGCAAATTTGGGCATTGACTGGTTACCCTGGCCAGATCCAACATTTAGTCAGTGGCAGGTGGTCCCTCCAGGACAACAGAACCCTGGGAAGCTACGAGATTAGCCCAGGAGAAACCATTGTTTTGAACCTCAGGCTGAGAGGAGGGGCCCCATCTCAGGGACAGCCAAGCAGTTCAGGAAGGGACAAGGGGAAAACGGCACCCCAGCATAAACCTAAGGGAGTTTCATCCTATAAAAACATTCTCCAAGGCAACAGAGAATCAGGATCCCCCCCAGATCAAGGTGGATATACTCCCCGGCCTTACATAGTAGACCAGCTCGGACAAACTCCAGCCTTTACTATAGAATCCACAGGGCTTGACGATTATGTTAAATCCTATGAAACGCAAGCTCTAATATGTCGCTTCAACAGCTTCTGGCCAAAACCAACGGATCTATTTCATTGGATTTTTACCACTTGGACCATGGAATGTGACATCCATCTATGCTCCAAAGGGTTTTTCATAGTTAGATTTGCATCCAAGGAGGTCAGAGATACTATCATCAGTGTTGGGCCTTGGTTCTGGGGAACAGCAGGGCTATTCATGACCCCATGGTTTAAAGATTTTGATCCAAACAAAATGACTGTAACTAAAGTGCCGGTTTGGGTTCGTCTACATAACCTTCCCCTTCACTTTTGGAGTGAACGAGTCTTGGAAGGAGTTGGGAACAACATAGGGAAATACATCAAAACAGATCTGGAAAGGATTGATGAAAGGATCTTCACTTTCGCACGCATTTGTGTGGAAGTAGATCTAAGTAAAGGGCTGCCAAACAACATAAGGCTGATCTACAAACAACAAAATTGGCTGCAAGTATTAGACTATGAAAATACTGCTTTCAGATGCACGCTTTGCAGACAAACAAGACACTTGCAAAGCATATGCCCAGAAGCCAAGAAAGTAAACAGTAAAAGAAAGCAGAAATGGAAGCAGAGGAAAGGATGGCAATTCTCCCCCCCTATCTCAGAGGATGAAGAATCAGAAGCAGAAGAGGACAATTCCACCACAGAGAATGCTGAGGCACCCCAAGCAATGGGAACTCAGAAGGAAAATACATCAGAAAACAAGACTCCACAGTTCCACCCAAATCAGGCAGAGAAGACAAACGAGGAACTGAGCATGGGAGGGATTAAACGAACTCATCAATCAGATACTTCAGATTCAGACAAGGAATTAGGTCCGTAGAAAGCAGAAACACAGTTAGTCATAGCTTCGATCGAGCCTAGTCAAGGAGAGTGGCGCAAGGTCGAAAAGAAAAAGGGAAGGAAAACCTGAAGACCCGAAATTCAGTTTTCCTTGCTCCTCCTTTCTTCCCTTTCTTTCTCTTCTTCTTCTTTTTTCATTTTTTCATTTCTTGCACGCTAGTTGTGTATCGTTGCGAAGGGTGCGAAAGCACTTGAGCCCAATGGGCAGCTTAGGGAAATGCTCAATGCATCTGCAATTGTAACTTCTCATTTTTTAATAAAAGGTTACAGATTTTTCCTCTGGAAAAAAGTCCCTAATCAATGGATAATATTAAAACAGACTTGATCCTCGTCTCTTAGAAGCTTCTCACCCATATTTTTATTAATACCCATTAATATTTTTATTTTCCTAAGTTTAGACTTAGGAAACTCATTAAAAATATTAATCATTTTAATAACTCACAATCCAGGTGGAATTTCTCCAAACGATTTATGGGTCTTGGAGATATCATGTGTTTTAGCCTTTCCACAAAATTTTGGAGCTGGAGCACATTCGATGCTACCCAAAATCAACACTCCCTCTTAGAGAGGAATGTGCTGTAGCAATACTTCCCAGTAGAAGTATCACACTGATCCATGGCATCGGTCCTCTGTGCTGTCGATGCTCGGCTTGCTACCCTTCATCCACTGCACTAATGCATCATTTACTACTGCACATGAAATTGTCACTGTCACTGCTACATCTATATTGCAACTCCGTCTCAATATGCGACATCATGTTGCCCATAACATTATCGTTGCTAACTATTTCACTGTAACTCAGTTGCTAAGAAGTAAGAAACTGAAAAATTCACCAAAAAGCTGACATGATGGTCAGTCTGGATACCCCGTGATGCTGAAGCTACCTTTGTTGCTAATCTTTGCTGACCCTATAATGCTATTGTGTTGATGTTGTATCTGCTATGTACCTCCCGCACTATTCAACACTCTACTACGTTGCTTCAGACTTTGGCACTCTAGCTCGGCCATTGTCGCTCCATCATCCCTCACACCAACTAACTCTTGTCATTATGCTACTGTCATTAAGGGCTCCCATAGCCGTATGTGATCCAAGAGTTTGGGCACCTCAAGGATCATATCCCCTAGTGTAGTCCTCTCGACTACAGCTCAATATCGCCCCACCCCTTCTCCAGAGGTGCATGAGCACTCATGGTGCAATCCTCATCATCGTCCTCCTTGTCAGCTTTCGATGGGGCAACCTTTGGGTTAGACTTCTCTTCCTTACCCTTCTTCCAAAGGCGCTGAGTGGCGAAATTTCCTAGTTCCCCACATCTTAAGCATCTGAATTTCGTTATGTCTTTATTTTTCCTCTTCTACTGCCTTTGTTGTCCCGCTGATACGAGAGTTGCATCCTCCTATTCCTCCTCCTTGAATCTAACTCCTTTGCTGCTACTTCTTGCCTTTATTAACTACCTGATCTCTTCCTGTCGAAGATTTGACCACATCTCCTCCCAACTAGGGAGAGAAGCACTCCCCAAGATGCTTTGGACAAAGCTCTCCCAATCTTCACTGACTACTTTAAGGGCAGTCTTGACCATGAAATCAGGATCTAGTGTAGACCCCACAAAATTCAGCTGGTCTCAAATCCCTTGCAACCTAAGAAGTATGGGATTGATTTGTTCTCTCTTGTTGGGCACAGGATACCCTAAGGGCAGTTTTGGGACTTAGAGCCCAGATTTTGGTCCAATGTTGTAATTCCAATGTAAAGACTCCACATTTTGTAGGCACAGAGCATGTAGTTGTTAAAGAGTCATAGGGTTGTCCGCCCTTATTTTGATAATATAATGTCAATTGTAGAAGATCTACCCATGGTCCACGGACCATGGGAATATATAAATAGAGCTAAGCTCTAGGTAGATAAAAATGAATCAGAGACAATGTGGAAGTAAAGAAGATGTATGTGAGATAGCTCTGGAGTGTAAGTCTAAGTTTTGAGTCATAGCTTAGGTAGAGGCTCAATAGCTGAGTGCACAGAGGCCTAGTAGTCTGCAGTTTAGTGCATGGACCCCTACAGCTAAGTGTGTAGGGTGAGTCGAGTCTGTAATCATCTAGAAGTATTAATAAAGAGAAGTTTCCTATCACTTTTGCATATTTATTTCATGTTTATGCATATGTTATATCAGGTATGAATTTGACTTATAATGCTTATATGATGTGGAAATGTGTATAATTGTATTCGTTAAGTAAAAGTGAGTAAGAACATATGTTTATGCGAAGCTAACTGAGATCTGTTAATAAGATAAGTAAGATACTTAGCATAGTTTAGGAGATATCGTAGTTTGTTGCCTTATCAACACGAAAGGACCTCAACCCCTAGGTAGGGTTGTGCAGAATCCGATTGTAATAGTTCGCGAAGGTACTCAAGGGTAGAGAAGAGGGATAAGAAACCTACGCGAAGGCAAGTATAGTTGGAATAAACCAACATCACAACCATCTCAAGGGTGCGGAAACTTGGTTCCAACATCCCCCCATACTGCTTCGACTGAGACTTCAGTTCGCGCTCTGTGGGTTGATGCCGAAAGGGCCAATAGTGTAGGGATTTGTTTGGCTACCTAATGTTGAACCTGGGTTAGGCCCCCATAAGCCAACAAATGGTTCCGTTGTTGGGACTGGAATCTGCATGAGAGATGTGTAATGTCATATCACTGGAATCGAACTAAAAAAGAAATCGAAGACTGGTTGGACAGAAGCATTCACGAGTTCATGGAACAGGAGAATAGAAACCCACAATTGTTAAAAGAACAATGGCTAGACAACTACCTGTATACGGAGATCCACAAAATCTTGTTCGTGTCCTTCCCTACTGAGCTATACGAGTTGACCGCGAAGCTAGCAGATAGCCAAGGAAGGTGGAAACTTTAGGGTCCTATTTTGTGGACCCCAGAGCTAGTGTAAAGGTTGGAAGTATCGAAGGATAAGATCATGCACGCCATAGATCATTGGCTTGATCACATTATAGGAGGATTTGTCACTGAGTTCGCGGTCGACACCTCAGTCAACTATAGTGACGCAGAGCGATGCTTTCTCAAAGGACCTCAAGGTAAGTATGTAGAATCTTTGAATACTTGGATTAAATGTTGTTGTGCGAAAAATGGGTTATGCAGTTACCTTGATTTTCAAGGCTACGCGAAGTGGAAAGGTTTACAGAAACGAAGGAAATAAGGGTCTAGAAAATAGCCCCTTTTTTCACCTCTGTGAGGGGATGAGGAAGAGCTTGCGAAGGTCTCTCTGTGAATTGCTATTCATCTGATAAAACAAATAATTCTACGAATCCCACCTCTGCCCAGACCACCATCGACTTCACCGCCATCACCTCCATCTTCAACCGTACCAACTCCACCACCACCGCGATTCAGTACGGAAAACACATTGAAGTTGGTTGTGTTCAAAGGTTTGGGAAATGAGGATCCGAACCAATTCTGGTTCGTTGTAAGGGTTGTATGGGAAGTGCAAGGTGTTATAGATGACCATATAAAGAAAGAGACACTGGTTAGCACCCTGCAGGATTGGGTGATGACCTGGTATATTAAGTACTCCAATGATAACTCGAATGCGAGAGTTGCGGATATCCAAACAACGCTAAATAGAGAATTTAGCAGGCCTAAATCTGAAGAGAAGACGATCATTGGATTCAAAGAAATCATGATGTTACTAGGTGAGATGCCTTGGGAACTAGATTAGAGGCTGAAATGTAAAATTCGTGAATCCAATATGAATCTGACAGATGGACATCATCGCGAGTGGTTTGTAGCTTTGCTACTACCACACCTACGGAGTGCGCTGTCATAGCAGAAGATAACAACTCAAGAAGAGGCCCTGTAGATTGCTATGAGGCTACTTGAGACTTTGATGCAAGATCCTAACCTAGGAGTTCAACAGATCCACGAGCGGTTGAGGAATCTGTGCCTTGAGATGCAAAGCCTAAAGCAAGATAGGACGTTTCAACTAGAGGTACGAGAAGAAGCATGGTGTGTGAAATGCAAGAGTCAGGATCATGACAAGGATCACTTATTGGTCTTTACAAATTACCTTGTGGGAGGAGGACTGATGCCTTTAAGGTCAGAAGCTCAAGCAAGACCTAGCGCAATGCCTGCTTTGTGGTGCATTATCTGTCAAATAGTAGGAAAACATGCTACAGATAACTGCCACTTGTTACAGAAGTATACGCAAACTCCGCAACAATTTTTTCACAACTTTTGTAGGTCAATGGGACATGATGAGTGTACTTGTAGAAGCTATGAATTGATGATGGATAGAACTCCCACCAATAGGGTTCAAGCCGAAATGCGACCCCTTGACTAGAATGCAAGAATGGCACAGACAGGATTTCAGGGGCGCGAACGAGGCCGAGGCGGAGGAGGACCTAGTAGAGGTCACGGACAATTGATTTGCTACAATTGCATAGGGCCAGAACACTATGCCCGTGATTGCACTAATCCAACGCGCCCGTCGTGCAAGTATTTCACATTGTTTTATCATGAAACCAAAGATTTCCCTACGCTGATAGCCAAGATACGTGAAAAAGGATCTCTACTACCTCCCTCAACTCAGAACCTGTAGGTGATGAGGTCTGAGCCACGTGAGGAAGATCCCAACGTAAACATAGTGCTCCAAAGTGGAATTGCGATGGGAGATGACAAGGGGAAACAACCAGAAGACAGTACATGGGTTCAAAAAGCCCCAGCGAAAGAAGCCGAGTTTGATTTGGAGCGCGCTCGGGAAAACTTCATGGAAGCTAAGAAGAGTTTCGATGAGGCCTTCACTTCAGGAAGCAAAGATAAGCCTAAGCCAGAGATGGATCCCTCCATGCTCACAACTTTCATGGAAACCTATATGAAGTTATTGCGCAACATTAAGGTTGTGAAAGTATTACAAGAACTTATCAATAGGTGTGCTGAGACTGCACCAGGTGAACCGCGCGTAGTTTGCAAGATCATAAAGCATAAAACAAGGACGGGGCATGAAATGACACTCACTATGCAAATCAGAGAATACGAAATGGATCAAGTCATTCTGGATTTGGGATCAGATGCGAATGTTCTGCCAAAACAAACATGGGAGCAAATGAGGACACCTGCGTTGCAATGGTCTCCAATTCAGCTAAGGATGGCAAACCAGCAAAAAATAATACCCATGGGGTGGTTGCGAGAGTAACCATAGATATTGAAGGAGCGAGCGCGCTGGAAAATTTTGAAGTAATAGAGATTGTTAATGACAACAATCCCTACCCTGCGCTATTGGGAATTGATTGGGCCACTAATATGAATGGGGTAATTAATCTAAAGAAATGAAAGATTATCTTTGAAAAGAAGTCACTACGTGTAATAATACCCCTGGACCCTACTGAAGGATCGCGCTATACAGAGCTGGTCCATGACTATGAGAGTGACGACGATATAGACTGCATCCATAAGATAACAACGCGAGAGCAAGAATGGGTGAATAACACCATGGATGGGTGGATTACATGGGAGCGTGAGAGCTCCTACACTTCAGATTCTGATGAAGAAATAGAACAATGGTAGAACCAGTTACACGAAGTAACTACGTTGAATTTCAATATGATGACTCGGTCGTTGCGCTGCGTGTCGACAGAATTAAGAGATCTGCCTACTTATGATGGTCTAAATGAGGTAGATGTATTTTTGGATGCATTTGAAAGGGAAGTGCCAGAACAACAACGATTCTAGACCTTGGACTGGGTACTGCGCGCTACGCCCACGAGATGGTGGGGTACGCACAAAGGAAGCTTTGACAATTGGCGCGAATGCAAGAAAATGATGCAGACATGATTTGGGAAGCCTAAGATGTGACTGACAGACAAGTATGATGGGCAGAATGATCCATGCGTGTATCTGACCAAGTGGATGTAGGCTTATGGAGAAAATCCACAACCTGAGTGGGTTCACCTATTCTATCATAGCCTGGATGTTATCCCAATGAATTGGTATGTAGAGACAGAGATTCACCATGGGACAACTGAATGAGATATCCTACATGAAGGGTTCATGCTGACATTTAGTTTTGAGTACGGGTTTGACAGTATTGAGGAAGTGCCACAAGAGATGAAAGTAGCCATCTTTAGGATCCCGTAGGATCCTTTAGACCTGACATAGCCTGAATGGGCTACTCAACTGAGTCACGCACTGGAATGTTACAATGTAACTTTTGAAGAAGTTGGTGAAGATCCATGGAAGATTAACATTCCAGAGATAGAAGGCCACGCGAGGTTCAAGGACCGTAGATAGAGAACCTTGATATAACTGTGCCGGTGAAAACTAGACAAGTGAACATTGGTACGGAGGCAGAGCCCAAATTCGTGAAAATTAGAGACTATTGGGATGACGCGATAGTGGATAAGGTCATTGAATTACTCCGCGAATATTAGGACTTATTCCCGACCAAGTTTATGGATTTGAAAGGAATAATCGCAGATCTAGGAGTGATGAATATCATGTTAAAGCCTGATGTGAAGCCAGTTAAGCAAAAGCCTTACCGCTTAAATCTGAAATGCAATGAGAAGGTCTACGTAGAACTAGACAAAGTGCCTGTAGCAAGCATCATTGAGCATGTGGAAGAGTCTGATTGGGTAAGCCCAATGGTGGTGCAATAGAAGAAGCAGAAGGACGAGATAAGGATATGTGTGGATCTCAGAAAATTGAATGACGCTTGTGTGCATGATCCATTCCCAACTCCGTTCACGGATGAAGTGTTGGACAATGTAGGTGGTCAGAAAGCATATTCTTTCACTGATGGGCTCTCGGGGTACCACCAGATCAAAATTGTGTCAAAGGATAGGAGCAAGACAACCTTCGCGATTGAGTGGGGTTGCTTTCAATATATTGTCATGTTGTTTGGATTGAAGAATGCGCCGGCCATCTTTTTGCGCGTGGTCATTGCAGCATTTAAGGAAAATATTCATAAGTTCTTGGAGGTCTATTTTGATCACTCGACTGTATTTGGGTTGGTTAAGCACCATGTAGTGAGCTTGCACTTGATGCTAGATACCTGCCGAAGATACCAAATGGTGCTCAACCTCAAGAAGTGTTTGTTTTTCATTCCTTTTGGGAACCTATTGGGGCATGTGGTTTTCACACAAGGGCTGATGGTAGACCCCGAGAAGATCGCAGTAATTCTGAACTTGGAAGCGCAGTGGAGTGTGAAATAGTTGCGTGCTACCCTAGGACATACAGGATATTACAGGAAGATTATCAAAGGCTATGCCCAGGTCACCGTGTCGATGGAAAAGTTATTGAAGGAGGATGTCTCATTCTGCTGGAACGAGGACTGCAAGAAAAGCTTGGATATTTTGAAAGAAAAGATGGTTATTGCGTCGATTCTAGTCTTCCTGGACTAGAAAAAAGAATTCCATGTACCTGTTGATGCGTCATATATAGCACTGGGAGTAGTACTAACACAAGATGGTGGAGAAGGCTTGGACCACCCTATTGCGTTCGCAAGTCGCAGATTATGAAAAGTAGAGAAGAAATATTCCACCACTGAACGCTAGGGACTCACTATGGTGTATGCGCTCCAGAAGTATCAACACTACTTGCTAGGAGGTCACTTTAAGATGTATACGGATCACTCCACGCTAAAGTACTTGGTCAATAAGCCTGTGTTAGGGGGACACCTCTGCAAATGGCTTTTATTATTCCAATAATATGATTTTGAAGTTGTTGTGAAGCCTGGACGATTGAACGCAGGACCAGATCACCTGTCGCGCATCGAGACAGGGGAGGAACCTACTAGTTTGGAAGAAGGATTACCTGACACACAGCTCTTTGTTGTGCGCATAGTGGATGGACATTTTGAAGATATAATACACTTTCTAACAACTGGAACTATGCCAGAAGGATACTCTGTCCAGCAAAAGAAGGAATTAGTGGTGTGCGCGACAGATTTCTCTGTCATTGCTAGGCATCTATACAAGATGGGGAATGATGAAATATTGCGAAGGTATGTACCTAGGTTTGAATGAAGAAGAATCCTCACAAATGCTCATGGGGGCGCCGCCGGAGGACATTATGCAAGAAGAGAAACTGCACAGAAGATTCTATGCGCAGGGTTGTGGTGACCAACCCTTCATCAAGATTCAAAAGCATATTGCAAGGCATGTGATGTATGTCAAAGAACAGGCAGGCCATCACGGAGGGATGAAATGCCTTTGAATCCACAAATGGCTTTGCAACCTTTCGAAAAATGGGCAATAGATTTTGCAGTACCCATCAAACCTCAAGGAAAGACAGGCGCAAGGTACATTATCACTATGACAGAGTACTTGACTCGTTGGGAAAAAGCGCAACCAGTGAAGGATTGCATGGGTGACACTGCCACGATGTTTCTATTTGAACATGTACTAACATGATTTGGATGTCTGAATATCTTGATGAGAGATCATGGTACACACTTCCTTAATGAGACGATCAACGCACTAACGGATGAATTTCAGGTGTATCACCAGAAGAACACACCTTATCACCCACATGCTAATGGGATAGTGGAGGCATTCAACAAAGTTCTTGAAAACGTGTTGACCAAGTTCCGCAATGTGCAGCGAAGTGATTGGGACCTACGCATACCTGCAGTGTTATGGGCTTATCGGACAACATGCAAGAAGCTGACGGGACAAACACCTTTTAGGCTTGTCTATGGAGTGGAAGCCATAATGCCTATGGAATACATCATGCCTAGTCTACGCATAATAGCGATCACAAGTATGATGGATCATGGAGCCCTCGAGGAGAGGCTCGTGCAGCTGGATGAGCTCGAAGAAGAACGATTTTTGGCTAGATTTCACCAGTAGGTCAAAAAGTAGCGCGAAAAAGCATGGCATGACCGACACATCAAGCTGCGCACATTCAAGGTAAATGATCTGGTTTTTTTTTATGATAGTAATTTTGATAAACTCCCCAAAAAATTTCAGATGCATTGGTTAGGACCGTATATTATTACGGAGATTACCAACGGAAGCGCGGTATAGTTGGTAAAGTCAAATGGAGAACTCTTCCCAGGAAAGGTGAATGGTAGCCGATTGCAGCCGTACACCTGCAATCCAGTGATGTGACTATATGAAAGTAGCACAGTCTTAGCACTCCAGGTAGCTGAAAGGAGGCACGGGACTATAAATTACTCTACCCGAGAACTTGCAATGTCAGGACCACGTGCAGTAGTGAAGTGTCATAGTAGAAAGAAGAAGCAGCGGCTAAGACCCAAGCAACGCGCGACGCTACGAAGTTGGCAGAGCAGCAAACAACAACAGACGAAGAGCATGAAGGACATAAGTCACCTTCACCCGAACCAGAGACAAACATAGAACAAGGTGGTGTGGACCCGCAAACGACGTCCACCCAGCTCAAACGTCCGCGACCACGCGAGCAGATAGTGTCGCAAAAGAAAACAAAGGCATCGAAGACATCATTCGACCCAATCACCCTCACTAAGGGGGATTTGCATGATATCAACAAAACAGTGAGGGATGTCACCGCGGAGGCCCCCCAGCAGTTTGAGGAACAATAATAGTTGGTATTGAGGGCTCTCCGGATAGAAATACAGGTGTTACAGGTGCACACTCCACAGGTTGGCACAATTTCCACCAGCCTCACAATCACCACTTAAGCTGCCAAGGAAATGTTGCGCACAAGGATGACCAATACGATCGTGCTACCAGATGGGGCCCTTACTACAGAGAAGGAAGTAGACAGACCCATGGTGACCAGTTTGAATGGGGTAGAGTTGAACATGGTTGCGCTCCCTTGGGAGACACTCTAACTCTTATAGGATGGCATCAGCGCAGAACTTTGGGCCAGGGAGAGTTGTGCTATACAGGTAATAAACGAGCAACACATCAACATTGAGCAGTTTAGCCTGCAGCGCAATGAGGGAACGGAGCAGAAAAAATAGATAATTTAGGTTGTGGAGGAAGGCTGCTAGATGGTCCTGGAGTTGGCCATTCAAGTAAAAGAACTGGTGGAGGCACGCGTCCATAAATTAGCTACAAGGGTGTGCGATGCAAGAGCAGGAATGGCCAGGCTTCAGCTCGAGCTGAACCTGCAATCGCAAAACTGTAGTTGAAGGCTCATCCTTCAACTCCGTCAGAGGTCAAAGAACAACGTACCACCACAGTCACAACAACAATGGCGGTGGTTGACAGTGGGGTGACAAATTGCATGAAGCTGTTTGAACAGTCATTTGAGATCCTAACCACCCTGGAGGAGGACTCGAACATAGAGTGCCTATAGATAGAGGCGCACAAACTGCAATAGAAATACGATGAGGTAAAAGGGACCGTGTAGATTGTTGCCCTTACACAAAGGCTTGCACGGATGTAGCAGGAAAAGGCGCTCAAGGAACAGGTGGATGTTGCTCACCGTAAAGAGGTAGTCTTGAAAGCGTGCCTACAGCTATGGATTGATGAGGCGTATACAATTACAACCTCCATTGAAGCAAATCTCACGCAACTGCAAGCAACTTAGGAGAGGATTCAGGGTAGTAGTTCAACAACAGCGATCACCGAACAATGTGTGGAGGAAGTCTAGCAGGCATCCGCTAAGTGCATTGTCGAAGTTGCAGTGATCCAAACAGAGCTGGGAGGTCTTCGCACTAAGATCTCCACACCTACAAAGTGACTCGAGGGCGAGTCACGATGTTTGTGTTGGGGGCCTGTTGGGCGCGGGATCCCCCAAGGTCCTTTTTGAGGCTTAGAACCCAGATTTTGGTCTAATTTTGTAATTCCAATGTAAAGACTCCGCATTTTGTGGGCGCAGAGTGCATAGTTGTTAAAGAGTCATAGGGTTGTTCACCCTTATTTTGATAATGTAATGTCGGCTGTAGAAGATCTGCCCATGGTCCGCAGACCATGGGACTTTATAAATAGAGCTAAGCTCTAATTAGATAAAAATGAATCAGAGACAATGTGGAAGTACTGAAGATGAATGCGAGATAGCTGTGGACTGTAAGTCTAAGTTTTGGGTCATAGCGTACGTAGAGGCTCTACAATTGAGTGCGCAGAGGCCTAGTAGTCTGCAGCTGAGTGCGCGGACCCCTGCAGTTGAGTGTGCAGGGTGAGTCAAGTCTGTAATCATCTAGAAGTATTAATAAAGAGAAGTTTCCTATCATTTCTGTGTATTTATTTCATGTTTATGCATCTGTTATATCGGGTATGAATTTGACTTCTAATGCTTATATGATGCGCGAATGTGTATAATTGTATTGGTTAAGTAAACATGAGTAAGAACATATATTTACGTGAAGCTAACTGAGATCTGTTAATAAGATAAGTAAGATACTTAGCATAGTTTAGGAGATATCACAGTTCGTTGCCTTATCAGCATGAAAGGACCTCAGCCCCTGGTTAGGGCTGCGCAGAAGCCGATTGTAATATTTCTCGAAGGTACTCAAGGGTAGAGAAGAGGGATAAGAAACTTGCGTGAAGACAAGTATAATTGGAATAAATGGATATCACAACCATCTCAAGGGTGCAGAAACTTGGTTCCAGTATCCCCCCATACTGCTTCGGGTGAGACTTCAGTCCGCGCTCCGCGGGCTAATGCTGAAAGGGCCAGTAATGTAGGGATTTGTTTGGCTACCTAATGCTGAACCTAGGTTATGTCTTTCATTTTCTTGTTCTACTGCCCGTGTTGTCCCGCTAATGTGAGAGTTGTATCCTCCTCTTCCTCCTTCTTGAATCTAACTCCCTTGCCGCTACTTCCTCCCTTGGTTAACTACCTGATCTCTTCCTGTCGAAGAGTTGCCCACATCTCCTCCCAACTAGGGACAGAAGCACTTCCAAAGATGCTTTGGACAAAGCTATCCTAGTCTTTAGTGACTGCATTTAAGGCAGTCTTAACCATGAAATCAAGATCTGGTGTAGACCCCACAAAATTCAGATGGTCTCAAATCCCTGTAACCTGAGAAGGATGGGATTGATTTGTTCTGCCTTCTGCATCTGATACTATCTCAGTTGGTTCTCAAGAAACATATTCTGTTGAATGGAATTTCCATCATACAAAGTGGTCAAGTCCTCCCACATCTCCCTTTTTGTTTCCTTTTCAGTAATATGTGGGACCACATGATCCTTAACCCCGTCTAAGATCATGCATTTCGCCTTTGCTTAAGCCTCCTCGTATTTCTTGAGAGGATCAACATCGACTGGAACAACAACTACTTTCAAGGCATAATCCTTGATGTGATTCTTATCCATGACTACAAGGATTATGGCCTTCCAGATGACAAAGTTGGATGCTCCATGCAATCTTTCCTAATCCCTCAGTCCTCATTTCCTTCTAGACTCCCTCTGAGTCCTGATTTCCTTCACGGACTTCCTCCCGCCAAATGTCGAATCGCCCCTTCTCCAATCCTCCTTTGCTGCTACTCAGCAACTCAGACCTAGATTTCTTTGGCAAGAATTTTTTTAAGGCAGTGACTCCCTCTACCTCGATTTCATCTCCATAGACATTGTTCTGCAACAATAGCAAAAACATCCCACCAGCACCATAGATTGAATATACACTGCTCTTACTACCCTAGAAACTGACTGATCTTAGCTCCTCATGCTCTGCGCTAGCCCAGAGAGATCACGTAGTCACTGCGTGGGCTCCTTTCAGCTACTACGTCTCCTCCTACTGGCTCATAAAGTTGGCACAGGCACTACCTGAGCTTATGCGTCACTCCTCTGGCACTGCGTCACTCCTTCAGTTGCTTCTCTCGCTCTAAAACAACATTGTCACTCAAGATAATTGCCTCTCTGCAACAGATTTGTTGGAACTCCCGATTGATGGCTTCAGTGTCCTATGATCTACAATGCTCTGATACCATGTGAAAATTTCTGAATCTTTACAAACATAAATCCTACTACAATTACTGGCTTAACATCTCCTACTTGTTGTTTCATTCAACAAGTTATTTAATTTATAAACAATGATGAGAAACACTAATGCAGACTACACTAACATACAAATCATAAACTGAAACAATAGATGAGACAAACACATAAACAACATCGTTATTTTTGGACAACACGTCCTCGGAAAAACCCAATGTGGGAAAACTAGTGCAACAGATAGAGGGTTTGTATCACTAAGCAAATAGAATTTGAGTACAATAGTTTTCCTCTCACACCAGCTAACTTTATAGAGAAATCACGACAACAAGAAATACATCTGAGGGTTTACCTCATTCTACAAGTCACAGTTGATCCAATGAGTGATATGACTCCTGGAAAACACTGTGAAATCCCTGAGCAATCACTGCTTGGGCCGGCGTTTTGCCTCTAGGAAACTACATCACCCCTTCTGTTGGATCAATTTGCTAGAGGAAGATCGTTGTTCAACTTTCCTCACTCTAAACCTCACTTCTCGAGCAAAATCTTGGACTTCTAACGAATACTATGCACTGCCACTGCAAGAGACCCTCCTCGCCTGTGTCAGCTCACGTGAGCTCCTCTTAGGCTGCGTAGGCCTCTACATTGCCTCTCTTCCATGTACTCTTTGGCTTGGAACTCCTTTCTGATCCAAATCTCTGCTTTTCCCCTCTCACTGCAACTCAAATCACTGGTTCGATTTTCTCAGCAAACCACGCCCTAGAAAAATCGAACTAATTGATCAAGTTGGTGTATCTCCAACTAACCCTCAAGCGCCCTTTTATACTTTTCTTTTTTATGAATCAACAGCTGAGATTAAGTCCCTAATAAATGGCTAAGATTAAAACACACTTGATCTTCATCTCTTAGAAGCTTCTCACCCATATTTTTATTAATACCCATTAATATTTTTATTTTCCTAAGTTTAGACTTAGGAACCCCATTAAAAATATTAATTATTTTAAAAATTCACAATCTAGGTGGATTTCTCCAAATTATTTCTGGCTCTTGGAGGTCTCATGTGTTGTAGCCTGTCCACAAAATTTTAGAGCTAGAGCACATCCAATGCTACCCAAAATCAATACCGTATAGGGGCAGAAATAATTAGATTCAGGTAGAATCAAAGAGATATATGAAACACATTGTTACTCCCTTGAATGGACATAATGAACCGGTGGCTTTTGCAAAATTAATTTTCAATTGCTTCCTTGAAACTCAACTAGGGTGTTATCTTGCACTTGCATCCCCAATTCTACCAGATACACAGTTGGATATCCTTCCTTGTCTAATTTGGTGATAATGAACTTTGTACAATTAGTAGTAGTTTTCGTAGTATTAGTGTAGTTCCCAGTCCCTGTACATATGATATTTGGACTATGTACTTTGATGGTTCCAAAACACAGGAGGGCTCTGGAGTTGGTTGCATTTTAATAGACCCACTGCAGAGAAAGAATTTGATTTCTAGTCGCTTGGAATTTGAGTGCATGAAAAACACTGCAGAGTATGAGGTACTCCTCTTGGGATTACAAAAGGCCATTGACCTCAATGTTACCATCCTGAAAGTGGAAGGTGACTAAAATATTGTGGTGTGATAGGTACGTAACACCATACATTATGTGTCACCTCATCTTAGAAGTTATCAAAAAGAGGTACGGCGTCTTATTTCACATTTCGAAGATTTTAATATTATTTTTGTTCCAAGAATGCATAATGCAACTGCAAATGCATTAGAAAATATTGTTTCTAGGTTGTCACTATTGAGGAATGGTTTTTCTGTTGAAATTCTTTATAACCCTTTTGTCCCCAACAATATCACTAACTTACGCGTTTTTTATGATGACCAACATATATTGTTCTTCATGGCAAGTGTTGATGTATTTAAAGATCAACGATCAATGAGGATGAGCATGAAAAATCATTGCAGGATGAAACCGGTGCAAGTAAAGGAAACCTCATTCCCAAGGGTGTGGTATCATTGGAAAAGTTGTATGACCTGCAGAATCGCTTTCGGGGACTTGTCAATCCCAAGACCCACAGTTCCACACTGTTACATGAGCAGATTAACTTGGGAACAGATAAGGATTTGAAATATGTCAATCTCAGTACTTGTTGCACACCACAAGAGCAGCAAGCCTTTATGTTCTTATTCAAGCAGTACCGTGATGTCTTTGCATGAATGTACTATGAACTCAAGACATACAACACGCGAATTATCTAGCATGTGATACTGATTAAGGAAGGGGCCAAGCCATTCCAACAGAAGCTAGGGAAAGTACATCCAACACTTTATCCTATTATTCAGAAAGAGTTGAGAAAATTGTTGGATTCCCAGATCATACAGAGTGTGGCACTCAACGTGGGTGTCAAATTTGGTGCGAACGAGGAAGAAGTCCGCAGAAATCCACCTGTGTGTAGATTTATGCAATCTCAACTGCACCTCGAACAAACACAACTACCCTGTGTCGTCCATGGAACAGATATTGCAAACAATATTAGGGTCTGAAATGTTTTATTTGTTAGATGGGTATTCCAGATACAACCAAGTTCTGGTTGCATAGCCTGACAAACTCAAAACCATGTTCCAAATGAAGTGTGGCACATTCAAATTCAGACAAATGTTGTTTGGGCTGATAAATGTTGGTGCAACATTCCAACGTGCTATGGACATCGATTTCTGTAGAATCATTGGGCAGGGCATAGTGGTATATCTTGACAAGGTAACAGTGTTCTCCAAATAGAGGTTAGACCACATACACCACTTGAAGAATATCTTGGGCCATATCATTGCTAAGAGTGGGATAACCTGGACAGGGTTAGGACAATCACGCAGATTCCATTCCTAGTGAATAAAAAACCATGTAGTCTTTCTTGAGGAAAATCAATTTCCTCCACAAGTTCATCTTCGACTATGCCCATGTTGTAAAACAGATATAGGACATGGTGAAGAAAGGCACAATATACAAATGGGATAAAAGGGAAAAGTATGTGTTTTCCTTTATTAAGTAGGTTATAGAAGAAGCACTTGCATTGTACATCCCAGACTTCAATAAAGATTTGTTGCTCTACACTTTTGCTTCTGATACCTCTCTTGTTGTTGTACTCACTCAGAAGGATGAAATGAACATTGAGCAGCCCATCTCCTTCATGAGCGTGAGTCTGTAAGTACCAAAGCTTAACTACCCTTCCATGGAAAAACAATAATATGAATTATGAAAGGTAGTAAATCATTTTCGTCCTTATCTATTGAAGAACCATTGTGTTATCTTTTTCCCGCACCCAACAGTCAGATCACTACTTGTTCAATAAGAGTTGGGTGAAAGGATAGTGAACTGGATGACCGAATTGCAAGAGTATGATCTAGAAATCAATCCAATTGACACAATCAAGGGCCATGGTATTTGTAAAATAGAAGTAGAAGCAATAAATGCAAAGGAGGAAGAAGAAGAGCTTTTAGGATGGGAGCAAGAAATTGAGATGTATAACATTGAGCGAGCCTCCCCTACTACAAACACAAACTCTTGGTACACGGATGTGTGCCAATACCTTGAGCACGACACAATTCCCTCCCACTTTTCCACACGGTAGAAGAGGGCACTCAGACTTAAAGCATTATCTTATTAGTTGGTGCTTGGGGTGCTACTAAGAAACCACCACAGTACAGTACTGCTTAGGTGTTTGGAGGCACATGATTCAGAAAAGGTATTCTTTGATCTCCACGATGGACCAACTAGGGGAAAATTTGCAGGAAACACTATAGCACATAAGGTTATGTAGACTAGCTTTTACTGGCCTACATTATTTAGAGATGCTCATGCTTATGCCTGCAAGTGTTTGGTATGTCAAAGGTGTACCATAGAAACAAGAAGTCAACTGCCCTGTTGCAACCCATTGTAGTGGAAGAACCTTTTCAACAATGGGGCTTGGACATTATTAGGGATATTTTCTTGCACTTGTCAAAGCAACACTGCTAGAGATTACTTCATGCGGTGGACAGAAGCAGTTTCGCTCAAACAGGTGAATGTTCAGGAAGTCATCAACGTTCTGCAACATAACATCATTTCTAGGTTCGACGTTCCTACTTCACTTGTTTTTGAAAATTCAACATACTTTTCATCGTTAAGACTCTAACATTTTACATTGGAAAATGGTATCATATTGAGACATTCAACTAATTATTATCCGCAGGGGAATGGTCTTTTTGAATCCATGAACAAGAACCTTATCCGCATTATAAAAAATACCATATTCTCTGAACAACGAAATTGGTACTCTACTTTGGTGAATGCCTTATGGGGTGACTGATTCACGCCAAAACCTTCCCTGAACACATCCCATTACTTCCTGGTGTATGGAAAATAATTCATCCTCTTTCCAAACATCTACTTTCCTTTTCTCCAACTATCAAAAGAATCCAAGGCAAGCCATGTATGTTAGTTCAACGTATGATGGACACTCTTCATAAGCTACAGGAAGAAAGGTTGAAAGCTAATGAAAATATTTCACTTCACCAGAGTCGTATCAAGAGGTGGTTCGAAAAGAAGTTTGTAGTTAAAAACAACTTTAGTGTGCTTGACTTAGTCTTAAAGTGGGATAAATCCCATGAGGATAAAGGCAAAAACACTAAGTTTCAGTCCCTGTGGATTGGGCCATTCACAGTGCACAAAAATCTTGGCGAGCACACAGTTCGTCTTCAATAACTTTACGGGAAGATTGACTCTCTCCTTCTTAATGGCCAAGACTTGAAACAATATTTTCAATGAAAATTTGGGGCTGTCTTACACTGTGTACACAGCCTTTTCTTTTGTTGTTTATTTCAATTTTGTTTTGGTTTTCGTTATGTGAATAGGTGTTGTGCATGAATTTGTCATGGATTCTAATTATGTGTGTGGCTGAACTATAAAGATCCTTGTGACACTTCAACATTTGGCTAGCCTTCTGTATGTCTTCCTTATGTTGGTTACATCTTTTGGCTGATGAAGTTCCAAAGAAAGATATGATCCATCCGTAAGGAGAGTTTTGGTCCAACCATGAACCCAAGTCTAGTCTAGAAACCTCATGCCTATACTAAGTTTTTTCTGCTTTGGTGTTCTTAAGCATATCCAACTAGTACAAATGAAGAAAAGGAAAAATCTAAACAAGAAAACCTAAATTAGATGTCTCTACATGCCTATTTGAAGGAACAACCTCTTCTTCTCTCAATTAGGCGGGATCCCTCTTCTGCCCCAAAGTAAATAAGTGCCAATGCATAGTCCTCTTTAAATAAATAAATAAAGTTGAAAGAAGAGAAATCCTTCCTACGCAGAGAGGTGAAGCAAGCAACTCCGTCGGGGTACTGTCCAGGTTCGCTGGAAATAGAGCAATTTTTATGTTCCTGTGTGACTCCGTTAGGGTACTGTCTAGGCCTGCTGGCAGCGAAGCAACACCAGTGATGAAAAATTATACTATGGAAATCATAAGCTCGTGAGCTACACTACCCTTCGCAACTCGAAACATTATGATTATGTTGAATATTATTTTGTGTTTAACTGAGAAGGTATATACGGGACCATGTCTGTTCGTGGGGTAAGTTGAAGGCCTAAGTAATGTGCATGATGAATCAATACTCCCTGAAGAACCAAGGCCATGCATAGAAGAAGTTAACCAAGACAGAGAAGTTGGAGTTCAACCAGTGTGTCGCCAAGTGTTGTAGTTGTTGCAACACCCTCCAAAATTTTGGCTTGCATCAATTTTAGAGCCTTCCTTGGTCTTTTTCATTGTTGTTGCAAACACTAGAGCTCATTTGATGTGCGTTCTTGCAGTTATTTAATCCCTTTGGCATGTTGGGTTAACCGTCGTATTTTTCATGTTTGGTTTTTGTGCAATGTTTGAAAGCCTTTTATGATGGTTTTGAAGGTCGATTTTTGTGTGTATGAGTTATCCCAACCATGTAAACATTTGTCGCATCCATACACAAATTATTGAGCATTGTCACACAAGTGTCGTCACGGTCATCCTAAAGCCTATATTAAGTGTTGCACTTGTTGTATCTTGTCGTGAGGTAGTCACATGGAGGGAAATGATTTTTTCACATGTTCTAATGATCTATGTTTTCATGTCATCAAAGTATGATAAGTGTGTGTTCACAGTCAAGGTTCATCATAGTTCATCACCCATCCCATACTTATCCATTTTCGGAGAATCTTCCTGACTGAGCAACTTAGCTTCACTGGGCCCCAACTGAACTGTGACCTTGTTGCTTGAAACTACGAAATGTGCCCTAGAGCTGCTACTTTGTGCAATTCTTGTGCCCAAATATTGATCTTGACCTCCAGAATTGCGTAGTTATGTCTCCCATACTGCCTTGAACTGCGCACTTTACATCTTCAACCCTCAAGCTTTTCCCCTGGATATTGGAACTGTACAATGTGCAGAAGCCCAACCTCCATTGACATACAAAACTATGCAGTTGGCCTTCGTAGTGTCCTTTCCCTTAGTCGAACCCCACTAACTCTAGAAACTACGCAATTTTTTCCCTCAAGCCTCTCTGATCTATGCATTGTGTAGTCTCAAAGCCCAAGCTCTCCCCCTGGCTGCTGGAACTACGTAATGCACAATCATTGAGCCCCTCTTCCCACTTTGTCACTTGTCCCGGGCTCAGTCAATGGATAAGAATGCATCATCTTAGACTAGGGGGTTTTCGGATTGATGTCATCTCGTCATGAGTGAATTGCAGGAACACCTACACTATCATGTCATGACAAGATGATGAATAAGGAGAAGAAGGAGGGCAACATGCCTAAAGATTCTCTTGTAGCTTAACTCACTGTTGAAATTTCTAAGTATTAGAGATTTTATCTGTATTCTCTGGTTTATTTCGCTTACTTGTTTAATTACTAACAAGTTATTTATCCATATAAACACTGAAATAAACACAATACAGTCTCAACCATCTACATATCAACAACTGAAAGAAATAGAAAAACACACAAGTGAAACCGTTATTTTTGGACAATCGTCCTTGAGAAAACCCAACTTGGGAAAACTAGTGCAGCAATTCTGAGGGTTTTTATTATTAAGTAGCTTTTCTGAGTACACTGGGTGCAAAATTGGCTCACCCGATAGAGATAATACCTCTCTTCAGAAGTAGATATTCTAAAATTCTGCCCCACAAAACCCTCTCCAGCACAATCTGAAGCACAAAGTCAACCCTCCTAGCCTCTTCATCAGGCTGAAACCCTCTGCGTCAGCCCTCTGAGGCTCTGTGCAACCTCTCTGGCTCTCTACGTCACTCCTGCAGCCTCTACGTGGATGACTCAGGCCCTTTTGGCCTCTACGCAGTCCTTGCTAGCCTTTGTGTGACTCCCTCTGGCTCTTCATCTGCCTCTCTACTTATGTGCTAGTCTTCCGGCACTATCTCTACCTCTCTGCCTCATACTCACTTCCCCTCGATGCAACTTTGATCATTGATTCATTTTCTCTTAGAAAAACCCACTCTAGAAAATCAAATGACTAATCACTCTGGTTTGTTCTCCAACTGACCCTTAAGCCTCCTCTTATACTTTTTATGTTGAGTCTTCAACGGCTGAGATTACATCTCTAATCAACGACTAAGATTATATTTGGCTTGATCCATTTCCTTTAGAACCTTTTAACCCAGTTTTATATTAATACCCATTAATATTTTATTTTTCCTAAGTTTAGACATAGGAACTCCATTAAAAATATTAATTATTTTAATATCTCCTTAACCGGGTAGAGTCTTCCCAAACCATCTATGGGTCTGGAGATCTCTTGTGCTTTGGCCTCTCCACCAATTTTCATGGCTAGAGCACATCCAATGCTACCCAAAATCAACACTCACAAGTTGATCAATCAAGAGAAAGAAAAGGGACACAAGTTTGCAACTACCATCCAAAACTAAAGATCATTGAAGATTCTGCATCACCAAGCTATGTGGAGGTGAAGAGAAAGCATATCCAAGAAGACATCTAGCACTCAGCAACAACAACGACTTGGCATTGCCACATCGTCAAGTATTCCATGTCAGTAGTGTCATGTCATGAGTGGTCATATGCCACATCGCTATTATGGACCATGTATATTATAATCAAATGTACTATAAAGTGGAAGTCCAAAGGACACGCATGGGATGTAAAGGTTCATGTAAATTTAAAATCCATATGAAGTCAAACAGTGATGAGGGTGGTCAAAGAATCACCCTTGGTTATATATACACCCTCATTGTATGAGCAAAGGACTTTTCACCTTGGCTCCTCCCGCAAGGCATTAGAGAGATCAGCTAGTTCTTTAAGGAGAAAGGAGTGGCTCCAATGTCCCACTATTGGGGTTAGTGATGTACATTGTAAACACGTGTCTCAAAACTTTTACTTAATAACATAAGCCTTCAAGGCCAACACGTTCTTCATGCATGGATTATGAATGTTTGTAAGACTATTATGCATATGTTTGTATTCCATGTTTTCTTTCACATGTACTAAGATAGTCGAACTATTTCAGTTATTTTAGTGCTTCTATTATTGAGAATGTGTTGTAATGGTTGTTATTGTTGTCCCATTCTTGTGGACTATTTCGTGGGATATTAGACATATCTTTCTTCATTTTCTGGTTGTAACAGCCGTCACATTTGTTGTGAACTATTCCACTGGATGCTAGATGGACCCTTCTGCTTCACGTGTGTCTCTTCTTGGGTGGTACTATTACTCTCACTTATAGCCTCACTCTCCCCCCCCCTTTTTGCAGTAGAAGAACCTTGACACGGTTGCAACAGAACACTCACTAGGCACACCCCCTTTCTTTATGAAGATATCATTGAACCCCTCTCTCATGCTAATAGCTAGTGTTATGAAACCAGCTCACAAAAAGATAGAAAAGATAGATCAACGCCTTAGAATTCAACCTCTTCAAGGGGGCAACCTCCTTTACATTACACAAATGAATGATTCTTTGATGATTCAAATGACAAAACCTCCTTTTATATGTAGGAGTCTAAGGAGTCACAATATAACCCAGCCGACCTAACAATAATAATATAAAGGCACAAAAATAACAATAGAGGGATTCTATGGGGCACAATAATAACAATATGGGGACAATAGGGGCACAACCATATTAATAAGGGATACAACTACAATAGTAATGGGGTAATCACTAGTATTATAGGGACCTAATATGCCCCTCTCCTTCAAAAAAGTGTTGTCCTCAATGCTTGAGTAGTTATGGATGCTTCTATATAAAATTCTCATCCTCCCATGTGGAATATTCAATGGATAAGTTCTTCCACTTGATGATATACTCCGAAATTGATCAATTTCGTAGCTGTCGAGTTCTTGTTTCTGTGACTGCTTCCATTTCCAATATAATTTTTCCTTCCTCGTCAAGTTCTGGCAATATTTTTTGAACTAGGAGCTTGTCACCTATAACCTTCTTCAAACATGAAACATGGAAAACTGGGTGCACTCGAGAAGCTTCAGGAAGCTCCAATTTGTATGCCATAGTACCAATCTTTTGCAACACCTTGTATGGACCATAATACTTTGGTGATAATTTATTATCCTTCTTAGTTTGCTTGAGGGACATTTGTTTATATGGTTGTAGCCATAGGAATACCCAATCAACTACATAAAAAATTCTTTCGCTGCAATGTTGATCTGCATGTTGTTTCATTCTTTTCTGCGCCAACATGAGGTTATCCTTTAAGAGTTGGAGGACTTGTTGTTGATGCTCGATGTGATGTTCCACTACATAACCTTAGAATTTTCTCTTAAATATGATGTGATGGATGGTGGATAATATCCATAGAGTGCCATAAAGGGGTCATTTTTGTTGATGTATTGAAGGAAGTGTTATACCACCATTCAGCCAGAGGCAACCATTTGACCCATTGTGTCTGTTTATCAGATATATAGCAACGAAGATATCCTTCCAAACATCCGTTTACTATCTCAGTTTTCCCATCAGATTGAGGATGATAAGATGAGCTATGAGCTAACTGAGTACCGAGACATGAAAATAATTATGTCCAAAAATTTCCAGTGAAAATGGGATCTTTGTCACTTACAATAATCTTTGGGTTTCCATGTGGCTTTCGAATTGTTTCCATAAATGCAGTGGAAACTGTATTGGCTTTAAATGGATGTGATAATGCACAAAAGTGTGCATACTTGGTAAGTCTGTTAACTACCATCATGATGACACTCTTTCCCTCAGACTTGGGTAAACCTGTGATATAATCCATTGAAACCTCCTCCCAACGTTGGCTTGGAATGGATAAATGTTGTAATAGACCCGAGGTCTTAATTGTTTCAACTTTATTTTGTTGGCAAACCAAAAATTCTGCCAAAAACTTGTGAATATCTGATTTAAGGCCAACCAAAAAAAATTCCTTCGTAACCCTGTGGAAAGTTTTTAAAAATCCTGAGTGCCCTCCTAAGGGAGAAGTGTGCAATTCCATAAGAATCTTTTGTTTGAGTTGGGAATTCTTACATAGGTATAAGCGATCTTTGTACCATAACGAATCATTTTGCCAACTAAATGTATCAGATGTGCTGGGATCTTGTTGTAACTTTCGAATAAGTGCCCACACTTCTTCATCATTCTTCCATTCCTCCCTTGGTTCGTTTATCCAATCTGGTTGGATAATAGAAATGGCGCACAACAATGCTTCCACATCCTCATCCTTTCTTGAGAGTGCATCTGCCACCACATTTTGCTTCCCTTTTTTGTAAATGATTTCAAAGTCATAACCCAACATCTTTGTGACCCACTTTTGTTGCTCTTCAGAGGATAATCTTTGTTCTAAAAAGTATTTAAGGCTATCATGATCCATTTTTACCTTGAAGTGTCTTCCCATTAGGTACGGTCGCCATTTCTTAAGTGCATGTAGTATTGCCAACATTTCCTTCTCATAAATAGCTTTGTGTAAAAACTTTCCCTTGATTGGACGACTTTCAAAAGAAATGGGTCTTTCATCTTGCATTAAAACAACACCAATTCCATTTCCTGAAGCATCACATTCCACAATAAAGGTTTTTGTGAAGTCCGGTGTAGCTAAGACCGGTGCTTGGCACATTGCCTCTTTAAGATGTTCGAAGGGCTTTGTTGCTTATGGAGTCCATGAAAATGCATCTTTCTTCAATAATGTTGTTAGAGGTGCTGCTATTCTCCCATAATTCTTAACAAACTTGCAATAATACCCTATCAACCCCAGAAATCCTCGCAAATTCTTTATGGATGTGGGGATTTTCCATTCCTTAATTGCTTTAATTTTGCTAGGGTCTACCTTAACTCCCTCATGAGATACAATATGACCCAAATATTCCAACTCTTGTACTCCAAAGAAACATTTGGATCTTTTTGCATATAATTATTTCTCCTCCAATAGTTGTAGCACCATATCAACATGTTCAACATGATCCTTCCAAGACTTGTTGTAGATTAGTATATCATCAAAAAATACAACACAATTTTTCTAAGGAAGGGTTTGAAAATGGAATTCATCAAACCTTGAAATGTAGAAGGTGCATTGGTAAGGCCAAAAGGCATGACCAAAAATTCATAATGACCCTCATGAGTTCTAAATGCTATTTTCGGAATGTCTTCAGTCTTCATTATGATTTGATGATATCCTGAACGAAGATCCAACTTGGTGAAGTAAATTTATCCATGCAATTCATCCAGTAATTCATCAATGACAGGAATGGGAAAAAAATATTTAATAGTGACCTTGTTGAGCTCCCTATAATCCAGACAATGCGCCACGATCCATCCTTCTTGTGCACCAATACTACTAGAGCAGAGAAAGAACTTTGACTAGGTTGAATTATACTAGCCTCTAGCATTTCTGCAACCATACGTTCAATTTCACTCTTTTGGGCATAGGGATATTTGTATGGCCTGATGTTTGGAGGAACACTTCCTGGAATCAGATGAATAGCATGATCATGATCATGAACAGGTGGGAGACCTTTTGGAGTCTCAAATACCTTGGAATGATTGTCCAAGACTTTTTGGAGATCTGGAGAAATAGATGATTTCGATGTGGAAACATCTAGCAAACATAATTGTGCAATTACACCTCTTTGTTCCTTTTTTAGAAGCTTTGTCATACCGTTAGAGCTGATTATCTTTCCCATTTTCCATGCAATACCCCTTAATTCAATTTCCTTTCCTTCTGCAGAAAATTTCATGAAAATTTCTTGGAAATTAAAAGCTATTGTACCCAAGGATTGTAGCCATTGGACTCCTAGTACAACATCAGCACCTCCCATTGGAATGGAAAGCATTGAGCTAGTCAATACATATTCTCCCATGGATAGCTTGATATTATGGCACTTTCTAGAGAAATTTATTGTTCCTCCATTTGCAATCATCACTTGAAACTCTGGTGGTGGATATAGGAAGCAATTCAATTCTTTTGCTACCTTACAATGAATAAAATTGTGGGTACTTCCTGAATCAATCAACACTATTACCTTTTTCTTCTTGATTTGTCCTTCTATCTTGATGGTTTGAGGAGTGGTAATTCTAGCCAATGCATTACAATATATGGTCAGATTCATTTCTTCTTTATCTAGGCTTTGTTCCTGGAGTATATTCTCTTCTTTTAACCTTTCTTGCTCCTTTTCTTCTTCCTCTTCACAATCTATGTAGAATAATTTCTTCTCAGCACACTTATGACCTTTAGTGTATTTGTTATCACAACTGTAACAAAGCCCTTTTGCTCTTTTTTATTCCAATTGTTGTGGTGTCAACCTTATAGGTTGTGGAAGGCTAGGGGCAACAACACTTCCATCTTTATAGTTGTGAGTGGTATGCTTCCTGGTTGCCATAATTTTGCTTTCCATTTTTCTTGCTAACCTGAATGCCTTCTCTAATGAATCAGGTTCCCAAAGGTGAACATCATGTTGGATATTATCCTTTAAAGACCCTATGAACACATCAATCCTATGCTCATCTGGAATATTTTTTACCCTTGTATTCAATTTTTGGAACTCCTCAATGTCCTCCATTATTGAACCCTTTTATTTGAGACTTATCAATTGGCTAAATTGTTTATGAGAGCAAAGCCATTGATACCATACAAAATGATTTGGTTCCAAATATAGAGTTGCAATACGTACCTTTTATGTGTTTTGCACATTATTGAGATCGAAAAATTGCTCCATATGTAATATCCATGTTGCGGGATCCTTGCCATCAAACTCCCTCATATCAATTTTTGGAATATGGTGGGTCTTTGATCCAACATTATAGTCTATGAACTCATGATTAACATTTCTTTTTTTCGCATCATGAGTTTCCTTTGCTACCCTTTCACCATTATTAAGTATTTCTTGTAGAAAATTTGTCAAATATGTCTTCAAATCTATCTTCAAATTGTCAATCTTAGCTTCCACGCCATTCATATTAGCTTCCACACCCTTCATCTTAGATTCAACGCCATTTATCTTAGCTTCTGTTAGCTTTTGTGAGAGTGAAATTTGTTGCACTTGGTCTTGTAAGTTTGATATATCATTTAGCATTTCTTCCTCTTCTTCATGAGTCATGCTAGAGCTTTCTGGTTGCTTACTAGGTGTTTTCATTTTCTTTCCTCGGGGCATTAGTTACCTATAATAATGCTCTACTATGCCCTTTGAATTCCTTCAAAATAGTTTTTCAAACCAAGCTTAAGCAAAAATTTAAAAAAATCTACACACTTTTTTTTTACTTTGTAGGAGCTCAATATTGCCTTTGATGTATCTCTGTAATTTTAGATCATCTAGTTTTTAAATTGTGACCTGTAATAGCCCTCTATGTCCTCTTTCCAATGCCACCAGTCTGATCCCAATTGGATTCTCCAAGGAAGAGTTATGCCAAATCTCCCACAATGACCTGATTATAGACTAGTTCAGTAGAGCGAACTTGTACGACATGCCACGTGTCCTTGTTTCGACCTTTGGCTCTGAAAAATATATACAAGAAACAACAGTCAATCCTGTTTCTGTACCTTCTTACAAAATTTCAATCCAATGCTCAGAAAGAAAGTTATGACGATTTTCCCCAGGTCACCTGTTGGAATGTAATTCAGGAGTCTAAAAAAAGACCAACTTCTTCAGATCATATCTCCACAAATATAGCGCGAAAAGATCTGAAATTTGGACCCGAGGTTTAGTGTGATTTTTTCTCAAATGGGGTTTTTTTTTTTCTTCTGAAACATCGCAAAAAAAAAGTTATAGAGAAAATGCCAAGATGACCTATTTGGAGCAGGGAAACCCTAGAATCCAAAGCTCTGATACCAAATGTTATGAAACTAGCTCACAAAAATATAGAAAAGATAGATCAACGCCTTAGAAGTTAGCCTCTTTGAGTGGGCAACCTCCTTTACATTACACAAATGAATGATTCTTTGATGATTCAAATGACAAAAGCTCCTTTCTATATATAGGAGTCTAAGGAATCACAATATAACCCAGCCGACCTAACAATAATAATATAAAGGCACAAAAATAACAATATAGGGATTCTATGGGGCACAATAATAACAATATGGGGACAATAGGGGCACAACAATATTAATAAGGGATACAACTACAATAGTAATGGGGTAATCACTAGTATTATAGGGACCTAACAGCTAGAGCCAAGGCAGATATTTAAGGATTTGAAAGTCGGGCCTTTATACCGGATGGACTCCTACACCAAATAGTGTGAGGTCTAATTGGGACTTCATACCGGGGAGGTTCCCTTAATGTTGGCGGGTCCAACACCGTTAACATATTGGCATATTTGAAATATTTCACTTTGAAGCATCTTGTCTCAATTGACATATATATCATCACATTTGGAGCATTTGTTTAAATTAATATCTAATTTGAACTTTCTAAAATTTACCTCCAAGCGTAATCTTGGTTGATAGAAATATAGGACAACCTTCCCTCACTGTTATTTAATTCTATAAATTTGAGTTGGTAGCAAAGGTTAAAACACGTGACCTCGTAGTTCTCTTGTGGTCAAGCCCTTGTAGGAACAAGGGCACGTGGGTTATCTTGAAGTCTAGGTGGGTATCATTAATGAAGGACAAGTGCCTCCTCACCCTAACCTTCTTGCAATTCACTTCAGTACTTACCAAGTTTTGAGGAATTGAGGGAATTCTCAGTGTAGAATAGGTTTTATGTTAAAGAATGAAACTAAGGGCTAATTCCCCTTCCTAGAAGCCTTATATATATATATATATATATAGATATATATATATATATATATATATATATATATATATATATAGAGAGATATATATATATATAATGAATAATTAGTTAATAATTAGTGTTGAAGTGTCATGTCTGTAAGGACATGACTATTTGTTGAAAATAGCTCATACTCACGTAAATAACATATTTACCATAAGTACCATAATTTAAGCAAGTATTTGCGTCAAAGATGGGATAAGAAAAAATATGTAAATAAATATACTTACCAAGATTTATTGACCACCATTATTTACAGGTTCTTCTACACTTTAACAAATATGGGTAAAAATGTAAATATGCAAACTTAGTAGAATTTAATTTACAAGGATAAATGATCCAATTTACAAAGAGACATGTCTCTTGGGTATCTTGAGTATAAAATTCACTTAAAACTTTTCATTTTATACAATTCACTTATCATCTCATATCTTCTTGTATTTATTGTTGATGTTATATCTATAATTACTGCCAATGATGATTTAAAGTGAATTCTACTGAAGTTTTAATGTGATTGTTATTGGAATATGAAGTGAAGTAGTTATTGGGCTAATAATACATTGAAGTAATTGTTGCAAACATAGAACATACCATAAAATTTAACACTTTGAGTAAAATTTACCAAGACCTCTTTTCCATCACACACTCACTTAACATTATTCCATCTTGCAATCGGTTATTGTACAAGTTGATTTGTGAGCATTGCATTCTACTTGCAAGCATTTCATTTTATTTCTCTTGTACTTGTCAATTTCAATTACACGCTCATTGCCCTTTGATATATTTCTATCATTCGGAGCATTTCTCTTAAATACAAGTATAAATTCTAGTTATTTTGCAAGTCTTATTTCTATTGCTGATATCTCAAGTTGTGCATAATCTCTTGTGATTTTATTTCGCTAAGCCCTTACTTCGAAATTTTAAATCCAATTGTGCAACTTATTGATTTTATTGATATATCTTATTTGCAAGTGTTGTTGATTCATTTGTGAGTATGTATTCCTTGAAAGAATATTTGGCACTGGTCTAACCATATTTTTCTTGCATGATATCTTGTGAATACAATTCATTTATCTAAATTGATGATTTCTATATGCTCCTAACTGTTCATACTTTCTAATCAATCCCATCTTAAGATCTAATTCAAGTTGCTAAATCAGTGAAGAATTGTCTAATTCAATTAACATTGTTAGTCTCCTAGATCTTGTTATCCTTAGAAAGTTTTCTTTTCATAATCCACTTTAGGGACCACCGCCCTTGGTTTAGCTAGGAGAGAACCTAAACAGAAAGAATTTGGAATAGGTGACATCCCCTTCTCTGAGCATTGCACCTTAAATACCACACCTTGTGGGGTTGAAGACTTTTCCAAAATTAGTATAGGTGTGCATCTTAGGTGACAACACATTCCATGAAAAATAAATCATAAATAACAAAAAAATTGAGAATATCATTATCTCTCAAATATCTTTAAGTATGGGTGACCTAAAATCAAAGGAGTAATAAAGATTCCAAAGTCAATTAAAATTTTTGGAAAGGGATATGTTTAAAACTTAGGGAGTACAATTTCTAATAATGGAGACCATTTTCAAATGGATGTATAACTAGAGAGAGAGAACCAAGTAACTAAAGCATGTTAAGTGCAGACCGTGCCAATGTGATTTTAGGCATATTTAAAGAGGTATGCCATTTACATTTTTCCATTTAGCCAAATACTAATAAAGAGTAGACCTATTTTATGGATCAGATGTCCTCAACCAAATTAAAAGGTTGAGAGAAAGGTTGGTGTTTTTGGATCACCACTACAAGAAATTAAAAAATATGATACTTGTTATCACTCAAAATGTACACATTTATGTGACAACACTCAAGGAAGGGTTTGTCACTATGATCCCTGCCCTCTCTGTATAAGTTATCTCCTAAGTGCAGGATAAGGGGGGTAGTCCCTATGGATGAGATGATTAAAAATTTGTTGGGAGCCAACAATTTTAGGAGATACAACTGAATGGGCTAGCAACTTGGCTTAAAATTAAGCGGAAAGTATGATTATTAAGCATAATTAGATTAGATTATTTAAGATATAAGTGGAAGACCAGTGCTTTCAAGATTAATTACTTGCACAATAAAGATTAATACACCAAGTTACCAAAGGAATAATTTTTTCAAGATGAAAAATCTATCCTAAATGAAGTGCAAGACCTAAATCTAATGTATGATGCAAGATCTTGGTTAGATTTAATTATATGTCTATTCTAGGTGAATCCTTCCTCCCAATTCTTTTGAAGCTAGTCTCAAACACAAATTTTAGAGAGAAGCTCAAAGGGAGGAGGCTAAGGCCTCATTAACGATACTTCATGTGGGTTCTCACCACCTAAGTGCCTTCGTTCCTACAAGTTATTGCCCACAATTTGTTAACTGCGAATGAGGGTCTAGACTTCCTCTCAATTTGTGTGAACAAGGTGGTCATAATTTTCTTACAACTAAGCTTATGCTTGGAGGCATATTTTAGAGATGCAATTCTAACTTATATTGAAGGTGAAGATTATGAATGATTGCTTCAGTGAGATTACAATATGAAATGATTCAATATGACAATGTTACTTGAAATCAAAATGATCAATGTTACTTCTCAACACAAGATTACAATATGACTATAGAAATTGAAAGAATCACTTAAAGAAAATTTTGGCAATAATCCCAATGAAATGAGAATAGAAATATCAATTATCCAAGATGCTTATTAGAGCTTCTCAATGTGTCAATTAGATCGCATTCAAGTCCTCTTATGTTATTTTAGCAATTAGGAACAAGAACAATTTAGAGCACAATGATGAGATCAATATCTTCTTACCACTTAGATTATGAACCAATTAGACACAAGAAAATATTTGCAATTTTCTCTTAAGCACAATAGTAACTAAAACCAATAAGCACAAGGAGAGATGAGATTGCTAACAGTGATATGCAATGTATGATGAGACTAACAAATGCATCTAACTACCAATGGATGCTAGAAAGAAAAACTCAATGAAATGATGCAAGAATGCAAGGAGGCAATATGTTATCTTATCCTCAAGACCCAAAGAGATATCAATGCACCAATGTCCTTACCATTCAATGATTATTAAGAAGATGCACCAGACTTATGCAAATCAGATCAGCCACTTATTATTGTTAGAACAATCCCAAAATCAATTAACAACAATGGTGAACAAGCCTTTGCTTAATGTGAGTTAGTTCTTTAGATTCTTATGCTTACTAGATCGTGTTTAGGGTATTATTAATGTGATTGTTATGAGATTAATCCATTTCTATGATTAGTTTTAGATTTTATTATTATTATGATATTCAAGAGAAGAGGGAGGGTTAGAGAGATCAAACCCTTGATGCCTAGCGGCCTTCCTTTGATGGAAATCTTGGATGGTTGAGGGACCAAAATGATGATGTTTTGACCTTGAAAGTGCAATGTAGACTCTCTAACACCTACAACCACACCTGCAACCACCAATGTTAGTCTGAAAACAAATGGAGGAGGCCCTCAAAACCCCACGACCAGGGCTAGAATGCCTTCTTAGGCCTACGACTAGGACAAGTGAGCAAAAATATCAAGTGTAAGCCCCAAAAATGTGATTTTAGGCCTTAGAACAAATGTAAAATTCCTTGAGACACCTACAACCATAAAATTGTTAGCCCTAAACCACCTTTGGCAATGAAATAAGTCCTCTAGGGCTGGCGGCTAGGTCTAGTAGGCCTCTCAGAGCTTGTGGCTAGGCCTAAGAGCAACTTTGAGCTCACTAGACTTCTTCAAAATGGATTATAGTCTTGCAAAACCACTAGTTAGCCAAGAAAACTCAAACCCTTGTGGATAAATGACAAATATTCAGTGAAAATCCACTTCAAACCCCTGCAAAAATGATGTTAGGCCTGCAAAACCAATTATTAGCCTTCAAAATCACATGCAATGTTGATACTAAGCCCTTATAGGGTTACGACTAGGGCTACTATGCCAATATAGGCCTACATCTAGCCCTTGGATGCCAAAATAGGGTTGTCATGCCCTCAAAGCCTTACTGCTACGTTGAATGAGTCATCAAAGTTGATACGAGCCACACAATTTTTTATTTCCTCCCCAAGACCGGATTGCAAGTCTCCTAGTGATAAAATACTTATGAAAAACTCTAGTTGCACGAGCACACAAACCCTCTAGGGCTAGCAACCCCTTCTTAGAGGCTAGGCATTGAGAATCTGGGAGTTGGATCTTGTAGATCGGGGTCTCTAGGCCCTAGATCCACCCTCAAATGTTGAACGCTCTCCTCACTGGGTTGGACGATTCTTTTTTAGGTGAATATATACCCAAACCCTAGCCATCTAGGCTAAGTGAGGGTCTCAAACCTCTTGCTTCATATTTGTGTATGAATCCTTGGGTTAATGGCACCTACAAGTCAAATAGATATAACCATCCATGAGATCTAGAAGAAATTTGAAAAATAAAACCCCAAAACACCATATAATTATATAGAAAATAGAAAATAATTACGAGTTAGTAGGAAAACATTTACAAATTTTTCACACTATTTACAATTAAATTCAAGCTCTAATTAGCAAATAAATCATTTTAGCCCATATAGAAATTTGAAAATAATTGATAGAGATAATTTTGATTATAATGTACTAGCTAAATCGTGCACCATGAAATAATTAGATAAGTTGGTCCAAGCAAGATGTAGTCACCACAAAGTCCATGTACTTGGGGGATGCCTAAGGTCCAAATATCTGAAGATCTCTACACAAAAGATAAATTATTAGTTTCAAAGGGGTATGATAGACACATGAAAACTGGAGATCCAGAAATACCTACTAGATCTGATAGCCTCAATGTGTTTACTCTAGCCCAATATCTAAAGCAAGATACATGTGCTAATAGATAATCAAACCACTGGCTATGAAACAATAATATTTAATTAAAGACAATTAGAGTATTAAAATCAATTCAACACATACCATGAATCATCAAGTGAGAGGCACCTTGAATTGACACCCTATTAATGCAAAAATATTTCAACAGAGCTTAGCTAAGTAATAAAATTTTTGATGATCAAATGAGGAGCAAAATACTTCCTTATATAGCAAAGGAGGGGGATCAACCCCTCCAAGTGGAAAATAACAGCTAGTAGCATTGATATGTGGCTTGATTCTTATCTAAAAAATTGGAACCCTTGATAAGTTGGCACAAATCCCCAAAGGAATTTGATTTTCCCAGTTCACTGTGCTAGAGGGTTAATATTTGACTTCTAGACCACTAGAGGACATTCAAAAAATATAATTATTGTTACTTGTGCAAACGATTCAACTACTTGGCCCAAATAGTATGATTTGCTATGGTATCTTTGGCCCAACAAATTTCTGGACTGGTCCTTCCTGCCTTGGAAATGATGTTTTTATTTTTTGACTTGAATATTTTCCTTTGAAAATAGCCTCAAATAATTTTTGAATGATTTTTCCACTTGGAGGGTAATTATTTTTTTCCCTTCATTATATCTTTTGACAATTTCTAGCTTCTTCTTTCTTTTCTCGAAAATAAAATTAATAGACTTAAGAGGGGATTAAATATTTTTCCACCCATTAAGTGTATCTAAAAAATATTTTGGTAATGGTGGTCTAAATATGAAGAACCATTCACCAAAAATATTCTTAGACACACTTTTACATCAAAATATTACAATAATTCAACTCTTAGATGGTGAAATCTACATAGACTCAAACTCTTAAGACTCAACCAAAATCTGCGACTCGAGAGAGATGATCTAGTATGATAAAAATGCATAGAATCGATAACACTAGGACTCACCTAAGACCTTGTCAATGAGTTCCACCCTAGCTTTGGTGTGTATCTAGGAGAAAAAATCTTCTAATTATTCATGTTTACAAACACAAATAATTTGGTGAGGTTTAGAAACTCCCTAGAGTGAAACCCTTTGAGGAGAATCACATGCTTACCTAGGTGTTGTTACATGGCTTAATAGTTAGACTAGAATAATTTTCAAATTTTGGGATTACAATGATGATGATGACTAAAAATTTTTATTCCATTGTTTTGTACTATGTCTTATATATATTTTGACATGTACATTGTCAACAATACTAAACCACTCAATTTTTTAATGCAAGTAAAAAATCATATGTATTATTGTTACATTATGACTAGAACAACAAATCCCACCGAAAGTCAGTTAAGGAGATTTGACAGTTCACTACTTTAGAGCTTGTTTTAAAATGAAAGTACAAGGAAACCTTACATCTATGGAATTGTAAGTTCTAATACATGTTCCACCAAGTTGTGGTCCAACAAAAAATTGGAGAAATTGTTGTGACAATACATAATAACTCTATACACCAAGGGTGTTTCCACATCATAGTGGATCATCCATACATTATGCACCACACGTTCCATGTAGCACATCCAAACATAGTGTTAACACTTTAAAGTAACCTTGAACACTAACTTAAACTAGAAAAAGAACAACACTATCAAAGGCCTTGTACCCTCGCAAATATCACAACAAATGGGTGTATTTATGGACTTTATTACCCAAGACAAAAATAATAGAACGATTAAAACTTAACAACCATGGATAGACACACCAAATTAGCATATAATGCATTCCATGCAAAATAAATCATAAATAAAAAGGCATTGAGAATATCATTATCTCTAAAATATTTTCAAGTATATATGGCCTAAAGGAGATCAAGTGGGCCAAAGGGACACCAATTAGAGACCTCACTTGGAGCCCATAAATATAAGGAGATCGAATTCATTTGGGACATCTCTCATCTCAAGCAAGTTCGATATCTCTGGTGAAGATGGAAAGAGTGCGAAGGGGGTCAAGGAAGTCAAAAGAAGTACGAGTTGGGTCAAGGCTAAGGACAAGGAAGAAATCGAAGTTTTGGTGCTACTCTCTCTCTCTTTTGTGCCCTAGTTTGGGAGATCGAAGTCTTCCAAGTGTTGCTACTTCTAGTTGCTTCCTGATGTCGTAAGTTGTTTCATTGTCAAAGTTGCTGGAGTGGAAGTGCTGCTGGAAAGGGGTCGAAGATCTGGAAAGGTTGACGTGGTGTGGAGGGAAGGTTTGGTCTATGTCTAGGTTGAAGAGTCTCAAAGAAAACTATTGAAGGAAGATAATTTTTTACTGGGATTTTCCCTCGAGAGGGATTTTTCCCTGGCACAGAGCCGACATCTTGTGTCTTGTGTTTTTGTGATCTTCATACACACATAACATGGTAATTTCTTGATGAAAGATAAGATATTAAAGAAGTAAAATAAGCCAACATAACTCACAATTAATTAACAAGAAAGAGGAATCAAACCCTAATCTACTTGCATTGATTTCTCAACATGGTATCAGTGCTAAGGTCAGGGAAGGTTGAAGATTACTTTGTTGGCTCAAAAGGAATGAACATGGATTCTCAGTCTTTTATAAACTATATGAGAATAGGTATCAACACTATTGGAAGCTGGATCAAGAAGATCATACGCTACTTATTTAACAAGGTCAAAAGTCAAGGGCTCTTGGTTGTTCTTACAAGTTCTCTTAGTGAAGAAAATGCATGGATCATTGATAGTGGAGCATCAAGGCACATGACATGAGAAAGTAAAAAACTTCATGCATTATCAAAGGAGCCATCTTCTCATGCAGTGGAATTGGGTGACAACAAAAGCTATGATGTTAGAGGCATGAGAACATCGTTTCACCTCAACAACATACTATATGTTCTAGGTTTGAAAAATAATTTGCTTTCTATTTCTTGTTTAGAAGATAAAGGGGATAGAGTTACTTTTGTTGAATCATGGAAAAGTATTGTTTTGGGGAAAAGAATATAGCATTGATAAAGCTAGGGTTATTTTGTAGGAATTTATAGGGTAAGTTCCTTAGATAGAACAACAAAGGACACCACTCACAACTAGATCATAGATCAATACACCAATATTCTTGACGTGGTTAAAACCCTCAAAGATGGAAACAGTCCATGGCATAAGCCAACGCGGCCACTTCAGGCAATTTATTAATGTAAAAGAAATAAAATTTACATAAGCTTCTCTCATGAACAGTCACCTTACAAATGACCCTCCATGCTCTTTAAATAGAGATCATGGACCAATTGGGTGTTAAGCCATAGATCAAGTGTCGTAATACCGAGGAGAGAATAAGTCATCAGATCACTTCACGTCTAGAACATATCGTGACCGTCGAATTGTAAGTTACAAAAGTACATAGTAAAGAAACACACTTTACCTAACTCTACAATAGACCAAGTTATACTTAACTATTTCCTATGTGTCAAAATATCCTAACATATTTGAGTTCATGAAGGAAGCCTTTATAGAGTTATCGCACCACCTCCTCAAGATTTGGTTCACATGGAGATCAATCCCATTGAGCTATGGAATAGGAGGAATGGTCATCTACATTATAAGGTTATCCCTACTCTTAATCAATTGGCTCATGGCATCCCCAATATGAAGTTATATCGTGAAGGTGTGTGCAAGGGATTCTCTTTGGGAAAAATATGAGAAAGCCATTTCCTAATAGTGAAACTATGTTATGAAACCAACTCACAAAAAGATAGAAAAGATAAATCAACGCCTTAGAATCCAGCCTCTTCGAGGGGGAAACCTCCTTTACATTACACAAATGAACAATTCTTGGATGATTCAAATGACAAAACCTCCTTTCTATATATAGGAGTCTAAGGGGTCACAATATAACCAAGCCGACTAACAACAATAATATCAGGGCACAAAAATAACAATAGAGGGATTCTATGGGGCACAATAATAACAATATGGGGACAATAGGGGCACAACAATAAAAATAAGGGATACAATGACAATAGTAATGGGGGAATCACTAGTATTATAGGGACCTAGCATGCCCCTCTCCTTCAAAAAAGTGTTGTCCTCAACGCTTTAGTAGTTATGGATGCTTCTGTATAAAATTCTCATCCTCCCATGTGGAATCTTCAACGAGTAAGTTCTTCCACTTGATGAGATACTTTGAAATTGATCTATTTCGTAGTTTTTCGGTTCTTGTTTCTTTAACTGCTTCAGGTTCCAATATGATTTTTCCTTCCTCATCAAGTTCTGGCAATATTGTTTGAACTGGAAGCTTGTCACCTATAACCTTCTTTAAGCATGAAACATGGAAAACTAGATGCACTCAGGAAGCTGCAGGAAGCTCCAATTTGTATGCCATAGTACCTATCTTTTGCAACACCTTGTACGGACCATAATACTTTGGTGATAATTTATTCTCCTTCTTAGCTTTCTTGAGGGAAATTTGTTTATATGGTTGTAGCCGTAGGAATACCCAATCACCTACATCAAAACTTGTTTCACTGTGATGTTGATCTTCCTGTTGTTTCATTCTATTCTGCACCAAGGTGAGGTTATCCTTTAAGAGTTCGAGAACTTGTTTTTGATGCTCAATGTGATCTTCCACTGCTTGAACCTTAGAATTTTCTCTTAGATATGATGTGATGGGTGGTGGATGATATCCATAAAGTGCCATAAATGGGGTCATTTTTGTTGCAGTATGGAAGGAAGTGTTATACCATCATTCAACTAGAGGCAACCATTTGACCCATTGTGTCTGTTTATCAGATACAAAGCAATGAAGATATCCTTCCAAACATTTGTTTACTATCTCAATTTGCCCATCAGATTGAGGATGATAGGATGATCTATGAGCTAACTGAGTACCAAGACAAGAAAATAATTCTATCCAAAAATTTCCAGTGAAAATGGGATCTTTGTCAGTTACGATAATCTTTGGGTTTCCTTGTAGCTTTTGAATTGTTTCCATAAATGCAGTAGAAACTGTACTCGCTTTAAATGGATGAGATAATGAAAAAAAGTGTGCATACTTGGTAAGTTTGTCAACTACCACCATGATAACACTCTTTCCTTCAGACTTGCGTAAACTTGTGATAAAATCCATTGAAACCTCCTCCCAACGTTGGCTTGGAATGGATAAAGGTTGTAATAGTCCCGGGGTCTTAATTGTTTCAAATTTATTTTGTCGGAAAACCAAACATTCTGCCACAAACTTTTGAATATCCAATTTAAGGCCATCCCAAAAAAAAAATCCTTCTTAAACCTATGGTAGGTTTTTAGAAATCCTAAGTGCCCTCCTAAGGGAGATGTGTGCAATTCCCTAAGAATATTTTGTTTGGGTTGGGAATTCTTACATAGGTATAACCGATCCTTGTACCATAACGAATCATTTTTCCAGCTAAATGTATTAGATGTACTGGGATCTTGTTGTATCTTTTGAATGAGTGCCCACACTTCCTTGTCATTCTTCCATTCATCCCTTGCTTCGTTTATCCGATCTGGTTGGATAATAGAATTGGCGCAAAGAAGTGCTTCCACATCCTCATCCTTTCTTGAGATTATATCTGCCACAACATTTTGCTTCCCTTTTTTGTAGATGATTTCGAAGTCATAACCCAACATCTTTGTGACCCATTTTTGTTTCTCTTCTAAAGATAATCTTTGTTCTAAAAAGTATTTAAGACTACCATGATCAATTTTTACCTTGAAGTGTCTTCCCATTAGGTAGGGTCGCCATTTCTTAAGTGCATGTATTATTGCCAATATTTCCTTCTCATAAATAGCTTTTTGTAAATACTTTCCTTTGATTGGACGACTTTAGAAAGCAATGGGTCTTTCTTCTTGCATTAAAATAGCACCAATTCTATTTCTTGAGGCATCACATTCCACAATAAAGGTTTTTGTGAAGTCCGGTGTAGCTAAGACTGGTGCTTGGCACATTGCCTCTTTAAGATGTTCAAAGGCCTTCGTTGCTTCTCAAGTCCATGAAAATGAATCTTTCTTCAATAATGTTCTTAGAGGTGCTGCTATTCTCCCATAATTCTTAATAAACTTGCAATAATACCCTGTCAACCCGAGAAATCCTCGTAGATGCTTTATGGATGTGGGGATTTTCCATTATTTAATGGTTTTAATTTTGCTAGGGTTTACCTTAACACCTTCATGAGATATAATATGACCCAGATATTCCACCTCTTTTAATCCAAAGAAACATTTGGAGATTTTTGCATATAATTTTTTCTCCTCCAATAGTTTGAGAACCATGTCAACATGTTGGACATGATCCTTCCAAGACTTGCCATAGATTAGTATATCATCAAAAAATAATAGCACAAATTTTCTAAGGGTTTGAAAATGGAATTCATCAAACCTTGAAATGTAGAAGGTGCGTTAGTAAGACCAAAAGGCATGACCAAAAATTCATAATGACCCTCATGAGTTCTAAATGTTGTTTTTGGAATGTCTTTAGTCTTCATTCTGATTTGATGATATCCTGAACAAAGATCCAACTTGGTGAAGTAAATTGATCCATGCAATTCATCAATGACAGGAATGGGAAATTTATCTTTAGTAGTGAGCTTGTTGAGTTCCCTATAATCTGGACACATGCGTCATGATCCATCCTTCTTCTGAACCAATACTACTGGAGCATAGAAAGAACTTTGACTAGGTTGAATCATACCAGCCTCTAGCATTTCTGCAACCATATGTTCAATTTCACTCTTTTGGACATAGGGATATCTGTAAGGCCTGATGTTAAGAGGAACACTTCCTAGAATCAAATTAATAGCATGATCATGATCATGAATAGGTGGGAGGCCTTTGGGAGTCTCAAATACATTGGAATGATTGTCCAAGACTTTTTGGAGATCTGGGGAAATGAATGATTTAGATGTGGGAACCTCTAGTGAACACAATTGTGCAAGTATGCCTCGTTGTTCTTTCTTTAGAAGCTTTGTCATTCCATTAGATCTGATTATCTTTCCCAATTTCCCTGCGATACCCCTTAATTCAACTTCCTTTCCTTCTGAAGAGAATTTCATGGAAAGTTCTTGAAAATTAAAAGCTATTGTACCTAAGGATTGTAGCCATTGGACTCCAAGTACAACATCAACACCACCCATTTGAATGGAAAGCATTGGGCTATTCAATACATATTCTCCCATGGATAGCTTGATATTATGGCATTTTCCTAAGCAAATTTATGGTTCCTCCACTTGCAACCATCACTTGACACTCTGGTGCTGATACAGGAAGCAATTCAATTCTTTGGATATCTTACAATGAATAAAATTATGGTACTTCCTGAATCAATCAACACTATTACCTTTTTCTTCTTGATATGCCCTTTTATCTTGATAGTTTGGGGAGTGGTGATTCCAGCCAATGCATTACAAGATATGGTTGGATTCATTTCTTATTTTTCTAGGGTTTGTTCCTAGTGTATATCCTCTTCTTTTGATGTTTCTTGTTAATTTTCTTCCTCCTCTTCACAATCTACATAATATAGTTTCTTCTCGGCACACTTATGACCTTTAGTTTATTTGCTATCACAACTGTAACAAAGCCCTTTCGCTCTTTTTTCTTCCAATTGTTGTGGTGTCAACCTTGTAGGTTTTGGATGGCTAGGGGCAACAACACTTCCATATTTATGATTGTGAGTGATAGGCTTCCTTGTTGCCATAATTTTACTTTCCATTTTTCTTGCCAACCTGAATGCCTTCTCCAATGAATCTGGTTCCCAAAGGCGAACCTCATGTTGGATGTTATCTTTTAAAGTCCCTATGAACACATCAATACTATGCTCCTCTGGAATATATTTTACCCTTATATTCAATTTTGGAAGTCCTCAATGTGCTCCATAATTGAACCCTTTTGTTTGAGATTTATCAATTAGCTAAAAAAAGTGTTGCTTTTTGTATCCTCATAATGTGCTATCATTTCATACGTAAAAATATCCCAAGTGACAATTTGTTTATGAGAGCAAAGCCATTGATACCATACAAACTGATTTGGTTCCAAATATAAATTTGCAATGCGTACCTCTTGTGTATTTTGTGCATTATGGAGATCAAAAAATTGCTCCATCTGTAGTATCCATGTTCCAGGATCCTTTCCATCAAACTTACTCATATTGATCTTTAGAACATGGTGGTTCTTTGATCCAACGTTAAATTCTATGAAATCATGATTAACATTTATTTTTTTCTCATCATGAGTTTCATTTACTACCCTTTCGCCATTAGTAAGCATTTCTTGTAGAAACTTTGTCAAATATGTCTTCAAATATTCCATGCCTTTCTTTAAATCATCCATCTTAGCTTCCACACCATCCATCTTAGCTTCCACGTGGTCCATCTTAGCTTCCACACCTCCACGTCATTCATCTTAGCTTCTACACCTTTCTTTAAACCATCCATCTTAGCTTCCACGCCTTTCTTTAAACCATCCATCTTAGCTTCTACGTCTTTCTTTAAACCATCCATCTTATTTTCTATTACTTTTTGTGCGAGTGAAATATGTTACACTTGGTCTCGTAATTTTGATATATCATGTTGCATTTCTTCCTCTTCTTCATGAGTCATGCTAGATCTTTCATGTTGCTTACTAGGTGTTTCCATTTTCTTTCTTCGGGGCATCAATTACCGATAATAATGCTTCATTATGCCCTTTTAATTCCTTCAAACTAATATTTCAAACCAAGCTTATGCAAAAAAAATTTAAAAAGTACACACCTTTTTTCACTTTGTAGGAGCTCGATATTGAATCTAATGTATCTCTGGAATTTTGGATCTCCCATGTCTGAAATTTCTTCTTGCGGTAACCCTCTGATTAATATTTCTAACCTCGCAAGTCTAATCAAGATTAGATTCTCCAATGAGGAGTTATGCCAAAACTCCCACGATTACCTTAGTATAGACTGGTTCAGTAGAGCGAACTTGTACGATGTTCCGCAGGTCATTGTTTCAACCTTAGGTTCTGAAAATGATACCCAAAAACGCTACAGTTCATCCTCTTTTTGTAACTTCTAATGAAAATTCAATCTGATGCTCAGAGCGAAAGTTATGATGATTTTCCCAAGGTGACCTCTTCGGAATGTAATTCAGGGGTCTGCAAAAACCCTAACTTCCTCGGATTATATCTCCGAAAATATAGTGAGACAAGATTTAAAATTTGGAGCCGAAGTTCAGACCGATTTCTTCTCAAATGGGTTTTTGTTTTAGCTTCTGAAACTTCGTAGTGAAAATTCCACAATCACCTATTTTAGATGAAATTCTGGAGCTTACAAAATCCCTATCTTCCTCAGATCATATATCTGAAAATATAGCGATACAAAATCGGAAATTTGGACCCGAGGTTCAGCAAGATTTAATCTCAAATGGTTTTTTTTTAGCTTCTGAAATGTTGCAGAGAAAAAATTATAGTGAAAATTCCATGATGACCTGTTTGAAGCAGTGAAACCGTAGAATCCAAAGCTTTGATACCAAATGTTATGAAACCAGCTCACAAAAAGATAGAAAAGATAGATCAACGCCTTAGAATTCAGCCTCTTCGAGGGGGCAACCTCATTTAAATTACAAAAATTAACAATTCTTGGATGATTCAAATGAAAAAATATCCTTTCTATATATAGGAGTCTAAGGGGTCACAATATAACCAAGCCGACCTAACAATAATAATATAAAGGCACAAAAATAATAGTAGAGGGATTCTATGGGGCACAATAATAATAATATGGGGACAATAGGGGCACAACAATAACAATAAGGGATACAATGACAATAGTAATGGGGGAATCACTAGTATTATAGGGACCTAACAAACTAGGTCTAAAGATATATTAGACCTCATTCACTCTGATGTGTGTGGGCCCATGTTTGACAAACCACTTCGAGGTCATCTCTACTATGTAACAATCATTGATGACCATTCTAGAAAGATATGGATCTACCTTCTCAAAACAAAAGATGAAGTATTTGAAAATTTCAAGGAGTTTAGATCTGAAGCCGAAATCCTAACCGAAAGAAAGATAAAAACTCTAAGGTACGACAATGGTGGTGATCCAGGTCCGGGTGTGACAAAGTACCCTTCCAAGACCTTTTACTTTTGTGATGTGTTAAATTGCATTTTTAAAAGAACATAAATGAATACAACTACATGTTGTAAAGAATAGGAACATGACAATCATCAACACATCAAATAACAAGACGTTGATAACAGAATTCGTCCAGGAGGGACTACGTCTCCGGGCCCCGGTGTCAAGATGGTGTAGATCGTTACATTAAGTGTTGTCAATCATGCTGATGTATATAAGAGGTGAAATCACTATCATACAACGAAAATTCCCTCACGCAGGAGTGGCTCCAAGAGATGTTCCACTACAGGAACTCTCAGTCAAAAAGGACTCCTATCAGTATGACACAAACTCATGCATGATGATCATCTCGCTAACATGGCATAAAAGGGATCTCAATTCAAACATACATGGCGACAACATGAGTATCCCGTCAACATGACGACAAAGGGATCTCAAAACAAACATGAAAATTCATGACAACAAGTACATCACATAGATGATTCTACGTCACATCAAGCAGGAATCATGAAGCAAGTATGAAAACAAGATCGCACATCAAAGATCAAACAAGCATCTGTGCAGCACAATGCATAGCAAAAAGAATTACATGAACATACTACATATACCTCACATCCTGGGGCTATCTGAAGAGGCGGATTTCAAACTACTGAAGCTGGTCATACCATCAACCTCGTTGTGTCGAATCTCATGACTGCTCGCACGTTGGATGCTGACGCCTGCACTCCACTTAGAAAAGTGGCCAAAAAGTGAAATGAGTAAATGGAAAATCTAAATGCACCATCAGATTTGTGGCGTCGAATAGTGCAAAATCGATTGTCAAATTTTTGGATTATGAGAAAGTGAGAATCTGGGGCTTAAGGAATCTTTTAGATTCCTCAAAGATTCCCTCCTCCGGGTCCTCTGCAAATCGACTGCTCATATCAGGGAACTGACTATGCCATCAGGTTCATGTCGCCGAGAGGTGTATGATCAACATAAAATTTGTCCAATTTGGACACTGCAAAATTTCACCCTCTTGGAAATTTCGCTCAGTCATGGTTTTGCCTGCAATAAATTAATTAAAAAATATTTGTCTCGATTTCCGTGCCCACTCTTGCTTCCTCCATGCTTGGGCGCATTAAGAAAATTGGGTTTAAATAAAATTGCGATGGGCGAACTTAACAAGGAAGCAGTTTGGCATGATGGTAATAAAGGCAATTTGTTGAGGAGGGATCGGGTGGTCAAACCCCACCCCTCCCTTTTTTAATACATTATGGTTTTAATGTTTAAACCGAAATAATTTTTGGGGTCGGGTCTGCATTGGGCAGCCCTCCCCTTAACCCTTCGTACTCCTTGAATGGCATTGTTGGTTTTGGTTGCATAAAAGTTTGGGTTAAGAATTAAATGGGCGGTTATGGAGGAGGTGACATGGGGTCGCAGCATGGTGGTGGGCCAGCTCACTTGGCTAGCACGGGCTCGATACTCGCCGACCTCCCATTAATATGGCATACGATTTAAGGTTGGGGGGTGTGGGTCGGGTCCACCAGAGGTGGCCTGTGCCCACGCCATATATAATGTTAAATGCAGCGTTTGGTTGGACCGGTGGGGTCATGGCCGTCAGTCCTTTATTTTGTTAAGAGGTTGCGTGGGTTGGGGGGGCCCGACGGGGGTCATGGCCTGTCGGCCAATCAAAATTTTTGATTATATATATATATATATATATATATATATGTATAAGTCCGTTGGGGGGGGGTGGCCGGGTTGGTGGCCCGCCACCCCAATAATATGTTTTTTATGATTTTTTTTAACCATAGGGATGATTTTCAATTTTTTTTAGAAAATAAGGGATATTGGGAAAATTAACGAGGCCACAATTTTGACCACTTTCAGGAGCTAGGTTTCATGCCCCGGGGTTGGTCAAATTGTAGGACACTTAAACCTAGCCCACAACCCAACTTTGACTAGAACTTTGACTGGCTCGTTCTCCCTCATACGAGCTTGGTTTGACAAACCGTTCACACCGTTGTGATCAGGACGACGAGATCTACACTCTAGTCTTGGTTCGACAATATTCTGATCACTTTTATTTTTGAGATTCCATAAGCCCTCTTTGTCCTATGTGTGTCTCTAGAGCCCCTTGGATCAGGTGGGGAATACACTTCTAAGGAATTAATTGCATATTGTAAGGAAGCATGTATTAACAGGGATCTCATTGTTCTCTATCCCGAACAAAATGTAGTGGCTGAAAAGAAGAACAAGTCAATTGAAGCAGGCATTTGAACAATTTTCCTTGATCAAGACCTACCAAAATTCTTATGGGGAGAAGCAACAATGACAGTCATGTACATTCAAAATACAAGTCCTTGTAGAAGTCTTAATAATATAACACCTAAAGAAGTATTCACGAGAAAGAAACCAAGTGTGGATCACCTCTAAATCATTGGAATAGTATACATTCATATTCCAAAAGACCAGCGAAAGAAGTTGGATTCCAAAAGTATCAAAGGAATATTCGTTGGATATAGTCTCTCCTCAAAAGCATATAGAATCTACATCAAGGAAGGAAGACATATTAAAGTAAGCAGGGATGTCACATTCGATGAAAATCAAGCCTACAAGAATTCAAAGGATATTCCTATTGATTTTGATGATGAAGAAGTTCCAATATTTGAAGAACAAGAAGATATTCATGAAAACCCTACTGCAAATCAAGAAGAAGGACCAAGTGAACCTATTCAATTTGTTGTCATCCCAACCATAAGAAAAAGGAAATATTGGTTAAAAGTTACATTAGAATGTTGAAGGACATGAAGCTGTAAAAGGAACCTTCAGGGAAAGTAAAAGACCGAAGAGATATTCTAGTTATGTTGCATATATTATGAAGTTAATTGAAGCTGAACCATCTACATTCAAGGAATTTTCTCATCAAGAGTTTTGGAAGAAAGCGATGCAGGAATAATATCAATCCATTATGAAAAATGAGGTTTCAAAAATCATTTCTACAAGTAGTGACAAATCGATTGTCACCTCCAAATGGATCTATAAGATCAAACATGTTGTTGATGAAGTATAGAGAAATACAATGCTAGATTCATTGAAAGGGGTTTCTCTGAAAAGGAAGGCATTGATTATGAAGAAACCTTTGCACCCACAATAAGGTACACTACCATTAGATCTTTAGTTTCATTCGCTGCTACAATGGGTTGGAATATCCATTAAATGGATGTGAAGACTGCATTTCTGAATGGGACCATTGATGAGGAAGTGTATATCGAACAACCTGAAGGCTTTGAAGTTAATAGTAGGGACTCTCATGTTTGTATACTCGAGAAGGCCCCTATATGGTTTGAAGCAAGCACCTAGGGCATGCTATGCAAGAATGGATGCATATCTCCTTAGAATTTGTTTCGTAAACAATTATGTTGATTCAAATCTCTACATCAAGGTCATGAATAATGAGCCTGCCATTATTCTACTATACGTGGATGATCTATTCATCACAGGTGTGGAGCAAAGAATTCAAGAATGCAAGAATATGTTGGAAGTTGAATTTGAGATGAAGGATCTAGGATTGATGCACTATTACCTGGGTCTAGAAGTATGGCAAAAACCTGGGGAGATATATTTGGGGCAAGGAAAGTACATCATCCAGTTGTTGTAGAAATCTAGGATGATGGATTCCAAGCCTACGACTACTATGATCACCAATCTTAAGAAGTTTAGGGGCTCTAACTCAAGTCTCATTGATCCTACCTCCTATCGTCAATCGATGGGCTCCCTAATGTATCTAGTAAATGCTAGGCCAGATATATGTTTTGCAGTAAACATTCTTAGTCAGTTTCAGTTGGAGCCTCGTCATGATCACTGGATAGCTGCCAAACACATATTGAGGTATCTTCATGGAACTATACATCATTTCCTGAAGTATGATAGTCAGGAAGTCAAGATAATTGGCTTCACGGATTTTGATTTTGGTGGTAGTGAGATTGATGGAAGGAGCACTACCAGAGGATGTTTTAGTCTAGGCACTGCTATGATCTCATCGATGAGTGGAAAGCAAGATCTCATTGCTTTAAGTAGCGTTTAGGAAAAATATTTGGTTGCATGTGAAGCAGGAAAGGAGGTTGTTTGGTTAAGGAATCTTTTGACAGATTTGTTCGAGAAGTCTCTAGGTACTACTGTGATTAATTGTGACAATCAAAGTTGTATTAAAATGTTTGGAGATATCGTGTTTCATGCTAGAATGAAGCATATCAACAATAAGTTCCACTTTATTAGGAAATTGGTGCAATATGGGATCGTGAAATTGGAGTATGTCTCGGCAGATGAGCATGTAGCAGATATACTAACAAAGTCTCTTCCTAATAAGAATTTTGAATATATATGAAACATGCTTGGTTTAATAGATATTTCTGATTGTATTTATGATAAGAGATTGGAAGAGATGTGTTGAGGCTTTGCAAGTGAATCATTACTTGGGAAAAAATATGACCGACACTTTATGTTGATGTCTAGGTCCCAAAGCAGGGAGGGTGGTGTTGTTCGTAGAGCTTCGACCTCATATACACACTTAGGTCCCTGGGTTGGTGGTTAGCAAGTAAGCATGATAGTACCTAGAGAGGTTGAAAGATTGAGTCCACCTTAGTCCCACTTGGATATATTTCCCTGGTCAGGAATCTAGTCCATGGCATTGTGGTGTCAAAATTGTTGAGAAACCAATGGATAGATTTCCCTCGTCAGAAATCTAGTCCATGGCATTGCAGTGCCTAAACTCTTCATTGTTCATATAGTTTGAGATCTTCCATTATTTTTAAATATTATAATTACCTCCATAGTTAAGAGGGAGTGTTGAAGAATGTAACTAGGTTCAGTCTTCATGTAATGTACTTTTCAAAAGAATAAAGAAAAATATTGTTATTATTGTATCAATGACCCATTATAGCATGGGTTTCATGCTTGGGTCATCATTATATTAGTCAATGTCCCCATTGTTGACTCCTAGGATTAATATTGAGTCAATAGAGTCATTATACATTTAAAGAGACCCTTCTTGGGATTTGGAATCATGTAAAAAGGTTTATTATTGAGTCAAATATGACTTATGTAACCTCCACACCAAGTCGGACTAAAGGAGATCAAGTCGTACTAAGGGATACCAATTCAACCTCACTTGGAACCTATAAATAGAAGGAAATCAAAATCAGTTGGAACATCTCTCATCTCAAGAAATTTCGATATCTCTAGTGAAGTTGGAAAAAGTGTGAAGTGGGTCAAGGAAGTCAAAAGAAGTGCATGTTGGTTCAAGGCTAAGGAGAAGGAAGAAATTGAAGTTTTGGTGCTACTCTCTTTCTCTTTCATGCCCTAGTTTGCGAGATCGAATACTTCCAAGTGTTGTTGTTGCTTGATGCTATAAGTTGCTGCATACTCGAATTTGCTGGAGTGGAAGTGTTGTTGCAAAGGGATCGAATATCTAGAAGGGCTAACCTAGTGTGGAGGGAAGGCTTGTTCTTTGTCTAGGTTGAAGAGCCTCAAAGAAAACTATTGAAGGAAGAGAATTTTTTACTGGGTTTTCCCCTCAAGAGGGGTTTTTCCCTGGCATAGTGCCTCCATCTTATGTCTTGTGTTTTTGTAATCTTCACAAACACATAACATGGCAATTCCTTGGTGAAAGATAAGATAATAAAGAAGTAAAAGAAGCCAACATAAATCACAAATAATTATCAAGAAAGAGGAAACAACCCTAATCTACTTGCATTTATTTCTCAATAGAACGAAGCACTTGAAGAAGAAGAAGAAGAGATGGACGAGATCAAATCTCAAAACGAGATGGCTAGAATTACAAAGGATATCAAGATTGAAAGAGGAAACGTCAAATCTCTTGAAGTCAAACTAAAGATAGAAAAATATCATGCTAGAAGCCGCAGTGAGAAGAATGAAGAAACAAAGGAAGTCATTATCAGCGTTAAAGTACAATTGGAAGAATCCAAAAAAATCAAAGATTCTTTCAAAAGAGAACTTGAAGAAATCAACAAGGCAAGGGAAGATTTAGAAGCTGAGATAGTTTACCTACAAAAGGAAGCAAAGAAAAGAAAAAATGTTTAGCAGAATTTTGTGAACAACTTCAGAGTATTAGATGAGCTCATTAGTTTTCATAGACCGCATAGTGACAAGACAAGATTAGGATACAAGGAAACGCCAATAAAGGAAGATGCACAAAAACTTATGCAACAATTGCTAAAGGATCTATTGAGCAAACGATTCCTAGTAGAGCAGAAGGTTCAAGATTAACATGAAGGATCATGGAGAACAGTATCACGAAGAACGTCTCCTCATCTCAAGTATTAAAATATATTTCTTGGTATGTGTTATTTATGCGGAAATTGGGGACATAAAGTTGTAAATTGTCAGGCTTGTGGTAGAAACAGAGGCAACCTTGGAAGGACTTTCAAGAATAATTATCCCAGAAACTCACAAGAGGATTACAGGGAAAACTACAACATGTTTGGTTATTTAAGCGACGACATAGAATGACATAAATGCAACAACTTTGGATATAATTTTTGCAAAAGATTGCAGGTTAACTGCTTTCCTAAAGGAATCATAGAGAATTCAAAATGCTATTATCTGTAGGAGAAAATTGAAAGATGTGTACTTTCCATAAAATCTCAAAGAAAGAAGAATGTGTGGTATGTTATAATGGGTGCTCAACGCATATGACCGGGGAGAGGAACGCATTTATATCTATAAAAAAAGGAAAGGATGGAATGGCCTCTTTTGGAAATGATGGATCTGCAAACGTTATAGGAATAGGCACAGTCAAGCTTGGAAGCAAGGATGCTACGACAGAGGATGTGCTTCTCATTGAAAAATATGAATCATAGTCTGTTGAGTGAAAGTACAATGTGTGATCAGGGACACAAGTTGTTCTTTGACTCAATTAAATGTGAAATAGAAAACTGACCAAATGGTGGCTACTGCAACTAGGACTCCAAACGACATATATACTTTGGATGAGACTACTAAAGGTTGTTTCTTGGAAAAAGAAGATGAAAGTTGGCTCTGGCACTAACGAATGGGACACATAAACTTTGAAAACCTTATCAAAATTGGTAAAAAGGAGGCTATTAGAGAAATGCCGCAAATTTTGAAACCATCCAGTCCCATATGTAAACATTGCAGGCATGGAAAACATACAAGAGTTGAATTCAAGATGAAAGAACATTCCACATCAAAACCATTGGAATTGATACACATTGATCTATGTGGACCGATGAAGACTAAAGGACTGAATGGTGAACAATACTTCATGTTAATGATTGATGATTATACCAGGATGACAACAGTCAAATTTTTGAAGAAAAATTCTAAAGCATTTGAATGTTTCAAAATCTATAAGGAAATGGTTGAAAATGAAACTGATTTGAAGATTAAATGTTTGAGATCGGATAACAGTGGAGAATTCACATCCAAAGCATTTCAACATTTATGTGAGGAACATGGAATAAAAAGGAAGTTCTCAATAGCTAGGACACCACAACAAAATGGAGTTGTCGAAAGGAAAAATAGAACTGTAGAAGAGATGGACAGAACAATGTTGAATGATTCAAAATTGGACAACAAATTTTCATTTCAGGGAGTTGATACAACAATTTACATTTTTAACGAAGGATTTATTAGGATAAACCGTGATAAGACTCCATATGAAATATGTAGGGTAAGACCAACGAATGTCAAACATTTTCAAGTTTTTGGAAGTAAATGCTACATTATAAGGGAAGACCAGAAGATGGGAAAATTTGACTCACGGGTAGATGAAGGCATCTTTATTGGCTATTCATGGAAAGAAAAGCATACATATGTTATAATTAAAGACTCAACTAGATAGTTGAAAGCATCAATGTAATGTTTTATGAAGCTCGTGGACCAAAAATTGAACAAGGAAGCTTATATTCAAGAGAACCAGAGACACGAGGAAAAACTAGAAAACATCAAAGAGGATGCTCCAAAGAAAGTGCAAACAAATGAGGAAAAAAATGAAAACCAAGAAGAGACAAGAAATGAACAACATACACCTTCGAAGACTCCTAAGAAATGGTATCAAAAGAACCATCCTTCAGATCAGATCATTGGGGACATCAATGAAGGCATAGGTACCAGAATAAACTAATAGCTACACACACCAGAACAAGCCCATCTTGTGCTCTTGGCCACATTTGAGCCTAGTAGCTTTGAAGAAGCTAGTCACGATGAACATTGGGTAGCAACTATGAATGAAAAGTTGGATCAAATATAAAAGAATGATACTTAGGAATTGGTTCCACGACTAAAGGACAAAATTTTCATAGGCACAAATTGGTTTTCAGGAACATGCTAAATGAGGATGGTCAGGTTACCAGGAACAAGGCAAGCTTGGTCTACAAATTATATGCATAGGTTAAAGGAATAAATTTCAAAAAAACATTTTCTCATGTTTCCAGAATGGAAGTCATCAGAATGTTCATGGCCTATGCATGTTTGAGGAAGATGAAAATATATCAGATGGACATAAAATCATAATTTTTTAATGGAGAATTAGAAGAAGAGGCATACATGGAACAACCTGAGGGATTTATGCTTATTGACAATAAAAATTATGTTTGCATGTTAAAGAAAGCAGTATATGGTCTCAAACAAGCTCCTAGAGCTTGGTACGCTCATATTGACAAGTACTCTTAGAAACAAGGGTTTGAAATAGGAAATGTTGATAGTAACCTATATGTAAAGGTTGAGAACGATGGTTTGACCATCATTGAAGAATATGTGGATGACATCATTTTTTGTAGCGATGATGGTAGGTTAAGAAAGAATTTTGCAACAGATATATATATTGAATTTGAGATGCCATTTCTTGGAGAGTTGAACTTCTTCTCGAGACTTCAGATATCTTAGGAAGATAAGGGCATATTCATTTGTCAAACCAAGTATATCAAAGAAAAGTTGAAGAGATTAGAGATGGAAGATTGCAAACCAGTCAACACCCCAATGGTGACAGGTTACAAGTTGAGCATGGAATACTTATCCAAGGATGCAAAACAAAGAATGTATAGACCTATGATTGGAAATCTTCTATATGTGACAAATTCTAGGCCAGATGTGATGCAAGTAATTGGACAGATAGCATGTTTCCAAGCAGAACCAAAAGAATCCCATGTTGTTGTAGTGAAGAGAATATTTTGATATCTCAAGGGAACAACAGATTTTGGCTTATGGTATCCAAAAAGAAATGACTTAAGTACCACAACTTATACAAATGTAGATTGGCCAAGAAGAATTGATGATCACAAAAGCACCAATGGATTAACTTTCTACTTAGGTGGTTGTTTTGTATCATGCTTGAGAAAGAAGCAGTCTCCAGTCTCCTTATCCACAATAGAATCATGATATATAGCAGCAACAACTTATTGTACTCAGGTCCTCTAGATGAAACAAACATTGTAAGATCTTCAAATAAAGTTTGATGAGCCCATTCCCCCAATGTCATTAGCATCTCGAAGAATCTTGTCATGCATTCAAAAAAACAAACACAATCCTATCAAGTATCGCTTTGTTAGTGAGAAGTTGGAGAGAGGAACATCAAAGTGGAATATATTGGGACAGATGAACAAATAGCTAACATCTTCACCAAACCATTACCGGGTGAGATTTTTGAGTATCTTCAACAAAAACTTGGGATTCTCCCAAGTGCACATTTAAATTCTCTTTATTCGGCCAATCAGAGAAGGGGAGTAGAGGCAGGTTACAGGTCCACAACAATAGGAAGACTATTAAGGGGATTCACCCTTTTCCATTGATGTAAAAGGGTGAGAGAAATCATGTTAGGAAGATCAGAGGCATGGATTTAGGGGGAGTAGTGATCGCAGGGGGAGTACGTGTGTTGCCATCAATGCCAAAGGGGGAGATTTTTTATATATGGTTGTCATTGATGTCAACCAAGCAACACCAAAATATGCCCCAACTTTTGTCAACTAATATGACATGAAAATTCATGGTTTTTCGTGTCAAGATCATCCTTGATGGATTCTCCTCGTTGAGCTGATTCCGGTGGTATATGGCACGCCACGAGAAGCCTCACGATTTGTAAGTTATTCTTGTTTAAAGTTGAAGGAACAATTTTGTGGGTAAAAAGTCCATAGGGAGATGATATCACAATCCTCTATTGGCCAACATATCTTTCACATCAAGGGAGTTGGGCTTTCCTAAATTTGAGGATCAACTTATTCTTGAAAGGTGTTTAAAACATATTTTATATCTTCATGAGGACTTTGACTTCGAAAAAAAAGTAAAATCCTAACTACTAAAATGTAACAACTAAAACCTTGGATTCCTCTTAAATGGAATTTAATTTTAAAAAGGAAGATTTCCCTCCTTTAATCCCTACAAAAACTCATCTCTTGAAGTCCCTCCCAAATCTATAAAAAGGGCACTTGATCTATCATCGAAGTAAGCATGAAATGAATGTCTTTTGAATCAATTGATCTCTGAAATCTAACTCGTCCCCTGTGGAGATAACGAAAGATCAGAATATAGGGTTTTGGGATTTTTGTTTTGTATTTGTTTTGGTTTGGTACTTGGGTGATTGTTGATTTTACTGTAGGAAGGATGTCTTAGGCATTCTAGGGAAATGATTTTTTAGCAAGGCTTATCATTATAGACCAACAGAAGTTAATATTGTTGATGCTTTGAATCTATTTCTATTGACAATGGATTAAAAGGGTTTTGTTTGGATTTGAAGCAACCCTATCTTTTATTTATAATATTCAACCCTCTCAAGGTCAACATCTATGTGCACAAAGATTAAATTTTGGTTGAAAAACTATTTTTCAATAATGTCTAACTTTTGTTATATGCAAATATAAATCACTACAAAAGCTATGTTGTCTATAGTTCTATATTTTCAATACTTAAATATAGGTTTCCTTGATTTCTTAATAGCAAATTGTTCTTTCTGGTCATCAAAGATAAATTTTATAGAAAATATGCTTTGTAGTTCTATATTTTAGATACTTAAATAATGGTTCTCAATAACAAATCAGACCTTCTAGTCATGCTAAAGGTTGTCCATCATGCCATATGGTAGCATAGTTGACCATTATGACAATTCTAAAATCCATTTAGGTAGCATCTGAGCGTATGGTCCCTGAAGCAAATGTGCATCATTATTTGGAATAGCCCTTGTGGATGCACCCGTGCACTAACTGACTGCTAACCCTCTACTAGTTCAACTAACAATTAGAACTAGTTTAACTTATTATAACTCAATAAATTGAGTTATCTAGTTACAACTCAATCTAAACTCATATTGGACCCCTAAAATTTAGGGAAAACACTTACATGACTTCCAAAAGATTTCCAACTCAAAATTCCTAAGCTAATTAATTTAATTAAAATTAATTAATTATTTACAAGTTACTATGAGAATATAATTCTATTTTAATTCACAGTTTAATTCAAGGAAAAATTAAACTGGAATTTATTGCTTTCATTTCTCAACACTCCCTCTCAATAACAAAGGGATTATCTTCTACCTTGATCTTGTCTCTGTGAAACTTGAATTTACATCTTGACAATGCCTTTGTCAAAATGTCATCATCTTGCTCCTTCGTGGGAATGTACTCTAACAAGATGATCCACCTCAATATACAATCTTTGAGACGATGATATCAGATATCAGTGTGCTTGGACCTATCATGAAAAACTAGATTTTTAAAGAGTTTGATACAACTCTGATTATCGCAGTAAATTACTGTCAGATCCATCTGCTAACCAAATATACCAATCAGGATCTTCCTCATCCAGATGGCCTCACATGTTTCCTGACTTAAAACCATGTACTTTGCCTCTGCCAAACTAAGTAAAATCGATCTATGTTTCTTATTGTACCAGGAAATTGTCGTTGACCCAACACTGAAAATCCCTCCTAATGTGCTTATCCAGTCAGATGGACTCCCCGCCCTATCTGCATCCGTGAATCCTTGAAGCTTCACTCCCTTTGTATGTTTGTACCATAATTCATACTAAGTAGTGCCCCTGAGGTATTTCAATGCATGATTTTTCGCCTTCCAATACAACTTGGTAGGCCTAACCATTGCTTGACTAAGTTGGTTAAATGCATAGCATAAATTTGATCAAGTGTTGACCAAGTACATGAGTGAACCCACAAGCTGCATGTAAATAGTAGCTTCCAGTACCTCTCCCGAAGTAGCATCCTCCTTCCTCTAGTTACCAAGTAGAGGAGTCTCCATAGGTTTGCATCTCTCCATGTGGAAACTCCTAAGTATCTTGTTGGCATACTTGCCTTCAAACACAAACATCTCCCCAACACCCTGCCATACTTCCATGCCCAGAAAGTAATGTATGAGCCCCAATTCCTTCATCTTAAAGTATCTTGCAAGGTCCTCCTTGCAAGATTTGATCAGTTGATCATCACCTGTTAGTATGAGATCATCAACATAAAAAACAATGATCAACAGTTTACCTTCCACCACTATGTGGTATAGGTTTGCATCAGCTTCATTCTTCATGAAGCCCAACCCGGTGGAGTAGTTATCTATCCTAGTGTACCAAGCATGAGGTGCTTGCTTCAACCCATACAATTATCTCTTGAGCCGACACACATGCGACTCACGGTCGAAGGTTTCAAAACCTTCAAGTTGCTCTATGTACACCTCTTCCTCAATCATGCCATTAAGGAAGGTTGCCTTTACATATATCTTACATGTCTTCCACCCCATCTGCGCTGATAGTGCCAATATAGATCTTATTGACAAGTACCTTGCAACAGGAGCAAAGGTCTCATCATAGTCAATCCCCTCTACCTTTGAAAAGCCATAGGCTAAAAATATAGCCTTATGCTTCTCCACACTACCATCTACAACTTTCTTTACCTTGTAAAGCCAATGAGAGCTCACCACAAACTTATCTTCCGGTTTGGGACCACATCCCAAACACTGTTACAAACTATGGAGTTATACTCCTTCACCATGGCATCAACCCAAATCGGCTACTACATTGTTTCCTCAAAGGAAGATGGTTCTATCACAACACATATTCTCATAAGAGCCATGTATCCAGTGTACCTATCAGGTGACCTCCTCTATCTGCGATGTGATGTGGGTGCTCCCACATTCTCTCTAGCATCTGACAAAAATCTATCTACCTCTCTGGTGCACTTTGTCCCATCTTTAGAAGACTCTTCTTGAGTGGATGTCTCCACTCTCGGATCCTTTGCATGTGGATGCTCCACATCAATCTAAGGCTGCTCAACCTTTGGAGCTAAAATCTCCTAAACCACATGTAACTGAATCTCCCTCTTAAGGGAAACTTGCATGGCATTCTCCTCATCAAATACATCCCTGGGAACCATTTTCATCCTACTAGTCGACAAGTACACCTGATAGTGGTTAGGTGTATCAGTGTACCCCAAAAATATCCCCAACTCTGATGTCATCTCAAGCTTCTTCCGTGTATCTTTGGTCACATGGAAATATACCGATGTCCCAAAAATCCTGATGTGACCAACATCTAGCCTCTTACTGGAATAATACTCCTTTGGTGTCTTCATCCCAAGTATCTGATGCGGGCTACGGTTCTAAACATAAACTTTTGTGCTGCATGACTCAGCCCACAAGTGTAGTGGGAGACCCTGATCATGAAACATCACCCTCGCTTCCCTTATTATGCTTATGTTCTTCCTCTCGGCCACCCCATATTGTTAAGGTTTATGGGGTGTCGTCAACTCCCGTTTAATCCCTTCCGCTACACAGAATTTCTTAAACTCATTTGAGACATACTCACCACCGTTATCATTCCGAAGAGATTTAACGTTCTTTCATGACTCTTTCTCCGCAAATGCTTTAAACTCACAAAACTTTGTGAAGGTTTGATGATTTTTCTGCATAAAAAATGTCAAGCATTTTCAAGAAAAGTCATCAACAAATATAACATAATATTGTGTCTGGCCATTGATGATGTCAAGAATGGTCCACACAAATATCAATGTACTCACTCTAGAATAGACTCTGCTCGACTGTCTCTGTCGTGGAAGGAAGACTTGGTGTATTTACCCAAAGTACATCCCTTGCATGTATCAACTTACTCTAGTGTACCTTTGGGAAAACCGGTGGATATTTGTTGCATGATTTTCAAAGCCCCGTGATGCAAGTGGCCCAATTGCCTGTGCCACAACTCGCCAACATCTCAGCTCTGCACCATCTCTGCTTTCGTGCTCAAAGCAACATAATCCTCTACCTCCAACTTATAGAGATTCTTCACCCGAATCCCTATATTCTTTACTTGACCTGTGGCTATGTGTCGAAGGAATGCCTTTTGTTTCAAGAAGATCATATCATAGCCTCTATCCTCAAGCATGGAAATGGATACCAAGTTATTCTTTAGCCCGGGCATATACATAAAATTCTTCAAGGTGAGTGGAGCCCCATGCTTCCTCTAAAAAGTAATTGTGCCCAATCCAGTAGCACTATACCTCTTGTCGTCACCCATCTCATTATGCATCTGGATATCTTTCTCCTCCAAGTCATTGAATAACTCTTTGTCGCTAGTCATGTGGAATGAAGCTCCATTGTCTAAGTACCATACACTTCCCATGATTGATGGCACCATGCATGCAATGAGGGAAAATTCCAATTCGAATTGTGAGGCCAAAGCCTCACCCGCCACTCCTCCTTAGGACTTCTTCTTGGACTTCTTGAGAAAACAATTTGTAGCAAAGTGTCCCGGTTCATGAAAATGAAAGCATTTCACTTTCACCATGTATTTTTTCTTACCTTCATGGCAAGAATCCAATTTGGAATGGGAAGATTTTCCTTTCCCCTTATTTGCCTTAATCGCTAAGTCACAGTTCTCTTCATCATTAGAATTTGATGAAGAGCGATCCCTGGTGTTCCTCCTGATCTCCTCCTGCATCAAATCCAACCACAGTCATTCCCAATCTAGTAGCTTCTCCCGACCATTTACAGAGTCCTGATAAATATGCCAACTCTTTGGGAGTCCCAGAAGTGCAAGACTCACCATATCATACTTGGAAACCATGATTCCAACACTTCCAAGTTCATCATGATATTGAGTGAACTTGGTCAAGTATTTTGGAATAGTCCCGCCTTTCTCCATTTTGATTTTTCACAGTTTTTCCTTTAGTGCCAATTTCCTTTGGTCATTTTTGTTTTTATACAAGTCTATCAATGATTTACGCATAGCATACAGAGTTCCCGTGCCATGGAGACTCGGGACAATTTGGTCTCAAACTCCCTCAAGGATTAGCCTCCTCGCCTTCACCACACACTTCTTCCATTCGACTAGATTTTGTGCATCCGATGCTACTAGCTTAGGAATGTATTGATCAAAAAATTCCTTCAAGCCATTGTCCTCCAGCGCAACCTCCATTCTGTCCCTTCAGGTTATATAAGTCGAGTTGCCTTCCAAGGCATACTTGAGCCACAAACCGTAGAACGTCATCTGTCAATCCTAAAGTATGTATTGCAACTTCAAATTTAACATGTAACCCAAAACTCAAAACTTAGAAATCTCCTCTAGTATATTGTCTCTAACTCTGATACCATGTAGATTTTCCTGTAGATTCATAAGTTCATGCAATTTACTAAAGCAAAGGACAAGAATCTACTTCTACTTTCAACCAACAGAAGCCAATAGATCGATGAAAACAATATGAACAAGGAGAAGACAAATCAATGGCACGTAACACAATATGTTTTCATGGGGAAAGCCACTACTCAAAACCCCGCCTATTTGTATTTCATTAATAAAAAATATGAGTGAAGATACAAAGCTTGTTCTCATAAGAATAATTCTGCATAAGTATGCTCAACTCTTTACCTCACAATCCTGTTATATTCCAACACTTAACCAATTTCCACTACCTTCCAAGCCCCTATTTCCTTGCCCAATTCCTAGGATGAATAGCCCATATTTAAATAGAATTCATGCGTCCAAAACTGCGCAATCCTAATTAGGTCTTCTTCCTAAATCCATGCATGATATTTACAACTCAATAAATCATACAACTAATAGTACATTGTCCCTGCACTCTAGTCTCAATTGGGTCTTTCTTAGAATTGAAATGCATGAGTTTTCGATGAGTGAATCTTTAGTTATCTAGAGTAGCATTTGTTGATGCACCAGTGCACTAACTGACTGCTAATCCTCTACTAGTTCAACAAACAATTATAACTAGTTTAACTAGCTATAACTCAGTAAACTGAGTTATCTAATTACAACTCAATCTAAACTCATACTGGAACCCTAAAATTTAGGGAGAACACTTACATGACTTCCAACTCGAAATTCCTAAGCTAATTAAGTTAATTAAACTTGATTAACTATTTACAAGTTGCTATGAGAACATAATTCTATTTTAAGTCACAGTTTAATTCAATGACAAATTAAACCAAAATTTCTTGTTGTCATTTCTCAACACTCTCCATCAATGGGAATTGCAATTATTGATCATCAAAGGGATTTCTAGCAGACAATGGGATTTCATTGAAGAAATTGAGGCAACATGGATAATCTCCATCATTTTGGAGCCTATTTGTAGACAGATGAATTGTGGCACTAACACGGTTCTTAGGCATCTAATCATAAGTGAGTATTCATTTAGTAAGGTTTGAAGTAGAACTGAGTCATCAATGCAAACAAGGACTTGAATAGAGGGACAGTTGAGTAGCATTGTGTACAACGTAATTTGGCAATAAACTAGTAAGAATTTTTGGGTTTTGTTGGGATTTATCTGTAATATTATTGCAAAATCTCATTGTAAAGTGGTCAATGTCCCTGGTATGGGAGCCCATAATAATTTATCTCATTTATTATCATTTTTAGAGAGCTTGGGTGGTTCTAGGCAGGTATTGAACTCACCTTCAATTTGGAGCCTAAAAGCACTCAGGGTGGTAGGGTGGGGCTAGGGTGAGTTGGAGCTTGCTAGGGTGTTGGATCATTCTTTTAGTTCACTCTTGATAAAAACAAGGAATTGGAGCTAGAAAATTGAACACTTTTCTAGAGTACTAGGGAGTTGGGGCTTCCCTCTCAATTGGATCTTAAACATTTTTTATGTACTCACAAAATTATTAGAAAAGTGATCAATGGTTTTTTTGTCTCACAAGGGGTTTTCCACCTAAATCTTATTGTGTTTATTGTCTACTGCTCATTTATAATTTTAAATTGATGTTGAAGATTAATTAATTCTCTAAAATAATTAGTAATTTACTAATTACTAAGAAATATGGGTTCACCCCCCTCTCAACATTTCCAACAATTGGTATCAAAGTCGATCCTTGTACAATTAGTAAACAATTAAAGGGATATCATGGAAAGAACCAAGAATGGAGTTCATTTTTTAATGGGGAAAACCATGCACTATGGACCCGAAGTATGCAAGTATATGTACTTGCACAACGATATAATATTTGGGAAATAGTCAAGCAAGGCTATGATGCAAAAGCCTCTCTCCTCCAACAGATGAAAAAGGTAGGAAACTTGTCGAATACGTTGACATAGATTATCATTGAAGCCAATATGGAAATATTTGAGGAGCCAGAGGAAGAAAACAGAGCCATCGAAGGAAGCAAACAAAGTCATCAAAGGAAGCAAACAGAGCCATCAGAGGAAGCAAATAGAGCTACCAGGGGAGCCAGAGGAAGCAAACTGAGCCATCGGAGGAAGCAAATAGAGCTATCGGAGCAATGGATGCAAAAGAATACACTATCGAGAGCTATCAGAGAAAAGTATGGCAAAGAATGCCAAAGAATACACTATTGGGAGCTATTAGGAGAAATATAGTGTATATGCATGCAAATACACTGTCAGAGCGAAGTATGGAAAATAATGCCAAAGAATACACTATGGGGAGATATCGGGAGAAATATAGTGTATATGTATGTAAATACACTATCGGAGGTAGAAGACTCATATATATATGCATTTATACTATTGGAGGTGGGAATCATAGTTATATTCAAATACACTATCGGAGCGAAGAAATATGTATATATCGGAGTATAATGGCGGAATATGTATATATTGGCGATATTTTTATCGGCGGGTTCTACTATATGCCATCACCCCAAAACCCCCGATTGTGATATATATGTGTGGATCCGACGACATATATGTTTGGGTGTATAAACAGGTGAAGTCTAGGTAAATGCTTCAAAGCAGGTTTTAAGAGTATTTCATATATGCAGGCCTTTAATTCTTGCCCCGATAAAACATGCAAATTTGTATTATATATATATATATATATATATATATATATATATCATATAACTGCGATACATGCGGACCCGCTCAAACACTGAAACATGATTTAATAACATATCACATCCGCCCTATCGGTAATCGCATATTGCAATACACAAAGGGTTGTCCTCCTGCAAGCGCCAATTGTGATGAATGTTGCGGACCCGATGCAACATTACAATTTGGTCTATTGTTATGTCGCATCCGACATATCGCAAGTGCTTAAGGCCTTGCACCTCTGAAAGCGCTGATTGCGATATACACTGCAGACCCGATAAAGTTATAAATGCGGGCGTAATAAATTTGAAGTCTGCCCTTTAGTGTTTTTTCATATATTCCTATGTATTACATTTGCGACCATAAAAAGGCGGGTCTGCATTCCCAGTGCATCTGACCCTCCACCGTTGATCATCCCTTCATAGATCCAACGGTCTACATATATTTCGGGTGGACATGTAGCTCGAGGAATACCCACCCGAAAAGTGGTATCCTCTTCCTTCCCACTGCTACGTGTCGCTTGCCGAGTGGAATCAGAAGCCATCCTCTGAATACTAGTTCCCACTTATGCCCCTTCCGAAATACCACTTGTGGTATAAGAATATCTGTATTGCGCGGGTTTTTTTTGAAGGCCAAAATGCATAAGAAATTCTCTCGATAGTTCAAAAGGCATGAATGATGCCGATTGTGATGGCAATGGTGACATGGCAAATCTCTTTGTGTATTTCGGTCCTCGTTGTTGAATCAACGTGTCCCAGGAGTGTTGGTGAGCACGAAGAGACAAAGGAAGCTATAGAGACTGAAAAGCCAGGAAGCCGAAGGGTAAGCCAGCGCAAAGGAAACCGAAAAGAAAAAGAAATGAAGGAGAGGGAAGCCAAAGGACAAGTGAGTGTTGAAGAAGCCGAAGAGCCAGTGGAAAGTGGAAAGGAACAGTCAGAGGCATCAGGAATACAAAAATAGGAAAAAATAAGGAAGTGTGTGCGAATAATCAGAGTCAGAGGAAGTTGAAGTTCAGGCAGAGGCAACAGAGGCAGCAGAGGCAGGAGAAGCAGGAGAACAAGAGTGAAGCAGAAGCTCAACAGGTTTGGGAGCAAAGAACTACAACAAAGTAGTTTATACCAAGTTAGGGTTGGAGCCTAAGAACTAAAAGGATTGGAATCCTTGGGAGTTGGTGCTCCTAAGTGCAGAACTATTGCCTTGGAAAAACGGATTTGGTGCTATGGAGGTTGGAGCCTCACAAAAGTCAAAGTTGGTGCTTGGAAACTGATTGCAATTATTTACATATTGTATCTATTTCATTGCACTGTTTGTGTTAATAAAAGCATTTATTCCAACTATCTATTTATGTGTTTCATATATACATGTTTTGGTGATAAAAAGAAAAATTAAAAAGAAATACCGATTCACCCCCCCCCCCCTCAGTATTTCCAACAATTGGTATTAGAGCGAGCTTCTTCATATTAGCCTAACAGCTTGAAGAAGGATTCGTAGTCATGATGAGAAGACACGAAGTGTTAGGAAAACATCCTCTGTTCGGTGACACCAACTTTTCTTACTGGAAAAATAGAATGACCTACTACTTAATGTGCCTTGGACCTGAAGTCTGGCATTTCGTTCTAAATGAGTACCAAATTCCTACCACTCTTCCAACAGATCAATACAAGAGGAAATCCTACATTGCAAATGTAAAATCCTTGAACTCCATCACTAGTGGAATCATTGATTCCGAGTTTACAAAAGTCATAAATTGTAACTCTGCCAAAGAAATGTGGGATAAGCTAGTTGGCTTATACGATGGAGACTCAAAAGTAAAGAAGGCAAAGCTTCAAACTCATAGAAGGCAATTTGAAAGTCTGAAGATGGAAGATGAAGAAGATATTGCATCATACCTCCTCCGAGTAGCTGAAGTGGTCAACTCTCTTAAAGGATTGGACAAAAAGATTGAAGAAAGTACCATTGTTCAAAAGGTCTTAAGATCTCTTCCAGACAGAATTGACTCCAAAATAAGTGCTATAGAAGAAGCAAATGATCTAGATGCTCTCAATATGGATGAAATCCATGGAATCCTCACTGCATATGAGATGAGAAAAGGTGGCCCAAGCTCCAAAGATGCAGCATTGAAGGCCTCAAAATCAAAGAAGGGGAAAGAAAGGAATCGTTGTAGTGATGACTCCGATGTGGAATCCGAATTGGCTCAACTACAAAAGCTGAAGAAAGGATCTAAGCTAAAAGGTAAGTACCCTCTTATCTATTTCAAATGTGGAAAAATAGGTCATTATGCTGCAAAATGTCCTCATAAACATGATAGTTATGATGAAGGAAATTCTAAAAGAAGGGGATCAATAAGTAGAACTTCTTCTCTAAGCAAGATGAGTTTAATGAGGATGAATTTGTAGTCATCAAAAAGAAATCAAATGAGGAAAGTGACCATGATGAAAGCCAAGAAACATTATTCATGGAATTCACAAATGATGATTACTCAGGGCTAGAAGGAAATGTAGATGAACTGTTAATAAGTGCCATTGAAGAAAATGAGAAATTACGGAATAAAATCATTTCTCTCGAGGTAGAAAATGAGGAAACAAGAAGAAGAGAAGATCTCTTGGAAACAAAGCTAAAATAAAAAGAAGAGACTTGTGAAGAACGTGAGCCGAAATAGTATCTCTGAGGAAGGAAATGGAGAAAGTTAAAAATGGTTGGAAAAGCTCTCAAATACTTGAGACTATCCTGAAAAGTCAAAAACCCTCAACATGACAAGTCTGGAAAAGGTTTTAAAGGAGAATCATAAATCACTAAGAATAGTGCGAAAAGCTATGCCGATGCACTTTCCAGCAACCCAAAAGAAGAAAAAGTATGTCATCAAAGGCGCATCCCAGATCCAAAGAATGAAGAGAGAATAACTCCAAAGAAGAATGTGGATTCGAATCATGGATACTACAACAAGTACAAACTATTATTCCATCATAGGCCCATCTCAAATCTAAAGAATGAAGCAGGAGAAATTCCAAGGAAGGAAATTGACTCAAACCGTGGCTACTACAACATGTACAAAACTATCTTTCTTGGACATTGTTTTCATTGTAAAAAAATTGGTCATCAAGCCAGACATTGCATGGCTTGCAAGAGTGAAACACCAAAATAAAGGATCAAATAATCAAACCATATGGCCCCAAAAGGCAGGGACAAATAAAAACCTTCAATTCGTTTGATCCCTTGACCAAATTTGATCTGATTTTCTCATTATGCTACAATAATGGACATTATGAACAAAACTTCCCACTCAAGAGAGGAAAATCAAGTAGTGAGAATCCCAACATGGATAAATGTGGCCTAGCTCTATATGCTCAAAATAATGAAAATCATTGGTTTGTGGATAGTGGGTGCTCCAGACACATGACAGGGGACAAAAGGAAGTTTGTCTCATGAGCAAAAAGGAAGGAAATGTGTCCTTTGGAAGTGGATCTACCAGAATTGTGGGAAAAGGAATTGTTACTCTTATCAATGGAAAAGTAAAAGCTCAAGATGCTCTGCTAGTAGACGGGATCAAACACAACCTCCTGAGTGTCAGCCAAATCTGTGATCAAGGACATAATGTTGTCTTTAGCACCAAAGACTGTGAAATAAGGAACTCTTCCTTAGGGGAACATGTGGCGAAAGGGGTTAGGACACCAGACAACATTTACATTCCAAATAATATTCAAGAGAGTAAATGCTACCTAAGTCAAATAGATGAAATTTGGTTGTGGCACAAGCGACTTGGATATACAAGCTTCGAAAATCTGATCAATATCAGCAAGATTAAATATGTACGAGACATCCCAAGGCTATTCAAACCAAATCAAGGAGTATGTGGTCCATGTCAACATGGAAATCAAACCAAAACTAGCCACAAGACCAAGGAGCTCTCTACATCAAAGCCCTTGGATATCATCCATGTTGATTTATGTGGACCAACTAGAAATCAGGCACTTTAAGGAGAAAGGTACTTGGTTTTATTTGTTGATGACTATACTAGAATGATGTGGATATATTTTATAAAATATAAATCTGAAACATTTGAGTGTTTTAAGAATCTAAAAGCACTCGTAGAAAATGAAAAGGACTCAAAAATTAAGTGCCTCAAAACAGATAGAGGGGGAGAATTCACATCAAAAGAATTTAATGAGTTCTGTAATAAACATGGAATTAAAAGAGAATTCTCTGCTGCCAAAACACCCCAGCAAAATGGGGTAGTTGAAAGAAGAAACTAAACAGTTCAATAAATGGCAAGAATAATGTTATTAGCAGTAGACTTGTAGCCAAAATTCCGGAGAGAAGCAATCAGGACAATTGTCTATACCTTGAATCGAACTAAATTAAGACCAAATTGTGATAAAAATCCATATGAATTATGGAAAGGAAGACCTGCTTCAGTAAAGTACTTCAAGATCTTTGGAAGCAAGTGCTTCATAGAAATCAATGATGGCTCACCAACAAATTTTGATTCTCGGGTTGATGAAGGGATATTCCTTGGATACTCTACACAGAGCAAAGCCTACAAGTGCTACAATTTTCGACTAAGGAAAATAGTGGAAAGAATTGATGTAAATATTGATGAAGACCTTCCAGAAAAGAACTTGAAGAACTTGAAGATGATCCTCTCATTGAAGAAGAAGAACCTAAAGAAGAAGAAATAGATCAGGAAGAAGAAGAAGAGGAAAAAGAACCACCTCATACCCCTTCAAAGATGAAGTTTCTCTAGAAATATCATCCAGAAGAGTGGATTATTGGCAATAGAGATGAACGGATGCAAACCCAAAGAAGGATGATAATTACACCAAAGAGAAACGTTATTGCTCGTCTATCCATGATAGAACCATAAACATTTGCACAAGCAAGTAAGGATCCTCATTGGGTAAAAGTCGTGGAAGAAGAAATGTCCCAAATTGAGAAGAACAAGACATGGGAGTTGGTACCTCGTCCAAAGGACAAAAACATAATAGGAACCAAGTGGGTATTCAAAAATAAAATGAATGAAGATGGACAAGTTATCATAAACAAAGCAAGGCTTGTTTGCAAAGGCTATTCACAAATTGAAGGAATTGACTTTGAAGAAACATTTGCACCAGTAGCTCATATGGAGGCTATCAGGATGTTCTTGGCATTTGCTTGCTCAAAAGGATTCAAAATCTATCAAATGGACATAAAATCAACATTTCTAAATGGGGAACTCAAGGAAGAAGTCTACATGGAGCAACCATAAGGGTTTGATCTAACAGAAGGAAAAGACTTAGTCTATAAGTTGAAAAAGGCATTGTATGGGTTGAAACAAGCTCCCAGAGCTTGGTATGCAATATTGGATCACTATCTACAACAAAGGCTTCAAGAAGGGAGTGGCAGGGAGTAATCTCTACATAAAGACGGATGGAGGTAAGTTACTAGTCAAACTTGTTTATGTTGATGATCTGATTTTTGCTAGAAATAATGATTAAATGAGCCATGAATTTTCTCAAAATGTCAAGAGAATTCGAGATGTCAATGATAGGAGAGTTATCTCACTTCCTTGGACTACAATTATCTCAATTTAGAGTAGGATTTTTTATATCTCAGCCAAATATCTTAAATACATGCTTAAAAGATATGGAATGGAAGATTGTGCACCCATGAGCACACCTATGACCACAAATTGCAAATTGAGCAAAAATGATGACTCCCCTCCAGCAGATGCAACTCATTACAGGTCAATAATTGGAGCCCTTCTATACTTAACTGCTATAAGACCCGACATAATGTAGGCAGTAGGAATGGTGGGAAGATTTCAATCTGCTCCTAAACAATCCCATTTGTTAGTTGTAAAAAGAATTCTCAGATATATGAAAGGAACTCCTGATTTCGGTCTTTGGTACCCTAAGAGCTCAACACTGACTGTAACTGCATACATTGATGCTGATTGGGCCGGAAGTGTAGATGATCGGAAAAGTACTAGTGGAAATGCATTCTTCCTGGGAGATTGTTTAGTATCTTGGCTCAGCAAAAAACAGACATCCATATCATTATCCATAGCTGAAGCCGAATATATAGCTGCAGCAGACTGTTGTACTCAAATATTATGGATGAAGGAAGCTCTAAAAGATGTCAACATAGGTACAGATCAACCAATTACCATCTATTGTGATAACACAAGTGCTATCAGTCTCAGCAAAAATCCAGTGATGCACTCAAAGACCAAATATATACCAATCAAGTATCATTTCCCTCGTGAACAAGAAGTTGAACAAAACATCATATTGGAATATATCAATACTAAGGAGTAGATAGCTAATATTTTCATAAAACCTCTTCCTCAAGAGGCATTTTAACATCTTCATCAAAATATGGGGGTCATCTCTTTAACATCACTCAAGTTCATTCATAAATATGGTGCAGGACAGGGGGAGCAGTTCTACAGGGGGAGCAGTTCGACAGGTGGAGTCTGTATGCATTCCTTTGCCATTGATGTCAAATGGGGAGAGTAGAAGAATATTGCCATCAATAACAAAGGGGGAGATTGTTGACATAGATTGTCATTGATGTCAATATGGAAATATTCGAGGAGCCATAGGAAGCAAACAGAGCCATCGGAGGAAGCAAACAGAGCTATTGGAGCTAACGGAGGAGCCAAAGGAAGCAAACAGAGCCATCGAAGGAAGAAAATAGAGCTATCGGAGCAATGGATGCCAAAGACTACACTATTGAGAGCTATCAAGCAAAGTATGGCAAAGAATGCCAAAGAATACACTATCGGGAGCTATCGAGAGCAATATAGTGTATATGCATACAAATACAATATTGGAGCAAAGTATGGCAAAGAATGCCAAAGAATACACTATCGGGAGCTATCGGGAGAAATATAATGTATATGTATGTAAATACACTATTGGAGGTAGAAGACTCATATATATATGAATTTACACTATCGGAGGCGGAAACCATAGTTATATTCAAACACACTATTGGAGCGGGGAAATATGTATATATAAGAGTATAAAGGTGGAATATGTATATATCGGCAGGTTCTACTATATGTCATCACCCAAAAACCCCCGATTGCGATATATATGTGTGGACCCGACGACATATATGTCCGGATGTATAAACAGGTGAAGTTTGGGTAAGTGCTTCAAAGCAAGTTTTAAGTGTATTTCATATATGTGGGCCTTTAAGTCTTGCCACGATAAAACATGCAAATTTTCAATATATATATATATATATCATATAACTGCAATACATGCGGACCTAGTGAAATACTGAAATATGATTTAATATCATATCACATCCGCCCTATCGATAATCGCATATCGCAATACACAAAGGGTTGTCCTCCTGCAAGCGCCGATTGTGATGAATTGACCCGATGCAACAATACAGTTTGGTTTATTGTTATGTCGCATCCAACATATCGCAAGTGCTTAAGGACTTGCACCTTTGAAAGCGCCAATTGAAATATACACTGCAGACCCGATAAAGTTATAAATGCAGGCGTAATAAATTTGAAGTCTCCCCTTTAGCGTTTTTTCATATATTCCTGTGTATTACATTTGTGACCATAAAAAGGCAGGTCCACATTATCGGTGCATCTGACCCTCCACCGTTGATCATCCCTTCATAGATCCAACGATCTACATATATTTCGGGTGGACATATAGCTTGAGGAATACCCGCCGAAGAGTGGTATCCTCTTCCTTCCCGCTATTACGTGTCGCTTTCTGAGTGGAATCAGAAGCCATCCTTTGAATACCAGTTCCCGCTTATGCCCCTTTCGAAATAACACTTGTGGTATAAGAATATCTATATTCCGCGAGTTTTTTTTAAGGCCAAAATGCATAAGAAACGCTCCCTATAGTTCAAAAGGCCTGAATGATGCCGATTGCGATGGCGGTGGTGACATGGCATCTCTCTCTCTGTATTTTGGTCCTCGTCGTTGAATCAACGTGTCCCATGAGTATTGGTTACCACGAAGAGACAGAGGAAGAGACAACAACCGAAAATCCAGGAAGCCGAAGGGTAAGCTAGCATAGAGGAAACCGAAAAGAAAAAGCGATGAAGGAGAGGGAAGCTAAAGGAAAAGTGAGCGTTAAAGAAGCCGAAGAGCCAGTGGAAAGCGGAAATGAACAGACAGAGGCATCAAGAATACAAAAACAGGAAAACACAAGGAAGTGTGTGCGAATAATCAAACTAAAAGGAAGCTGAAATTTAAGCACAGGCAGGAGAGGCAGGAGAAGCAGGAGAGCAAGAGTGACGCAGAAGCTCAGTAGGTTTGGGAGCAGAGAACTACAACAAAACAGTTTATACCAGGTTAGGGTTGGAGCCCATGGGGTTGGAGCCTCAGAACTAAAAGGATTGGAATCCTTGGGAGTTGGTGCTCCTAAGTGCAGAACTATTGCCTTGGCAAAATAGAGTTGGTGCTCTGGAGGTTGGAGCCTCACAAAAGTCCAAGTTGGTGCTTGGCAACTGATTGCAACTATTTACACATTGTATCTATTTCATTGCATTTTTTGGGTTAATAAAAGCATTTATTCCAACTATTTACACATTGTATCTATTTCATTGCATTTTTTGGGTTAATAAAAGCATTTATTCCCCCCTCTCACTATTTCCAATAGAATATGATGGCAAATCCAAGAATTTCATTATGAGTGGACTCACTCAATTTTTCTATGCTAAGATGTTGGGTTGTAAAACAACTAAGGAACTTTGGGGAAATCTTCAAAACATATATGGAGGAGACTCAAAGGCCAAAGAAGAAAAACTTCAAATTTGCAGAGCTGAATTTGAAGAAGAGAACATTGTAGCTTAATTTCAATGAGTGGATGAAGTAACAAATGCCTTGAAAGGACTGGGAGAACCTACATATAAAAAGGTTATTGTACAAAAGACCCTGAGATCTCTTCCAGCAAAATTTAATCCTAAAGCTTTTGTCTTAGAAGATAGATTAGAATTAAACAAACTTAGCATGGATGAGCTACACATGATTCTTACATCTTATGAAATAAGGATTGAATAGGAATATGGTCCATATAACCTTGAAGAAACATTCAAAACATCCAAGATGATTGAAAAGGATAAACGAGAATCAAGACCAAGCTCTAGTTGTTGCCAAGAAGAATACTCAGATGAAGAAATCACTAACTTTGTGAGAAAGATGAAAAGAGGAACAAGTGAGTTCAAAGGTAAACTTCCATTAATATGTTTCAATTGTGGTGATATTGGTCACTTTGTAGCTAAATGTCCTCATAATAACTCTGGCAACAAAGATGAAGCACCCAGGAAAGGGAAGAAGGGTCAAAGAAGATTCAACAAGCAAGGTAAGAAGAAAGGATTTAAAAAAAGTTTTTTTTCCAAAGAAGACAATTCATCATTTAAAGAAGAAAGTGATAGCGACAAAGAAAATTAAACATGAAGAGTACTATTCATGGCTAGCGACAATAGGAAGGTGTCTAATAATTTAACTAGGTTCGGTCTTCATGTAATATAATTGTCAAAGAATAAAGAAAAATATTTTTATTATTGTATCAATGAATTATTAAATCATGGGTTTCATGCTTGGCTCATCATTATATTAGTCAAAGTGCCCATTGTGGACACCTATCATTAATATTGAGTCAATAGAGTCATTATGCATTTAAAGAGAACCTTCTTGGGCTTTGGAATCATGTAAAAAGGTTTCTTATTGAGTCAAATATGATTTATGTAACCTCCACACCAAGTCGGCCTAAAGGACACCAACTCAACCTCACCTGGAGCCTATAAATAGAAGGAAATCGAATTCATTTGGAACATCTCTCATCTCAAGCAAGTTCGATATCTATAGTGTAGCTAGAAAAAGTGCTAAGTGGGTCAAGGAAGTCAAAAGAAGCGCTAGTTGGGTCAAGGTTAAGGAGAAGGAAGAAATTGAAGTTTTGGTGCTACTCTCTCTCTCTCTCTTTCGTGCCCTATTTTGGGAGATCGAAGTCTTCCAAGTTTTGTTACTTCCAGTTGCTACCTGATGTCGTACGTTGCTTCATAATTGAAGTTGCTGGAGTGGAAGTGTTGCTGCAAAGGGGTCGAAGATCTGGAAAGGTTGACTTCGTGTGGAGGGAAGGTTTGGTCTATGTCTAGGTTGAAGAGTCTCAAAGAAAACTATTGAAAGAAGAAATTTTTTGACTGGGTTTTTCCCTAGCATAGTGCCTACATCTCGTGTCTTGTGCTTTTGTGATCTTCATACACACATAACATGGTAACTTCTTGATGAAAGATAAGATAATAAAGAACTAAAATAAGTCAACATAACTCACAAGTAATTATTAAGAAAGAGGAATCAAACCCTAATCTACTTGCATTGATTTCTCAACATGGTATCAGAGCTAAGGTCAGGAAAGGGTGAAGATCACTTTGTTGTCTCAAAAGTAATGAACATGGATTCTAACTCTCTGATAAACTATATGAGAATGGGTATCAACATTGTTGGAATCTAGGTTAGGAAGATCATACACTACTTATTCAACAAGGTCAAAAGTCAACGACTCTTGACTGTTCTTACAGGTTCTCTTAGTGATGACAATGCATGGATCATTGATAGTGGAGCATCAAGGCACATGACAAGAGAAAGTAAAAAACTTGAACATTATCAAAGGAGCCATCTTCTCATGCAGTTGAATTGGGTGACAACAAAAACTATGATGTTAGAGGAATGGGATCAACATCGTTGAAGTTAGAAAATGGATCAAAGTTGCACCTCAATAACATACTATATATTACAAGTTTGAAAAATAATTTGCTTTCTATTTCTTGTTTAGAAGATAAAGGAGATAGAGTTACTTTTGTTGATGGAAAAGTACTGGTTTGGGGAAAAGAATATAGCATTGATAAACCTAGGGTTATTGGAGTTCGTGAAGGGAGCCTTTATAGAGTTATAACACCACCTCCTCAAGCTTTGGTTCACATGGAGATCAATCCCATTGAGCTATGGAAAAGGAGGTATGGTCATATACATTATAAGGTTATCCATACTCTTAATCAATTGGCTCATGGCATTCCTAATATGAAGTTAGATCATGAAGGTGTGTGCAAGGGATGCTCTTTGGGAAAAAATACAAGAAATCCATTTCCTAATAGTGAAACTAGGTCTAAAGAGATATTATACCTCATTCACTCTGATGTGTGTGGGACCATGTCTGAAAAATCACTTGGAGGTCATCTATACTATGTAGCAATCGTTGATGACCATTATAAAAAGAGATTTCTCTACCTTCTTAAAACAAAAGACGAAGTATTTGAAAAGTTCAAGGAGTTTAGATCCGAAGTGAAAACCCTAACCGAAAGAAAGATAAAAACTCTAAGGTCCGACAATGGTGGGGAATACACTTCTAAGTAATTGATTGCATATTGTAAGGAAGCAGGTATTAAGAGGGATCTCATTGCTCCCTATTATCCCGAAAAAAATGGAGTGGATGAAAAGAAGAATAGGTCAATTGAAGAAGGCATTCGAGCAATGCTCCTTGATCAAGACCTACCAAAATTCTTATGGGGAGAAGCTGCAATGACAATCGTGTACATTCAAAATACAAGTCTTCATAGAATTGTTAATAATATAACACCTAAGGAAGTATTCACAGGAAAGAAACCAAGTGTGGATCACCTCCGATATTTGGAAGTCTAGAATACATTCATATTCCAAAAGACCAGCGAAATAAGTTGGATTCCACAAATATCAAAGGAATATTCGTTAGATATAGTCTCTCCTCAAAAGCATATAGACTCTATATCAAGGAAGGAAGACATATTGAAGAAAGCAAGGATGTCGTATTTGATGAAAATCAAGCCTACAAGAATTCAAAGGATATTCCCATTGATTTCGATGATGAAGAAGTTCCAATGTTTAAAGAACAAGAATATCATCATGAAAACCCTACTGCAAATCAATAAGAAGAACAAGAACCAAGTGAGCCTATTCAATCTGTGGTCATCCCAACCATAAGTAAAAGGAAAAATTTGTTAAAATATACATTATAATGTTGAAGGACATGAAGTTGTGAAAGGAACCTTAAGGGAAAGTAAAATATTGAAGGGATATTCTGGTTATTTTGCATATATGACAAAGTTAATTGAAGCTGAACCATCTACATTCAAGGAAGTTTCTCATCAAGAGGTTTGGAAGAAAGCAAAGCAGGAATAATATCAATCCATTATGAAGAGTGGGGTTTGGGAAATCATTCCTAGACCTAGTGACAAATCAGTTGTCACCTCCAAATGGATATATAAGATCAAACATGTTGTTGATAAAGTATAGACAAATACAATGGTAGATTCGTTGCAAGGGGATTCTCTTAAAAGGAAGGCATTGATTATTAAGAAACCTTTGCACCCACAACAAGGTACACTACCATTAGATATTTGGTTTCATTGGTTGCTACAATGTGTTGGAATATCCATCAAATGGATGTGAATATTGCATTTCTGAATGGGACCATTGATGAGGAAGTGTATATCAAACAACTCGGAGGCTTTGAAGTTAATAGCAAAGACCCTCATGTTTGTAGACTCAAGAAGGCCCCTATATGGTTTGAAGCAAGCACCTATGGCATGCTATGCAAGAATTGATGCATATCTCCTTAGAATTGGGTTCGTAAAGAGTTATGTTGATCCAAATCTCTACATCAAGGTTGTGATAATGAGCTCATCATTATTCTACTATATGTGGATGATCTATTCATCGCAGGTGTGGAGCAAAGAATTCAAGAATGCAAGAAGATGTTGGAAGTTGAATTTGAGATGAAGGATATAGGACCAATGCACTATTACCTGGGTCTAGAAGTATGGAAAAAACTTGGGGAGATATATTTGGGGCAAGGAAAGTACATCATCAAGTTGTTGCAGAAATTCGCAATGATGGATTCCAAGCATATGACTAATCCTATGGTCACCAATATCAAGAATTTGAGGGGCTCTTACTCAAGTCTCGTGGATCCCAGCTCTTATTGTCAGTCGATGGGATCCCTAATGTATCTGGTAAATACTAGGCCAGATATATGTTTTGCAGTAAACATTCTTAGTCAGTTCCAGTTGGAGCCTCGTCATGATCACTGGATAGAAACCAAACACATATTGAGTTATCTCCACGGCACTATACATCACTGCATAGAGTATGATAGTAAGGAAGTCAAGATAATTGGCTTCACATATTCTGATTGGGGTGGCAGTGAGACCGATGGAAGGAGCACTACCAGGGGATGTTTTAGTCTAGGAGAGCTAATTGAGATGTTATGCATTAGTTACTTGGAACATATAGAGAATATGTGATGCAACTTTAAGAAGAAGAAATAGAATCAGAGATGGAGATATGAAAAACTATAGACAAGTAAACCAACATGTTGTTTTCATTTTCCATGAAGGGATTATGGTCTCCTTTCAAGTTGTGGCTTGATAATATCAAGTTATAGCTTGTTGAGGTAGGAGCCTCATATGGGTTGTATCCTGCAGAACACATATGGGAGTTGGAGCTTCCTTGCATGTTGCAGCTTGCAGAAAATTGAGGTAGCAACCTCCTATAGGTTGGAGCCTACAAAAAATCAAATGTAATAAGTGAGTAGGATCTTGCCTTTCCATCAAAACAATAAATAAAAAAATCGTGGTTTTCTCTCTTTATGGGCTTCCACTTATATCTGGTGTCCATATGTGCTTGCTTTTATGTGTTGATGTGATGTTGTGGTTTATTTATTACTTTTTATTCACATATTCAATATGTTGGTCATTATGTGTTAAGCTACGCATTCAAAAGGTTCAGTTAATGATTTTAAATAAAATAAATTAATGTCCATGAATGTACTAAACTAATTCACCCCCCACCCTCAATTGACTTAAATTTTCATCAGTATCTTCCACTGGTTGAGTTTTCATATAATAATGGGTACTAGGAGTCCTTGAAGATGAGTCTATTTGAGATTATTTAGGGGCAGAGTTAAAATAATCCTATCAACTGGATTGATATAGTGAACAGGGTGTTGATTGTACCAAACATGTTGGCAGAGATGGAACAAGAAATGCAGGTTATTAAGAGGAATTTGAAGGCAGCACAAGTCATGCAAAAGAGTTATGCATGTTAACACAAGGCATTCAAGGAGTTTTAGGTTGGGGAGCATGTGTACTTACACATCAAGCCCAAGAAGAGCTCCTCAAGGATTGGAACAAGTGCCAAACATGCACCTCAGTATTATGGGTGTTTTGAGATCCTTGAGAGGATTGGACCAGTGGCCTACCGACTTGCACTACCACCAACAGTGAAAGTACATGATGTTTTCCATGTTTCATATCTTAAGAAGTATGTCCAGGATGTTGATCATGTGAATGATTGGTCTATATTGCAAGTAGAACTAGAGGGATAATTCCATCCAGACTCTTAGTGCATTTTGCAATGGAAACAACTCATGATCTAGAACCGAGCAATTGAGCAAGTTAAAGTGTAATGGAAACACTTTGTGCTTGATGAAGCTACTTGGGAGATGGATGATTAAATGTGGGCTATGTATCCTTCTTTATTTTCTACTTGAGAAGATGTGTTTGATGTATGTGTATTGGTTTATGATTATGCATATGTGTATTGTGTATATTGCAATGAGTTGTGTTATAAAACTTCAATAAGAGTGTGTTGTAAATACTACATTGAGTTGTGGCATAAAACTCCAATAAGCAGTGTGGTGTTCATGTTTTCATTAGTTGGTATGATGTAAATGCTACATTGAGCTATGTTATAAAGCTCCATCGGCAACATGTGTTTGTTGGTTATAAGCATCATTGAACACCGATGAGAGTGTTCCCCCAAGGGGGAGGGGTTTGTGACAACCCGTGGTTGAATCTTTATGTAAATAAAATAAGACCAAGGTTATGAGACATGTATTGCAAGTTGAATGTTGGGGAAACATTTTGGTGGGTATCACTTGTGGATTATTTATGGCTATGGAAATTGGAAAATGCATTGGCAAAGGTAAAGTGGCAATAATTGGCATTTATTTATGAAAATAAACGAAAATAGGATAAAAGGAAGGTGAAGAGACACAAATTTGCATGCAAGGGAAATTGAAAGAAAAATGAAGGAGAATGAAGAAAATAGTGGCATCAATAATAAAAAGGCTTTAGAGGATCATTTTCTAGCATTTGGTCAGTTCAGTTTTGGCTCTTTCATTTTTCACACTCTCATTCTCTCGTACTCTTGCACACTTAGAGCATTCTTGGAACACTCTATTATTCACTTGGATAGGAGAAATAAGGCAAAGGAAAGCAGGGGGCATAATGAAACAGTTGGATCAACCAGTACAACTAGATTGCTTTGCAGGTAACAAGTTGCATGTGTGATTTCCTTGTTGATTTATGGATGGATTGTATATGCATGTGATTTTCTGGTTATGAGTTGTCATTGACATGAAGATTTTCTTGGAGTGACAGTGGTTTTAGCCTTGCCTTTCGATTTCCTAGATAACAATGGTGTTGTGGGTTTCCCACATGTTGTTTTTCTGATTGTTTTTCATGTTCCCTATGGTTGTGGGTTGGAAAAAATGATATGGAAGCCCTGGAAAAGTTTGGGTTGAGTTACTAGTTCCTAAAGTTGTTGGTTGGGACAAACGCTCTAGAGTCTTTGGTGGTTTGAGTTACTAGTCCTTGGAGCTGTGGTTGGAACAAACACTCTAGAGCCCTAGAAGGATGTGGGTTGCGTTACTAGTTCCTTGAGCCCTGGAAAACTTGGGTAGAGACCGATCTGGTTGATGTTAGTGATCTCTGTATCATGGAGGTGGAATCACTGTGGATGAGGGTTGAGGTTGATAGATGAGGTTGCAACCTCAATTTTTTGCAAGCTGCAACATACAAGGAAGCTCCAACTCCCATATGCTTTCTATAAGCTACAAGCCATAGGCGGCTCCTATCTCAACAATATCTAACCTCATATTTATCAAGCCACAACTTGAAAGGAGACCACAATCCCTTCATGCAAAATGAAAACAACATGTTGGTTTACCTAGTCTATACTTTTTGGCCGACACTTTTTGTTGATGTCTAGGTCCCAAAGTAGGGAGGGTGGCATTGGTTGTAGAGCTCTGACCTCGGATACATGCTTAGGTCCCTGGGTTGGTGGTTAGCAAGTAAGCCTAATAGTACCTAGAAAGGTTGAAACTTGAGTCCACCTTCGCCCCACTTGGATAGATTTCCCTAGTCAAGAATCTAGTCCATGGCATTGTGATGACTAAACTGTCGAGAGACCAATGGATAGGTTTCCCTGGTCAGGAATCTAGCCCACGGCATTGCGGTACCTAAACTCTTCATTGTTCATATAGTTTGAGATATTCCATTATATTTGTGTAATATGAATACTTCCCTAGTTAAGAGCGAGTGTTGAAGAATGTAACTAGGTTCGGTCTTCTTGTAATATACTTTTCAAAAGAATAAAGAAAAATAGTTTTATTTTTGTATCAATGAATCATTAAAGCATGGGTCATCATTATATTAGTCAAAGTCCCCATTGTGGAGTCCTAAGATTAATATTGAGTCAACAGAATCATTGTACATTTAAAGAGACCCATCTTGGGCTTTGGAATCACGTAAAAAGGTTCATTATTGAGTCAAATATGATTTATGTAACCTCGATACCAAGTCAGCCTAAAGGAGATCAATTCCGCCTAAGGGACACCAATTCGACATCACCTGGAGCCTATAAATAGAAGGAGATCGAATTCATTTCGAACATCTCTCATCTCAAGCAAGGTCGATATCTCTAGTAAAGTTGGAAAAAGTGCGAAGTGGGTCAAGGAAGTCAAAAGAAGTGTGAGTTGGGTCAAGGCTAAGGAGAAGGAAGAAATTGAAGTTTTGGTGCTACTCTCTCTCTCTTTCGTGCCCTAGTTTGGGAGATTGATGTCTTCTAGGTGTTGTTGCTGCCAGTTGCTGCCAAATGTCGTAAGTTGCTGCATAATCAAAGTTGTTGGAGTGGAAGTGCTGCTGCAAAGAGATAGAAGATCTTGAAGGGTTGACCTGGTGTGGGGGGAAGGTTTGTTCTATTTCTAGGTTGAAGAGTCTCAAAGAAAACTATTTAAGGAAGAGAATTTTTCACTAGGCTTTCCCCTCAAGAGGAGTTTTTTCCTGGCATACTGCCTACATCTTGTGTCTTGTGTTTTTGTGATCTTCTTTTTTTGCTCAAGTAAGAATCGAACCTTCTATTCATATGAAGCTAAAAATTTGTTACATAAAATACAACACCCCAAAGGAGCAGAATGTCAAAGAGTTAACATGCACCCCATGTTTGGGAACAGAGCCAAATGCTCGAGAACCAGGCTAAGGGCCCACAAAGCCGTACAACCAACTAAGTCAATGAATGGACCCGATGGTGAAATAGAGACCGCGGTGAAAATATTTCTAATCCAAAAGGTAGATAACCATCAAGCAGTTGTTCTACCCGAAAATGTTCAAGTGAGATATTTTGTTCCCACTAACAAGCACAACAAACCTTAGCCATAGATCTGCTGCCCCAAGATCCAACAGTTGTGAAGGATATTGGGCTGGAAAGATGCACGAGGAATACCCGTCCGATGGAAGCGGTATTCTCTCTATTCCTAGATCCACGTATTACACTGTTAGTGGCATCAGAAGCTTTTCTGAACAACCAATTGTGGTAATATAGATGCCCGATAACCACGGACAGAATAGCAAAACCATCACGGTCCTACCAACCAGCACGACAAACCTTAGCCATAGATCTGCTGCCACGGGATCAAACGGCTGTGAAGGAAATTGGGCTAGAGAGAAGAGTGAGGAATACACACCAAATGAAGGCGATATTCTCCCTCCTCCTTGAGCCACATGCTACATGGTTTGTGGCATCGAAAGCTTTTGTGAAAAAACACTTATGGTAATGCAGACGTCCTATAACCATGGTAACTGTTGCAAAACCACCCTGAACTATAGCGAAGCTTTTGGAGCCACCTTTTGGTTTCGCGCTCTTTCTCCTCTGCCTACCATTCCTCTGTGAGACCCAAATGTACTAAATCTCGGGCCACCTGTTAGTTAAACCCTTAACATCCCTCATCTTAGTGTTCTACTGGTTGTTTCCCCTTCATGTACTGATAATGCTCCATGTCTACACGAGCCAGAGTGTCGCAGTCCTCGCGTAGTTGTCCTGCATGAACCAACTCCCATGGGCAGCACTTGTTTACTCTAGTACCTATCACCCCTTCATTAGCTAGCCTATCCGCCACTCTGTTGGCATCTCCACGCACATGTATAAAGCTTAGAGTTCTAAGTATTCTGAGGTGAAATTGAATTCGATGATATACTTGCGTAAGTTTCCAGTGGTTTGTGTAGAAATTTTGAATAATATGACACATATTCACGGAGATTGTCTTGATTATACACTTATAATCGGAACATGCATAATACATAACCTCCTCTACGTTGATCATCAATTTACAGAAGCAGAAACATTCACAGGCTCACATAGAAGCATCAATCACACATATCAACATAGTATTTTCCCGGGGAAAGCATCTCGCTAAAAACCCCACACTATCTGTATATTATATTGATTGAATCATGTATTACAAAGTACAATTATTATCAAAAGAAATCCAGTACCAGCTCCACCTGTTACACACAATACAGCTCAGATCTGATCTCCAAATCTATTCCACTGCTTGCCTGCCTCTCCAGCTCAATACCTGCTCAAGAACTGATGAGAATGGCTTACCAAACTCGTATTTGACCTGCAAATAATCACTCACACTCTGTTGGACGTGAGCACAGGCTACAATTCTTGATATTGGCCAATTCATTGGCATACTCAATCCCTCTAATTTTGAAAACCATCATGCACAGGTATAGTCACAACTAATAGCAATCTGATCCTCTAACACCTGTCCCTGCTGAGTTGAACATGCACTGACATGCAACTGAGTTAACTGATGTATTCTATAGTTGCATTATGAGTTAATAACTTGTGAATTAATTAATAACTAATTCACCCAACTCATCTCTAGTCTATTGATTAGTTAGACTAAATACAACTAGTTTAACAAAGTTAAACTGAACACAACTCCATCAACTGCACCTCCAGTCCACTAAACTCAAATCACTTGAGTTCTAACTGAAGTCCTGCATGCAACTATTATTCATCCCATAGGTAACCACGTATTTCCTTCTGGGATCTGCATGTACCACATCTGTAGCTCATCCAGAAGTGCTCCAAGAGAACAAGATCAAGTTTATAGTCCATATATTATTATGAGACAATAATATTTGACTTTTCTATTTTTGACAGCCAGTCTAAAAATAGATTTTGATCACTCACACTGTGATCATTCACACTGTGGTCACCCACACTGTGATCACTCATACTGTGATCACCCACACTGTGATCATCCACACTGTGATCATCCACACTGTGATCAAAAATAGAACTTGCGCCATAATTTGCCTGCGGGCCCACTTAGTGAAGGCGACTCCTTTCCACTAAGCTCCATCATCTTGTTGCATTCTCAACAAGCATTTCTTGTTGCACACTTTTCAACACTCCCTCTCAACAAGAAAGGCTTCCTCTCAAACCCGATCCTGAAACTCTGGAATGTTCTCCATGCAACACATCTGGCTGGTCCACTTGCTCTGTCATCAAAGTCTTTGACTGTTATTGCCTCTATCGACTGAAGACTCTGCATCTCTGTGCTCTTCAGTATCTGACTAATCTAGCCTCTGTCACTTTGATCTTTGACTGCATCCGTGTTGTTGCTGGTTCTATCTCCTAGCATTGCATCTGCACTGCACCTCCCAACTGACCTCCCCATTGGGATAGAAACACCCTCTGTTGTTGAAGCTCTACTTGCTGCTGACAAGTGCTCCCTCTCTGACATCTGCGCTACTGCAACATCTCCATGCATCTCGCACCATTTCACACCTCTCTGTGCCACCTAGCACTGTGCAAAACACTTGTGTCTCTTGCATTGCTGCAACCTGCTAGCTATGCGTTGTCCTGGGATTCCCTGCACTGTCGCTCTCTCTGCCGCTCCATCCGCATCTGTCTCTACCCAATCAGTCAGTTCCTGCTACTACACATTTGTGGCTCCCATAGCAAAGTCTCATCCAAGAGGTTGGGTACCTCAAGGATCTTGCCTCTCCTCCTTGGGATGATCAATCCACATCACCCCACCTCCCACCTAGAGGTATGGCTGCATGTGATCCCTCAGCCAACCTGGCTCGAAGTTTCCCCCTACTGGAGGTCTCTGGATGAGTAGATGTCTCTACTTGATCTCCTCTCAGCTTCCCCTGTTGTGACTCCTCCACAACCTCTTGAAGCTGCTGCACCAATCGTGGCTCCTCCACAATCGTCTGAGACTTCTTCTGGCTCTGCATGTCGAGAAGTAATATACCCTCCCTCTCAACCACCAAGTCTCCATCAATTTTCCTCGCTGCTCAAGGCTTTGCATGCATCTTGAACCTCAAGAGCATATAGGTTCATGACCCGTGAACCAATCTCATGACAACAAAAGCATCTCACCTTCGACTTGTCAACCTTCTTCCCATCACTGGAAAAACTGGATTCGGAAAGAGAAACCTTCCCCTTCCCCTTCTTCGCCTTACTCGCTAAGGAACAGTTCTCTTCATCCTGCATGGATGAAGAACCGTCTCTGGTTCTCCGTCTAATCTCCTCTTGCACAAGATCTGACCACAATCTTTCCCATCCTGGCAATTTCTCCCTTCCATTCACCGAGTCCTGGTAGCTATGCCAACTCTTAGGAAGGTCAAGGAGTGCGAGACTCACCATCCTCATCCGACAGTTACCCCCACACTTCCCATCTCATCCCGGCATTGGGTGAACTTTGTGAGATACTCGGGCATACTGTCTCCATTCTCACACTTAATGTTTCTGAGTTTTATCTCTTGCTTTGGAATTAAATTCGAATTCCACCAGCACAAAACTCAACCGCTTCCGATCTAGAATTCGTGAGAACAAAGTATTTCTCGTACAGAGATTGACTGTATGGGCATTCACCGGATATCTCACCTTCCAAAGGAAGGATGAATCCAGAGGCTACCTGGCCCGATTACAGACTCTGCCTGAAGAAATAAAATGTAAACACTTTCTGAATAATAGATCAAATGATCAATCCTCGCTTGATATCCTGTAAAAATCTCTTCTACAAATCAAGCAGCTCTGATACCATGTAGAAATTTTGAATAATATGACACATATTCACAGATATTATCCTGATTATACACTTATAAGCGAAACATGCATAATACATAACCTCCTCTACGTTTATCATCAATTTACAGAAGCAGAAACATTCACAGGCGCACATAGAAGCATCAATCACACATATCAACATAGTATTTCCCTGGGGAAAGCATCTCGATAAAAACCCCACACTATCTGTATATTATATTGATTGAATCATTTAACATTACAAAGTACAATGCTTATCATAAGCAATCCAGTACCAGCTCCACCTGTTACACACAATACAACTCAGATCTGATCTCCAAATCTATTCCACTGCTTGCCTGCCTCTCCAGCTCAATACCTACTCAAGAACTGATGAGAATGGCTTACCAAACTCGTATTTGACCTACAAATAATCACTCACACTCTTTTGGACGTGAGCACAGGCTACAATTCTTGATATTGGCCAATTCATTGGCATACTCAATCCCTCTAATTTTGCAAATCATCATGCACAACTATAGTCACAACTGATAGCAATCTGATCCTCTAACACCTGTCCCTGCTGAACTGAACATGCACTGACATGCAACTGAGTTAACTAATGTATTCTATAGTTGCATTATGAGTTAATAACTTGTGAATTAATTAATAACTAATTCACCCAACTCATCTCTAGTCTATTGATCAGTTAGACTAAATACAACTAGTTTAACAAAGTTAAACTGAACAAAACTCCATCAACTGCACCTCCAGTCCACTAAACTCAACTCACTTGTGTTCTAACTGAAGTCCTGCATTGAAATATTAGTCATCCCATAGGTAACCACGTATTTCCTTCTGGGATCTGCATGTACCACATCCGTAGCTCATCCTGAAGTGCTCCAAGAGAATAAGATCAAGTTTATAGTCCAAATATTATTATGAGACAATAATATTTGACTTTTCTATTTTTGGCAGCCAGTCTAAAAATAGACATTGATCACTCATACTGTGGTCACCCACACTGTGATCACTCATACTGTGATCACCCACACTGTGATCATCCACACTGTGATCATCCACATTGTGATCAAAAATAGAACTTGCGCCATAATTTGCCTGCAGGCCCACTTAGTGAAGGCGACTCCTTTCCACTAAGCTCCATCATCTTGTTGCATTCTCAACAAGCATTTCTTGTTGCACACTTTTCAACAGTTTGAAACTTTGTCTGGTGCTATGCTAGTACCTATCCTTTTGACCGAATTAATCGTTAATTCCGAGTTTGCCTCTATGATTGTGTTAGGTAAATTGTAGTCCATCGGATTTTTAGGCCTTGCTCAATGGCCATGAGCTCTGCCATTATTGTTGGCTGCCCTCCCCAAATGACTGTGAAAGATGAATTTGATATTTCCCTCTTCATCTCTTATGACTCCTCTGTAACCATCATCCCCAGGGTTTCCTTTTGAGGCTCCATCTATGTTGAATTTCAAGAAGCCAAGGGGAGGGGGTTGCCAGAAAGCCTTTCCTTTTGATGTGTGCCTTGCTTTCTTTTTTGTGCCTGGAGGGACATATGATTGGAGTCCCAACTGTTCGAGAATGTGAGCATCCCTTTGACCAGGGGGTTTCTCAAGAGGCTGCTTTAGAAGGGCATTAACTGTTTCTTTGAGCTGTTTTAGGTTCTGAGCCATGATGCTTTGAGTTGAACTAGATTTAGCTTTAAAGATCCTATTGTTACGTTCTTTCCAAACATCCTAGATCAAAAATCCTGGAATCAGAGTCTAGGCTAAATTGATTGTCTCATTATCCGAGAAGTCTTTCCTCCAATTCTTTAAAGTTACAGTAATGTCATTTTCATTCCTATCTGTTTGGTTGAAGATAAAGTCTACCCAATTCCATATGGAGGAGGTGAACGAGCATAGGTTGAGAAGGTGATCCATGGTTTCCTCCTGCAAACCACATAACTGGCATCTTGATGGACCGGCAAAACCTCTTTTTTTGAGATTTTCCCAAGTCAGAATCTTTTTATGCTGAACTAGCCACATGAACAGTTTGATCTTCATCTAGTGTGGGTTGCTCCAAAGGTCTTTCCAAGTCTTGTCAGGGTTTGGATGGCTAATTCCAGTGACTATTCTTTTTGCTTCTTTGAGGTTGAAGATGCCCTCATTTTTTCTCCCCCATCTTAGTAGATCATTCGAGGTTGATGTCAAAATTTTCCTCTTTTCCAGAATCTCTTCAAGAACTTTGGCTTGGGCTTTCAAAGGGGTCTCTTCATTGTAATCTAGTACTTTCCAAATTCTCCATTTCCCTGTGTCTCTTGAATGATCCAAAAATTCACTTACCCTTTTTAGTCCTTTGTTAATGGTGTCATTTTTGATGATGTCTAGACCTTCTCTGCAGAGGTTATGTTCTTGTTGCCAGTTGTCCTCCCAGAACCAGGCTAGATTCCCATTTATGATTTCCCATAAACTATGTTTTTGAACTAAGGCTCTATTCTCCCAAGCATTGTTCCAAATGTGGGAACCCCTGATGTGTTCGGTCATCCGAATGTGGTCCTTTTCCTGCCAATCCACTGCATATTTTTGTTTCCAAAGCTTTTCCCAAGGGTTTTTCATTTCCTTTAGCCATCTCCACCAAATTTTTGCCCCCAGAACTTTGCTTAGGGTGTCCGAGTCGTAGAGACCTAAACCACCATGGGCTTTAGGTTTGCAGAGCTTGTCCCACGCTACCAGGGCCCATTCCTTTTTCTCTTCCCCTTTACTCCAAAGAAAGTTTCTTTGAATATCCCTGATTTTCTGTAGAACTCCTTTTGGGACAGGAAGGGCTGAAAACATGAAAATTGGAATGGTTTGTAGTACAGCCTTTGTAAGAATTAGCCTTTCTGCTAAATTCAAAGATCTGCTACTCCAATTTTTGACTTTGTCCTTCAGTTTATTTGTAACTGACTCCTAAACTTTCTTACTCAGAGGTTTGTCAGCGAGAGGTATTCCCTGATATTTGGAGGTAAGATCGTCTCTTTGAAATCCAACAATTCTAGAAAGATTTCTTTCAATAGAAATATCCGTGTTGAAAATGAAAACTTTTGATTTTGTGAGGCTTACCTCTGTGCCAAAAACCATTGCGAAATCATGCAGGATTTGTTTGAAGGCTTTGGCTTCCTTGACTGTGGTTTTGCCCTGCAGCATAGTGTCGTCCACAAATAGTTGATGAGTCAATGTGTCCCCCTTCTGAGTAAGTTTGAGTCCCTTGATTCTTCCTTCCCCCTTTGTTGAACTGATCGATTTTCCCAATCCTTCCATTATGAGAATGAAGAGAAATGGGGAAAGAGGATCTCCTTGCCTGAGGCCCCTTGATGGCCTAAAGGTTCTGGATGGAGAGCCATTGAGAAGGATTGAGAAACTTGATGTGGTAACCAGGGCCATGACCCACTTTATCCAGTTGTGGTCAAAGCCATAAGCTTTTAGAATTTCCTTGATGTAGGGCCAGCTTGGCTTGTGATAAGCTTTTGCTATGTCCAGCTATATTATCATACCTGCTTGCTTATTGGTCTTGAGGGAATGAACCACTTCATGAGCTTGGATGATATTATTAAGAATTTTTCTACCTTCCACATATCCAGTCTGCTCCTCTAACACAAGCGTTGGAAGTAGAGGTTTGATTCTATTAGCAATAACTTTGGAAATTATTTTGTACACCACATTGCATAAAGCTATAAGTCTGAATCTGTCTGGTGTCATGGCATTTTCCTGTTTAGAGATTAATGCTATGAAGGGTTCATTAAGCGCTCTAAGAACTGTTCTTGATTTTCTTGAGTCCTCCACGACATCAAGAATATCATGTTTGACTATTTCCCAGCATGTTTTGAAGAAGTCTACATTAAAACTATCCTGTCCTAGAGCTTTCTCATTCTGCATCTCTTTGATTTCTTCATTGACCTCTTCCTCCATTACTGGCCTATTGAGATTATAATTATCTTCCCTAGTAACCAGTTTTGGAATATGCTTAGTGAAGCTCTTAATGAATTGAGATCTGTCTACAATGGTCTCCTCTGTTATGCTTTGAAAATGTTGTACCAGAATAGATTCCATTTCCTTGTGAGTATTTAACTCTTTCCTTTGAGGATCTATGAGTTTTGTGATCCTATTATGAGCCCTGTGTTTCATGGTAGATTTATTAAAGAACCTGGTATTTCTCTCCCCTTCTTTAATCCATTGTACTCTTGATTTTTGTTTCCAGAAGATTTCCTCCTGCTGACATCTATTGTCCCATTCTTGTTGCAAAGAGTCCGCTTGCATTTTCCTTTCCTCTTTGAATCCTTCCATGATGAGAGTTTGATTATTTTCCTGTAATTTTCTTTCCACTTCTCTTTTGGCTTCAAAAATGTTGCCAAACTCATTTCTATTCCATTCTTTGAGCCTTAGTTTGATGAGTTTGAGTCGTTGTTGCAGGAGGAACATTTTTGTGCCTTGGGTAAGCATGTCTTCCACCCACCATTTTCTAATATTAGTGATGAAGTCAGGGTGAGTGAGCCATGCATTTTCGAACCTGAAAGGTCTGTTTCTCGAGGTTCCAATAAAATAAGCTTGAAACTAGATGGGCCAATGGTTCGAGCCTCCAAAAGGAAGGATAAAAGCTATCATAGTGTGACCAGAGAGAAGGAGATCCTTCGAGATTATGAATATGTCTAATATCGAGGCAACTTGGGAAGTTCCTCCTCTCTTGTTATTCCATGTGAAGGTGCCATCTATTGTGTCCATATTCACCAATCTCAAGTTGTCTAAGAAGTTCTGAAAGGCAATTGAGTCTCGTCCCAACATTATGATCCCTCCTTTTTCTCTGTGAGAGATCTGATCATGTTAAAGTCCCCTCCCATAATCCAAGGGATAACTAAGTGTCTCTCTCTCAGCTCCTCCAGAGAGATGAGGAGCCTGAGTTTATCTTTTAGAAGTTGAGGACCATAGACGTTTGTGATCAGGTAACAGTCATTGTCCCCCAAATGTTGTATAACCATTGAAAGGTGGTTTCTGGATGCCTCAATGTCGAGGATCTCAAATTTATGAGGATTCCATAGAGTGAGAATTCCCCCGCTGTGTTATTTGCTTTGACTTCTAGGTACTCATATTTGTTAAGCCATTTGCTATGTATTTCTCTAATCTTGTCTACTGAGAATTTGGTTTCTTGTATAAACACCATGTCCAATTTTTCTTCTTTTATTATGTTACTGAGATTTATTTGTTTTCTTTTACTACCTAGCCCCCTAATGTTCTAGGTTGTGAGCTTCATAATGATGTGTTTGTGAAAGAGTAGCTGGTGAGATCTTTCATCTTACCTGATTTAATCATGAGTTTCCCACACTCTGACAGGAGATCATTCTGTCTCCTTCTTCCTCTTTTCTTACCTGGGTTTTTGGTGGAGTGTCCTGATGTAATCTCCATTTTTTTTTACCCCTTTATTCTCCTGGCTATCGTAGTTCCTTTTGACTCCTACAGCCTTTGTTTGTGACCTTTGGAGGAATAGTTGTTGTACTCTATCAAACTCCTCTTGAGGCAAAGATTCAATCCCTTTGTTAGCTCCCTGCTTTAGAAACTTTTCTAGTTCAAGGTTCTCCCTTTCGAGAATCTCCTGTAGGTCTTGGTCCTCCGTACCTCATTCGCTTGGGGTCATTTCTTGGTCCCTTCCAAGTCCCATGGTGCTTGGTGGGTCCCCCTTTAGTTCATTGTATACTTGTATGATTTCCATGTTATCCTCTTTTTCTTTCTCTGTATGAATGTCCTCTGGTTCCTTATTCTTTCCATTCCCCCCCCCCTCTTCTTCTAAAATCTCGAAACTATTGTGACTTGGTAGCTTGTTCTCGCTAGGTTTCTTTTGGTGCTTTTTTTCACCTCCTTTCCCTCTGCCTCCCACTTTGGTGAAACCCTCAGGGTCTTTTCCTGTGTTGTTTTTCAGGTTATCCTCTCTTTTGTTGAGTGGGTAGTCTCTGAAGAGGTGCCCATGTTCATGACATTCATTACATTTGAAAGGGATGTGTTCATAGTCAACCACCTATAGCCATTCCTCATCATATACTTCTAGGATGAATTCATCCAGGAGTGCTCCCAATAAGTCCATTTCTACACATATGCGGGCGAAGGATGTATATTTACCTCATAGAGTCGCCTCTGATATCTTTATAAAATGTCCTAATTTATTACCTATAGCTTTTAAGGATTCTGGCAGCCAGTAATCTAAAGGTAAGGAGTATAATCTAATCCATACCGGGACCGATGTGAATGTTTCTCACTCCGGAACAAAGTTCATCATCCAAGGTCGCATGTAGAGGCCTACAGTAGCATAGAAGTAGGGTCCTCCTTCGAAAACTTTGTCTTTATCCTCCAGGTTAGTGAAAACCACTATAAAAAAACCCTTGGACCCAAGATGTATATTTATTTCTCCTTTTGGTTTCCAGGTGTTTCTTATCCATGTGTACAACGCTTTCTCTGTGGGCCAAATACCCATAAAATTGCATATGACCACATAGGTTGCCATGTGATCTATGTGCACCTGTAGTGCAAGATCATTTAAGACCACCCGGGGTTTGATATTAGACTTGGGCTTGCAGGGTCCTATTGTAGATCTACTCTCCATTCTCTGACTACTGTCTCCAGATTTTGTTTCCCTTCGAGCCTCCTTGTGGGTCCCTTCCTTTTCATGGGATTTGCTGCTTTCCGGCTTTTGGGTACCAGTTGTCTTTGTCTCAGCCTCCGTTGAATTTCGGAGATTGTTCAGACTCATCTCTCTGCCTCTATTTGAAACCACGTTACTGTAGGAGGGAGTGGAGCTCCCTCCTCCATGCCCCTCCATAGTTACCAGCTTGCTTCTGTCGCCCCCTGTTCAAAACCCTAGTCGCTCAATCGCTCCAATTTCTCGATCAATCCTCTCATATGGTTCTCGTGTTTTTGTGATCTTCATACACACATAACATGGTAATTTCTTGGTGAAAGATAAGATTATAAACAAGTAAAATAAGCCAACATAACTCACAAATAATTATCAAGAAAGAGGAAACAACCCTAATCTACTTACATTGATCTCTCAATAGAAGGAAGCAACTGAAGAAGAAGAAGAGATGGATGAGTTCAAATTTCAAAACGAGATGGCCATAATTATAAAGGATATCAAGATTGAAATAGGAAACGTCAAATCTCTCGAATTCAAACTAAAGATAAAAAAATATCATGCTAGAAGCCACAATGAGAAGAATGAAGGAACAAAGGAAGCCATTATCAACCTTAAAGTACAATTGGAAGAATCCAAAAAATCAAAGATTCTCTCAAAATAGAACTTGAAGAAAGCAACAAGGCAAGGGAAGATTTAGAAGGAGAGACAGTCTACCTACAAAAGGGAGTAAAGAAAAGAAAAATGTTCAACAAAATTTTGCGAACAACTCCAAAGTATTAGATGAGCTCATCAGTAGTCAAAGGCCGCACAGTGACAAGACATGTTTGGGATACAAGGAAACGACAATAAAGGAAGATGGAAAAAAACTTATGCAACAATTGCTAAAGGATCTATTGAGAAGGAAAAAGGATTTGTAGCAAAGTAGAAGGTTCAAGATTAGCATGAAGAATCATGGAGAACAGTATCACGAAGAACGTCTCCTCATCTCAAGTATCAAAATATATTTATTGGTATGTGTTATTTATCTAGAAATTTTGGACATAAAGTTGTAAATTGTCAGGCTTATGGTAGAAACAAAGGAAACCTTGGAAGGTCTTTCAAGAATAATTATCCCAAAAACTCACGAGAGGATTACATGCAAAAATACAACATGTTTTGTTATTTAAGCAATGATGTAGAATGCCATAAATGCAACAAATTTGGACATTTTGCAAAAGATTGCAGTTTAAATACTTCCCTAAAGGAATCATAGCGAAATCAAAATGATATGATCTGTTGATTCAAAATGGATTTTGGGATAGACTCCTAAGTCTAAGTGTTCCTCACAGAGGAAAATGAAAGTCCAAGGAAGTTCCTGGACATAGCCCAATTGCAGAGATCTTTTCATTCTGAATTTACTGCGATTTGAATGGGCAAAAATGGACTTAGGATGCAGAAGTTATCGCTCAAAGAAGATTCCCTTTGTTCCTTAGAAAAAGCGGCAAAATCCCCTAAAAATGAGCAAAAACCCTTCTAAAGGGAAATCGCATCGGACTAGGGCAAAAGAGAGGACTTAAGCAGAAAGGGGAGAAACCCTCGATCGCCGATCCTCGACATATCAGATCGAAGGTAGTCACATATGCGATATCGGGACCCTGGATCTGGTGATTGCGATCATGCGATACGTCGATCGCGATGATTGGATCAGTGAATCAGCATCGGTGATGCACAGAACCCTGGGCCGAGCAACATTGCGATATGCGATGCGATGAGCGATGAATCTGGACTCAAAAAGGTTTATAAATGCAAATATATATTAATTGAAGTCCACCATAAAGCCATTTGATGGTATTTTCAATGTTTTAAAGTATTTTATAAATACAAAGGAAATGCGAATGGGGTGATATAATAGACCCGAAAGGGTTTTATACACAGCAAGATGTGTTTTGAGTTTCGTAAAAGCGGATTTGGGGCGGGCCTCAAACGGAAAATGGTTTTGGGCTGGCTTCGCCCGATCCCACACAGTGAACGACGCGTGGCTTGGCGGAGGAACAGGGAAACCACTTTTTCGGGCGGGAACCCCTGTACTCCTAAGCCGCCTGAAACTGCATGGTGACCGTTGGATCAGAGATCCCGTAGATCGACGGTGGAGAGTATGATATCGGCCAAAGGCGGACCCGATGAAATATTAGGGTGGATGCGATATAATTTGAAGTCTGATAGGCTACGTTTCGGCACATTTTCCCATGTTTTACAGTGTTTCTCTGTGTAAACATGGAACAATTTTTTTTGGGGGCTTTCAAGCTCCAATGGTTCCTTCCGTTACAAAACAGGTGGCTTCCATCCCTGAAGGTGTTTAGCAATGATTGCTAACGCTCAGAGGGGGATTCGAGCGGACAGAGGCTGGGAGCCAGAGAGCTCAGAAGAGGAAACGAACAAACAACGCCGATTGGCTTAAAAGCCACGGGATGATAGAGACAGAGGAGCAGTGATGAGACAGGAGTGCAGAAAGCTAAGCCAAAGCAAGAAGTAGAGGCAAAGAGAGCCAGAGCCAAGAGCCAAAACTGAGAGCTAGAAAGCCGAGAGCTTCAAGATCTGAGGATAAAATGGTGTCTAAACCCATGGTTTTTGTGTAAAACCAATGGAGTTGAGCCAGGGAGCTTGTAAAAGGACTTCACCATAATCCCAGAGAGCTTAGTCAGGTTGACTAGAGCTCAAGGAGATGTAGCCCAAGAATTTTGGTGAACTCCACATTAATTTGTTGTCTTATGTGTGATTCTTGTTGATGCATTGTTCACTAGTATATGCTTTATATTAGTTTAAACAAAAGCATTTACAACACATAAACAGTTTAAACAAACATAAGCATACACCCATTATTTCCAAGCACATATTTAATTCCGCACTGGTTAATCAATAAGACTTGGGAATATTTAAGATTTGGAAGTGGGAGAGGTTCTTGTAAGTTAGACAAGAACTCCTAAGTGCCCCATTTTCTGATCAGGTGGTATCAGAGCCAGGTTTGGTTAAACTCACCTTCAAAGAAGGTTATATCAGAATGCTTGATTGACAGAGCAAGGATTTCTTGTCTAAAAGGTGTTTGGGCAGTCAAGGATTGATTGTGTGATTGATGTATGCTTGTTTGCAGACTGACTATTGTGTGAGTTTGCAGAGGTGAAGGGAAAGTTATTGATAGCTCAATACAGGAAGGACAAGAAGGAATAAGGGTTGAAGGCATTCTTCTATCCCAAAGGACCTCAAGGCAGTCCTTAAAGCACAAAAGGTTTGTTGCAAAAGGTTGCTTAAATAAGCTCTTTATTAATCTTGTTTGAAGTTCTTTTGTTCATTGGTATAATGACAACTTCTACAAGTGAATCCTCAAATTCCTCCTTCATCACAAGACTCTATGATGGAGACCTGAAGCAAGACTTGTTCATCATGATGGACAAGGTCAGAGAAATGTATGAGGATGGAAGGAAGAGCAGCATACTTAGAGAGCAGCTGAATTCCATGAAGGAAGAGAAGCAGTTACTTTCTGACAAACTGTAGGAAAAGGAGATATAACATCATATTGCAAATATGAACCTGAAGAGGATGCATGAGTTGGAGTCACAGCTCTTTGTTGCCCAAGAAGCCTTGGTCAAGTATCAGCTTGAAAAAGAGGTAAACCATTCCAATTTATCTTCAAATTCCTCTAAGAATGCTTATATTGGCTCTTTTGAAAAACATACTAGAGGCATAGGTTCCAAGCTAATGTCAAAGATGGGCTATGAAGGAAAAGGCTTGTGAAAGCATGCACAAGGTATTGTCGAACCAATAATGTTTGAGGAAAGGCCTAAGTATTTGGGTCTTGGCTATGGACAATCTTATGGAGAGGGTTCCAAAGCTACCATGAAGACCATTAAAACAACTCCAAGAAGGAGTTGCGTTGTAGGTCTTCAAGAGTGTGAAGGTTGTATTCAAGAGGAATGTAATAGCTTGAAACATCATTTGCAGGATGTAGGTGTTCAGAAGCACACACTTGAACCAGAGAGTTGGGGAGACTCTAACAGCCTTGAAGAGATTGATGGGGTTCCAAAGGGAGCCACTTCTTCATTTGCTTCACCTCCTCATGAAGGCAATAAAGGTGAAAGAGAAAGGTATAAATCTGGTTCTAATCATATCCCTTTTGATTTTGCAAAGCATGGTAAATTTCCACATAAGCATGGGAAAACAATTGCATGTTCCTTCTGTGGTTTGGATAACCATCATGTTTGTAGATGTTGGAAGAGAATGGCCACATACAAGAAACTTTTGAAGGAAAAGAAACAAAGAGCCAAAGGTCCATTGTACTAGGCAAATCATGTTGTCAAGAGGATGCACATGTGTTGCGCTTACTGCCATAAGAAAGGGCATCTTGATGAAAGGTGTTGGACTCTGAATCCAATAATGCTTCCCCGAAAGCTGAAGAAAGTGGAAAGAGAAGATGGAAGAAATGGAAATTAAGTTTCCATGGATGATGTGCTTCAGGATGATTCACATGTTGATGCTGATGTGCAGACAAAGGAAAGATCTTTGAACTGGATTGGTAAGAAATGGTTAGAGTTCTTTTCCAATTAAGATTGCATGTCTATTGATGCATCTATTTTCATTTCTTTGTTAATTAGATGCAAGTTGCAGGTTCTTACCAAGAAGGTGAATGGAAAAGTTGAGTAGTGTTATCACTCAGGTTGTTCCCCAGGAAAGCTCTAATGGGGGAATACGGCCGAGGTAACCACTAACCAGTCTTTTAGTTGTAGATTCTAGCCAATCTACAACTAGAGAGGGCTCTCTCTTTGTAATTTAGCTTTGTTATGAAGTATTTTAGGCTAGTTATGATGCACAAGGTTTTGTTTTAAGTTTGTTGGTTGGTGATTTCAGGCAGAGCTGGGATGCAAGTCTAAAACAGTCTATTCCATTGGGTAGATGGAGTTAATGATGAAGAACTGCTGAGAGTGTTTTCTTTGGTAAAGGGCAATACTACAGAGCAAGATAATCAGTCTTGGAAAAACTTTTAAATCTGGGAATTGGTGGATTGAAAGTCAAGGAATGAAAGGCAATCAAGAATCTTTCATTATGCTGGCAGAGGGAAAGTGCATGAATATTATCAAGGAGCAATAAAGAATTCCTAGGTAATATTCAAAGTGAAAGAATTAGTGCAAACAGGAGCAGCTAAGAATTCCTATTTATGACTAATTCTGAAGAAAACACAATTAATACCAGAGATTGAACATAGAGTGTATTTAAATGAATTTTGGGCTATTCTTTTTCTCTGTTACCAAGATTATAGAACATATATGAAATTTGAAAACACAGAAAACGTAAAACACAATTTAGAATAACTTATTGATCCATAGAATGACACAGGAATTCTGTAGCAGGTCCCAGAACATCAAATCCACATTCAGATGGTGCAGCAATAGTGAACTTCAAACAGCCTTTGTATTAGAGAGTCTGAGAATTTACAGCGCAGTCCAGAGAGAAAATCACCAACAATAATACATATCAATTGGGAGTATATATAAGAGAGTTTTTTACAAAAATATCTCGTAGGAAAATATCTAGTAATAAATTTATCTATCTACTCTGGCAAATAGCAATAATTGATGTGGAAGTCCGCGCAACATGTGGAAGTAATTAGGTTGTACTGGCCACCTTAGGTGCTTTGATTTTGTTGACTTTTATGCTCCTTTTTTCGGTTGATAGTTGTAGCTTTGGTTGGCATCCCTGATGTGCTGTCTTTTGCCACCTGTGTTTGATTTTATTTTAATGAGTTTCCATTACATCTAACCTTCTTTTTCTGCTATTTTGACACTTTCGCAAGTGGCCCATGTATGTGGAGTTGCTAACCTGTAGTTGACTCAAAAAGGAACAGAAATCAAATCACTTGGGCGAAATTTCCAGCATTCCCTGCCACCAATCCTCTGTAGGCAGTTGATGTCTTTGTATTTTAATCAGTGTTTCATCAGCTTCAGTATATCTATAAAAGTTGGGCTGGACTTCAAAAAGATGATTTATCTCATGTTCAATGTAAAACAGATTTTCTAATTTGTCATAAAGACTTTGTCCAGAGGGAGGCCCTGTTTCTTCTGAGGTGCTTGAGGATGTTGTAATTTGATTGGAAACATAGTTATTTATCGTGTTAGTATACTTTTCACGGGTTAGCAGTCTCCCACTACTGGTCAATAAGCTGGGTAACCCTCTGCTCTGCAATGCTGCAAACTTTAGCTTGAAGTCATTTATTTCTGCCTACATTTCTTAGCACTTTCTTTCTAGAGTCTGTACAAAATTCCTCAGGGTCAGCACCTTTTTCACTGTCAGAATAGTACCTGTCCTGCTACTGATATCAAAGTTGCCAGCTGCTCTTTGGTATGAGTGTTCAGAAACTGAAT